>CM076579.1:1272546328-1273263180 GCA_034641835.2 Pinus albicaulis
CTTGATTGCATCTCAAAAATTTTTATTTTAGTGAGTGCTCTTTGCTCCTAGCTTGCCTAGCTTTTCACTTTTTTGAGTCTAATTTAAAATCTATAAAAGTGGCTGATCAAGCACCTCGTCGATCGAGGAGAATCCGGGGGTTATCTCCCGAGAGTCCAGAGCCTTCTTCGAGAAGGCGTAGGAGTGATTTAGTAGGTGGTTACCACCCTGTGGCATCTGACGCAGTGGAGAGAGATCCTCCACAAAGGTCTGAAGGTTTCATAGCTAATTCTGGTGTCGGTCCCGAGAGGAGCGTTCCGCTCACCTCGCGAGTTTTGTTTCCTCAGGAAGAAGATTTTCAAATCGAAGACGTACCTGAGCCTCCTGCTACAGGTCCATCTCCTCTTCCTCCTGATTATCCGTTCGTTGTTCAATACATCGGACCTGAGTCGGAGAGACCGGAAGATCTTCCGTATCATTCTTATCTTTCGATGGCCACGACTGGGAATGCAGCTTCTGCTGTGAGTGCTGCAGGCATTCAGACTCCTGCTTCTGTTGAAGCAGGGGGCACTATTGCTTCATCTTCGATTGCTTCTAGTGCCGCTGTGTTTGGCTCTGGTTTCACCCAGGCACATGCTTCTCATTCTGGTCCCTTTTGTTCAGGGATGCCCTCCAGTGGGAATCCCTCTTTTTCCTTTTCCGCTGCTTCAGCTGGATCTACGCCCATGTCTAACATGGCTAGTGGATCAGCTTCGTTTCAAGGGTTCCCCTTCAGAACTGGACACATTCCTAGTTCGAATCCTTCGTTAGGGTCCTTTCCGTTTACTTCTCAGACCCAGAGTTTCAACCCTTGGTCTGGGGGGCAAAGTTTGACTACTTTTACAGGTTGGAACCCTGTATTTACTACAGCGGGGGCAGGGAATTAGTTTTACGCAGGTCATCAAGGGAATGCTTCTTTCCCTTCATCGAGTGCTTATCAGACCTTTTCTCCTCTGTCTAATGCCTGAAACCCCTATCAGGGGCTTTCCTCTTCATTTAACACTTCAGTGGGGGGAACTGGTCTGGGCTTTGGTAACTCGGCATGGGGAGGAGGTTCTTCTCCTTTTTCTACGGGTCCTTTCTGGCAGCCTGGTGCCTTATCAAATACAGGCTATTCTTTTCAGAATGTTGGGAATCCGTCCCATCAAGGATGGAATCCTCAGGCTCCGCCTCGCTTACCTTTTCTGGCAACGTTAAACTTGCCAGATTTGTCGAAGTTGACTAATGATCCGATTCGTTATAGTCCGGGGTGGCCTCCGGTCCTGACCAAACTTCCTTCAGACATCCCAAAGTTTGAAGGTAAGAATGGAGAGGATCCGGCTGACCACATCACCACTTTCCACTTATGGTGTTCTTCGAACTCCCTGATCGATGACTCGATTAGGTTGAGATTATTTCAACGCACCCTAATTGGAAACGCTGCCAAATGGTATATCGAGCTCACTGGGGGCATTTTCGCTACATTTGGAGAACTAGCTGTCACATTTCTAAACCATTTTCAGTTGCCTGTCAGATATGAGGTTGGGACTGAACTCCTGGCTAATTTTAAGCAGGATGAGGCAACTCACATTTCTGATCACATTCAGGAATGGAGGAGAAGGAAGAGGCTTATCAAAGCTCATATTCTAGGTGAATTCCTTCTCGAATGGTTTTTGAAATCTCTGCAGTCAGAAATTTCAAAAGATGTATCCCTATCTGGGGTATTTTCTGAGGAGCAGGCCATTTTTAGGGCCCAACAGCTAGAACTGATCTATTCTCAGTCTGGGTTACTTTATAAGTATTTGCCCAATGCTCCTCACTCCAAATTAGATTTGTCGAAAACTAAACCTGGTCTGCATGGTGACGGGCTTGTCGGATCGGTCAATAGTGGTGCAGCCAGCCTGCTTTCTCAACTGCAGCAGTTGTCTTTACAATCTGCTCCTTCTGGTCAGGCTGTGCTTGCTGATTCATCACCTTCCCAGTCTTTGTCCATAAATGCTGTCCAAACTTCTGATCCCAAAGGAAATCAACAATCCGACGGGAAGAAGAAGGGACGAAATAATAAGAAGAAGGGCAAGAACAGAAGGGGAACTAAATAAAACCAACGAGTTTTATGAGGGTCAAAAGGAGAAAAAAGAAAGTGAAGTCGGTGCAAGCTCTCGTGGCCGGAGACCATCTCACACACCTTGCCCTAAAATTCAGATGCACAGACGCTCTCGTTATCCCACAGGTTCTCTAGTCTTCGTGCTCTGTTAACAAACCCTTTTCCCCAAGGGCAAGAATTAGTTGTTAAACCGAACCAAAATCCCCGGGGCTTCCTCTCCGGGCACCCAGGAAGGGGAAATTCCATCGAACATTTTCATGATGAGTGCTCACACGGATATCACTACGAGATCCCGTGATTATGGTGGAGAAGAGTCTTTAAAAGCTAAGGAATTCCCTGATGCTACTGAGCCGCTTCACATCACGAAGCCTACTGTTGAGTCTATGCCTCGGATGCCCAAAGCATCTTCTAAGCGATCAACGATTAATCCAAATGCTAGGGCTGCCCAGAACTACTCGATTGTGGAAGATCTGGCGCAAAGTCCTTGTGCTATGTCAGCTTTAGAGGTACTCCAGTCTTGTCCGGCTCAGCGCAGTGCTTTGCTCACTGCCATTGGGGCTATTGATCCAAAAAATTCTCTTCTGATTACTTTCGATATGACTAATTTTAAGAAGAGACTTCCTCATCACATGGCTTTTCATATTCGTCGTATCGGAAGTGTAATATCTTTCGAACGGTTGTTGATGAGGGTGCTTCCACGTGCGTGATGTCTCTCACATGCTGGAAGACACTTGGATCTCTCAAAGCTGTTCCATCTAGCACTGTTCTTACTGCGTTCGATGGTCACAGACCCCATGGTATTGTCCCAGCTTTGCCCATCTGTGTTGGGGGCAAAACTGTCAACATAGAGGTTGAGGTAGTGGATGCAGCCTTGGACTACAACCTTCTGTTGGGGAGGAACTGGATTTATGAGATGGATGCCATTTCATCCTCATTATTTCGAATTGTATGTTTCCCCCACGAAGGGAGGATTGTCACAGTGGATCAACTGGACTATCCTCAGATAGACCCGAATGCGTCTTCTGACTCATCTGTTCCTAAGTTGGATAATACTAAGGCGCCTGTTGAGAATCTAGGAGTTGGAATGTATTCTTCCTTGATGGGTACTTTCGATCTTCCTCCTCCTACAGTGCATATAAATGCTATTTCATCCTCCAAGGCTCCTCTTCGAAGAGAGTTCTTCCGAACTCATTATTTTTCAGACCCTTGGACCTTACCTTCCCCTACTGCCACATTGGCGGAAGGTCAAGTGGGTGGAATGGCATTTCCGATTTCTGCAGCTGAGATTGCATATCAGTCTATTGTTGACTCTGCAGAAACCGTTCCAGCTCCTCTTTCACCGGAAGAGTTGGATGGTGATGTGGCTCCAGCTTGGATGCTTAGTTCTTCTTCTGCCCAGGATTGTCTTGATACTACTCTTCCATCTGAAGAGGCGATCCTGGAAGCCATGACTGCTATAGATAGACCGTGGGATGACTTGCATCATCGGTCTTACTTCCTACCTGACTTAAGCGAAGTTGAAACAAGTTTTCCAAGTCCTCAGTCTCCTAGACCTGTTCACCCAGTCTTGAACCCTTTGGCACCAACACAGGTTTATGCTGAAGGTAACATGGCTGTGATCTCTCCTACTATCCCGGTGAACATTTCCAGGGATCCCAATATTATCGAGAATGTCTTCATTGGAGCTGAATGTTCCCGTGAAGAGATTCAAATTTATACCGAGCTCTTCAAAGAGTATAGGGATGTATTCGCTTGGTCTTATGAGGAAATGCCTGGAATAGACCCATCTATAGTCCAGCATGAGATCAAGACGTATGAAAACGCTAAGCCGGTCAGGCAAAAACTTCGTCCGGTCAATCCTAGGAAGGCAGCAGCTATCAAAGCTGAAGTTGAAAAGTTGCTTAAGGCGGGATTCATTTTCCCTGTTCCTCTGACTGAATGGGTTTCAAACCCCGTTCCCGTAGATAAAAAGCAAGGAATGATTCGAGTGTGCATCGATTTCAGAGACCTAAATAAGGCATGTCCTAAAGACAATTACCCCACACCATTTATCGATCAGATCATTGACGAGTGTGCCGGTAATGAGATTTTCTCCTTCATGGACGGTTTCTCCGGATATAATCAAATTACTATCCGTCCTGAAGATCAACATAAGACTGCATTTATTTGTCCCTGAGGTACATTTTCATATAAGAAGATGCCTTTTGGTCTTAAAAATGCTGGGGCTACCTTTCAGCGGGCCATGTCTTACGCCTTCCATGACATCAAAAAGATTATCAAGGCATACCTAGATGATTTAGCTGCTCATTCTCGAAAGAGGATGGATAATCCCGGTCACCTCCGGCAAATATTTGAAAGATGTCGTTTTTATAAAATTCGATCGAATCCGAACAAGTGCGTTTTCGCGGTTACATCCGGTCGGCTATTGGGATTCATTGTGTCTAGGGAAGGGATAAGGGTAGATCCCTTCAAGGTTGAGGCAATACTTCGGTTGCCTCCCCCGTCTTCCATCCGTCAGCTTCAAAGTCTTCAAGGAAAGTCTAATTTTCTTCGGAGGTTTATCGTCAATTATGCTGAAGTGACAAAGGGATTTATGAGATTGTTGAAGAAAGGAGTTCCTTTTCTTTGGGACGACTACGCTCAACGCTCATTCGATGCTTTGAAAAAAGCATTGACCTCTGCTCCTTTATTGAGTCCACCTGATTATAGCAGGGATTTTCTTTTGTATCTGGCAGCAGCAGAATCTACCATTGGTATGGTTCTGGTTCAGGAGGATGATGCTCTTGTAGAGCATGTTATTTACTACCTTAGTCGAGGACTGGTAGGACCTGAACTTAGGTACACTCCGATAGAAAAGTTAGCCTTAGCAGCAGTTCATGCTGTGCAGCGACTCCGACATTACATTATTCTTCGCAAAACTTATGTTTTGGCAGCTGCCAATCCATTTCAGTTTGTCCTCAGCAGGCGAGTGATTGGGGGCAAATATAATAGATGGATTGTGATTTTATAGGAATTTGATCTTGAGTTCATGTCTGCCAAATCCAAGAAATCATTAGTTTTTGCGGAATTGATCTCCGAGTTGCCCTGTGGAGAGGAGATGATCTATGATGAGTCCTTTCCAGACGAACACTTGTTTCTTATCTGTCCACAGGATCCTTGGTACGGGGATATCATTGTGTATCTCCAGACTGCGAAGTGTCCCTCTACTTTTTCGAAATATGAGCATCGTAAACTGCGTCACTTGGCCAAGAATTATTTGATTATTGGTGATGCTTTGTACCGTTGAGGGGTTGATTAAATCCTAAGACGCTGCTTAACTTTTGAAGAAGCTGAGGCTGTGCTCAATGATTCTCACAGTGGAGCTTGTGGGGGTCATTTATCTGGGCTTGCTACAGCCCAAAAGATTTTGCGTGCTGGATACTTTTGGCCCTCGATTTTCAAAGATTGTATTGAATCGGTCAAGAAGTGTCATCCGTGTCAAGTATATACTCGAAAAATGCGCGCTCATCCAGCTCCGCTTTTTCCAGTCGTTACTGTCGGACCCTTTACAAAGTGGGGTATGGATTATACTACTTGTAACCCGCCTTCGGCAAAAGGTCACAAGTACATTATCGTAGCAGTAGACTACTTTACGAAGTGGGTCGAAGCTATGCCTACTTTTGGGAACGATGGTGAGACCGCAGCTCTTTTCTTCTTCAACCAAGTCATCGCTCGTTTCGGTATACCTAGAGAGATTGTCACTGACCATGGCAGTCACTTTCAGAACAGTATGATGGCTGAGTTGGCTCTTAAATTGGGTTTCCGGCAGGAGCATTCATCTCCATATTACCCTCAGGCCAATGGCCAGGTGGAAGCCGTGAATAAGTCCTTGAAGACAATTCTTCAACGGACGATTGATAAACATAGATCCAACTGGCACATTATGCTATATCCTGCACTCTGGGCATACAGGACGTCAGTTAAAACTGCAACTGGCTTTACTCCGTTTCAGTTAGTCCACGGGGTGGAATTCGTATTTCCCATTGAATGCGAGATTCCTTCCCTTAAATTAGCTGTTGAGCTTCTTCCTGACACTTCTAGTCTGGCAGAGCGGCTTCTTCATCTGGAACATCTTGATGAGCAGCGTCGAGATGCCGCCACGTTGAATGAAGCGCATAAAAACAGAGTCAAAGTTCAGTACGATAAGGCGGTTAAGCCTAGGGTCTTTTTCGAAGGCGACCTTGTTTTGGTCTACGCCCAAGAAAAAGATGCCTTGGGGGCAGGAAAGTTTAAATCGATGTGGTATGGCCCCTATATCGTCAAAAAGGTCCTTAAGAAAGGAGCTTATACCTTGGTTGACTTCGAAGGGAACGAGTTGTCGGAGCCCCGAAATGGGCTCTATTTGAAGAAGTATTATGCCTAGGCTTTGGCCTGGCATTTTGCTTTGTATATAGTAGTTTTTTTCTTTGTACATATCTGATTGATTTTCGATTTTTGATGAGTTGGTGATGTTTTTGATCTGCTTTGGCAGGTTGTGTTGGATGTCATGAGTCATTTTGGTTTCGCCGATGGTGCTAGTAGACACATCCGGAACTTAGCTTCCGTGGCTTGGGTGCTTCATTATCCTTCCGGTCAGCTGTTGGTATCAAGAGGGGTCTGCATTGGTACTGCTTCCAATAACGTAGCAGAATACACTGCAGTCATTCATCTACTCTCGGAGGCAATATCCTTGGGTGTTGATTCGTTGGTAGTTTTCTTGGACTCCCAGCTGGTGGTGTCGCAGTTGAACAACACTTATCGGGTACGAGATCCATTTTTATTATGATTGTTCTTGAGGGTACGTTTGTTACAAAGGTCATTTCAATTTTTAACATTCATTCATATTCCTCGAGCTGACAATTGGTTTGCTGACTCATTAGCTAATCAAGCATTGGATTGGCATATTAATCATTCCACACAATAAAATTTTTAATCATCAAAAACATCATACATTTGATACATTTATCACATCACATCAAATATCGCTGTATATATATCATCAGAGTGTTCAAAAACTCTACAAAATTTGGATCCATAAGGTCGTACAAAACTTGGGCTTATGCCCCATCATGTTCAATCTCAAAAAAGGAATATATAGTCATCTAATACATAATATCTGTCTACTCCTGAGGTCCCTGCCCAGAAGTCGTGTTCCTATAGAACGTAACTGCAGTGGCCACACGGCGGAATAATCTAACCCAGTCTTGGGGCACTCCTAGCACCCGTCTCTGGATGGCTTCAGGCAAGTCCTCCATGGCAGCCATAGGGATTTGGCGGGTTAATCCCTCCAAGTTTCTCTGCACGGCCTGGAGAGTCCTGTCTGAATCCACTGTCTCTGCCTCGCCCCTGTGACGCTTATGGCGTGGGAGACCCTCAGGTCGAACTGGTCCAACATCTGAAACATGATCATTTTTAATTGTCAGTCATTATGAATCCAATCAAAAAACATGTTTGTTTTTCATTTTTTCATACATATTTGAAAAAATCCAAAAAAATTATATAAGTCAAATTTTTTTTTGCAAACTTACCGACTGTGCCCCATGTTGTGCCTGGTGGAAGAACTAGATCTGGATCTCCACGAAAGTCCATCCCGACATAGGGATAGTCGTCCACTGCGATGATTTGTTCTCCCCACCAAAGGAAGAACTCATCGTCCCATGTGGTCCGGGGTACTTCACTACCCCCCAATCTCTTCATCATGTCCGCCCAACGGGCAATTCTTGGGTCCCGCGGGCTACTGATGGTAGAGATAACTCTGGGTCTCAATGCTGGTATCTTCTCAAAGAAGAATGCTGTCAAAATTGTACCGTAGCCAAAGTGTTTGGTCTTTGCTTGGCGGATTGAGGTCAACTGTTGCTTCATGTTCAGTAATAGGGCTGTGCACCAATCATACACATGAGTCAAACATTCTACTGCTATGCTCATTTGCGTCCTGGACGCCTGATGTAGGGAGGTAGATCCTGCCACTCTGCCGATGGTGAAAAGGAGGATTTTCATGTGCAAATCCCTCACATCTTTAATTGCAATCTGAGTTCCAACCTTTTTGGAACCCCCTACGCAATATACGTGGACATAGTCTTCCACGGTTAACCCTCCCAGGGGCTTCCCATGCAAGTCTACTGGTTCTCCCCTTCGGGAGAGTCCAGTAATGAAATATATGTCTTCCACTTCAATGCGTAGTGGCATCTGATCAATAATGAAGCAATCCTGATCTGGTTCCCAGTAATTTACGAGCATTTCTAGCAACCGCACATTGCTTTTCATATTTGGCATTTTGAAGAATTTGAATAAACCGCAATTCCGAAGGATATTTTGCGCTGCGCGATCTTGCATGACCTCTTGGTCAATTGCGCTATGCTCACGTTCTCTCCATGAGATTGTCATCCTGTCAAATTTCATCAAATTATGCATTAGCCACACTTTTTGCATTCGGACCTGCGCATACGTGACTTTTTCTTTGCACAGTCGCGTGTATACGCGACTTTCCTTTAATGAACCCGCATATACGAAAGTCCGCATTTTTTAGCAAGGGTTTTAAAGCTAAAAATCACTTAATTTTAATTTCCAAACGGACAAAATGAATAAACAAGATGATTAAGGAGCCTACCTGAAGTTTCAGTGCGTTTCGACGGTCGGTTGTTCCTGATTTGACGAAAGAAGTTTTTTGCTCCAGAGCACTTTTTCCAAATTAGCAATGCAATAATGAACCAAATATGAGGTAATTTGTCTATTTATGGCTAAAAAGCTGAAAATTTTCGCAAAATTTCCTTATGCCTATTTTTTCGATCTATCTTAAGCTGCATAACTCGGTTGCTTGGAAGTGCCCAGTTTGGTATGTTTTCAGGTACGTTTTGACGTTTTTGAGATTTTTTCCGGTTTTTGATCCATGATTACCGACTCGTCACGACAGGTATATGATCTTCACTGGCATATAGGTTAGGGAAATCACTTTCCGTTGCATCTTGCATACTAGCCTCCATACTGATCACTTGCCTTAGGGTCGATCCCATCAGGTCATGAGTATTACGCCCATTTCACTCGCCGATTATTTAATCATGACTTGATGGTAGAGCCTTCCTTTACATGGGCTTCCTAGTTAGTTCCTCGCTATCACTTGTTGCCCATGTTGCGTTTTATGTAGGCTTGGGAGTCCTCTTTAGTCCCGCCATGACTTATGTGTTGAAGCTTCATTCTTCTTCTTCCTCACTATCATTTTTCTGGCTATTACCCTAGAGGCTCCCTGGTGTCGTTAAGTTGTATTATTGCATTGCATATTGGCTACTTGTTTATCCTGGCCTTTAGCCGGCTTCATTTGGACTCAATGTTTAAGCCAAATTTTGACCTTGACTTTCTGTACAAGTTAACCATTGCATGCACTTAGCTATCACGACTTGACACCTTTTTACCCATGGATGGAACATTCCTCTGAGTATCACTTACCAGTTTTCGCCACCTTGCATTGAGCATAGGATTGTTCCAATCCCAGGAACTAGTGCATCTGATTTCTTGATACTCGTTCTATCCATTGTACTATAGCATTCTTTTATTCTTTTTCAGGCTTATTATATGAAAAAGACAAAAAAAAATCAAATATAACAAAAAGAGCGGGAACGGGATGTATCTTCGTTATTTTGATGGCAGTACAGAGTCAGTTTGTCGCCCTTGAACAAAGCACATATACTTATATATATTTCCTTCATTTGGGATGGTTCTAGTTTGACCTAGGTTCACCCTTTACCATGTTTCACTTGTCAGTTCTCCCCCGGTTGGTTATCTCTTCCAATCATATGGAGAGTTTGTTTTGCCTCCTGCAAGACAGACTTATACAGTGTCACTTTTTACTGCCATGGTCATCACAGAGTCGTGTTTTTGTTCAAGGGAAGTCTAGCCTGAGTCGGCCATTCTGCGGTGTCTCTTTACTCATTATTCAGTCGGCCTTCCCGGTCTTGTCAGCATCATGTTCTATCACATCAGATGTTTTGATCTTCTGCTCGTGCTGGTTTGAGAAGGTCTCCACTGACTTCTTGCCGGCGGGTTTGTCTCTTATCGACTACGACACATTGCTCTGAGAGCAAACCTAGAGCCGCACCTTGGGCCTATTTCCATCATTGATAGGTGACCTCGTGCTCAGCATTTGATCATCATCATGGGTCTTTGACTCAGTGGTTTCCCCTGTGTTCGACGTCAGCACACATTATCACACTTGGGATTCGTGCAGTACCTTGATTTCCATTTGACCCTATCGGTGGATTTCTCGCCTCTGTGTCAGCTTTCATTATTGGTTGGTTCAGAGGGTTTCTTCCGTGCGCCAGCTTCATCTTGTGCACGTCGGAAACGTACTTCGGTTTTGGTTCCATCACTCTCCTTCGTCCGATTCCTTCCAAATCTTGGCCTGCGGGTTACACTCGCGCTGGACTGATGTGGGATGCCTTAATGCCTTCCTTCCAGCAGATCTTTTCCCATCGACTCCGACTCATTGCTCTGGGAATAAGGTCTAGAGTATTTTTTCAGTACCTTAGGGTTTGCAATCATCAGTGGCAGACTCTTCGCTATCGACAGTGGGGATTCATCATTGCCTCCTGATTGGTAGATTCTTTCAAGTGTTCGACTTCAACTCATTCATTCGCACTTGTCAGATTGTACTGGGGCACCTTGATGCTCATTTTCATTATTGGTGGGTTGTCTCGCGTTGGTTAATGGTATACATCATTGACCGGTAATCCAACGATTTCTCACATGGTCGACTTCAGCTCATTTATTCCCATTGTGTAGAATTGTGCCATAGTGATCGGTGAAGACCTCGGGTTGCATCAGCATTTCTCGGTTCACTTTGACAGTCCATTCAGTTTCTGCCAGTGATGTCGTCCACCCTTATATGTTGCAGTTTAGTACAGCAGCATCCTATATGTTGGGTCCCGAGTTGCGTGATTGTACCGGTTGTTCCACCACTTATGATTCGGTACTTGAAGATTCAGTTACTTTTATGATCAGACATCTAGTTGCACCATCCTTGATCAACTTTTTATATGTGATACTTGGATATTGATTCAGACTTCTATTTCCGGGCCATGCTCAGATGATTCATTGTGTACTTTCAGTTCAGCTATACTTGTATACATATTGGATCTATTCAGTAATTTCTATATGATGTATTTTTTACTGAGCATGGGTATGCCCACCTCAGCATGAGTTGACTCTCTGTTTTCTTTCATTGGTTTTTGGCAGGCTGAAATCTAGTGAAGTCCTCTCTTGTCCTTGCGAAGTTCTTTCTATGTGCATAATACATTTCGGCCATCATGTACCCCTTCTGACCTCATATATTAGGGGGCATCTGTTATAGCATCATTTCTCACCTTCACATGATTCATGATTGCTTTGATGGTTTTTGGCACCCATTCCTACAGACTTGGACAAATTCACTTAAAAACAGTGTAAAAATCCCCATACGCGACTATGCCCGTACTTTTCTGCGTGTATACACGAGTCCAGCTATAATTTTCCGCATATGCCATTAAAAATGATTAAAATATATATAATTATTCCCTATTTTCGGGTTGGGTTGATGGTTACTCAGGTAGTTCAACCACCCCAGCACGTGGCCAACTGTTTCCAACTGTTGAAACTACTTGGAGGGAGTATAAAAACCCCTCATGTGTATGGCCTAAGGGAGAGAGAATTTATTGATATTATACTCTGTTGGTATTCCCTATCCAAGTCTAATTCCCCGTGCCTCCTGCACTTTCCCAGTTCATTACAGGAAACCCTTGTTTCCTTGAGATGCTCATCTCCCTATATGTCATCTCGTATGCACCAATTTGGAAGGAGTCTTAGCGAGGCAAGGGCGGGACGGATCCGGACGACGGTCTGCTCGAAGATCGTGGAAGGATTCAGGTGATCTCTCCACTCGTTACTTTTGTACATGCTATTTATAATACAGAAGTACCATTTTGTTCCCGAAATATACGTGTTAGTGTCTGCTTACATATATGTGAAAATTGTTATTTAAGCATTCATTATGATCTATTTAATGTTTTATATGGATTTCACTAACATTTAGAGTAGATATATGCTGTACAACCAGTTCTTCGTGCTTGTTTCTTCTTGTCTTTCAGGTTAAGAAGGAAAGACGGTTGCTGGGGGTTTGGACCCCGTGGGATCTACTTCAACCGTAGGACCTACGGGTAACTTTCTCATTCTACTCTATTTAGTTTTTCTGAACGTGCATGGTTGTGTGAGTCCTTCTTAAGTAGCATGCCCCTACTCTGTGGAGGTTGTAACCCAACGAACCTCTAGGGTGATATTCCCCGAAACAAGTTCGACGCAAATGGTTTTTTTTTAGCTTCTAAACCTTCATAGAAAAATCGTTATAACGAAAATGCCACGATGACCTATTTGAAGCAGTGAAACCCTAGAATCCAAAGATCTCATACCAAATGTTATGAAACAAGCTCACAAAATAGAATAAAAGAGAGATAAATGACGTAGAAATCAGCCACTTTGAGGAAGAAAACTCTTCTACTTTACATAAATGAACAATTCTTAGATGATACAAATAAAAAACCTCCTTTCTATATATAGGAGTCCATGGAGTCACAATATAATCCTAGCCGACCTAACAATAATAATGTAAGGGCACAAAAGTAACAATAGTGGGCTATTATGGGCACAATAATTTAACAATATGGGGACTACATGGGTAAAAAAATAACAATAAAGGGGCTACACTAACAACAATAAGGGACTACACTAGTAATATAGGGACATAACTTAAAAGTTACTGGACTGTGGAGGTTCTCTGTTAAATGAGAAGCTCGTCAAACATAAACAGAGGCATAGGCACATTGAATGGGGTGAATTTGGAAGTAGTGGTAATATAGGATACCTAATAAATTTCCTCAATAATGTCTTCTAATTGGATTGTCCAAAACATCACAAACATCCTTCTCTGCAGTACGATATCAATGGCTAGGCAAATTCAATAATGGAGCAATGCTCCCATTTTAGTGCTTGGTGTTGATTGATGTAGTTCATATGGTTGGTAGTTGAAGGAAGGTGAACCAAATGGAAACAAAAATTGTTGGTGAATGTAAATTTAAAGTGCCATTGGTCCAAGAAATTCTTTGCTCGTATTTGAGGTGTTTCTTTCAATGAAATACTTATAAGTGTTATTATTGTTCGCAGGTTGGGTATTTTTTTTTCTATCCATTTATTTGATGTAGAGTTCCGCCCCTCTTTTGTCTCCTATTAACTTATGGTACTACAAGTGTATAAAAAAGCTTACATGAAACACAATAAACCTTGACTTTCTTCTTAACCTGAATTGGAAACTTAACTCTTCTTTCGTCAATTTAGATTTAATATACTAGATTTGGAAGTCACACTAGATTCTAACTTCAAAAATCGTTGTGCTGAGGGTCTATGTGACTCAAAATTTATCCAACAATAGGCCCTTCATTGTTAAGCCACAATAATGAGATTTTGTTTTTTTTTTTTGTTTTTTTGTTTTATCAAAATCTGTTCATAAAATAAATTCGAGGTAGAACACACTACAAAAGAATTGATTACAAATCCCTTCGTGATACCTACACTTTTGCCATGAGCTATAATTTATTATGGTTTAGTTCAATTCCTACACGATTTGATCACTTGTCTCATTATTTCAATCGATCAATAAATAACATTTTTGTTTAGATATTTCGACTTCCAAGGAATCCTTAAATAATATTTTTCATGAGATGGATCTATTATGCAAGGTGTTGAGGTTTATGATCATGCATGCATTATTTAAACATTTTTTATAGCCTAGACTTAGATTTGCCACTTTTCAATGATCTAGTTTAACTCCAAATATGAGTATCAATGCAATAACCTATTAAAAAAACCATGTTTTGACACCTTAAAAGGAGATACTACCTATACTTCTAGGTTTACCATTTACACTTAGGCTACATATCTCTTTCAAAATAATCTAACTACATGATACTATAAACGCGCCATTACTAGGCCTATAAAAGTGACCTTAATATCCCATGCTAAATGAGAGTTTAACATATAAAACCCATGTATCGACCACTATACAGAGTTCAATTTTGGTATTTGATATGATAAGCCCTTGGTGTAGGGTTTAACATTCGTTGGGAAAGTTTTATTCTACACTTACTTTCCTTTGTAATGTGGAAACATGAGAAGAAGAACTTGTAATGATTTCAACATTGATTCAGATTACTCGTTGCTAAAATTTTATGTTACTCCTCTTATAAAACTATTTTCCATGAGAATGTTTTTAAAAAGTGGATAAAATAAAGGTGCTCACAAACCTCAAATGAATATGAGGTTTAATCGACCTATTTCCATATTCAACAATCTATCACGCATGTGCCACTAATTTATTTGGAGGTCTTTCACAAACCCGATGATCATGTTCTGATCATCATGCTTATCTCTGTTGAGCTATTCCATAACCATATTAAAATATTTAAACTGACAACCAATTTTTTCGTGAGTAAAACCAAACTCTTTAAAATCCAACTATATTGGCAAGGTTGGGTCTACATATTCACCCTGGGATCTTACTCATTCCTGTCATATCCAAATAGGTCGATGTAATGCGTAGCTTCCAATTGTGAAAGATTTGTGTGCCAACCATAAGCCATAATGAATCCTATCTCCATCCATAAAATAGAAATTATTATAAATAATTTATAATAAAATTATTATAATTATAGGCACATATGTAACTCTAATTTCTCCCTCGGCACTCAAAATGCCTATTCTAAAAATTTTGTGAGGAACCCGTTTGAAAAAATCACTCTTACGTCGTTTTGTTAAGACTAGATTTTGAATTTCAATTTTGGATCAAGAAGAATTTTACTACAGAACTCCTCCTAAATATCCCTCCCTTACCTAGTGTGAAAGATCAGATACTCGAATCTTATGTACAGATTATTTTAAATATATTGTAGGGAATATTTGAGCGCCTTACAAAACTTTTTCATTTGGAAACGAAGCAAGGGAGCCGTCAAATAAATTGAAACTGCTTATTATCTCTCCTTCTCTTTGAAAGGAAGATTGGGAAAACTTCCTCTTATGATATTTAAAGTGTTTCGACTCACCATCTGATATTAAGGCATAATGTATTACCAAATCCATGTTTGCACCTACATGGGAGTTGGTTGTTATCATCAAACAGCTTGATATCTTTGTATGCTATCATAAAGGAACATAAATCCGGGATTTACTCGTAAAATTTGGGGATATATGTACCTGAAGAGACAAGGTATCCACATAGTTGAAGAATTAGAAGACCCAAAGTGGCTGTGCGGGTTGACCTATAAACATAATCCAATGCTCATTTTATCTCTGTTTTGAAATTCCTTTCGGTTCCCAAATGATCAATGCTATCAACCATGGAAATGCGTGAAAGAAGATAATTGAGGTGAGCGACTGATACTCCATCTTAAAATTCACTGAACATCTCTTTCACTTCCTTAATAATTTTCTATTCACGTTCACGGTATGAAGGCGCTTAACCCATATAAATTCCTTGCATTAAATAGAAAGGAAAAAGTATTGATTTAATTCATTTGCACATGAGAAATATGAATTTATGAATAACATGAAAGATCAATATTACTGTTGAGATATTAATCTTCCTGTCCGTTTAGGTTCAATTCATTTAATTTATTGTCTCCAGTTTAGTTTTACTTAAGTTTACTTTAGTTATTTATCGCCGATGTTTGCAATGTATTTCTATTTAACTATTTCTAAGTTTACTTTAGTTATTTATTGCTGATGTTTCCAATGTATTTCTATTTAACTATTTCGTAATATTGAGATTAGCAACTCTCTGCTCCATTTTTACTTTTCAGTTTCTCAATTCTTTTCAATTACCACATAAGGCGTGGGGAGATAGAGTCTGAAATATTCGTCTTAGGGGTTGGAATGGTGATTTTCTATCTCTCTGTTTACAGCATCATCTAATACAAGGGTTGTCGAACACGACAGGATGATCTGATACCGGAGTTGTTGAACGAAATTTGTCACCCGTGGGAATTGAAACTGAATAAACTAGATAAACCCACCTGCGGGAATTGAAACTGAATAAAATAGATAAACCTAATCAATCATTTAATTGAAGGGTATGGGTGGGCTTTGATGTGCAACCACACATTCTACTACACATCAGGTCCTCACCGGAACTTGATTTTAGCCATGTATCTAACTTTTTTTCGGAAATAATTATCAAATTAATAAAAATAATTAAATAATTGATTATAATTAAATTAATAATTTTTTATTTTATTTTATTTTCTTCTAACCTATGGGGAGCTACGAATTGTCCTCCTCCCAGCAACTAGATCACAACCGGGAGATTTAAACCTAAGTGTTTCGAGTTACAACAATTTCACATTTCTATAATAACCAATTGAGCTACCCACCAAAACATTAAATTAATAATAATAATTAATTAAATTAATCCAAGTAATAAAATATTAAATAATACAAAATTTTTACTGAACTTTTATCATTGTAACACTAAAATGACATCACCGTGATGCTTATATGACATGAAATGATTTCAATATGATACAATAACAATGCTAAATAAATAAACACATCACAAAAAATATCCTAAAACATTTCATAGATGAAGTAATATGATGTTTGGAAGATTAAAAAGAAAATAATGGAAAATCTAGAGTAATATTGATGCAAAAGAAAATCTTTGGAAAATCTACAGTATCGTGAAAAAATTATTTATTTCTAAAGATAAAATTGAATTTATAATATTTAAAACTTAAATAAGACTTAACTAATAAAGGAAGACAAATACTCCTATGATTTTTTGGAAATTTATTTATTTGTAATATCTTAATTATATTTGTAATATTTAAAAATTTAGTGAAATTTAAGAATAAAATAAACAATTTCAAATTTCAAAAATTTTAAATGTCCCAGATTTATCAAATTTTCTATCAAACACCATGTATTTTATATAATTAAATATAAATATGATATTTTTTATAAAAGTTAAAATTATTTTATTTAATATTAAAAAATACAATATTTAATATTTTTGGTAACATATATATAAATTACTTATATGATCTAGATAAAAATATTACTCAAAATTATATATTACTCAAAATGTATATTTAAATTAAAATGAAAATAAGTGTTTCAAATTTATTAATATGCAAAAGTATAATGATATGTCTTTAATAGGTTAAAAAAATAAAAAAATAAATCTATATGCACCTTAAGCGTTCTCATTTCACTCATTTCGGTATGAGAGAAGTTCTACAAAGCAATCAGAATGCATTTCTAATGTTATTTAGCATTTTCCTGAACTTGTGTGATGGTATTCAAAATTTTCCAAAGTTTAACATGGCTAAGTTTCATATGTAACTTAAAAAGGATTTTTTAAAATAGTGGCAGGATATATAAATTGAATTTGCAAAGAAAGTGGCTGCAAACGTGCAAGTCATCAACCTATTCTAATTCCAAAGGAAACCTTCAAAGTTAGGTATATATAACCAGAGCACACTCGACAAGAAACTACATACGGTTATCATTTTAGGTGTAAAGTGTGATTACAGAGACACAAGCTTGAGAACGACTATCATGAAAAAATCCTTTATTTCATTGGTGGCGATGTTGTAGCCATGGTGCACAGCTCTGCAGATCTCAAAAGCATGTTTTGTTGGAAAATTAATCACAACTATTTCGTTTAATTTTCTCAATTTTTTCGTAGCAGCCATATCACATTGAATGTTTTGCAGGTCGCCATTGAGTTTGTAAAGAAGGATAAGTTTGGAGCAGAGTACATTTTACTCATTCAGCAATATATTAAACTATTAAAATTAAATAGAAATTTAAAGCATGATTATTAAAATAAAAAATTTAGTGGGCAAGTGTTATTTACTTTACATAATCTCTGCAAAGTTCATAAAGTCATTTTTGTCCATCCTTTGTATTAAATTTTGTAAATGAATATAAATATTTTAGTGGTGAATGAATGTGTATGTTGTGTTTTTGAATTATAAACTAAAGTTTGGTTAGTTACAATTTGCTTGTGACAACACTCATTTTTACAGCAACACTCATTTTTACTATGTATAAAAAGAATAAAATTAAAAGTTAAATAATTAAAAGAACTAAATAATATATATATATATATATATATATATATATATTAATTAGTTAACTAATCTATTAATTAATTGAATAAATCAATCAAATATTTTAATAATAAAATGAATCATTATTAATTTATTAATCAATTGATAAATAAATAATTTAATATAATTTAATAATAAAATGAAACTAGCCATTATTAATTTATTAATAAATTGATAAATAACTAATTAAATATATTTTAAAAGTCAAACTAGTTGTTTTCCTAACGCTATTTTAGTCATCTCTACATCTATTTAAACTTAATGCCTTATCTGATCTCTCACTTAGTCTTGATCATGAACCACACTCGTTGGTTTGAAAGGCGTCGACAATGTTATATTGCATGATATTATTATCTAAAAATATTTTACAAATTTATATAATGAATCATAGAAGCTTAGATTCTAAAAAAAAGAATACCTTCATTTAATTAAATCCAAAAATCTTGCCTTTGAGACTTTGTTATAAAAAATATATATAATAAGAATTGCCAACTGACATACTCAAGATGGAGCATGATTAATGTCAAAAATTTGTAACGATGTGAATAGTACAAAATCTAATTCAAAGATGAAGCATAATTAATGTCAAAAATTTGTAACGATGTGAGTAGTACAAACTCTAATTCAAAGTGCAGATATGTTATCAGATGTACAATACATGGAATATAACCAATGATGGTATAAAGCATAATATACATAGATTATAATCAATGTTTGTATAAGAATATTTTATATGACTCATGTTCAAATGATAATACATGGGAGTTTATGATAATGAGTAGTGTTAAATTTAGTTCAGTAAATATATATATGGTTAAGAGTAAAGTTTTATTTTATTTTTTTAATTTATAGGTTGGTTTGAATGTTACAAGTGGTACATCTGACAATGTATCTGTACTTGGGAATTAGAGTTTGTACTACTCACAACTGTATGTTTTTTATTTTAATCTTAGTCACTCTATATTAAAAGGAAGACCTTCATAATTTGATTTCTGCAATTGTATGTTTTGGATTAAGTGAATCTCGCAACTCTCTGTAAACTTCCATAACAATGTTGCCTTGATTAAAGTCATTTCCGCAACTCTGCAATTGTATGTTTTGGATTAAGTGAATCTCGCAACTCTCTGTAAACTTCCATAACAACGTTGCCTTGATTAAAGTCATTTCCGCAACTCTGGTATCAGAGCATTCAAAATTTTAACATGGTATCAAAGAATTCTAATTTTTAACATGGTATGAGAGAAACCTTCATTACCGCAAGTGTTTTATTGAGGAGTTAAAAGGAGTTCTGAAATTTTTTGTGTAGAGTACTCTCTAGTAGTGAGAAATTTTTTACACAGTGAGAAAAAATTTACACAGTAAAGTTTTATTTACACAGTTAAAATGGCAGCAACGAGCACAAGCTTGAATAATCCATAAATACCATAGTTTAATGGAAAAAATTAGGAGTATTAGGCTATAACAATGAAGACTCTGTTTTCCTCTCAACATATTTGGGAATTGGTGGAGAATGTTTTCCAAGAAGCAACAGATGTAGTAGCATACAATGCATTGACAAAAGTAGAAAAGGATGTGTTGAGAGACACTAGGAAGAAGGACTCCAAAGCCCTCTTCTACATCTTTCAAACAGTGCATGAAAGTATTTTCCCAAGGGTTACAGTAGCAAAAAAGTCCAAGCAAGCATGGGATACCCTCCAGACAACCTACCAAGGCATGACAAAGGTGAAGACAAAAAAAATACAAATTTTTAGAAGATATTTTGAAACAATTTGTATGAAAGAGTCCAAGAATGTAGACTCATTTTTTACACATGTAACTGGGTTGGTTACAAATCAAGTCTCATGGTGAGACACTTGAAGAAAGAAGAATTGTTGAGAAAGTTTTAAGAAGTCTTCCAACAAGATTTGATGCCATAGTTGTGGCCATAGAAGAGACAAAGGATCTCTCACAATTTTTAGTGGATAAGCTTCATGCATCACTTATATATCATGAGCATAGGTTGAATAGAGGAAAGAACTCCTAATTGGAGCATGCCTTCAAGTAAAAACTTTCATTTGGTCAAGGTAGAGGTCTAGGAAGATAAATTATATAAGAAGAGGAAGAAGCTCACACAAAGGTGGAAGAAGCAACCCTTCAACCTCAAGTGGAAAGGGTAAAAATAAACCAAGTCAAGGCCCAAGCCAAAATCAAGCACAAGGTTAGAGGTATGATAAATCTCAAGTTCAATGTCATTATTGTAAGAAGTATGGTCATTATGAAAATTAATGTAGAAAGAAGCAATATGACATAAGTAACAAACCAAGTTCAAATTTAATAAACGAAAATCGAAACCATGATAGCATGTTTTTAGCTTGTGATGTAGCAGAAGAAAAACAAGGGGATGTATGGTTCTTAAATTCAGGGTGTAGCAACCATGACTGGAAACATAGAAATGTTTTCCAATCTAGATGAAAGTGTGACATCTGAAGTGACATTAGGTACTGATAGCAAAGTCTCTATCATGGGAAAAGGAAGAGTTGACATTCTTATCAAGAAGGGAGAGAAAAAGTTCATGTCAGATGTTTACTTTGTCCCTAGTTTGAAGCACAACCTCATAAGCATTGAACAACTCATGAAAAAGGGCTACAAGGTATTTTTCAAAAATGATGTATACATAAAATCTTGGATAAGCCTCCAAGAAGACAACTCATTGCAAAAGTTCATATGAAAAACAACATAATGTTTCCTCTCTAGCCAAGATCATATTTGAAGGAAGAAGGTGCTCACGCCCAAATATCAATGAATTCACATAAGGATGTAAGAAATGTAGCAGTTGTCACACAAGAACACCTTCAAGCAGAGGTCAAAGATGAAAATTGGTTATGGAATTTGAGATTGTTGAAGTTTGCAACAAGAAACAGTGAAGGAGGCATCCTGAAAAATCATCCTTGATCCTAGTTGGAAAATAATCACCTAAAATAGGTGGGGCCCACACGAGCTATTTTTAGGTGTATGTCTATTTTTAGACATGGTGAGCATATTCTATATGTAACAAGAGGCTATTTGTATATGGTTGGTCAAATGTGAAAAATAGATGAAATTATATATTTAGAATATTGGGCGAAGTCTATTTATAGATCGCTAATCTAAAAATAGATGCATGTCAGTTATTATTAGCTCTTAATAATAATCCGACAATACGAAACAACTTATTCTCTTGGAGCACTTTATTTCACTGAACAGATTTGGAAAATCAGTGGGCTAAAGGAATTACGCAATTCCTAAGGGTTTACTGGAGTTCATGCATGGAGGAATCAGTTAGAACTGAAGTGGAAAAGTTATGACAGAGTTGGAAGAGTAGTTATGGGAGTTGTATTCAGTTTAACTTAGTTAGACTTAGTTGATCTAGTTGTATCTAGTATAACTAAATGATACACTAGTGAGAGTGGAGTGAATTAATTATTTAATTAATTCACAAATAATAACTTATTAATCAACGGAACAATATAGTAGTTAACCACAGTGCATGTTAGATCCAGTAGAGACCCAGTGCAGAGATAGGTGAAAGGGTGAGATAGACTATCTGTTGTGACCATAGTGATGCATGAATTGCATCTACATATACATTGAAGTTTCCAATGATAATCACGCAGTCAATGAGAGTGGGATTACATCGAACTGGTATTTGTAATCAACTTGGATTGTGTAGTGGAGGCAGGCTAGCAGGTGGGAAAGATCGGTGCATGGATTTGCAAGATTGGTCCTGATTAGTGTATGACGATTGTACTATACTGAGAGCTTGTGATAAGCTTTGTATGCTTTGTATGAGATTTTCATATGATCTCCATGTTACATAATATATAGTTGGGGTTTTTAGCTTCAGGCTTTCTCAGTTAAAAACTGTGTTATGTGCGATTGATAATTTTTGTTTATGCTTCACATATGTGTGAAATTAATTTTTCCGCAAAAGATTAACAAGTGGAATTGATTCATTATTTTGCATAAATTTAAATAGTGTGAGATCAGGTGAATCAAGGAAATATGCGTGCTTAGTGCATATAATTTCTACATGGTATCAGAGCATTGTTGATGGAAGATTGCAATTGTGAAGTGAGTTTGTGCTGGTGGACAATTCGAATTTGCTGCAGGAGTTTCTTGGTGTGACAGTTGAGTATACATTGAAATGTCTTTCAATGGGTTGCGGTTGGAGTATGCACTCGAGGGAAACTATAACTACATAGCCTGGAAGGACATGATGGAGGCGGTGCTTGAAGATAATGGCTTGAAGGAATTCATTGAGAGAGATGTTCCTAAGCCCACTTCAGCGGATGCTGCAGTACTTGACGCATGGAAAAAGAAAGTAGAAAGGACGAGGAGGATTCTGTTGGAAGGTGTGAGAGACCATATTGTCTCAAGCCTTCATGGGAAAGCCACTCCATATGCTATGTGGAAGGCTTTGACATATTTGTTCCAAAGAAGAAGCGACCAGAGGAAGTTGGCGCTTAAAGACAAGCTCAGAAAAATAAAAATCGAGAAGAATATTTATAGGTGTGATGTAGATGGGATTTCTATGGAGCTTCCTACTGTTGGGAAGTGGAAGAAATACATGCAATTGAAGCTTGAAAGGGAGATGGATTTGCATGCAGGTAAGAGTGAAGCTCGGAATGTGGAGCAACCACAAGATGAGGATCATGGAGTGGTAGCAACCACTCATGCAGAGAAATTTCGTGCTAGATGGGCAGAGGGAGTGCATGCAACTATACCACCAGGTAAGAGGTGGGGCGACATGCATGGGTAATCCCAAGAGGAGATTTCTGGGCAGGATTCATTGAGATGGTATGGATCTCATGAATTGAACCTGGCTACGAGGTGCCCACAGAGCAGCAGTAGCATGATCAGTTGGATTGATGTAGGCAGATCAAAATGACAGTGTCGGATACTGGAGTGCGGTTCAGAGTTGACAACAAGTGCAAAGTGCATGGGTGCAGAGTTCAATAGCACAGTGGTTCCTGAAGACATGTGCAGTTGGTACCAACAGAAGTCGAGGACTTTGATGATAGATTCATTATACTGATCGAGTTTCTTGGAGCCTTTCAGTTTTGGAAGTGTTGGAGCAAGAGTTGCAGAGCAGATGCATGGAGTTGCAGGGTGCTTGCAAAAGTTGCAGGGCGAATGCATGGAGTTTCATGTCGCATGCAAAGAAAATCCTTTATTTTTGAGAGTGAGTGTTGAATTTTTCAAAAAGAAATAGTGAAGGAGGCATCCTGAAACATCATCCTTGATCCTAGTTGGAAAATAATCACCTAAACTAGGTGGGGCCCACACAGGCTATTTTTAGGTGTATGTCTATTTTTAGACATGGTGAGCATATTCTATATGTAGCAAGAGGCTATTTGTAGATGGTTGGTCATATGTGAAAAATAGATGAAATTCTATATTTAGAATATTGGGCGAAGTCTATTTATAAATCACTGATCTAAAAATAAATGCATGTCAGTTATTATTAGCTCGTAATAATAATCCGACAATAAGCAACAACTTATTCTCTTGGAGCACTTTATTTCAGTGAACAGATTTGGAAAATCAGTGGGCTGAAGGAATTACACAATTCCTAAGGGTTTACTGGAGTTCATGCATGGAGGACTCAGTTAGAACTGAAGTGGCAAAGTTATGACAGAGTTGGAAGAGTAGTTATGGGAGTTGTATTCACTTTAACTCAGTTAGACTCAGTTGAGCTAGTTGTATCTAGTCTAACTGAATGATACACTAGTGAGAGCGGAGTGAATTAATTAGCTAATTAATTCACAAATAATAACTTATTAATCAACTGAAGAATATAGTAGTTAACTACAGTGCATGTCAGATCCAGTGGAGACCCAGTGTAGAGATAGGTGAAAGGGTGAGATAGACTATCTGTTGTGACCATAGTGATGCATGAATTGCATCTACAT
This sequence comes from Pinus albicaulis, assembly GCA_034641835.2. Lineage (NCBI taxonomy): Eukaryota > Viridiplantae > Streptophyta > Pinopsida > Pinales > Pinaceae > Pinus > Pinus albicaulis. The sequence continues at coordinate 1,272,570,559 of CM076579.1, forward strand.
ATACATTGGAGTTGCCAATGATAATCATGCAGTCAATGAGAGTGGGATTACATCGAATTGGTATTTGTAATCAACTTGGATTGCGTAGTGGAGGCAGGCTAGCAAGTGGCAAATATCGGTGCATGGATTTGCAAGATTGGTCCTAATTAGTGTATGACGATTGTACTGTACTGAGAGCTTGTGATAAGCTTTGTATGCTTTGTATGAGATTTTCATATGATCTCCATGTTACATAATATATATTTGGGGTTTTCAGCTTCAGGATTTCCCGGTTAAAAATTGTGTTATGTGCGATTGATAATTTTTGTTTATGCTTCACATGTGTGTGCAATTAATTTGTCTGCAAAAGATTAACAAGTGGAATTGATTCAATATTTTGCATAAAGTAAAATAGTGTGAGATCAGGTGAATCAAAGACATATGCGTGCTTAGTGCATATAATTTCTACAGAGATTTGGTTATCTCTTGGAGGTTTGAATTTCTTGCATAGGAAATTCATGGTGAAGGGATTTCTCCTCATAGAAAAATTGAACATCAATGTGAAATATGCATAGTGGGAAAACAAAATAGAGAATCATTTTTAGCAGGAAAGTCTATAAGGGCAAAAGCACCTTTGGAAATTTTCCACTCATATTTATGTGGACCAATGCAAACACCATCAATTGGTGGTAGCCATTACATTTTGACCTTCATAGATGAATACACAAGGAAGACATAGGTCTATTTCCTAAAACAAAAAAGTGAAGTGTTTGAGTGCTTCCTCCACTACAAATTTCTTGTTGAGAAGCAAAGTGGACACTACATCAAAGTGTTGAGGATTGACAGAGGTGGCGAATATATCTCAAGTGACTTCCTACATTTTTACAGAGAGCACGAAATTTACAAGTAGTTTACAGCAAAGTATACACCTCAACGAAATGGTGTCACGAAAAGAAAGAATAGGACCATCATGGAAATGGCAAGGAGTATGTTGAAGGAAAAGCATTTTCCAACTAACTATTGGGTTGAAGCTATCACTTTTGCAGCGTATATAATTAATAGGTGTCCAACCAAAAGTGTAATGAACATAGTTCCTGAAGAGGGATGGAGTGGAAGAAAAAAATATTTCACTCACATGAGAGTGGTTGGGTGTGTAGCGTAGGCACATGTCCTGAATGAGTTGAGGAAGAATTTGGATAGAAAGGGGGAGAAATGTATATTTTTTGGATACAGTGATGAATCCAAGGCATAAAAGGTCTAAAATCCATTAACCAAGAAAGCCATAATCAATAGAGATGTTCATTTCATAGAAGAGGAAGCATGGGATGGAAGTTTAGAGAAGACACTCAATGTGAAGACATGTATGTCACATGAAGACAAAGAGGAATTGACCTCAACAAGTAATTCCTCAATGGTGACTCCTCCTCCGCCTACACAAGTTCAACAAACCAGTCAACATATGACACTGCAAATAAATAATAGGACAACGTTGCGCAATGAAGAAAACGTTTCTCCAAGCACACCACAAAGATTCGCAACTCCATCTACTTCAAGCGCAACACCAAGTCCATCTTCCACAAGCATAAGAAGACAAAAATTCATAAATTTAAATGAAATTTATGAGCAAGATGAAGTTGATAGCAATGTTGGTCTGAATTATTTATTTGCATTACTTTTTCATGTAGATGACCCATTCTACTTTGAATATGCAGTCAAAGAAGAGAAATGAGTTGCGGAAATGGATGAAGAAATAGGAGAAATAGAAAAGAATGACACATGGGAGTTAGTGAACCTTCCGCAAGGTAAAGAATTTATTGGAGTGCAATGGGTCTATAAGACCAAGAGAAACATTGAAGGCAAGATTGAAAGACATAAAGCAAGGCTAGTTGTCGAAGGATACAAATAGAAACATGGAAGAGACTATGCAGAAACATTTGCACCAGTCGCGAAGATGGAGACAATGCACATACTGTTGTCGATTTCCATGCAACATAAATGGAAAATGCATCAAATGGGCGTAAAATCATCGTTCTTGAATGGATTGTTGAAAGAGGAAGTGTATGTTACATAACCTCCTGGCTATGAGGTAGAAGGAAAATAAGACAAGGTATGTAGGTTGTGGAAAGATCTTTATGGGCTGAAGCAAGCACCACGTGCATGGTATAGCAGGATATATTATTACTTGATAGACAATGGGTTTGACAAATGTGATAGTGAACCTACTCTCTACATCAAAGAAAGTGACAGTAAGCTTCCTAATGTCGTTTTGTATGTATATGACTTGATTTTTATAGGGAGTGATGATTTCCTCATCGCTGATTTCAAAGCAATCATGAAAAGTGAGTTTGAAATGACTAACATGGGGTTGTTAAGATATTTTTTGGGCATAGAATTAAAGCAAACAGAAAATGGAATTTTTATCTCTCAAGAAAAGTATGTTTCAAACATTTTTGAGAGTTTTAATATGCAGAATAACAAGTGATCACCAACTCCAAATATCATGGGGTTCAAGCTGAGTAAGGAAGATTGCAGCAACAATGTCAATCCAACATTATACAAAAGTAATGTGGGAAACCTATTGCATTTGACCACAGCTAGGCTTGATATAATGTATCCAGCGAGTTTGGTGTCAAGGTTCATGGAGACACCCAAAGAGACACATTGGCCAGCAGTGAAAATAATTTTAAAGTATATCAATGGGACAAAGGAGCATGGTGTTTTGTACTCTGCAACTAATGAATTTAGGTTGGTTGGTTACACTAACATTGATTGGGTGGGAAGTGTTGTTGAAAGAAAGAGCACGTCAGGATATGTTTTTTGGTTTGGGTTTGGGAGCCATTTCATGGGCTTCGAAGAAGCAACCAATAGTATCATTGTCAATAGTAGAAGCTGAATATGTCACTGCAATAGGAGCAACGTGTCAAGCAGTTTTTATGAGAATGACGTTGCGGGATTTTTTCATGAACATGATGAAGCAACCACTATTTTTTGTGATAACAATTTAGTAATTGCACTATCAAAGAAAATTTATTTTTCACAAGAGGACAAAACACATTCATGCTAAATACAATTTCATAAGAGAATTGGCTACCAACAATGAAATTGTGTTGTAGAATTGTGGGTTAGAAGAACAATTTCTAGACATGTTCGCAATGCTATTGGCACGTGAAAATTTTGTTTATCTGAGATATTGTTTTGGAATGGTCAATGGCGGTAGCTGCGATTAAGGGGAGTGTTGGAAAATTAATCACAACCACCGTGTTTAATTTTCTGATAGTAGCCATACCTTAGTGAATGTTTTGTAGGTTGCAGATTGATTTTGCAGAGAAGGATAAGTTCAGAGAAAAGTACATTTTACCCATTCCGCAAGAGATTAAACTATTAAAGTCAAATAGAAATTTAAAGCATGCTTATTAAAACCATATGGGAAAACATCTAATCTGCAATTGGTATCTCTGCAAAGTTCAGAAAGTCATTTTTTCCCATTCTTTGTATTAAATTATGTGTGCTATGAATTAAATGTCTGAGATATATATGTTTTGAATTTACATGTAAGTTATAGAGTGGAATGTAATGTGGAGGATGTAAGTTTCGAAATACAAGAAGGAGAAAATTATGGAGTAAATTTTGGTGGGCACGTGTAAAAAAAAGTTACAGGTTTTACTGTGTTAAGCCTGGAAATACAAGAAGGAGAAAATTATGGAGAAAATTCTGGTGGGCACATGAAAAAAAAAGTTACAGGTTTTACTGTGTTATGTCTTGAAATACAAGAAGGAAAAAATTATGGAGAAAATTTTGGCGGGCACATGAAAAAAACAGTTACAGGTTTTACTGTGTGTTACTCTGCAACCCCTGGTGAATGTAAATCTCTAAGCACAATTGTTTTATTGGTGAAGGAGCCACAACCTCCATATGAATGTGTATGTGGTGTTTTTGAATTATAATCTAAAGTTTGGTTAGTTGTGATTTGGTTGTGAAAATTTCACATATGAGTTTTACCACAACACTCTGTTTTACACTGTTTCACCATGCGTAACATTATTTGATTTTATTTTCTCCTCTATAGTTGCGATTTTCATCTCCGCCACTCTATATTAAAAGGAATACCTTCATAATTTTATTTTGTCAACTCTATGGTTTGGATTAAGTTAATTCCACAACTTTGTGTTGTTATCTTGATTAAAGTCAATTGTATGGTCTCGATTAAGTGAATTCCACAACTCTGTGTAAACTTCCATAACTGTGTTGTCTTGACTAAAGTCATTTCCGCAACTCTATGTAAAGTCACTGTGTTGAGGAAAATAATTTCCCCTGCCTTTAAAATTTTAACTGGTAACAGGGCATTCAAAATTTTAACATGGTATCAAAGCATTCGAATTTTTAACGTCTTTCATAGAGGGGCTGGGAACATTTTTTTCTGGTCTCAAAAGCTCCCAATTTAATTATTTCATTAAGTCATTGACCATGGCATGGATATGATTAACAACATCTTCCTTTGTTAATCCACAATTCTATTTTAGATAACATGATATACATGAAGCTTCTTCTCCACGAGCATTGTCCACCTACAATAGCCATGCCAATGTCAACATTTATATTCTAATGAAAACTCCCTAAAATTCGTGGTGCAATTTCATAAAAAAATTCTTATATTTGAATTTGGTTTGATATAATATTTCATACCTTGTAACAATGAGTGTGACATTTATGTCGAAGGATGCCAACCACCAAGCTTTTTAACCTCGATGGATAGTCAATTTCCTGCAAGATGTGTTGAGGAAAAGGTATGTCCATCGTGAGGATTGATTGTAACATGGATATATGATAACCAAAACTAATCTTGCCATTTTCGTAGTACTCCTCAAACGCTGGCAGACAACCATTGGAGATCCACTTTGCTTCTTTCATATAAGAATCAAGATAGGCCTCCCACTAGACATACACAAGCAAATAAAATTAACTAATTATCACCAAGTTGGCTAAATCATTGTTCAAATATATGTTTGAATCCTTATCATCCATACAACATGTTGAGCAGAGTCGATGGTGTCTCGGACTTGAGACTTATTTTCCACTTATGCCATTTCATTTACAGTTTCATAAAGCACTATGTACACTTGTTTCATGTATTCTGGAAGGGAGTTTGTTGCCGATGGATGCCATCTTCTCATATAATGCAATCATAAGAACAAATTTTGGTCAAATCAGTTGATCGCTATATAGTTATTTTAAGAGCAAGAAAATATTCTTCTAAAAGTTGTTCACCGTTGTTACCACCCCTTAATTGCCAATCTAAAGAGTTTTATCTCTTATGTAGTTTCGTAGGTGTCATAGATGTCATCCAAAATAGTGATAAGTTGACACATTTTGGAAAAACTGACTCAGAATGTAGAATGTTGAGGATCAATCTCAAATAAAGAGGCCAAAGTGTAGTATTCTACATGATGATGGCAAACAAAATTCATTTGAGAGAAGCCTGAATCATTCCACCATCTAATAAAAAATGATTATATTTTACATTATTGAATATTGGAAATCATTAGGCTATTGACATCTAGATTTGTGTGAGATGAAAATATGATCCAGTAAGAATGCTCATCACCTAGAGATATGTTTTAATTCTTTTTGTTGTATGGAGTGAAATATATGGAACTCTGGTTTTGCAAGTTCTATTTTTTTTTCGTGTTCACATATGACATCCATGGCATCCTGTAAAAAAATCCAACTAGTATCAACTAGAAATACTATATGGAAATTACTCAACCATTCAAAAACAATTTTGATCCACCCATCAACTGTTCGAATGGAAGAAACGACAAATTGCCTCTTCTCATCCTTAAATTGTTCTAACACACCCGATATTAATGCATTATGTATTATTAAATCTATGGAGTTGGTTCTATCATAAAATAAATTGAATGATGAATTTCCTAATAAAATGTGGATCTACCTACTTGAAGACATCTAGTAACTGTGTAGTCAAAGAGTTCGAAGCCCGAGTACAGTTGAGTTGAGATCAGTAACATCACTTTCTCTGCGACATCCGATGCTTTTTTGCTCGAGTAACTCTACGTGAAATTAATTTAATTATGTGGGTCAGGAAGAGGTCTGTAGTTACATCAAAATTGATACTTATTAGTAAATTTTCCAAACTGGTAATTAGGATCTCAGAGTAATTATGGTTTCAAGGTGTGGTGATTCCTCCAACACCCTAGACATAGCACCCGAAAATGGAGCCTGTGTCCAGGCTCTGATACGATGAAATGGTGTGTAGTTACATCAAAACTCACAAGTATTACTGATCTTTTCAAATCTGTAACTAATATTCCTAGAGTGAAAATTATGGATTCCATATAAGTATAGTGATTCCTCCAACATATCACATATAAAGGAGAAATAAATAATGATAATAAGGCTAGTATGAATGACATGGAAACATAATCCAGCGTTGATTTTATCTCCATTTTGAAATCCCTATCGATTCCCAAACGTTTGATCCTATCGACCATGGAAAGGCGTGAAAGAAGATCATTGAGGGGAGTGATTGATACCCCCACTTCAATTTCGCTGAACATCTCTTTCACTTCCTCAATAAGTCTCTCTGCAGGTTCACATTATGGAGTCGACTGACCCATATACAATATTCAACACAATAAATAGTGTTGGAGAATTAACCTCAACCACCGAGTTAAATACATTGACAAGAAACCATACCTCAGTGAATGTTTTCAGGTTGCATATTGTGTTTGCAGGAAAGGACATCGCATAAATGAAGTTCTTAGCAGAGTAAATTTTACCCATTCCTCAACAGAGTAAATTAATCAAAATTCAATTTGAAATTTATTAATGGTCAGTAGAAAGGCATGGGAAAACATTTACTCCTCCACAATGTTCTAAAAATGATGTTCGCCCATCCCATTGTATTAAATTTTGTCTGTCATGAGTTAAATGTATTAGATAAAATATGTTTTGGTTTGCATGTACATATAGGTTGAATTTAATGTGGCCGATCTAATACATCCGGAAAGACAAGAAGGAGAAAATCGTGGAGCAAATTTTGGTGGGAGCATGAAAACAACACTTACAAGTTTTATGTGTGATACGTGAATGTAAATATTAGTAAGAGCTCTTATTTTACTGGTGAAGGAGCTGCAATCTCCATATGTGAATTTACTTCCTATTTTTTAATCATAATATAAAGTATTGTTAGTTGCAATTTGATTGAGAAAATTTACTCCCCAACCCCCGGTGGATGTAAATCTTAGTAAGAGGTCTTATTTTACTCGTGAAGGAGCCATGTAAATCTTAGTAAGAAGTCTTGTTTTACTGGTGAAGGAATGTATTTCATGTTTTTGAATCATAAAATTTCACGTGTGATTTTTACTGCAACCACTGGTTTTACTCTATTTCACCATAAGTAAAATTGTTTGATTTATTTTCTCCATTATATTTGCGCAAATCAACATGTTTTAATATAGGCCACTCTGTATTGAAAGATGACTCTCATGATTTGTCTTACGCAACTAAATCCTCTATTTTAAGACCTTTCCACAACTCTGTGTGAACTCCATCTATTGAGGAAAATAATTTCCTTTGTCTTGATTTTTTTTTAACATGGTACCAGTTTAAAATCTCAATAAAAGGTAGTGTTTTTACAGAGGTGTTAAAATTTTTTTTGAGGAGCGTATTCACCACTAGTGAGAAATTTTTAAATAGGGAGAAAATTTAATGGAAAAATTTATGACTATTGGGCTATTACAATGAAGGCTCTATTTTCTTCTCACTATATTTGGGAATTGGTGGAGAATGGTTTCCAAGAACTAGCAGATGCAGTAGCATATAATGCATTGAAACAAGAAAAAAATGATATGTTGAGAGATAATAGGAAGAAGGAATCCAAAGCCCTATTCTATATTTTTCAAACAGTTCATGAAATACTCCAAGAAAACATGGGATACCCTCTAGATAGCTTACCAAGGCATGGAAAAGGTGACTACAAAAAAACTACAAATGTTGAGAAGAGATTTTGAGACAATTTGTATGAAAGAATCTGAGAATGTAGACACATTTATTACACATGTAATTGGTTTGGTTACACAAATCAGGTCTCATGGTGAGACACCTGACGAAAGAAGAATAGTTGATAAAAATTTTAGAAGACTGCCACCAAAATTTGATGCCATAGTTGTGGCCATAGAAGAGACAAAAGATTTATCAAGTGTGTTTTCAGTGGATGAGATTCATGCATCACTGATCTCTCACGAGCATAGGTTGAACAGATAAAAAAACTCCTCATTAAAGCATGCTTTCAAGACACAAGTTTCATTTGGTCAAGGAAGAGGATGAGGAAGATAAAATTACAGAGGAAGAGCAAGAATCCCACACAAAGGTGGAAGAAGTAGCTCTTCAAGCTCAAGTGGAAGTGGAAGCAATCAAAATCCAAGTTAGAGCCCAAGAAAAAATGAGAGGTATGATGAATCTCAAGTTCAATTTCATTATTGTAATAAGTATGGTCATTATGCAAATGAATTTAGAAAGCAACAATATGACATAAGTAACAAACCAAGTGAAAATTTCATAAAGGAAAATGAGAACCACGATAACATGTTTTTAGATTGTAATTTAGCACAAGGAAAACAAGGAGATGTGTGGTTCTTAGATTCAGGGTGTAGCAACCACATGACTAGAAACATAGAAATGTTTTCCAATGTTGATGAAAGTGTGAAATCAGAAGTGACATTAGGGACTGATATCAAGGTCTCGGTCATGGGAAAAGGAGAAGTAGACATTCTAACAAAGAAGGGAGAGAAGAAGCATATTTCAGATGTTTATTTTATTCCTGGTTTGAAGCGCAACCTCGTATGCATTGGGTAGCTCATGAAAAGGGCTACAATGTATTTTTTAGGAATGATGTGTGCACAATCTTGGATAAGCCTCCAAGCAAGCAAGTGATTGTAACAGTTCAAATGACAAACAATAGATTTTTTCCTCTCAAGCTAAAATTAGACTTGAAGGAAGAAGGTGCTCAAGCACAAATATCAATGAAATCAAAAGAGGATGAAATAATTGTAGCGACTGTCACACAAGTATAGTTTCAATCATAGGTCAAAGATAAAAATTGGGTATGGCATTTGAGATTTGGCCATCTCAACTTTAGAGGTTTGATATTGTTGCATAGGAAATGCATGGTGAAGGGACTACCACTCATAGAAAAACCAAACAACCTATGCGAAGGATATTTCTTGGGTAAACAACACAGAGAATCATTTCGAGCAGGAAAGTCAATAAGGGAAAAAGCACCTTTGGAAATTTTCCACTCAGATTTATGTGGATCAATACAAACACCATCAATTGGTGGCAGCCATTATATTTTCACATTCATATATGACTACACAAGGAAGATGTGGGTCTATTTCTTAAAATATGAAAGTGAAGTGTTTGATTGTTTCCACCACTACAAAGTTCTTGTTGAGAAGAAAAGTGAGCATTACATCAAAGTGTTGAGGACTGATAGAGGTGGAGAATACATCTCAAGTGACTTCCTATGTTTTTTTAGAGAGCATGGAATTCAAAAGAAATTTACAATAAGGTATACTCCTGAGTAAAATGGTTTCGTGGAAAGGAAGAACAAGACCACTATGGAAATGGCAAGGAGTATGTTGATGGAAAAGCATTTTCCAAATGATTATTGGGCTGAAGCTGTTACTTTTGTAGCATATATTGTTAATAGGTGTCCAACCAAAAGTGTTGTAAATATTGTTCCTAAAGAGGCATGGAGTCGAAGAAAGAAGTATGTCACTCACATGAGAGTGTTTCAGTGTGTGGCGTATGCACATGTCCCGGATAAGTTGAGGAAGAAGTTGGACATCAACGTGGAGAAATTTATATTTGTTGGATAGAGTGATGAACCCAAGGCATACAGGCTCTATAATCCATCAACCAAGAAAGCAATAATCGAAGAGTTGTTTAGTTCATAGAAGAGGAAGCATGAGATGGAATTTTAGAGAAGACAATCAATGTGAAAACATGTATGTCACATGAAGACAATGATGAATTGAGAGATGCAAGTAATTCCTCAACGGTGACTCCTCCACCTACACAAGCTCAACAAAGAAGGCAACACGTGACACCGCAAACAAATAATAAGACATCGTTGCACAACCAAGCAAGTGCTTCTCCAAGCACACCACAAAGATCTGCAACTCCATCTACTTCAAGCGCAACACCAAGCCAATCTTCTGCAAGAATAATAAGACCAAAATTAAGAAATTTAAATGAAATTTATGAGCAAGATGAAGTTGATAATAGTGCTAGTCTGAATTAATTATTTTCATTGTTTTGTCATGTAGATGACCTAAGACACTTTGCATATGCAATCAAAGAAGAGAAATGGGTTGCGACAATGGATGAAGAAATATATGCAGTAGAAAAGAATGACACATGGGGGTTAGTGGAGCTTCCGCAAGGAAAAGAAGTCATTGGAGTGAAGTGGGTCTATAAGACCAAGAGCAACATTGGAGGAAATATTGAAAGACATAGAACAAGGTTATTCCTCAAAATATATAAGCAACATTATGGAAGATACTATGCTGAAACATTTGCGCTAGTCGCGAGGATGGAAAAAGTGCGTACAATGTTGTCGATTGTCATGCAACTGAAATGGAAGTCTATCAAATTGACGTAAAATTAGTGTTGTTGAAAGTAGTGTTGAAAGAGAAGATATAGGTTTCACAAGCTCTAGGTTATGAGGTAGAAGGACTAGAAGACAATGTGTGTAGGTTGCAGAAAGATCTCGATGGGCTGAAAGAATCACTGTGTGCATGGTATAATAGGATAAATGCTTACTTGCTAGACAATGGGTTCGGAAAATGTGACGTTGAACCTACTCTCCGCATCAAAGAAACTGACGGTGAGCTTCTTATTGTTGTTTTGTATGTAGATGGTTTGATTTTTACAGGGAGTGATTATTTCCCCATCACCGATTTCAAAGTATTCATGAAAAAAGAGTTTGAAATGATTGACTTGGGGTTGCGAAGTTAAATTTTTGGCATAGAAGTGAAACAAAAAGAAAATGACATTTTTATCTCTCAAGAAAAGTATGTTGCAGACATTTTAGAGAGTTTTAAAATGCAGATTAGCAAGCGAGCACCAACTCCAATTGTCCTAGGGTTGAATTTTAGCAAGGAAGATTGCAGCAATAATGTAAATCCAACATTATACAAAAGCATGGTGGGAAACCTAATGTATTTGACCATAACTAGGCCTAATATAATGTATGCAGTGAGTTTGGTGTCGAGGTCCATGGAGACACCCAAGGAGACACATTTGCAAGCGACGAAAATAATTTTTAAGTATGTCAATGGGACAAAGGAGTATGGATTTTTGTATTCCGCAACAGATGATTTTAGGTTGGTTGGTTACACTAACACTGATTGGGCAGGAAGTGTTGACGACGGAAAAAACATGTCAGGATATGTTTTCCATTTGGGTTCGGGAGACATTTCATTGGCTTCCAAGAAGCAACCAATAATATCATTGCCAACAACAAAAGCTGAGTATGTTGCTGCAACAACAGCAATGTGTCAAGAAATTTGGATGAGAAGGATAGTGTGAGATTTATGTCATGAACAAGATGGAGCAATCACTATTTTCTGTGACAACAGCTCATTAATTTCACTATCAAAGAATTATGTATTTCACAAGAGCACAAAGCATATTGATGTCAAATATCAATTCATAAGAGAATTAGTTAACAACGATGAGATTGTGTTGCAACATTGTAGGTCAGAAGAACAATTTGTAGAAATCTTCACAAAGCCATTGGCACATGAAAATTTTGTCTATCTCAGAGATTTTCTGGGAAGAGTCAATGGCGCGATTAAGGGGGAGTGTTGGAGAATTAATCTCAATCACCGCGTTAAATACAATGACAAGCAACCATTCCTCAATGAATGTTTTGCAGGTTGCGAATTGTGTTTGTATGCAAGGAAATTTCATAAATGAAGTTATGACCAGACTACATTTTACTCATTCCGCAACAGAGTAAATTTATTAAAAGCAATTTGAAATTTATTAATGGTCTGTAGAAACCCATGAGCAAACATTTACTCGTCCACAATGTTTAGAAAAAATTATCAAAAGCAATTTGAAATTTATTAATGGTCAGTAGAAACCTATGAGCAGACATTTACTCATCCGCAATGTTCAGAAAATCGTCTGCAATGTTCAAAAAATGATGTTCGCCCATCCCATTGAATTAAAATCTGTGTGTCATGAATTATATATATATATATATATATATATATATATATATGTTTTGATTTTACATGTAAGTATATGTTCATGCAGAAAATTTTGGTGCTTGTATGAAAACAACAGTTACAGGTTTTACTGTAATTTACTCCGCAAGTAAAAATTCTTGTTTTAAGGGTGAATAAATAGCAACCTCTATATAATATAAAATATTGTTAGTTGTGATTTGATTGAGAAAATTTCACATGTGAGTTTTGAGTTGAGTTTTACAGCAACTATTCTGCTTTACTCTGTTTTAGTAAACCTATTTTAATCTAGGCCTCTGTATTGAAAAAATCACTCAATCTTCTCGTTTAAGACCTTTACGCAACTCTCTTGCTGAAAAGAAATTCCCCTCCCTTTAAAATAATAAGGGAAAAAGTATTCATTCCCCGTTTGGAAAGAAGGAAAGTGCATTTAAGAACAAGTTGAAAATTACTCATAATGTGTGGAGAGAGACACTATGAAGTCAGTCTTCCCAGAGGTTGGAATGATAATTCACTGTGCGTCTCTTTGCACCAACATCTGATACAGCTAGTTGTGGAACACATGGTGATGGAAACTTCCCGTCGCGTGGAGGCTCCAAGAGTTGGGATTGGTGTAGAGAAAGGCTTAATGTGATGAGTAGAACTTGTCAGCGGTTTGTGAAGGGAGGATTTGGAAGGCAACGTTAAGATAGAAAGCAGAGCCATTGGAACCGAATTAAGGAACTAAAAGTTTAAGTCACAGGTTTTGCTTTATAGAGGCATTCGAATTAACGAACTGGAATTTATAGGAAGCAACTCGATCACAGACGTCCCAACAACCATCCATTCAGTAAAGAAAACAGTAAAAATTACCCACGTAGATGCTTGGTTTTTGTTTTTTTCCTCACCGAAATGTCACTGTAATGAGCAGTTGAAATGATCGTGGAATTATAAGCACAGTAAAAAGCACGTTTCATATTATTAGCTCAATGAATACTTACAGTATTACCGACCCACACCACGCATATTTAACCGTGGGTTTTGAATTTGCCTTGGGATTATAGTTTTACTCTTTTAAATATAATTTATGATATCATATTTCAAAAAGAATACACAATATTTTATAAAAATAATAATAATGAATTCTATAAGAGTTGCAAGAGGGGTTGTCCCTAAGATTTCTCTCGATACAAGGGTATATTACTCCCGAGGCTTGTGATAAGCATTAAATTATGTTTTTGAGTTCTCCCTAACAATTTAACTTTTCCTTAGACTTTAGCACAATCTATGTTATTTATATTTTCTCATCTATGCAACTATGTCATAATTCTGACACTATAACTTCACCCCATCCTAAGCCATAATTTCCACATACTCTATAACTTTTACTCAACAATCATCTATCAAAATTATCTCACTTTTACATATTTTTTTTATTGTAGCTCAACATAATTTGGATCAATTGCATCCATCTCTCCTTGTTCCAGATAACTTTTATTGCATAGAAGGCTCTTCCCTTAACCATAGAAATTAAATAATGAGTAAACTCCTATAATAACCAATCCATGATAAGCATCAAAATACTTACTTTATGATACATAACACATTTGTAATAAAAAAAATCATAAAATTAACTAAATTACATAGTTACACTCCTGCCATGCTAGGCAATGGAGAGCATGTACCCAAAGGTCCCTAGCTCTTTGAAGCTTGGGAGTTGGTAGAAAATTCTCCAAAACCACTGGGAGCTTCAACCTGTACTTTGGAGCTTTTCAAGAGCTTTAATGTAATAGATTTTTTAAAGTTTTAGGAGCTTCACATCAATGAATAAGTGCAAACATACTCCCAACCTGAAATTTCTTGTAAATTTCGGAAAACTTCTAGCCATGTGGGATACTAGTTCACTGGTCCCCAAGTACAATAAGTATCCGCCTACATAAACTCATGAAACATAGCTAAATTATGATTTTATTTTAAATATTATTATGATTATTATTATTAATTATGAAAAGAATGAATATATGAGTTAAACATATATACATCCTCCCCTTTACCATGGAGATACTTAAGATGTAAATAAGTTTTTGTTAGAACATTAGGGACCAATACCATGACTTATCCATACATGTCAAAAAGAATAATTCATTTCATAGTTCGTATGATATTTTTTTAATTGATGAGTTTAATTAAAAAGATAGAAAAATAATGAATATTTTTAAGATAAATCTCAATCCTTGATTTGTGAATACTACTAAGAATATTCTAGAACATTCCCTAGAGGCTAAATCCATAATATCCACCTCATGATTATTGATAATTAAATTAAAATTCTAAAATCCCTATTTAAAAATAAGCATGCCTATTCATGTAACAAAAATAAAGATAATCAAAGAATAATAACTATGCCCAAAAATAATAACACTTATGTGTGAATCCTTGCTTCCTAATGATATATATTCTTTCCTAAAATAGATCATATATTTAAATAAGCTACATTATATAAAATTATCATTAAAAAAATATATGAATTACCGAAACATAAATGATGTAAAATGCCAACCAAATTAAATTTACCTTATCTACTCTAAAAATTCCAGTTTATCATTTTATTTTTTTAAGTTCAACTAGAAAAAAATATATTAAAATTCTTAAAACAAAATTTCATTATAATAAAAAAAATTAAATTTTCTTTTTTTACTAATTTTTTTAACTATATATATATATGCTTTTTAATATATACCCTATACATTAAAAATATTGATATCATTAACAATATAAAAAAAATCATACACTATGTTGTAGCTCCTAGAGTGTAAGGCCCCACGACTTCATGGGCGCGTTGCTCGGGTAACGGGAGCGCTCGTTGGGCGTTTGGATGAGTTCGGGCGTCGTGCAACAAGACGGGTGGAACACCGCACCGGAGGGGCACAGGCACATGTGTGTAGCAGAGGCACGTCACGAGGGCGAGCTGGAGGAGAGACGTGTCGCAATTGACCAACACAACGTTGGAAAGATGCATTTATACCACCAAGGGGTGCACCTTGGGTGAGCCCAAGCCCGACCAAGAGTGGTGGGTGGCTTGCCCACGGCGCGGCCGACGCGGCACTTCATGGGCGAGCGACCAAACGATGGGTCGGTTGGGGTCCACCGAGCGACCCACACTCCACTTAGCATTCATATATATATGATGGCGTGTGGATGAGTGGAGACAATCATCAAGCAATCAACAAATCAAGAAGACATCAAGACCAATCAAGGGTGGAGCACCACGAGTTGCCAACAACTCCTTGGTGAAGGAACGACGACAAACGGAGCGTGGGTCTAGTCGGGCCGCAGTTGGTGCGGACCGCACGAACGCGTGCTGGCTACACCGGTCGGCCCGGTCGGGTCGGGCGCACCGAACGACGGGTGGGTGGGTCGGGTAGGACCGCGCTTCTCACAATTTACTTAAAAAAAACATGATTTTGAGAGCGTCAGGAGTCGGATTTGAGTGTCGTAAAGTGCCGAATGTGCGTATCGACAAGCCGCATATAACCACATAGCTAGGAGGTGGATTGGACACACAGTTTTCTGAAGAAACGCTTTGTACTTTTTGAGCATACCCGTTGAGTGACCCGGTGACCGAAAAGACTTGGGCGGGCCTTTTGTACAGAAATTCCGCAGTGAAAGCATTTGATTGTAGATGATCGTTGCAGGCTATTTTGATGGCTTGACAAGCCTTAGAGCTTGGTCAAAAGGCAAATTTCCCTTCGCAAGGAGGAGGAGTGGGATTGGATATTGTACACTTGTATTTTTTTATGAAATATATTATCCGGGCGGACTTTTTTACATGGAGTTGCCCCTCCTTTGTATGTATGGGTGTACTTGTGGATTGATATTGATGTTTATGTTTTATTCTTATATAATTGAAAGAACATTTGATAATAACAAACGAATGTTGCTAAAGGCGTAGTCCGGGTACTTAAGTATTTGAAAACAAAAAGTTAAAGTGTTAACACCGCCTACAAGCGTGGTTGGAAGACACTCAAGGTGTAGGGGCGTGACAGTTGGTATTAGAGCTGGACAGAGTTGCAGGGTTGCAGGCGTTGTTGAAGCTGAACTTATACATTGGGTTTCTCTTGAGACCTTAGCTGAAGCAAGGCATTTGTCAAGGCTAAATCTAGAAAAGGAGACATGCCGAGTTGGGAAGAATTCGAAGAGAAGACTTGTGAAGCATTGCAATGGATAAAGCAGCTGAACGAAGAAATCCCAAGGATTCGGAACAAACTTGGAGTCTTGGAAAGAAAATTGGTGGAAACTTGGAAGAAGGCTAAGAAGATTCATGAAGAGGTTAATGAGGCTAAGATCGCTCTTATGGCCTTGTGCGAGAAGGGGATCTCTTACTCAAACCAAGATGAGTTTGAAAGACTTCGAGACAAGATGGACCAGTTTGATGGATGGATGGCATTATGCTATGAGCTACAAACTCACCGAGATGAGCTTGTTAGACTTGAAGAGAAGAACCATAAGAAGAGATTAAAACCTTATATGGGAAAGCCGAAGCAGAATGTTATGGATGTTGTTATGGTAAAGGAAGAACTTTTACAACAAGTTGGACCTGAACCAAAGACACCACAAACATTGGAGCTTGAAGCTACAAGGAAAGCAGTTTTGGAGGCTCGAAAGAAGCTTATAAATATGACGAAGTTCTTGGAGGAAAGAAGGCAGCAACACTACAAGGCTCTTGTGCAAGTGGAGGAACACTTGGAACACATGGAAGACGAGATGGTGGAGATGCGGACTTTCTTGGAAAACTTTCATGGGAAAACTACTGAACTTGGAGAACCAAAGGATGTTGCAGATGTAGAAGATGTCAAGGATGAACTTGATAACCAAGTTGGACCAAGACCGTGCACATTGCAAGCATTGTTGGATGATTCTCATGAGGATGATATGAAGATGGAAGAGATGAAGGACGAACTTGTGACACAAGTTGAACCAAGACAAGACACATTGCAAGCATTGGTGGACAAACCACATGGAGATGTTGCGGATGTGACCATGATCGAGGAGGAACTTGATGAGCAGGTGGTACCAGGATCGAACACATCAAAGGCATTGATGAGGATGGAGGACACTCACTTGAGGAGTCTTCATGGAGATATGACTTGTGTTTCATGGAAGCATAAGGAGGATGAACCGCATATGGAGATGAGGAAGAAGGTGACTTCTTTGCCAACACCATTGATGACTACTCCTTGGATGTCTACGATGAGACCTTGTACATTGATGGAATAAGGAACATGGAACGATGCAAACCTTGTTGGGGCAATTTGTGACCTTACACTTGATGGTTCAAATGCCCGGGACAAGGGTGGAACGTGATGACCTTTGTGATGGAAAGGGTCATGCTTAGCCACATAGAATGGCAAGTGCCCGGCATGACCCATACACTACCTTGGTGGTAGGGCACGTTGGTGGAGTAGACTTCTTCATGGCTTCAACCAAGATGGACCTCTTGGCAGACCTTTAGTGGAGGAGCAGCTTGAAGGAAGTACTCACATATATGATGGAGGTAGGAGTGACCGAGAGCACTTCACTTCGACATGTTGAGACATGATGATGATGAGAGTTGAGTTGAGTTCACTTAGATGAACACATGGGTAGCCAAAGTCATGGACATGGACTACATGGAGATCTTTATAGATGGACTGATGGGACGTTGTTCACCATGAGCAACTTGGACATTGGTTGGATGAGCAGCCTATGAGACATTCATATGTTTGTAGAGTGAGAACTTGTGATGGCACTCATGGCCAATACAAGTAGGCTTACCAACGCTTTGGATATGATGAGGCATGGGAGTTCATGATGGATGCCTTGGTGGTATACACTTTGGCATGGGCTTGAGTCTACTTGACTTAGCCACACTTCTTACTTTTGATGATTCTTGGAGGATGAGTCTACTTTGCATACAAGTAGCACATGGATTAGCATCATGGACAACATGTTGTGGACGAGATGGATACACTTCATGGACCCAAACATGGCACTTGGATGAGATTCAAAATTGATCGAGTTGATGGATGTGACAAATTACAGAAGGAACAACTAACGCATGGTATGAGGATGTGCATTCTCACGATGACGACGTTATGGTTGGATTAGCTACCCAACTGGTTCGAGTTATGGGGGTCGACAGTGTGCGGAGTTATGCTGGATACATAGCAGCTTTTATTGTGTTGATGTTGGTTGGAGTACTTGATGCAGAGATTCACATGGATTTGACGATGATTGGGGAGATATCTCATGGACATGAACCTTGCTGGTTTATGCGATGGCATTGCGACGATATTGTGCGATGAGACTTTGCGATGAAAGTTGCGATGATACTTTGCGACGATATAATGCGATGATGGTAGCACTATCGAGGACGATAGTCGTATTTGAAGTGGAGGAGGATGTAAGGCCCCATGACTTCATGGGAGAGTTCGGGGTAACGGGTGCGCTTGTTGGGTGTTTGGACGAGTTCGGACGCCGTGGGACGAGACGGGTGGAACGCCGCACCGAAGGGGCACAAATGCATGTGTGTAGCGGAGGCACGTCACGAGGGTGAGTTTGAGGAGAGGCGCGTCACACTTGACCAACACAACGTTGGCAAGACGCGTTTATACCACCAAGGGGCGCACCTTGGGCGAGCCAAGCCGACGAGTGAGTTGGTGGGTCGGCTGACGTATTGGGCGCGGCCGACGCGACACTTTATGGGCAAGCGACCAAACGATGGGTCGGCTCAGGTCGACCGAGAGACCCACACTCCACTTAGCGTTCATATATATATGATGGCGTGTGGATGAGTGGAGGAAATCATCAAGAAATCAACAAATCAAGAAGACATCAAGAACAGTCAAGGGTGGAGCACCACGAGTTGCCAACAACTCGTTGGTGAAGGAACAACAACAAATGGAGCGTGAGTCGAGTCAGGCCGTAGTTGGGCGCGTCGCACCGCAGACCACCACAGGCCGCACCGCAGGTCGGGTCGGGTCAGGTCGGGCGCAGTTGAACGACCGGCGGGTCGAGTCAAGTCGGACTGGGCACCTCTGAACGAATTGGGCCGCAGTAAAAACATGATTCCGGGAGCGTCGGGAGTCGGTTTTAGTGCCGTAAAGTGCCGAATGTGCGTATCGACGGGCCACATCTAACCACACAGCTAAGAGGAAGATTGGACACACAGTTTTCTCAAGAAATGCTCTGCACTGTTTCGGAGCAACGGTTGAGTGACCCGGGTGACCCGGCAGCACTTGGGCAGCTTTGTGCAGGAAATTCCGCAAGTGGAAGCCTTTGATTGTACATGAATGTTGTAGGCTATTTTGATGGTTGACAAGCCTTAGAGCTTGGTCAAAAGGCAAATTTCCTTGCCAAGGAGCAGGAGTGGCTTCTGCTGGATTGGATATTGTACACTTGTATTTTTATGAAACATATTATCTGGGTAGACTCATTTTAACAGGGAGTTGCCCCTCCCTTGTATGTATGGTCGTACTTGTGGATTGATATTGATTTTTATGTTTTATTCCGCATAATTTAAAGAACATTTGATAATAACTAACGAATGTTTCTAAAGGCGTAGTCTGGGTACTTAAGTATTTGAAAAAAGAAAAAGTATGGCAGTGCCGCACCTGCCTACAAGCGTCGTTGGAAGACACCCGAGGTGTAGGGGCGTGACATAGAGAGAGCCTTGAGTTGTATAAAGACCAGTGCCTAGGACATCTTAAATGCAAGGAGCATATGACTCAACTGAATGCATTTGGAAATGTTCGGCTCTTATGCAACTATCACTCAGATGAATGGTTTTAATGAGGGTGGAACCAAAACCCCAGAGTTAAACACAAAAACTAGGAAAAATGCAGAAACTGAGTACAAACTGCAATAAGTAAATGCATCAGACAGCTCTAAAACATAATGTTGTAAAAGGGCAGCGACTTATAAAATGAATACACAGTTATCAAGTTATATGTGAGCGATGACTATGGCAGATGATGGAGTAAGATATCAACTATAACCGAGATTATTCAAGGATAAGAATCCATATATATTGGGCTTATTTAAAGATAAGAATCCATATATCTGGGCTCGTTCAAAGATAAGAATCCATTGCAGTTGGTATCAGAAGAACGGCGAAAGAGATTGAAAATGAACAATGTATCAGGCGTGGGCCATATTTAAAGTGCTATCGATGTATAAAACATGAGTATGTGCTATGATAAATTCACATCCAAACATGGGAGCACTCGCATTCCAAAACCTGTAGATACGAGAAGTATGGAGAAATACAAAATGAGCACTTATATTAAAAGACAGAGAGAGAGAGAGTTACAAACTGTGAATCATCCGGAGCGGAATCCCCAATTCTAGCAAAACTTCTTATTACTGAATCCCTATGGGATATTTAAACATCCAATATCAAAGTTCATACAAAATACATACAGAATACTCGAGCTAGTGAGTCCTTTGGAAAATCTGGAACCCTATGTTAGTGTTTTCTCCCTGTTTTTATAACCTCCGATTCCTATGCACGAGAAGATATTTTGGGAAAATATCTTCCCCATGTGCTTGTATGCTGTTTCAGGTCTAAATCAAAACAGAAATGATGATGAGGTAAAACTACCCCTCATAATCTTACAACGTAGGCCTAAATCCATTTCTAACTGAAATGTAAACATTATTCTAACTGAAAGTAAAAACTACAGGAGTGAAATAATGATTTCACTCGAAATGACAAAGTGAAAAGAACATAAGGTAAAAATGCCACATAGGTCGAGTCATGAATTATCATTTCTGTTTGATGAGGCGAAACCACTACTGCTGTTGGGGAAGGAGATACCGTTAGTAGTGGAAGAGCTGGCTTTCTGTGTTGGAGAATGTGGTACTGCTAGTACTGGAAGAACCGGCCTTATGTGCTCGAGGTTCCTGTAGAATGGCCAATGGTCATGATCCATTGACTTGGACATGGAATTGACCCTATTCATCTTTTTTCTCTGCTTCTTGGGCATGGAGGATCGTCAAACTCAGCCTCGAGCCATTGTGATTTCCTATAAGATGGCCCACATACTTAAAATGCCATGAAAACCTGCACAGGTAGCAAACTTGTTAAATAAATCTTGTGATGATGGTATAGATTGCTTCAGAAGGCTCGGGTGAAGGCAGAATAGCAGTGCGGAGGCAAGGAATGCAGCGGAGGTGTTTCCATGGTGAAAGAAAAGTTTGAATTTGATTTGTCGCAAAGTTATGCAAAAGGTGGTTTTTCGAAAAACCGAAGTGGTTTTCACGCAGGCGGAAGGTGGTAAGCAGTAATGAGCGAAATGAACGAGATACCGTCAAGTGGGCGACGCGTGTCCTCACAAAACAACCAAGTTCATGTCGGAGTTGTGCATTGGGGAGCTGTTGCAAATTGGGTGAGAAAACGAACGAGAGCTGTCTGATCTGGGAAAATCACATCAACGGCAGGGGTTGAAAGCGACAGACGTACCTGCGCGGTCAGGTGGGATCGGCTATGATGTCAGCAATCCTATCATGTAGCGAGATGATCAGTTGCAGGGTTATAAAAGCGAGACTGATGTGGGCCGTTGGATAGGGTGAGATCAATGGTCTAGATTAAAAGCTCAGAAATGATGGAGGATGAAGGGGGAGAGCAGGGAGGAGCCCGCTGGCCATTGGATCAGGTGAGATCAATGGTCCAGATCGATTCCAGGGAGCTAAGCAGGTACAAGCCAACTTTTTGTCGGATGTCGCTGGGGTTAAACAGAGCTGTTGATCTGGGGTTTGATCGGACGGTGGGGATTGCATCGGGGAATTGACATTGGCTGTGAAACAAAAAGTGAAAGGAAATGGCAATGGGGATTGGTGAAAATCGATGGCCAATGGAGAAAGGTGAAGCGCGACGACAGTTGGATCTGGGGGAGATCAACGGTTAGGATCTTCTCGGCGGAGATGATATCCACGACGAAATATAGAGTGAAAATGGAGTATAGCAAAGTGCGATGTGCAATGGATGGGCGAAGCGCGACGAGCGATGACCGTTGGATCTACGGAGATCAACGGTCGAGATTGCGTCGGGGTTTCGCACATCGACATAAAAATATAAAAGGGGATGGAAATGGGAAGGAGCGATTTGCGATTTGCGATGTGCGATGCATAAGTGAAGCGTGATGACCGTTAGATTCGGGAGGAGATCAACAGTCAGGATTGCATTGGGGTTTCGCACATCGGCGGAAAAGGAGTTCAATGAATAAGCAATGTAGGGTGGCGATGAGCGATGTCCGATAGCTGACAGGCGGAAACAAAACGCGTGATGGTCGTTGGATCTGCGGAGATCAACATTCAGGATCTCTTCGGAAAAGATGAACCTCGGCGGTGGAACAAAAGAGAAAATGATTGGAGTTGCTAACCAGTGAAGTCTGACGGCCGAAGAGGGCTTAAGGAATTTTAGCCGTCGGTCAGAGAGCGGGGTCATATGAGAAATGGGGGCTAAGGGCTTAAGCCAAAAGGCACTTAGAGGCCAGATATGTTAGAATGAGTGCTTTTAAAGCTAAAAGGTGGATTTTTAACCCTTTCAAAGGTTCCGGTAGGCGAAAAAGGGGTTTTGATAGTCCATACAGTCCTCCTTGTATTTGCTTTGCAATATAGGGCCCCTTATTATTAGACATCCCAGCTTGGTGAAAGATGTCATAACAACACTCTATATACATTAAAAAGTGTTATTATCATCTCCAATATCTCTAGTAAAGAATACCTCAACCTCAGTACAAAAAAAAGGTGTGATGAGAGGAAGAGTTAAGAATTTGTATTTATTTTCATATATGTTTATTTTTTATTATAAGGAAAAAAATAGACCATGTACATTGCATAAATATATAAGAATTTGCATTTGTTTATTTTTTTTATTAGATAAACAATTAATGATAAAGAAATGAGATGAATTAACAATTATAATTTTAGGAATAAAGGTTGATACATTATTAAGTTAGAAATTACACTGTGTTAATTGGTTGAGAGTTACTTTAATTGGTCGAGATGTTTTTACTAAAGTCTTTTTCCTAAAACACCTTTGAGCGAATCTACCCAACTTCAGATTAAACTAAAGGAAGGAATGAACAATTGTCTTGCCCAATATGTATATACCAAAAAAATATACAAAAAGTTAGACATTACATCATGAGCTTATATATAGTTATGGCAAATATATCGCATCATCAACTTATAAATAACTAAAAAATTATTTATAACCATTATTTTATATATATAATTTATCCAATTAAATGACTCATACATTTGGATAAATATAAAAATATTGATTTCAATATAATTCTTTAAAAAAATCATCAAAGGTATTTAAAATATAATATTCAAAAAAAATTCAACCCAATTTTATTATTAATATAAAATTTTAAAATTAAAATTCTAAACAAAGCTTCAAAATAAAAACGAATTATTATATAAATATGAAAAAAATAAAAATTACACCCATTCAAGATAAACCTATTAAGCAGTCACATAGATACAAGAATTCAAAATATTTTAATAAATACTTTTGAATCATTCAAGTAAACAAGTAGAAAAGACGATATAGTAATACCATTCAGATACCTTTTATTATGACCCAGCTGCGGAAGGGGAGAGAACAAAAGTAAATCAAGCAAATATAAAATTCCATCAACTAACCATAATTTTTTAACTAAAAGTGCAAAATGCTAAATAATATCTTCTCAAAAAATGATTTAGTTCAGTCATTTGTATTTTTAAATATAGTAACTCTGAACTTTGTTATTTAAAAGATTACACAGATTGATGAGCATTTGTAATCCAAGTTATCATAAAGCTGAATGAAAACACTGTTAAAATTAAACGAAGTTGTTGTATTTTTAAATATAGTAACTCTGAACTTTGTTATTTAAAATATTACACAGATTGATGAGCATTTGTAATCCAAGTTATCATAAAGCTGAATGAAAACACTGTTAAAATTAAACGAAGTTGTAAACTGGAACGGATCTTCCACAGTGGAATTAAACTAAGAATAATTTTTTCATCATAACTTTAAAATGTTAAATAACAATTTTTTAAAGGAAAATTTAGATTTACTCATTTATATTTTTAAATACAGTAACTCCGAACTTTGTAATTTAGCATATCACACCAATCTCTAAGTTCAGATTGATAGAGCATTAATCTATGTCACCTCAAAGCTGAGAGGAGGCATTTACTGCATTGCTCTGGCCCCTAATTAAATCCCCCAGCGTTGAACTTCGTCTTTGCTGAAGCTTTGTCGTTTTGGCTAGGGGTTTGTCCTGCAGGAACTCCTTGATCTTCTTCAAGAACCACACTTTTCTCCTGCCATTCGAAGATTTGCAGAAATTGTCATCGTTTCTGGCTCGAAGAATTGGCGGCGGACTCAAGAGCAGAACCCTGTGAATCTGATTCATCCTCCTTATCTATCCTCCTTACTACATAAAATTGGATTGATATATTCCTTATACCTAAAAGTATTAAATAGATTTCTGCAAAACATTTTAAACACTAGTTCATGAATTACTATCAACCAATTTATATGTAAGGAGTGTCATGGCTGTTATAATATTTGAACTTTTTAATATACGAGTAATTTTTCAGTAACAACCTTAAAAAAAATCGGCAACGTACATTATCTGTCCAAAAATTGTAACCACTCAAGCTACATTGGAAAAATCAGTCACCACAAAACAGTTTGAAGGAAATTCTTAGAAATTTTTTGTGTTTGATTTTCATTTAATATACAAGTAATTTTTCAGTAACAACCTAAAAAAATCCTCACCGTACATTATCTGTCCAAAAATTGTAACCACTAAAGCTACATTGGAAAATTGAGTCATCAAAGCACAGTTTGAAGGAGATTGTAAGAAACTTTTTGTCGTTGATTTTGATAGCGTCCCTTCATGGTAGGGAAGAGTGGGGACGAAAAGTAGATCAAGTTGCGGTCCCGCAGGATGCAGACCCAAACATAGCAGTGAAACCTTGTGGCCAATGACAGCAAGTATGAACGGTACTCTGGATAATCACTCTCAATGAATCAATCAACATTTTTGCACTCTCCAATAGATGTTACTGTTAGTGTTTTGATTTGTTTTTCCTTATTTATTTAGCACAGCATATTGAAAATTAAATAACTATAAACCGACAATTCCATGTTTCTGAGCTTGTTCATAAAATGTTTGTTGTTTGAATTTTCTTAAAAAGAAAAAAAGAAAAAAACACAAAAAGATATAAAAAAACAATTGTTGTGAACTCATCAAACAAATTTAAATTGAAAATCTAGTGTTATTGTGTTTAAAGAAGAGAGACATGATTTTTTTGTTAGAGATGTAATTAAAAAATAGTTGTTGTGAACTCATAAACAAATTTAAATTGCAAATGTAGCTTTATTGTGTTTAAAGAAGAGAGACATGATTATTTTGTTCGAGATGTATTTTAATTTGGAAACAAATCTTGATAATGATTTACCGTCCCCATTTCAATGTTTTGAGTAAAAGCATGATCCATT
This sequence comes from Pinus albicaulis, assembly GCA_034641835.2. Classification (NCBI taxonomy): domain Eukaryota; kingdom Viridiplantae; phylum Streptophyta; class Pinopsida; order Pinales; family Pinaceae; genus Pinus; species Pinus albicaulis. The sequence continues at coordinate 1,272,596,344 of CM076579.1, forward strand.
TTGAAAGCAGTGTGTCAAGAGTAGGTACGTCTGTAAAGTCCTCTTTCTCTTCTTATGACGGATCATGTTTTTTTTTTTTAATTATTAGTCATGTTTCTCACCAGAAACATAGTGTGAATCTAAAAACTCTGAATCGCTTGTCTACAATTTCTAATCGCTATAAAATAATTTTAAATATTAATTTATTTTATTTTAAATAGAAAAAATAATTGAAAAAATTAATATAAAAAGCCACTGTAAAAAGTTGCAAATATTAATTTATTTTATTTTAATTAAATTTTATATTAATTAATAACCATTCAATAAATTCCAAAATTCAACTTTCAAGCGTGAAATATTAAAATATAAGCTTAAAACTTGGACATGCTGTAGTTTTGATCCCTCTCCTAGCGAAACATTAACTAAACCCAGTTTTAAAATAAGGATCTACAATGGTTGTAAATCACTGAAGAAAAAATTTCTACATGAACTCGCATAGATAAGGCGTCTCGTCGTCGTTGTGTGGAATCCAAGTGCAAGGGGAAGTTCGTAACTATATACAAATTCACAAGGCCTTCGAACGACATAATATATAAATTTATAAGCCCATAATATATAGATTTATAAGCCCTTCTAATGAACAACCGGTGCATAAATTTATAAGCCCTTCTAATGAAGCACAAATACTGAAGTATTTCTTACCAACAAAGACTTTCTAACAGAGTTTATTTGCTTTTTATAGAAATGTTCCACGACTGCATTGTAAAAGGAGAACAGTTTAATTAATATATAACATTCCAAGTTCCCCACCTCTCACCGGAATTATTTTCCTTAGAATATAGTGAAATGATTTTCTTTATTTCCACAAAGTATTGCAATTGAAGTAGTGAAATTTAAAGGTAATCATCATAACTTATAAGGCTTTAGTTCAGACCATTACCTCCAAATCATTAGAGTTTTGGAAGATGAAGCCTCGCTTCTAAAATACAAAACAAAACACGCCCATTGTTAGATAATATAGGTTGGGGAGAATAAAAAACCCGCGTTGTAATACAAGAGTTTAGCTTTAATCTTACTTCCATGTGTACTTCCATTTCACTACACATGGGAATTTATCTTACTTCCATCCCATTACACATGGGAATTTGAACCAGAACCATCGGATAACACCTATTAAATCTTTTTGATGTGGATCTTAATACTAGTGTGTCTAAGGACCAGCCTAGATCTATCTTAACTCCGGATCTATCAAGCTCCAAGAGTGTTAGAAATTAATGGAGATTAGGTATTTTGTTACGTAGTTGTGATTTTGTTTTTTATTAGATATTCAGTTCCTATCATTTAGGAATCTGGTCTACCTAATGTATCTATTTAATCATTGGAGTTTAATGAGAAACCAAAGCGGGTGCATTTGCTTGTAGGAGCTCCGGGTGATCTGCACCTGTGAGCTCCTATGTTGTTTGCCAAATTTCATGTCTTCAATCTACAATTGTTGACATGGTATCGAAGCTCAAGGGAGCTTTGAAGATCTTGTGGCTGCTCGTTGAAGAGAAGTGAAAGGAGATTGATCTCTCAGCCTTGTTGTGAGGATCTGTAAGAAAAGCCTGCGAGGAGGCCACTGCTTGTATGCGTGGGTAGCTTTGAGGGATGCAGTCTCGGATTTGCAATTTGAATTCACGTGTTCCTCCAACATTCGACTACATGACATTCGTTTACAGTGGCGTAGAACAGAGCTCTGTTGCTCGTTGATACATTATCATTTGTCCAAAATTAAACTACTGCGAGTGCAGAGACGGAGACGGTGGGTGTCCATAACGCGTGCAAGCGTGGAGAGCTAGGTCACTAATTGAATCTGCAATTGTGCTGCAGTGAGTGGCCGGTGAAGGTCGATAAGATGATTGACCATAGAGAGCGAGTGTGAAAGAAAGGGGATGCCATACAGTCGATTACAAGAAGTTGTTACAAGGAAGAGGGTTATCACCGACATTGTGAACAAACCTCATTATGGATCACCTGGCTAATAGTGATTCATTTCAGAGGTTTGCAGTGAATCGATTGCGTTAAGGAGAAGTGGGGATAACCATGCAGCAGTTCTGCGTTGCTGCAAAAACGTGCAACAATTAATAATCCTGCGTTGCTACAAGATGCATTAATTGATTAATTGATGCACTCCTTCAGCGTGTTAATGGCGCTGTTGAGATTTGAACCTGTGTGGATTTGAGCTGCTGTCGATCTACTTTAAGGTGAGAGCAGATCTGTGGATCATTTTTTTTGTGTTAGAAATTTGAAGCAACACTATGCTCATTTATTAAATGGTTGTGGATCTGTGATGTGGTGCACTGAGGTGTTGTGCGAGTGCAGAACCTGAATGTGTATTTATATATAGTTTTTTTTTTTTTTTAAGGATCTGTGAGTTGATTTGATCGCAGAGATTTCTATTATACATTGTCAATTGTATTATATATTGATCCGACTTGACAATTGGATACAGTTTGATATTAAGGGATTTCTTCTCATTGAAATTCGAAAGCCCTCATTAGCGCAAAAATCCTGCTTTGTTTCTTCCTTCGTCATCGAATTTCTAGAGTGAAACCTCACTTTCTTAGCATCACAAATTTGAGAATCCCATCCTGCCATTAAGTCCACGTATAATTTTGTTGCTGTAAAAACATACTGCTGCTTGATTCAATTTGTAATTCACAATTGCTGTAATCCAAAACTATATTCAATTTGTTGTGAGAATCTGGGGTTGTTCCTTTTAAGTTGCTGGAGTATTTTTTTTTTCTTTTCCCCAAGATGAATGCTTAGATGGCAGATTACTTAAATGAAAGCAGCAAGTTGGATGGTTCCACTTACACAAATTGGAAATTTAAGCTTCAGAATTTGCTTGAGGAACAAAATTATTATAGCATTGTCCTTGGCGATGAAGTTAAGCAGACTGTTGCAAATGGTGGAATGAATGCAACAATTCAAGAGTGGGAGAAAAGGGAGATGAAGGCAAAGGTGCTACTCAAATTATCAGTTAAAGATTTCATCATCCCTCATATTCGGGATTGCAAGACAGCAAATGACATCTAGAAAACTCTCAAAGATATGTATGAAATCAAGAACACCAGTCGAACCTTGTTCCTCAGGAAGAAGATTCTCTCAATCAAGATGGAGGAGAATGAGTCTGTTTCGTCATTCTTATCCCGGATAAAGGAAGTTAAAGATAAACTATCTGATATTGGTCAAACCGTGGAAAATGATGATCTGGTAACAATTACCATGAACGACATGACGGATGACTATCAGATGTTTATAACCGGATTGAATGCAAGAGAAAAGCCTCCATGTTTTGAAGAGCTTACTTGGATTTTTCTACAAGAAGAGGAAAGGAGGTTGTCTCTCAAATCTCAAGATCCAGATCTTGCATTGATAACAAATTTCAAGCCAAAAGGGAGAGCAATGGCTGATGAGAGGAGGGGCAATACATCAAAAACCACACCACAATGTATGAGCTCACATAAAAATGACTCTGCTGTTAAATTCTTTTATTGTGGTAAGATAGGCCATATTGCTAAATTTTGTCATAAGAAGAAGGCAAATCAGGAGAGGTACAAGCAGAGAAGACATGCAGGTCATTTGGCGGATGTAGACACAGATCAGAATCTGGATGTTAGATTGTTTATGGCTGAGGCTGACACTGCCTTAGCTTCTGAGGAGGATGAGTCAGATATTTGGTTCGTGGATTATGGAGCCTCCTCGCATATGTCAAGTAAAAAGAAATGGTTCAAAAATTTTAGAGAATCCAAATCTAGAGTAAAATTCTACCTTGGAGATAATAGAGGGTATGAGATCAAGGGACATGGAGATGTCCTTGTTACTCAGCCTGATGGTAAGATTAGGAATATATCTGATGTTTGGTATGTTCCTGGAATTAAGAAGAACCTGATTTCTATGTCAAAGATTACAGATCAGGACCTCAAAGTAGAATTTTTTAAATCTCATTGCATTATTAAAGATTTGTTGGATCAGATGAAGCCCATTGCTATAGGTATTTGCATAGGAGGACTCTACAAACTGGATGTGAAGATTACACCACAGCAAGCCTTGATGTCGTTGGATAAGTCTGCTGAAAATTTGTGGCATCAGCGACTTGGGCATATCAATTTCAGTGATCTCCTTCTGTTGCAGAACAAAGGTATGGTAGATGACATTCCTATTTTGAAAAATTTTCATATTTATTGTGAAGCATGTGCGTTCGGTAAACAATATAGAGATGAATTTCCTGCCATTAAAGATAGAAAACAGAGGGATATACTCGAACTTGTACAAACTGACTTGTGTGGCCCAATGCAGGCAAGATCGTTAGGTGGGGCCTATTATTTTTTAATCTTTATTGATGAGTGTAGAAGATTCACATGGGTATATTTTCTTAAACAGAAAAGTCATGCTTTCGAATATTTCAAGCAATTCAGAAACATCATTGAGAAGCAAACAGGAAAGTTCATCAGGATTCTTCGATCAGATCAAGGGGGAGAATTTAAGAAAGTAGTCTTCATCAAATATTGCAACGAGCATGAGATAAAGCAGAAATTTACAACACCTTACACTTCTCAGCAGAATGGAGTTTCTGAGAGGAAAAACAGAACACTGGTGGAGTGTGCTCGTAGTATGTTGAAAGGTAAGAATCTAACGAATGGTTTTTGGGCAGAAGCTATTAATACTGCAGTGTATTTAAATAATAGGATTCCTACTAAAAGTCTTGAGTATAAAACTCCTTTTGAAGCATTGTTTGGCTTCAAGTGTGTAGTAAGTCATCTTAGAGTATTTGGTTGTAAAGCTTTTGCACATGTTCCCAAAGAGAACACGAAGAAGTTAGATTCAAAGGCCATTAAATGCACTTTCATTGGATACTGCAGTGAGTATAAGGCTTATAAATTGTGTGACCCTTCTACTCACAAGGTGTTTTTCAGTAGGGATGTATTATTCCATGAATAGATTGATGATGGAAATCCTGTCCAAAACAATGAAGAATGGCATGTACCCTCACTTTCAGAAGAAGATAGTGTAACAGGAATCAGTCAGCAACAGGAACAGAAGCAGGAACAACAACAGGAACAACAATAGCAACAACAATAGCAAGATAATGTGAAAGAAAAGGAGTTCAGTCCACAAAGAGAAGAAAGAATCAGAATAATTGAACCCCCGCCACTTAAAAGATCAAGCAGGCCAAAACAGTTACCAGCTCGATATAGGGATTGTGTGCTTATGATTGGTATGTTAAACATTGCAGAACATTCTAATTTTTATGAAGCTAGTAAAAGTCTTGAATGGAAGAAAGCAATGAATGATTAAGAACAATACTTCGGATCTAGTAAAGCTTCTTAATGATAAACAACCCATAGGTTGCAAATGGTTATTTAAGTTGAAATTTAGAGCAGATGGGATTATTGATAAGCATAAAGCAAGGTTGGTGGAAAAGGGATATTCCCAGATAGAAGGTATTGATTTTGAGGAAATATTTTCCTCTGTTGAAAAATTAAATACCATCAGAATGATTATTGCTTTAGCCACTAAGCATCATTGGAAAATACATCAATTAGATGTTAAATCTGCTTTCTTAAATGGTGATTTAAAAGAAGAAGAATATTTAGTACAACCTGAAGGGTTTGTTAAGAAGGGAGAAGAACACCTAGTATGTAGATTAAAGAAAGCTTTATATGGTTTAAAGGAGGCACCTAGATGCTGGTATGAAAAAATTGATTCTTTTTTCCTCATGCATGGTTATGAAAGGAGCAAAAATGATCCCAATTTATATACCGTGTTTAATAATGAAGGACAGATAGTGGTGATTTCTTTATATGTAGATGATCTGATAATAACAGGAAGTGCAGATAATCTCATTGAAAAAATAAAAGAGAAATTATCACAAAAATTTGAGATGAAGGACCTTGGAGAAATGCAACACTGTTTGGGTCTAGAGGTTTGGAGAGATTCAAGCCAAACTTTCTTGTCCCAGGGTAAGTATGCAAAGAGTCTTTTGTGCAGGTTCAAAATGGATGAGTGTAAGGCTGCAGTCGTACCTTTACAGCAGAACAACAAACTTCAGATGAATGATGGTTCGAAATATGCAGATGCAACATTGTATAGACAATTGGTTGGTAGTCTTATTTATTTGACTACAACAAGACTAGATTTAGCTTATGCAGTGAGTGTTTTGAGTCAGTTTCTGACTCAACCACATGACAGTCATTGGAGTGTAGCAAGAGGAGTGTTAAGGTATCTGAAAGGAGCATCAAACTTTGGTATTTTGAATTCTAACTCATTTGATGTTAAGTTGACAGGTTATACAGACTCGGATTGGGTGGGAAATCTAGATGACAGAAGATCAGTTACAGGTTACGCCTTCAACATTGGTTCTAAGGTCATCTCTTGGTGCAACAAGAAGTAGCATACTATTGCTTTATCCTCAGCAGAAGTAGAATATCAAGCCATGTGTGCAGTGACATGTGAGGCAGTTTGGTTTCATAGACTTCTCCAAGATGCAGGGGAAGAACAGACAGAAGCTACAATCATCAATTGCAACAATCAGAGTTTCATAAAACTGGCTTACAATCCCGTGCTTCATAAAAACAATAAGCACATCGACACTCAATTTCATTTTGTTAGGGAGAAAGTGCAGTCCAAAGAGATTTCTCTAGAGTATTGTAATTCTTGTGATAATATGGCTGATATATTCACTAAGCCTGTAGGAAGACTGAAGTTTGATTTTTTTAGGGATACATTAGGTGTGTTTAAAATTCCCTTTCTCCATTAAGAGGGAGTGCTAGAAATTAATGGAAATTAGGTATTTTGTTACGTAGTTGTGATTTTGTTTTTTATTAGATATTCAGTTCCTGTCATTTATGAATCTATTCTACCTAATGTATCTATTTAATCATTGGAGTTTAATAAGAAACCCAAGCGAGTGCTTTTTCTTGTAGGAGCTCCTAGTGATATGCGCCTATGAGCTCCTGTGTTGTTTTCCAAATTTCATGTCTTCAATCTGCAATTGTTGACACCTTGAGAGGTTCTTCTTACTTATCTAGAGGTGCAAACCTATTTTTTGAGTGCAAAACTTGAGGAAATGTTTGCACCTTGAGAGATTTATCCTTCTTGACGCTTGATAGATCCATAGTTAAGATGGATATAGGCTACTTTAAGTCATGTGTGACCAAGGAAAATATATCAATAATACGAGGAACATATGATTAATTTTATCAATAATATGTAAATACATCTAATATTAATATAACCATTTTAAATAGGCTAAATATGTGTGAGATTTGAAAATCTATGAAAATATGAGGAACATATGATTAGTTTTATCAATAATATGTAAATACATCTAATATTAATACAACCATTTTAAATAGGCTAAATATGTCTGAGATTTATTGGGTCATTTTAATTTTAAATTTTCTTAATTACCTTAGTTTGTTGAGATGATAAATATTGTAAAATAACTTTAATCATGAAATAAAAATTTTGAATGCAAAGTGACAATGTAATATTTTCTAATGATGGAAACTCTGAATAATAAGAATGTAGTCAATTAGAAATAGTCTTCATTGTGATTAATCTCAAACTATTTTCTTCTACTATTATTATTTTCACCCTTGTTAGTTTTTCCATTTATTCATATTGATTATGCTAAAAGGATAGTTGGAATTGTAAACCATTTAAATATTTAGCTCGAGTTGTTGTAGTAAACATCATACCTTGTCTCTTTTGCTCCATTTAAATATTTAGCTCAAGATGTTGTATTAAACATCTTACCTTGTCTCTCCCGCTCTCCAATATTAATAGGTTTAATTAATATAACTCAAAAATCAATGTACATTGTCAATAATTTTTTGTGCTTACACTGAGATCATCGCACAGTATTAATCCAATGACTTTAAAACTAATGTACCATCATACATCCAATTACATGAAATCATAAATGAACATATACACTGAAATCAATGCATCTAATGCAATAAATCAAATGAGATTACAAAACAACATCTACACTCAAATAAATGCATCTAATGCAAGTAATCAAATATGATTATAAATCAACATCTACACTCAAATCAATGCATCTAGTGCAAGTAGGCAAATAGGATTAAAACCAACATCTACACTGAAATAAAGGCATCTAGTGCAATAAATCAAATAGGATTAGAAGTCACCAACTACAGTGAAATAAATGCATTTAGTTCAAGTAATAAAATAGGATTATAAATAATCTACATTTAAATCAATGCATCTAGTGCAAGAAATCGAATATAATTAGAAATCAACATCTACATTGAAATTAATGCATCTAGTGCAAGAAATCAAATAAAATTAGAAATCACCATCTACAATGAAATCGATGCATTTAGTGCAAGAAATCAAGCAATCAAATAGGATTAGAAATCAACATCTACACTGAAATCAATGCATTTAGTGCAAGAAATCAAATAGGATTGGAAATCATCTACATTGAAATCATTTCATCTAGTGCAAGCAATCAAATATAATAAAAAATCAATATCTACATTGAAATTAATGCATATAGTGCAAGCAATCAAATAGGATTAGAAATCACCATCTACACTGAAATCAATCCATTTAGTGTAAGAAATCAAATAGGATTACAAATCATCTACAATGAAATCAGTGCATCTAGTCCAAGTAATCAAATAACATTAAAAATCAACATCTACACTAAAATCAATGCATCTAGTGCAAACAATCAACTAGGATTAGAAATCACCATCTACACTGAAATCAATGTGTCTACTGCAAGAAGTCTTATTCCCTCTCTGCCCCCTCCATCTCAACTTCTTTGTCTCTTTATCTCACCCAAAACACACACACACACTATCTCACTCCATATCTACCAATTTCTTTGTCTCTCCCTCTTTCTCTCCATCTATCTCTTCTTTCACTTCACCTTCCATCTATCTCTTTTTCTCCCTTTGTCTCTCTATATCAACCCCAAAACATACACTCTATTTCTAAAATATATATATCTATCACTCCCTCCTCCTCTCCATCTCTCTCTCTCTCCCCCTTCCTTTCCTCTCCCCCGCTTCTATCTCTCTTCCCTCTTGCTATACTTTCTCCCTCTCTTTCTCTCTTTCTCTCCACCTTTCACCCTCTTTGTCTTTATTCTCACCTCCCCCTCTTTCCGTCTCCATATCCATCTCTCTTTCCATACTTCTCTTCCTTTCTCTCCCACCTCTCTCTCCATCCTCATCTTCCCACTTTGTTATCATATGCTTATCTCTCTCCTTCTATCCCCCTTCTCTCCATATCTCCTTGTTTACCTCTTTATCTCACCCCCAAACATACACACTCCCTCTCCATCTCTCCCTTGGAACTCCCCCTCTCTCTCCACTACTCACTCTCTATGTATTTCTTCATCCCTCCCTGTCTCCCATTCCAACTCCATCTCTCTATCCCTCCCTCTCTCCTCCTCTCTTTTAATTCCCCTCTATTTTCCTTCATCTCTCTCCCTTTCTCTCCTACCTCCCTTTCTCTTCCCCCATTTCTCTCTCTCTCTCTCTCTCTCTCTCTCTCTCTCTCTTTATCTATATCTCTCTCCCCTACAATCCTATCTCTTCCCCCATCAATCTCTTCCTCTCTCTCATCCTCCCTCTGTCCTCCTTTCTATCTCGCCTACTTCTATTCCCTCCCTCCCTCTCTCTCTCTCCCTTTTCCATTCAATCCTCTCTCTCTTCTGCCCTCCAATCCTCTCTCTTCCCCCATCACTCTATCTGAATCTCCAACTATGTTACTATATCCCTCCTCTCCTCCTTCTCTCTCATTCTCTCCACACTTGTCTCCATCACTCCCTCTATGTCTCTTTATCTCACCCATAAACATACACACTCTCTCTCCATCTCTCCCTTGTCACTCCCTTTCTGTGTCTTTGTTCTTCCTTCACTCTCTCAGCGTCCAACTCCACATCTCTATCCCTCCTTATCTCCTCCTCCTCTCATTCTCCTCTCTCTCCCTTTCTCTCCTACGTTGCTCTCCCTTGCCCCCCTCCCCCCCCCACTCTCTCTCTCTCTCTACCCTCCAACCCTCTCTCCTTCTCCCTCCCCCTCTCTCTCTCCCACCTCCATATTTATGTTTGTCTCCCTCTCTTACCCTTCTCTAAGGCTCTCACTATTATCCTTCTCTCTCTCTTCATTCCTCTTCTCCCCTCTCCTTCAACCTATATCCATCTCAACCTCGTCACTCCCCCAATTACTCCACCTCTATCATATGTCATGATATATTAATATATATTATAATATAACCAATTAAATATTTTATTAATATAAAGTTATTAAATTTAATAATATTAATATTATAATATATTAATATGAATATTAGAGCTAATAATATTATTAATGTTGAGGAAGGTCAGGATATTTTAGAATTAGTTGAGGAATCAAGGAGAAATCAGAATATTTATCGAGTCCTAAATGCAACTTTCTTAACTCTTATACCTAAATAGGAAAATTCGGATACCCCTGTCGGCTTTAGGCCAATTTCTCTCTGTAATGTAATTTAGAAAATTCTATCAACAATTATGGTAAATAGACTCAAGCCTCTCCTGCCAAGGCTAATTTCTCCAAAACAGACTGGATTTGTCAAAGGCAGAAAAAACTTAGACGGAATTGTGACTGCCCAGGAAGCAATTCATTCTTTAAAGACCTTGAAAACAAAAGGAATGATAATCAAATTAGACCTTTCTAAAGCATATGACCATATTGATTGGAATTACTTGATAGAAGTTATGAGAGCATTTGGATTTGATGATAGATGGTTACAATGGCTGCGGTCTTTTATTTCTTCTCCAAATTTCTCCATTTTGCTCAATGGTATCCCGGCTCAACCGTTCAATATTTCTCGAGGACTCTGTCAAGGAGATCCTTTATCTTCGTTCCTATTAATTATAACTACTGAAGGATTGGGCACGTTAATAAAGGCTCATCTTCTTGAAGGGAAGTTATAGGGTTTAAAGCTGTGGGGACTTGCTCTTCGTCTCACACACTAACAGTTTGTTGATGATATTCTGCTATTTTGTGAGGCTTCGATGAAATAAGTTAAAGCTATTTTGCAAATTCTGGAAATCTTTATGGAAGCATCAAGTACTCAAATCAATAATGATAAATCCAATGTTTATTTATTTAACTCCAATATTGCAACTCAAAATTTCTTAGCCAGAATTCTTGGGTTTAAAATAGGGTCTTTTCCTATGAAGTATTTTGGAATGATTTTAAATAATGCTCCAGTAAGAATTGCAGACTGGAAGGATCTCATTATAAAAGTGTAGAAAAGAATACATAATTGGGCATTTCGAATGTTGAATGCTCCTGGTAGAATAATTATGCTAAAATCAGTTCTTCAATCCCTTCCTCTTTATTAGTTATCAGGGAGAGCTTGTCCTAAAGGTATTTGTAATCATTTGGTTAATCTCTTCAAGAAGTTTCTATGGCAAGGCGCCCAGGACAATAGGAAATGGGCTCTCTTAACATGGGAAAAGCTCATTAAACCAAAATCTACAGGAGGATTGGGACTGCGAGATCCCTTGGTTTTAGATAATTTTATGGGTGATAAACTATGGTGGCGATGGATTCAAGGAGGACATCATCTCTGGAAGAGTATATGGGAAACAAAATATGCTATGCCACATTCCATTATTGGTAAATTAAAAGTGGATATAGTACCAAAAGGATCTTTAATCTGGAATCTTGCAGCAATGAAAAGACACCTAATTAGATCTCATAGTTTCTGGGAAGTAAGAGAAGGTAGAACGACACTCATTTGGGAAGAATCATGGTGTTATCACTTAGGTTTTCCTAGAAGTTGTGTAAGAGGAAATTATACCCGAGGTAACCACAAACCAACCTTTTAGATGCAGAATCTAGCCAATCTGCATCCAGAGAGGGCTCTCTCTTTATGATTTATCTTTGTTCTTGGAAGGTTTTAGGCTAGTTATAGTTTCAAAGTTTGTTTTGGGAAAATGGTGGAATCCACAAACTAAGGGCAAGGTTGAGAGCTTTCAGTCCATTGGGCTATGGAATCAAAGGATGGCTTTACTGGATTTCTATTCTAAGCACAAGATGGTATTACAGGGCAAGATAGCTAGACAGAGAACAATCCTTAAAATTTAAAGTGGATGGGATGATCTTGAAGGGATGAAAGGCAACTAAGAATCTTTCACCATGTTCAAGAGAAAGAAGAGAAATGACTACAAGCAAAGAGAAATGAAGGATTCTTTGTTATAGTAATCAACAATGATTAAATTAGCGAAGCAGGAGCATTTAAGAATTCATGCTTATAACTAATTTAGAAGAAAACATTAAGAATAATAACATTTGAAAACAGAGTACAATTAAGCAAATTCTGTTTCAATCCTTTATGTAAATTATTCAGAAATGGATATGATGATATTATAAACTAATATAAAACTTCAGACAAAGGGTAGAAAGACTTATTGAACTGTAGTCCAACACATGAATCCTGCAACAAGTCCAGTGCTTTAAATCGTCATCCAGTAAGCCACGAATAAATTTCTCCAAAATGCTTTTATTCCGAAAATCTCAATGTTACAGTAGAGTAATAGAATCCACCCCAAATGCTTCCAAGAGTGGAGTATTTATACAAATTCTAAACTAAAATATCTTGAAACAAATATCAAAATTGGTTCACAAATCTCTCCAACTATTTACATAAATAGAACTAAATTAAAGGACACTCAAACTATTTGGCACTATTTTTGATGGATAGGTGATGACAAAGAGGAGAATTCGAATCTGATCCAACTCTTAGTTGATGATGAGGCATCCAAGTCACTAACTGCTTCCTTTCTTTGTGCAATCTGCTCCAACAATTCTGCAAACTTGGGGTCCAATGATATCTTCGTATTTCTCAATCCGTAATAGATATGTAAAAAGTGAAAGAGGTTATTGTGTATAAATATGTTGGTGAGATAAACCTCTTTCACTTTCCTAAAATTCCTCTCCAGCTGTGCATAATATTCTCTGTAACAAATATGTGTAAAACAGAGTTTTACAGAGTCTGAAAAATGGCCTGTAAAGATGCGCATGTATCTCTCATTATAAAACCACTGTGCAAAAACGGAGATAGGTTTTTGTAGATGGGTCTCTTAGGAACAAAAACCTCCTTCAGTTTTGTGAAATGTATTTCTAATTGGCCACAATATTCTCTGCAAAATGATGACTTGACTGTAATTTTCTGCAAAAAGTGCTTTTCAACTTTGTTTAATATTTCCAAAACCATAATAGCTGTTAGAAAAGTGAGAGAGGTTTTTGTATATGGTCCTCTTAAGAACATAAACCTCCTTCAGTTTTGTAAAATTCATCTTTGATTGATCACAATAGTTTCTGCAAAACTATGACTGAAATATGCAATTTCTGCAAAAATGTTCCTTCTTGTTGTATTTTTCATCTTTTCACTTTTTTGTTCCTTTGACTGTTTTACTTTCACTTTAGATAAAATTCAATGTTGGTGAAAGTATTTTCATCTCTTTTTACCATTTTACTGCCTCTGTAACTTCATTTTTACTGTTTACCTTTGACTGCTCTGTAACTTTGTTTTTACTGTTTACCTTTGACTGCTCTGTAACTTTGTTTTGACTTTTCACTCTGACTTTTACCTGATACACTTTATCCATTGATACTCTTTGATTTTGATACGCTTTGACTTGGGGATAAAACTGCTTTCTGATTTGGATCATAATTGGCATGATAGCAGTGGATAATTTCTGGGAAAATGTGGACTGTAGGAATAAAATACCTTGGGAGATTGGATTCCCACAACCCTATAAGATCTTGCCCCTTTGAGTGTTCGTCTCTGCAGCGACAGAAGCTCAAACGGGGACTTTCATCAAAATGCAGGTCTTTAATTTGGAAATCTTCATCTATCAGGGGTAAATAGTCTAATTCACGGTGAGGAGCATTCAATGGAGTGATATTTAGAGCTGCTGGGACCTCCATTTTGGTTCTTGTGGATTCAAAATGGAGGTTTTCGTTTTTCCTTACAGACCGGACGGGATATCTGAAATGGAGGAAATTGGAACAATTTGCAGGTTTGGGGGGCAATTTCACAGGTTTAAAATCTTCAGGGAGGACTCAGCGATGATTTTTAACCACTTTTTAGCGAAAAAAACAAAGGAAACTGAGTTTTACGTGCAGTCGGGGCGTAAAATGATAAATACCTGTTTTTAGACGGAAATTGGTTCTTTGACAGGTAATGAGCAATGGCGGGGACGTTCTTCAACACGGGCGCAGCAGAATTTTGGGGCGAAATGGTCAATTACAGCGGAAATTTTGAAAATCGCAGCGGGAGCAACGTTCTTCTCAGAATAATGAAAATGACTAAAAAACACGAAAAATGGCTTATTTACAAGTTAAAAGGGTTTTTTGTTTTTTTCGAGGTGTGATGTCATGGTAGTACGGGATGACGTGTGCAGAGTCGGGCGGTAAGTGGTAAGCGGGAAGTCCCCGCACCGCTTTTGGTCGAGGGCGGTATTGATCGCGGGGGAAGCGATTCCATAGGATAATCGCCACGTGGATGGTTGACTATTCAGAAACCACCCATCCCCCGCTGGTTAAATTGCTGACAAGGGATGGGCAGCGGGATCAACGCTGGCCGTTGATCTGCGGGAGGCTGATCCAACGGCTAGCGCGATGGGAAGATGGGCGGAGGTTTCGCGTGGGCCCCGTCGTACTTTCAAACACTTTTAAATGTTTTTAATCGCTCCGGGGGCTTTTTAACTGGCGGAAATAGTTATTAATTAGTCCAGATGACACAATTAATCCTATATGCATAATGAACAGGGTTGCGGTGGGGTTTGCTTAAGCGGAATGCCACGTGGACAGACCACGGTGGCACAAAACTTTCGCAAAGTTTTATTGATGTTTTTGGTATTAAACACACATATTGTATGTCTAACGTTTTTATATATATTTTATTATATGATGAATTAATTAATACAATTATTTCACCATAAGGGCGGGATTAATGTTATAAAGATATATTTCACCAAAGGGTTTATAAGGCGGGGTTTTATTTTCAATGTGAGGGGATATAATACTTTGGTAAAACATTATAATAAAGGGGTTTTTGGGGTATATATAAAAAAAAGGGAGTTATATACTTAGGAAAGGGTATTTCACTAGGGAGTTAATATAGTAGAATTAAATGTTAATATGGCAAAGGACAAGGAAAATCAAAACATCTTTGTACATCTAAGAAAGTGATAACTTGTGAAGTAAATTGCAACATTTTATCTTCAACACTTAAACTTAGAATAACAAGTTATTTTGAGGAATTTCTTATGGAATTTTGCATCAGTTTCCTAAGTAAAATAGGATTTTACTTAGGAAAAAGTTAAAGATGGAAGATAACAATGATGGATTATTTCAAGTGCTTAGGTCTTTTGATCATTAGGCCGAGGGTCCGGTCCCTCCAGAAGTCAAGGAAATGCCTTGAGCCCCTTTGATCTCCAATTACCTTAGTACTTTTTTGGGGGAAATTAGTAAAACTCTTGAGGGAAAAAAAATGATGAGGGAGGTTAATGAATTTGACTTTGCTTGCTGTGATTTTCCAGTGTATTTCCTGCTTTAGTACTTGTGATGAAAGTAAATGATCAAAAACATGTAGCAGCATCATTCATCAGATAACACTTTGCAGCACCATCTACCTACCCTATCTACTTAACACTACCATTTTCTCTTCTTTATTAGGGTGCATTTAGACTTGCAAACCCTTTTCAATCTTTTCTTTTTACATGATAACTCTATCTATTTCTGCCCTTATTACATCCAAGGGCTCAGATTAAACTGTTGAGCACCTTTTATTAACTCTACCTATCTACTTATCTGCCAAGATTAAACTGTTTGGTCAGATATTTATTCTCTATTCTACAACATGAAATTGAAAATGAATGAGTCAAGTTTAAATAGTTTGACTCTTCATAAATTGTGGCAAAAGTTTGACAAGCTGCACACAATTTGTTTATTACATCAGAGTAAAAAGTAGTGGCATTTAGACTTGCACACTTTCCTTGGCCTTTGTTTTTTATGGGGTTCATTTCTTTTACTTTTTGGCCATTTTTATTATTTTTACCCTTTGATTTTTCTTTTAGGGTATACCCTCTTTACATTTTTTAAATTTTTTGATTTTTTGGTTTTTCAAGAATATGGAACACCTTTGCTCAAGAAAGAAGGTTTGAACATATTCCATAATTCAATCAAGACAATCATGAAAGATGAAACCTATTGGTATAGGAGGCTAACACTGGCTCCACTTGGGGATGGCTTTTCCTTGTGGAAAGTCAAGAACAGCAGATCAGATGCCTAAACATGTCTTCAAACTGAACTATGTAATCTCCTTCTTCTGCTAGCTTTATTGTACATATGATAGTAAACTTATGAAGCTTAGGGCCTTCACTTCGGGCTTCAACTTCAGTAAGTCACCATCCAATCCAAACTGTGTTTCCCAGTTGGAAATCTTGAATTGAATATAGTCATTTTTCTGCAACCTGAAATCTGATCTGAAACTTAAAACAACACACAAAAATTTTCAAACCAACTTAATGAAAAACTAGCTGAAAATTGAAAACTAAAAAAATGCTCAAAATTCTGAGCTTATTAGCACTCATCTACCTACTCAATCTACTGTTCAACTGCTAGTTAGGTAAAATGAAATAGCCAATGCAACCATTCAAGCATTATGTACTTTGATAGATTTTGTTGCATTTTCTTTTTGATTATCAAAATTGTACTTCTGCAACCTATTAGAAACTTGTCAACAAATGAGAGGATAAGGAAACACTTGATTTCCTTTGTTGACTCTAGAAACTGTACAAAAGGATCTTCCAAAATATATATACTGATGTTTAACTGATCTGAACAACTGCACATTTGTTCTGGATGGCCTCCATACCATGAATATGAAATGTTATTTTCATCTTTATCTCCCTGTAAACTTTCAGATAAGATTTGTGATGATATTCCTACTGATTGTAATGTTTGAGTGTTGAATCCTTTATCATCTTGATTTTGAAAATCATAGTTAGTTAATAGAGGAATGCTTTGAATGCCTTCAATATTCAACATATCTGCTATTGGATCCTGAAAATCTTGGGAAAATTGTTGGAACCTATGACATATAAAATTCCATGGGACTTCATAAACTTCAACAAGTTTCTCATTCTTTTCATTAAACATGTTATACCACATTTCCTTTAAACACTGAAATGGTTCAAAAAATAGTGGTATGGAACTTTCTTGTGTCATTTGATCATTTATTTCAATGGGAAGTGATAACTGCAATTGTGAAACTGAAAAATCTTGATCAATAGTTTCATTATCTTCTTTGTTGTCAATCACAATTCCTAAAGATTGCTGATTATTTATGGCATGATAGTTTTCTCTAATGAACTGAAATGAAGCAAAACAAAGAGGTAAAGAATCTTCACTTATTTCCACATTTTCTGCTCTTCCTTCCTCACTCTCATGGCTAATCTGTATTGGCTGATCACTGTCTTCAATCTGCTGAAACTGCATTTCTTCATCCTCCAAACTAGCTTCTGATATCTCTGTAAAGTTAGCTTGACTTTGGAGAACATAACTATCATCATAATGATCATACTTAAGCAAATCATCAAAATAAGGAATGTCATCAAACATACACATTAGAACAACAGATTCCTCTTCCTCATATTGATTTGTAAATTCATTTTCTGATTTATGATAATTTGAATTAAGAGGAATTTTTTCATGGCTATCAAACTCTTCTATTTCTTCATGGTGATTTTGAATAAAAAATTCTTCTTTCATAGTGATCTCATGTGTTATTTCATCTAGTTTTCTTACCAAAAGGTTGAGTTTTACCTCTGCAATGTTTTTCCTTTCCTCTTCTTCTTCCTTCAACTTTTCCTGTTTGATTTGGAGATTAACTTCCACATCAACTGCAATATTTTGCATCTGTACAAGTGTTTTTGGATCTCTTTCTCTTAACCGAAATTCTATTTCTGAATCAAAGGCACTTGGATAATGCAAGAGAGCCGAATCATGAGGAGGTCTAATATTTTCTGGCATTGAATAATAAACTTGATTAAATCTGTCAGAAAATTGTTGTATCGTTTCATTTGAATGTCTTTTTAATTGATTATATTCTTCCATGATCACAAAATGATTAACTTTGATTATCCATCTATCAAGGAAAAGTTTGATAAATTGTTGGAAATTTGAGATGCTAGCATTAGGCAAATTTTTGAACCAACTCTTTATTCTATTTTGCAAAGAAAGAGCAAAAAGTCTGATTTTAACATCATCTTCATCAATCTCAAATAAATCCAAATAATTTTCAAAACCTTGAATATTTTTTTGGGCCGTGATACCATTTTCTCCATCAAATCTAGGAAGATACTTGTAGTATTTTTCAGGAAAATCATGGAGTAAAGGAGGTAGAATAAGGGGCTTATATCTATCTGGAACTTTATATGGCACAGGGATATGTACAGGGATTGTAAGATCAGTTTTTATTATTTGAGGCTTCTTAATTGGAAAATGATCATCATTAGATTCATAAGAAAGCTGCTCAAAGAGATTAGAAGAATTATTATTTACAATCTTCAAAGGAAAATAACTAAAAACTAATCTAAGATCTTCTATAAAATACAATATACATTGAAAAAATTTCTTAATGAAAAAGAACATAAAGTCTCGGATTAAGATCCAAGTTGAAAGCCTGATCTTTCCATATTGTCCTTTGAGGTTCATTCCTCCAGTGGAGTCTTGATTGTGAAATTGATTTGGAGTCGCCAGGTGGATGATTTTAACCTTTGTGTGTCTGATCCTTGTCCACCATCATAGATCAGATCTAAACCTGTAAAACAATTTTGAAGAAAAAGTTAGTTCTTCAGGAAACCAAATTTTGAGTATTTTATGATTATTTTGTTTTTTTATGAATTTTCAAAACAACTTCTATGATTTCTTTAAGAATTTTAAGTTTTTTAATTAAAATTTTCTCAAAGATTTATTGAACTAGAGAGTCTGATTGAATGTTTTGAATCCAAAGTTCAGTTTATAAGCTAAACCAGAGATAGACTGAAGCAGCATTTATTTACTTTTGCAATTGCAATGCAAAAGCAATTTCAAAGGCTTCCTGGCTGATCTTCAGACTCTGTCTATAGCTTATAAATGAACAATATTAACAAATAAAAATGATTC
The DNA here is from genome assembly GCA_034641835.2 of Pinus albicaulis. NCBI lineage: Eukaryota > Viridiplantae > Streptophyta > Pinopsida > Pinales > Pinaceae > Pinus > Pinus albicaulis. The sequence goes on from CM076579.1 coordinate 1,272,615,579, forward strand.
AGATCCCCAGCGGAGTCGCCACTATGTTATCACTCAGGTTTTCCTAGAAGTTGTGTAAGAGGAAAGTATACCCGAGGTAACCACAAACCAACCTTTTAGATGCAGAATCTAGCCAATCTGCATCCAGAGAGGGCTCTCTCTTTATGATTTATCTTTGTTCTTGAAAGGTTTTAGGCTAGTTATAGTTTCAAGGGTTTGTTTGGAAATTGGTGGAATCTAACAAACTAAGGGCAAGGTTGAGAGTTTTCAGTCCATTGGGCTATGGAGTCAAAGGATGGCTTTACTGGATTTTTATTCTAAGCACAAGATGGTATTACAGGGCAAGATAGCTAGACCGAGAACAATCCTTAAAATTTAAAGTGGATGGGATGATCTTGAAGGGATGAAAGGCAGCTAAGAATCTTTCACCATGTTCAAGAGAAAGAGAGAAATGACTACAAGCAAAGAGCAATGAAGGATTCTTTGTTATAGTAATCAACAATGATTAAATTAGCGAAGCAGGAGCATTTAAGAATTCATGCTTATAACTAATTTAGAAGAAAACATTAAGAATAATAACATTTGAAAACAGAGTACAATTAAGCAAATTCTGTTTCAATCCTTTATGTCAATTATTCAGAAATGGATATGATGATATGATAAACTAATATAAAATTTCAGACAAAGGGTAGAAACACTTATTGAACTGTAGTCCAACACATGAATCCTGCAACAAGTCCAGTGCTTCAAAACGTCATCCAGCAAGCCACAAGTAAATTTCTCCAAAAGCTTTTATTCCGAAAATCTCAATGTTACAACAGAGTAATAGAATCCACCAAATGCTTCCAAGAGTGGAGTATTTATACAAATTCTAAACTAAAATATCTTGAAACAAATATCAAAATTGGTTCACAAATCTCTCCAACTATTTACATAAATAGAACTAAAGTAAAGGACACTCAAACTATTTGGCACTATTTTTGATGGATAGGTGATGACAAAGAGGAGAATTCGAATCTGATCCAACTCTTATTTGATGATGAGGCATCCAAGTCACTAACTGCTTCCTTTCTTTGTGCAATCTGCTCCAACAATTCTGCAAACTTGGGGTCCAATGATATCTTCGTATTTCTCAATCCGTAATAGATATGTAAAAAGTGAAAGAGGTTATTGTGTATAAATATGTTGGTGAGATAAAACTCTTTCATTTTCCTAAAATTCCGCTCCAGCTGTGCATAATATTCTCTGTAAAAAATGTGTGTAAAATAGAGTTTTACAGAGTCTGAAAAATGGCCTGTAAAGATGCGCATGTATCTCTCATTATAAAACCACTGTGCAAAAACTGAGATAGGTTTTTGTATATGGGTCTCTTAGGAACAAAAACCTCCTTCAGTGTTGTAAAATGTATTTCTAATTGGCCACAATATTCTCTGCAAAATGATGACTTGACTGTAATTTTCTGCAAAAAGTGCTTTCCAACTTTGTTTAATATTTCCAAAACCATAATAGCTGTTAGAAACGTGAGAGAGGTTTTTGTAGATGGTCCTCTTAAGAACATAAACCTCCTTAAGTTTTGTAAAATTCATCTTTGATTGATCACAATAGTTTCTGCAAAACTATGACTAAAATATGCAATTTCTGCAAAAATGTTCCTTCTTGTTGTATTTTTCATCTTTTCACTTTTTTGTTCCTTTGACTGCTTTACTTTCACTTTAGATAAAATTCAATGTTGGTGAAAGTATTTTCATCTCTTTTTACCATTTTACTGCCTCTGTAACTTCATTTTTACTGTTTACCTTTGACTGCTCTGTAACTTCATTTTTACTGTTTACCTTTGACTGCTCTGTAACTTTGTTTTGACTTTTCACTCTGACTTTTACCTGATACACTTTATCCATTGATACTCTTTGATTTTGATACACTTTGACTTGGGGATAAAACTTCTTTCTGATTTGGATCATAATTGGCATGATAGCAGTGGATAATTTCTGGGAAAATAAGGACCGAGGGGATGAGATATCTCGGGAAATTGGATTCCCACAACCCTATAAGATCTTGCCCCTTTGAGTATTCGTCTCTGCAGCGACAATAGCTCAATAGGGGACTTTCATCAAAATGTAGGTCTTTTATTTGGAAATCTTCATCTACTAAAATAAAAATAGTCTAATTCACGCAAGTAGAGGCATGTATTCAATGAGCATACTTTAGTAGCAATAGTTTGGCCTATTTTTGCCTTGTGGGATTCAAATGGAGGTTTCTAAAGGCGTTTCTTGCAATTTTGGACGGATATTCCGAATGGAGGGAAAATGAAACACCGTGTGTTTTTGAAGCAATCATTATGTTTAAAATTCTCTGCGGAGACCATGACGGAATCATCTTTTCAAAGAAAAACAGTGAACCTACAGTTTTACGCAAATGTAAGTAGTAAAATGATAAACATCCGTTTAGGACGAAATGCCCGTTCTTGACAAAATATAATGTATGGGACGTTTTTTCCAACACGGCAGCGGTAATTTTGAAGCAAATGGTCAATTACAATGGAAATTTCGAAAACCGCAATGGAGCAACGTTCTTCTCAGAATAATGAAAATAACTAAAAAACACGAAAAAATGGCTTATTCACAAGTTAAAAGGTTTTTTTGTTTTTTTCGAGGTGTGACGTCATGGTAGTACGGGATGACGTGTGCAGCGTCAGGTGGTAAGTGGTAAGCGGGAAGTGCCCGCACCGCTTTTGGTCGAGGGCGGTATTGATCGCGGGGGAAGCGATTCCATAGGATAATCGCCACGTGGATGGTTGACTATTCAGAAACCACCCATCCCCCGCTGGTTAAATTGCTGACAAGGGATGGGCAGCGGGATCAACGCTGGCCGTTGATCTGCGGGAGACTGATCCAACGGCTAGCGCGATGGGAAGATGGGCGGAGGTTTCGCGTGGGCCCCGTCGTACTTTCAAACACTTTTAAATGTTTTTAATCGCTCCGGGGGCTTTTTAACTGGCGGAAATAGTTATTAATTAGTCCAGATGACATAATTAATCCTATATGCATAATGAACAGGGTTGCGGTGGGGTTTGCTTAAGCGGAATGCCACGTGGACAGACCACGGTGGCACAAAACTTTCGCAAAGTTTTATTGATGTTTTTGGTATTAAACACACATATTGTATGTCTAACGTTTTTATATATATTTTATTATATGATGAATTAATTAATACAATTATTTCACCATAAGGGCGGGATTAATGTTATAAAGATATATTTTACCAAAGGGTTTATAAGGCGGGGTTTTATTTTCAATGTGCGGGGATATAATACTTTGGTAAAACATTATAATAAAGGGGTTTTTGGGGTATATATAAAAAAAAGGGAGTTATATACTTAGGAAAGGGTATTTCACTAGGGAGTTAATATAGTAGAATTAAATGTTAATATGGCAAAGGCCAAGGAAAATCAAAACATCTTTGTACATCTAAGAAAGTGATAACTTGTGAAGTAAATTGCAACATTTTATCTTCAACACTTATACTTAGAATAACAAGTTATTTTGAGGAATTTTTATGGAATGTTGTATCAGTTTCCTAAGTAAAATAGGATTTTACTTAGGAAAAAGTTAAAGATGGAAGATAATAATGATGAATTATTTCAAGTGCTTAGGTCTTTTTTGATCATTAGGCCGAGGGTCCGGTCCCTCCAGAAGTCAAGGAAATGCCTTGAGCCCTTTTGATCTCCAAATACCTTAGTACTTTTGGGGGAAATTAGTAAAAATCTTGAGGGGAAAAAATGATGCGGGAGGTTAATGAATTTGACTTTGCTTGCTGTGATTTTTCAGTGTATTTCCTGCTTTAGTACTTGTGGTGAAAGTAAATGATCAAAAACATGCAGCAGCACCATTCATCAGATAACACTTTGTAGCACCATCTACCTACCCTATCTACTTAACACTACCATTTTCTCTTCTTTATTAGGGTGCATTTAGACTTGCAAACCCTTATCAATCTTCTTTTCTTTTACATGGTAAATCTATCTATTTCTACCCTTATTACATCCAAGGGCTCAGATTAAACTGCTGAGCACCTTTTATTAACTCTACCTATCTACTTATCTGCCAAGATTAAACTGTTTGGTCAGATATTTATTCTCTATTCTACAACATGAAATTGAAAATGAATGAGTCAAGTTTAAATAGTTTGACTCTTCATAAATTGTGGCAAAAGTTTGACAAGCTGCACACAATTGCTTTATTTACAAAAAATGAAATAGTAGTGGCATTTGGATTTGCACACTTTCCTTGGTCTATTTTTTGTTTGGGGTTCATTTCTTTCACTTTTTTGACCATTTTATTTTTCTTACCCTTTGATTTTTCTTTTAGGGTATACCCTCTTTACATTTTTTTAAATTTTTGATTTTTGGTTTTTAAGAATATGGAACACCTTGTTCAAGAAGGTTTGAACATATTCCATATAATTCAATCAAGACAATCATGAAAGATGAAACCTATTGCATGATAACACATGGCAAACAGAGAGAAAACTCTGGCGAATGTATTTGATTTAAGAGAAAATTTTCTTTTAACTAATACTCCGAACTACAGACTAATAAACCAATATTGGTGTCAACAACAGAATAGTCAGTGGAGAAAATGGAAGGAGAAAATCCATTGGCTAGAAGCTCTGGAAACGAGACAATGGGCCAATTTAGAAAAAGAACTAAAATCAAGGAAAATTTGCCAAGCAATTGGTCCTGATATTTTACGATGGGGTTATCAGACAAAAGGGATGTTCACTATCAAGGAAGGATATCATATTCAATCTCAAAATGCTTTTAATAATGAAAGAATGATATGGAAAAAAATTTGGGCATTAAAACATTGGCCAAAAGTAGAATATTTTCTATGGTTATTAAGTCATCGTAAAATTCTGACATGGGAAAATTTGTAGAAGAGAGGAATGTATGGAACATCCAGATGTTATATGTGTCGTACAGGAAATGAAACAATGGAACATCATCTCAATAGTTTCCCAATCATACAGACATTGTGGAGATGTTTAGAAAAGCTATTCAGACAAACAATAGAGACAAAGGAGGTTTTAAATGTGAAGTGCTGAACAGAGCCTGGAGATTATCAATTGGATTTATTCTCTAGAGCATATGGAAAGAAAGGAACCATAAGATTTTCAGAGGTGAAGAACAAACCATGAATCAAATATGGCACAAATTAATGGAGAATATACGAGAAACTATTCTAGTGGAAAGCTGGACAGAGGAAGATTAGCAGGCGGAAGGTCTTGAAGCTCAAATGCTTATCAAGTTAAATTTAAAACCTCAAATGTTATACAAAAATATTTGGAAATATAAACCTCCGCCCTAGAATATAGAAGATAAGTGGAAGGCCCCTTAGAATGGATTTATTAAACTCAATTACGATGTCACTTCAAAAGGTAATCTGGGTCAAGCAGGAACTTGATGGATCTTTCGAAACTCTCTAGGGGAAGCTTGTCAGGTTTATGCATTAGATTTGGGCTTTGCAACTAATAATGAATCAGAATTAATGGCGGTAAAACAAGGGTTACTGATAGCCATAAGAGAAAATTATCAACGACTCATTATAGAAGGAGACTTTGCAATGGTTACAGTTGTTCTATGCAAACTACAACAAGGCTCAACTTGGGAGAAAATAAGTAAAAGTTGGAGAACAAAAAATATCATTCAGGAAATAAGCATGCTGATTAGAGAAATTCAGTATCTAATACCAAGACACATTCGGCGAAAAGGAAATGATGTGGCAGATTATTTGGCTAATTGGGGCTGTAAAAATTCTGATAGGAATTTGGATGCCAGGCCAACAGATAGAATCTGGAACATTGAATTACATTCCCTTCAACTTATTATACAAAAATATCTCAGTGGAAGTGAAGAACCCCAATTAGGGTGGATGGATGACAGTATGACACTGCCAACCCCCGATCGAGGTGCCCATTAAATGAGGCCATCGGTGCTTCAACAGGCCAAGTGGAAAATATTGTGCATGCATCATAAATGAATGATGTCTAAGCCATCCAGATCCAAATGATGGAGGCATATGAAAGATAGGCATATGATGGTTGAGTTAGAAGGACAGCCTGTGCTGTCAGAGCTGTGAGGGGGAAAAATCAGTCTTGTAGAAAGGATTAAGAGTGGTAAGAAAGGATACAACATAAACAATTTCTCTGTCATAGGAATCGACCAGCAGCGAGTGACGGAAGTGGAAACAAGAAGCACCAGGTTTATAGCTTTGCTGGGGTATGTAACTTTTCTTCTCACATCCATGTTCGTTACCAAAAGCTTGGAAATGTATATGGTCATGAAAAGTTCTATAATTTTTATTAGTTGCCGAACTGCTTGGTCTCTGTTGACTCAATTACAGTGGGTCGAGCCATGCTTTCGAGATCCCTGCCTTAAGAACTTTAATAGGAACATGCCTGTGAGTAACTGTCGTCTCTGTCTAACTAACAAAACCACTGTTTGGCTTGTGGGTTATTTCTATCCAATTAGTGGTGACATGAGAGTCTGTTATTTTCTACAGGTTAATAGTCACAATTCCTTCCTCTTCTATTATGTTTTGTCAATTGATTTCCTTCACTGCAGGCACAATTCTAAGTTTAAGTCTAAAATTGTAAAAGAATACTGGTTGTGTTGCCCCTTCCTTGCTATTATTTTTAGTAGAGGGAAAGGCATGACGGTTTTGCTTAGAGTCGGGTATAAGTGTGGGGTCATTCTTCCTTACATAATTAAAAGCATTATGATTACAAATTGGGGGTTAAGGGTCTCTGTATACTATACTCTGTTTTCTCTGTTTTCTCGTCTTCAGCTGTTGGCTTATCCGCAACGCAGCTCTCAATCCTGGCTTTGTCTTGTCACAGTTGGTTGTAGTCTCTCCTTTTATAACTCGAACCAATGTCATTTCTGGGTTCACCGAAGTAGTCGTGATACTACCAAAGAGAGTAACATGGGTTTTATTTCTACCGAGGAGCATCAGAATTGTCCATTTACTGTTCTTAGCAACAAGAATCAAAGTTTATTTGTTATATCCTTTTCTTACTTGCTTGTTATTATTCCAGAGCACGCTTTTACTATAAGTTAGCTCACAATGGTTAAGAAGCAAACAAGAAAACCTCTGGGCCACACTTCTGACAAAGGGAAATAGAAGATGTTCCAACCTGTAGAGAAAAATAGGAAAAGAGGGAGGAAGACACAATAGGAGGTTTTAATGAACCTCTCTTCTATCTATTCACTTGGAAATTCTTCACAGGTTAGACAGGAAATTTATGGATGGGAAAGATAAATTCAGACAAATGAAGAAGACAATGAGGCAGAAGCTGAAATTCTGGACTTTGTTACTGATCCTGGCAATACCCGAGGTTGACTTTCACTGTTCAATCAAACAATCCACACTTACTGGATTGTAAAATGCCTGTTAGCAAAGGAAATTCAGACTATTCATCCTTCTAGAGAGAAGCCAGAACCAAAAATTCTCGAATTATTGCAGGACATTGACATTCAGCTGCAACACATAAAGGTCACCGAGTACTAAGCCACTGATCGTATTGATAAAATTGATGATCGTGTTGGAAGAATGGAGAAGCAGATCCAACAACTGCAACAAGCTGATATGCCAGGATCCACTGTAAAGGATCTTGCCCCGATTGAATCTTCCAATGGCTAGGAGTTTAGTTTATTTTACAATATGAATTTTGTTTTTTTACAAAGGACTATAGGTCCTAATAGTTACTTTGATAATAGACTAAATAGACAGATTGCTCATGCAACAAACAGTAGAATGAAACTCTTTCAGTTTTGGATGGCCTTCAATGCTTTAAGGTGGCCAACAGACTTGGTTTCCTCCGGGCGGGTTGAGGCCACAAATGTTAATATTTTTGTAACCTGCTTTCAAATGATAAATAAAAAATAGCAAGGTAGTACTAAATTGACAAAAAAAAAAAAAAAAATATTAATGTTAATGTTAGGGTTAATAATGTGTTCTTTTGCATGGTATTAATAATAATTTGGTCCATGGTATTTGTCCTATAGACTTCATATATAATTATATGTTGATTTTTAATGCTATTTGATATATTTTTATTTATTTACATTACCTCTTTATACTTTCTTTTTCATATTTATTTATTTACCATACCTCTTTTATAAATATGGTATTTGGCCCACGGTATTTGTCCCCTGGCATTAATATTAATTTGTCCCATGGCATTTGGCCCATAGGCTTAAGCTCTTTTAGAGTGTTTGTAAATATAAAGTTATTTATGGAGTAAATATAAAAACCCATACTATTTATTTACCATATCCCTAGTTTATTTATATTTTTATTTATTTACCAAATTAAGTATAAAAATAGACTAAAAAATCTTAACTAAAACAATTCACAATCGTACATAATCTTACACAAAATTAAACCACAAAACATGTAAAACGCATATACAAAATCCATTACAAATATTTTCATTTCTGAATAGTCTATTCAACATTAAATTAAGTCACTCAATCCAGCAATGAGATTTATTTATAACTTACACTTCATCAAAATGGGATAAGACCGTTATGCTCCTAGGTATCTCCATAAATCTCTCAACCGGAGCATCCGGACTCTTGCTGCCTCCTCTCAACTCCAATGCTAATCCCATCTGATATTTACTGCATTGCTCTGGACCCCTAATTAATCGCCTAGCATTGAACTCTGTCTTTGCTGCAACTTTGTCGATTTTTCTAGGGTTTTCCCTGCAGGAACTCCTTGATCTTCTTAAGGAACCACACTTTTCTCTTGCCATTCGAAGATTTGAAGAAATTTATCCCACTTTTCTCCTGCCATTCAAAGATTTGCAGAAACTGTCATCGTGTCTGACTCGAAGAATTGGCGATCGATTCAAGAGAATGATCTGATTCATCCTCCTTATTCATGCTCCTTACTACATAAAATTGAATGAATATATTTCTTATTCCTAAAAGTATTAATTAGACTTCTGCAAAACATTTTAAACACTAGTTACATTTGCAAAGATTGAAAACAAAAAACTCAAAAATATCATCAAGAAAGTGGTTAACAAACCACTGAAACAATAAAAAAGGTTGATTAGAATATGTAGAAAGCTCATCAATTACTATCAAAGAATTTATATGTAGTGTCATGGCTCTTATAATATTTCAACTTTTTGATATACAAGTAATTTTTCAGTAACAACCTAAAAACAATTCAGCAACGTACATTATCTGTCCAAAAATTGTAACCACTGAAGCTACATTGGAAAAATGAGTCATCACAAAACAGTTTGAAGGAAATTCTTAGAAATTTTTTATGTTTGATTTTCATTTAACATACAAGTAATTCTTCAGTAACAACCTAAAAAAATCCTCACTGTACATTTCTGTCCAAAAATTGTAACCACTAAAGTTACATTGGAAAATTGAGTCATCAAAACACAGTTTGAAGGAAACTGTTAGAAACTTTTTGTCTTTGATTTTGATAGCATCCCTTCATGGTAGGGAAGAGTGGGGACGAAAAGTAGATAAAGTTGCAGTCCCACAGGATGCAGACCCAAACATAGCAGTGAAACCTTGTTGCCAATGAAACTAAGTATGAACGGTACTCTGTACCGTTACTCTCAATGAATCAATCAACGTCTTTTCACTCTCCAAGAGATGTTACTGTTAGTATTTTGATTTGTTTTTCCTTATTTATTTAGCATAGTATATTGAAAATTAAATAACTATAAACCCACAACCCCATGTTTCTGAGCTTGTCCATAAAATGTTTGTTCCAAAAACAAACAAACAAACCAAAACACAAAAGGAAATTAAAAAACAGTTGTTGTGAACGCATCAAACAAATTTAAATTGCAAATCTAGTGTTATCGTGTTTAAAGAAGACGGAAATGATTTTTTTTGTTCGAGATGTATTTTAATTTGGAAACAGATCTTGATAATGATTTACCAACCCCATTTCAAAGCTTTGACTAAAAGCATGATCCATTATGAAAGCAGTGTGTCAAGAGTAGGTACATCTGTAAAGTCGTTCTTTCTCTTTTGATGATGGGTCATGTTTTCTTTGAATTATTAGTCATGTTTTTCACCAGAAACATAATGTGAATCTAAAAACTCTGAATCGATTGTCTACAATTTCTGATCGCTATAAAAGAATTTCAAATTTTAATTTAGTTTATTTTAAATAGAAAAAATAATATAAGAAACCACTCTAAAAACTTGCAAATATTAATTTATTTATTTTAATTAAATTTTATATTAATTAATATTCATTCAATAAATTCCAAAATTCAAGGTTGGAAGCGTGAAATATTAAAATATAAGCTTAAAACTTCGACATCCTGTAGTTTTGATCCCTCTCCTAACAAAAATTTAACTAAACCCAATTTTAAAATAAGGATCTACAATGGTTGTTAATCACTGAAGAAACAGTTTCTTCATGAACTCACATAGAGAAGGCATCTAGTCGTCGTTTTTGTGTGGAATCCAACTGCAAGGGGAAATTCGTAACTATATACAAATTCACAAGGCCTTAGAACGACATAATATATAAATTTATAAGCCCATAATATATAAGTTTATAAGCCTTTCTAATGAATAACCGGAGCATAAATTCATAAGCCCATAATATATAAATTTATAAGCCCTTCTAATGAATAAGTGGAGCATAAATTTATAAGCCCTTTTAATGAAGCACAAACACTGATGTATTTCTTACAAACAGTCTTTTCTAACAGCGAATTTTATTTGCTTTCATAGAAATGTTCCACGAGTGCATTGTAAAAGGAGAACCGTTTAAGCAATATATAACTTTACAAGTTCCCCACCTCTCACCAAAATTATTTTCTTGAGAATATCGTGAAATGATTTTCTTTATTTCCACAAAGTATTGTAATTGAAGTAGTGAAATTTAAAGGTAATCATCATAACTTATAGGCTTTAGTTCAGACCATTACGTCCAAAGAATTAGAGTTTTGGAAGATGAAGCCTCTCATCTAAATAAAAAACAAAACATGCCCATTGTTAGATAATGTAGGTTGGGGAGACTTAAAAACACCCACGTTGTAATACAAGAGCATACAAGAGTTTAGCTCTAATCTTACCTCCATCTCATTACACATGGGAATTTGAACTAGAACCATCGGATAGTATGCGGACACAGCGCTCTCCAAATCTAATGCAGAACTTGGGAATTTGAATTGGGGCACCGATTAAATCTTCTCGATGCGGATCGCAACACTCTTATCTCCAAGGACTAGATAAGAAACATTACAATTCAGATGTTGGCCAATGTTTGAAGACGAGGGACAAGATAAATGGCCCTCGCAAATACCCTTTCAGAATAAATGGAATGAAAAATGACTTGTAAAATTTCGAAATGATGGTGGCTAAAGTGAAAGCCATAATCTAAAACCTTAGAATCAAATGTGTTGGAATTACTCCCAACCACCGGTATGAATAAATGTGGCAACAGTCCACACTTCTTTGAATTTTATGTGCAGGGAAGCATAAGCATCAGGTTTCAAACGCGAAGGCGTTTTCATGAAATCCACGCAATATATCAAACAGAGTACTCGAGCCGCACACTCTGTGTTTTATTTATTATCTTCCGCATTTACTTACCATTGCCTGCACTTCGCAAGTTTTTGTTTTAACCATTTTAAGATGCCTGCAGCCACGCACTTCGCAAGTTTCAAGTTTTAACTTTATGCCGCCCGAAAGTTATCTTATTTTGTTTGCGATGCAATCATAAAGGGCACCTATCAAGCTCAGGAGGATAGCGCATATCGGCGCCCACAAAAATCAGGAATTAGTGGATTAAGTGGCCGCAGGTTAAATTTTGAGTCTACCCATAAGCGCATATTGCAAAAGTAAAAATCACCGATCTGCGATCTACGATGGAGCGCTAGATGCGATGTGGTTTCACAAGAAAAACCAATAAAACTTCGTGTACACCATTTTGCGTTCTATGTACGTGTTTTTGTGTATAACCAGCTAAAAAAAGCCGAGGACAATTTTGTTGTTGAACATCCGATCCTGCATCAAATTACTTTAAATTCTCGGGCTTTGGCCATTTTGTATAAAACCTGTGTAATTTATCATATGTTTAAGAGAATTGAATGAATTGAAATAGAGAAGAGTTAAATAAATTTCCTCTTCTTTGTAATTCGTTGTATATCTGTGTTTGACTATTATTTTTCGCATTATTTGTGCATTCTCTATGTTATGGGGGAAACACATCTCCCTTTTTATGTTCATTCAATATTCTTAACATGGTGTTAGATCAGGTTTAGGCTCTTAGTGAAAGAACGAGCTCTCTTTATTTAAGAAGCTGAAATGTTCTTTGAGAAACTGATTCTCTAGCAGTGAGAAGGTTTTTGTTTACACAGTTAAGATGGCAGTAGCAGACACAAGCCTTACTAATCCCAAAATACCATAGTTCAATGGGAAGAATTATGATTATTTTTCTATTACAATGAAGTTCATGTTATCCTCACAAGATATTTGGGAGCTGGTGGAAAATGGTTTCAAAAAACCAACAGTTGCAACATCATATAATGCTTTGAAACAAGCACAAAGAGATTTGTTGAAAGAAAATAAGAAGAAGGACTCCAAATCCCTCTTCTATATTTTCCAAGTAGTACATGAGAGTATTTTTCTAAGGATTGCAGTAGCAACAAAGTCTAAGGAGGCATGGGATACCCTCCAGATATCCTACCAAGGTATGGCAAAAGTGAAGACAACAAAACTTCAATTGCTGAGGAGAGATTTTGAAACTCTCTGTATGAAAGATTCTGATAACATAAACTCATTCTTCACACATGTGATGGGGTTGGTTACCCAGATAAGGTCTCATGGAGAGACACTTGAAGAAAGGAGAATAGTGGAGAAAATATTAAGAATCCTACCATCTAGGTTTGATGCCATAGTAGTGGCTATAGAAGAGACAAAGGATCTCTCACAGTTTTAAGTGGATGAGCATCATGCATCACTGATATCTCATGAGCACACATTGAACAAAGCAAAAAACTCCTCATTGGAGCATGCATTCAAGACACAATTGTCTTTTTCTCAAGGTAGAGGTCGAGGAAGATCAAACTACCGAGGAAGAGGAAGAAGCCCACATGAAGGTGGAAGAAGCAGCCCTGCAAACACAAGTAGAAGGGGCAATAATCAAAATCCAAGCCAAGGCTCAAGCGAAAATGAAGCACATGCACAGATTTATGATAAATCACAAGTCCAATGTCATTATTTTAAAAAGTATGGTCATTATGAAAATGAATGTAGAAAGAAGCAAAATGAGATGGGTAGTAAACCTAGTGTCAATTTTACAAAAGAAAATGAGAACCAAGGAAGTGTACTTTTAACTTGTAATGTAGCACAAGAAAAACAAGAAGATGTATGGTTCTTAGATTCAGGTTGTAGTAACCATATGACTGGAAACATAGCAATGTTTTCCAATCTGGATGAGAGTGTAAAATCTGAAGTGACAGTAGGGATTGATAGCAAAGTCTCTATCATGGGGAAAGGAAGAGTAAAAATACTGACAAAGAAGGGAGAGAGGAAGTTTTTTCCATATGTCTATTATGTACCTAGCCTGAAATGTAACCTTCTAAGCATTGGAAAACTCATGAATAAGGGCTACAATGTGTTTTTCAAGAATGTTGTATGCAAAATCATGGATATACCTCCAAGTACACAAGTCATTGCAAAAAGTACATATGAAAAGAAATAGGATGTTTCCTCTCAATATGAGATTAGGCTTGAAAGAAGGAGGTGTTGTAGCAGTTGTCACACAAGAAGTCTTTCAAGAAGAAGTGAAATATGAAAACTGGTTATGGCATTTGAGATTTGGACAACTCAATTTCGAAGGTTTGAATTTGTTCCATAGAAAAGTCATGGTAAAGGGATTACCACTCATAGAGAAACCATGCAACCTATGTGAAGGCTGCATCTTGGACATACAACACAGAGAATAATTTCCAGCAAGAAAGAGTATAAGGGCAAAGACGCATTTGGCGATTGTCCACTCAGATTTATGTGGACCAATGCAAATGCCATCATTAGCTGGCAGTCACTATATGTTGAAATTTATAGATGATTACACAAGGAAGACATGGGTCCATTTTCTAAAACAGAAAAGTGAAGTGTTTGAACAGTTCTACTGCTTCAAAGATCTTGTTGAGAAGCAAAGTGGTAGCTACATAAAAGTATTGAGAACTGACAGAGGTGGAGAATATATCTCCAAACACTTCCTATGTTTCTGCATGGAGGATGGGATTCACAAGAAATTTACGAAAAGGTATACACCTCAGCAAAATGGTGTAGCAGTAAGAAAGAATAGGACCATCATGGACATGGTAAGAAGTATGCCGAAGGCAAAGAATTTTCCAAATTACTATTGGGGATAAGTTGTCAATTGTGAAACTTATATTTTAAATAGAAGTCCAACCAAAGCTATTATGAACAGAGTTTGAGAAGAAGCATGGAGTGGAACAAATCAGTTTGTCACTCACATGAGGGTGTTTATATGTGTGGCATATGCACATGTCCCGGATCAGTTAAGGAAGAAGTTGGACAACAAGGGGGAGAAGTGTATATTTATTGGATACAGTGATTAATCCAAAGCCTACAAGCTGTATAATCCATCAACAAAGAAGGTAATAATTACCAGAGATGTTCAGTTCATTGAAGAAGAAGCTTGGGATGGAAGTTTAGAGAAGACTGTAAATGTGAAGACATGTATTTCATATGAAGACAAAGAGGAATTGATTGAAAAAAATAATTCCTCAATGGTGGCTCCTCCTCCACCTACACAAGCTCAACAGAGCACATTGCAAGAAAGCAATAGAACAATAGTGTCACACCAAGGAAGTGCTTCTCCAAGCACACCACAGGGATCACCAACTCCCTTGAGTTCAAGTTCAACTCCAAGCACATCTTTAGCAAATACAAGAAGACCAAAAATAAGTAAATGGTAATGTTGGTTTGAATTCTTTATGTGCTTTGTTTTTTCGTGTTGATGACCCAATCAATTTTGAAGATGCAGTAAGAGAAGAGAATTGGATTGAAGCAATGAATGAAGAGATAGGAACAATATAAAAAAATGACACATGGGAGTTAGTGGACCTCCCACAAGGAAAAGAAGTTATTGGAGTGAAATGGGTCTATAAGACCAATAGAAACATTAAAGGCAAGATAGAAAGACATAAAGCAAGGCTAGTTTTCAAAGGATGCAAGAAGCATCAAGGAAGAGACTATGATGAAACCTTTGCACCACTTGCAAGGATGGAGACAATGCAGACAGTGTTGTCCATAACATCACAAAAAAAATGGAAATTTTATCAAATGGATGTGAGGTTAGCATTCTTAAATGGAGTGTTGAAAGAGGAGGTGTATGTTGAACAACCTCCTGGCTATGAGATAGAAGGCCAAGAACAAAAAGTGTGTAAGTTGAAGAAAGCTCTTTATGGGATGAAGAAAACACCAAGAGCATGGTATAGCAGGATTGATGCTTACTTGATAGACAATGGGTTTGAAATGTGTGATGGTGAACCCAAACTCTACATAAAAAAAAATGACGGTAAAATCATTATTATTTTTGTGTATGTAGATGATTTGATTTTGACAGGAAATGATGTTCCTCTCATTGTTGATTTTAAAGTAGTCATGAAGAGTGAATTTGAAATGACTAGCTTGGGTTTATTGAGATATTTTTTACGCATATAAGTAAAGCAAAATGAAAACGGAATTTTTATTTCCCAAGAAAAATATGTTGAAGAAGTTTTAAAGAGGCTCAATATGCAGAACAACAAAGCATCAACAACACCAATTGTCACCGGGTTGAAGTTGAGCAAGAAATATTGCAGCAAGAATGCCAATCCGAAATTGTACAAAAGCATGGTTGGCAGTCTAATGTATTTGACTGCAACTAGGCCTGATATAATGTATGTAGTAAGTTTGATATCCAGATTCATGGAGACACCCAAGGGGACACATTTTAAGCAGGCAAGAGAATATTGAGGTATGTGAATGGAATAAAGGAGTATGGTGTTCTATACTCCACATCTGATAATTTAAGTTGATTGGTTACACTAACAGTGATTGGGCTGGAAGTGTAGATGACAAAAAGAGCACATCAAGGTATGTATTTCATTTCGGATCAAGAGAAATATCATGGGCTTCCAAGAATTAACCAATAGTTTCATTATCAACAATAGAAGTTTAATATGTAGCAGCAGCAACAACAGCATGCCAAACAGTGTGAATGATAAGGATGCTGAGAGGTTTATGTCATGAGCAAGACAATGGAACCACAATTTACTATAATAACAACTTAGCAATTGCATTATCAAATAATTCCGTTCTCCACAAGAGAACAAAGCATATTGATTGAAAGTATCATTTTATAACGGAATTGGTTAACAATGGTGAAATTGTTTTACAACATTGCAGGTAAGAGGAAAAATTTGTTGATATCGTCACAAAGCCATTGGGACAGAGAAGTTTTTTTTATCTCAGACAATATCTGAGAATTGTTGAAGGCGACAGTTGTGATTAAGGGGGAGTGTTGGAATTACTCCCAACCACCACCATGAATAAATGTGGCAGCAACCCACGCTTTTTTGAATTTTCTGTGCAGGGAAGGACAAGCCTCACATTTCAAACCCGAAGACATTTTCATTACATCCACGCAAAAAATCAAACAGAGTACCCGAGCTGCACACTTTGTGCTTTATTTCTTACCTGGCACATTTACTTACCGTTTCCTGCACTTCGCAAGTTTTTGTTTTAACCTTTTTAAGCCGCTCGCAGTCCCGCACTTCACAAGTTTCAAGTTTTAACTTTATGCTGCCCACACGTTATCTTATTTTGTTTGCGATGCGATCACAAAGGGGGTACGTGTCAAACACACGAGGATAGTGCATATCGGCCCCGAAAAAGATCAGGAGTTAGTGGATTAAGAACCTGCAAGTTAAATTGTTTGTTTTGCGATGTGATAAGTCCCAGGTCACATTGCACATCGTAAAGTTTTGAGCGTACTCGTAAGCACATATGGTAAATGTTAAGATCAACAATTTTCGATCTGTGATGGAGCACCAGATGCGATGTGGTTTCACATGCGAAACCAATAAAAAAATTCACGTCCGGCATTTTGTGTTCTATGTACGTGTTTTTGTGTATAACCAGCCAAACAAAGCTGAGGACGATTTTGCTATTAAACGTCCGATCCCGCATTGAATTGCTTTAAATGATTAGGCTTGGGCCATTTTGTATAAAACCTGTGTAATTTCTCATATGTTTAAGAGAATTGAATGAATTGAAATAGAGAAGAGTTGAATAAATTTCCTCTTATGTGTAATTCGCTGCCTGTCTGTGTTTCACTGTTATTTTTCTCATTATTTGTGCATTCTCTGTGTTGTGGGGGAAACACATCTCCCTGTTTTCGTTCATTCAATGTTTTCAATAGAGTGGAAGATAACATAAACCTTGTAAAGGATCTCTACAATTTACTTTGAATAGAAAAATTACGGTAACAACTCGAATTTGGAAGGATTGATGAACAAATAGACTAAATTTTCTTCTGAAAAATCTTCGAGGTTAATCCATGAAGAAACGGTTAACCAAGAAACAGTTGTTTGATTGGTTTTTGAACCTCCCTATTAAGTGTCTTAACTATTAGTTTTCTATTCATTATTAACTATTAATCCTAGGGCTTAAAAATATTCAGTCCTCTAACATTTCATCCAATGGTGCAAATTATTACACGGTGGCAACTAGGAGTTGTTTTAAAAAAGAAATATATTACGACGTAATAATTGAAAATAATAATATCTTTCAATATATTTTTTTTTTCAATAATTTTCAGTAATTAAAAATAATAATTACATATATTTTCTTTCTTGTTTCTAATTTCAATTTTATAGTACACATATATTTTAAATTTTAATAATATTTATGAGAAAGGATTAGTAGTGAAATTATATATGTATATATACCATTTTCTTTTAAATTTTTATTATTTATAACTATATTAAAAAAAAAAACATAACATTAAAAATTAAAAATTATCTACAAATAATCGTTCATTTTAAATTTCTAAGTTCTTTATTTTATTTTAAAAAATTATAAATTATATGACCAAATTAAAAATATACAAAATTTATATCCTTATATATTAATGAAGTCTTTTTAACTATTAAATGAAATTCACCATTTTAGTTGTTTAATCATGAAGAGGAGACACGTTATATCATGCAGTTTTTCTCATAAAAATGGGTCAAATTCCTCTTGAGAAATGTTGTTTAATACATGTGTCATTATTTATCTAATATTTTTTTCTATTGTAATCATCATAGTTAAACGCACTGAAATATTAGTTATTTGGAGTTGAGAAACTGATTTTGGTTATATATATATATATATATATATATAGCAATTGCACCATATGTTGCAAAAGAAATGTCATAAGGCAATAACATAGCAAAGAGTAGCCTATAAGAAATAATAAGACAATAGCATAAGAAAGAATAGCCTAGAAGAAACAAGATTTTGCAGAGAACAAGTCATTGTGAAGGAATGAAAGGGAAATTTTGCTTCCATGGAATCAAGTCGTGGAGGTTTCAAAGATGCTGATGATAAAAGTTATCAAACAAAAATTTTTGTTATAGATTTTGAAATACTCAATTGGGGGTGAAAACATATATGTAAACCAACATAATATGTTCACATATATACAAATTTTGTTATAAATATTGAAATAGGAAATTGGGGGTGAAAATACTTTGGTGATTAATAATCCAACACGTAACTCAAATAAGATATTTTAAATACATTCAAGAATACTCTGTCTAGCATAGATGTCAATAAAGAGAATTTTTATTAACAAAAATAGAGTTTACTTCAAGTTCATCTACATATTTGAGTGAATATCATTTTAATATGGGGACATTTTTGGAAGGAGATATTGTTCTTTATGTTATGGTTTATTTTCTTAACTCCAAACTTGGTTTATTATTTCTCTATATACATAAGAAAAAAAATACAAAGTAAATTCACAAATTTAAGTTATAGTTTTATATTTCATAATTACAAATCTAGTTCCTTATTAAAATATTTTACACATCCTAGGTTATTCTAAATTGATCAAGAATATAGAATTATTAGGGTGGTGTTCTATGTGCACTAAAATTCCCATGAGGTCCATCACAATGTATGGGGTTCATTACAACCTTGGATATATTCTGTGAGTCGTTGTGATTTTTTTTCTTGTGGCTACAACTTAGTTTTGGTTTTCACCTAGTTATCATGATTCAAAACTTTGTTATAATATTTGATCCTTATAGCATTATATATATTATGTGAGTTAATGTGATGTTTTGTTTGTCACAATGATTCAAAAATTAGTTATTATACCACAATATTGACTTTCTCGTTGTCTGTTTTGTTTATCTTATTAAAACATTTTACAAACCCTAGGTTATTCTAAATTGATCAAGAGTATAGAATTAATAGGGTGGTGTTATATGTGCAATAAAACTCCCATGAGGTCCATCACGATGTCTGGGGTTCATTGCAACCTTGGATATATTCTATGAGTTGTTGTGATTTTTTTCTTGTGGCTACAACTTAGTTTTGGTTTTCACCTAGTTATCATGATTCAAAACTTTGTTATAATCTTACATCCTTATAGCATTATATATATTATGTGAGTTAATGTGATTTTTTGTTTATCACAATGATTGAAAAATAAGTTATTATTCCACAATATTGACTTTCTTGTTGTCTGTTTTGTTTATCTTATTAAAATATTTACACATCCTAGGTTATTCTAAATTGATCAAGAGTATAGAATTATTAGGGTGGTGTTATATGTGCACTAAAATTCCCATGAGGTCCATCACAATGTATGGGGTTCATTGCAACCTTAGATATATTCTGAGAGTTGTTGTGATTTTTTGCTCGTGGATACAACTAAGTTTTGTTTTCACCTAGTTATGATGATTCAAAATTTTTTTATCATCCTATATCCTTATAGAATTATATATATTATGTGAGCTAATGTGATGTTTTTTTTTGTCACAATGATTTAAAAATCAGTTATTATACCACAATATTGACTTTCTTGTTGTCTGTTTTGTTTATGAACCCCTTAAAAAAACCAGAGGAACATTTGATTTTACAGTGTGATCTCTCCAGCATGGGTGGGGGTTCAACTTACTCTATTGTTAATCACGTAGTGTCAATTTTGTAAAAATATAATCTACAATAAGGACTGAGTGGGTTTTTTATTTTCTAAGTTTTGTTTGGAATTGAAAAATAAAATAAAATTATAAAAGCTAAAATTATGTAGTAAGAAACATTGTTTAAAATTTCATAATAAAAAGTTGAGTAAGTTTGACATCATATAATATGAAAAATTTTAAAAGCTAAATTTAGGTAATTGAAGATATGTATATCGTTTTTTTGAACTGAAGAAAGAGTATGTATGTAGTTACAAACTATTACAATTAAGTAATTAAAGGTAAATTTAGTGTTACTTAAGAAATGAGAATTATGAACATTCATCATTATTGCTCAAGATAAATATGTCATGTGAAATAATTTGGAAATTTAAAAAGATCACATATTTTAAAAATTTTCATTATTAATTTATTTTTTTATATATTAAGAAATACTATTCATGAATAATAAAACAATTGTAACATAAATAATATATAACAAAAAAACCATGTATTTTTGGAAAAATAAAATAGTTGTAACAAAAATAATATAGAACAAGAAAAACTATGTATATTTGGATGTATGAAATTTAGATACATTTTATTAAGTGAAATTTTAAAAGAATAATGGTTATAAACATTTAAAAATAATTTTATTAAATAATTAGTTTAGATCTATATTATTGATGAGAGGGATCCAATGAGGTTTGCATATCAAGACATTTGATCCCTCTTGGCTCATGGTAGATCTAGAGTCACGCCATCTTAATTTTCCCCTTTAGATAAACCACATTCCACATGAATACCATGAGTCAATACCATGGGTTGTTTTTATAGTTTAATAAATAATTTTATTAAATAATTAGTTTAGATCTATATTATTGATGAGAGAGATCAATGAGGTTTGCATATCAAGACATTTGATCCCTCTTGGCTATTGGTAGATCTAGAGTTAGGCCATCTTAATCTCCCCCTTTACATAAACCACATTCCACATGCATACCATGAGTCAATACCATGGGTTGTTTTTATAGTTTAGTATTATATTTATTTTTTATTTGACCTAGTTAAAATGTTCATTACAATATGTCAATATTTTTATTTAATTTACTTTAATTTTTATTTTTGTGTAATTTGACAAAGTCACCAAAACCTAAATTCAATAACTTATTAAAAAACAACCTAACATTATAAAAAACATATATAAAAATTTAACTTGTGAATCTAATGGCCTAAAACAAATTTTAAAATAATAATGGTTATAAACATTTAAAAATATTTTTTATTAAATAATTAGTTTTCATCTATATTATTGATGAGAGGGATCAATGAGGTATGCATATCAATACAATTGATCCCTCTTGGCTCTTGATAGATCTAGAGTTAGGCCATCTTAATTTTCCCCTTTAGATAAACCACATTCCGCATGAATACCATGAGTCAATACCATGGGTTGTTTTTATAGTTTAGTAAATAATTTTATTAATTTATTTTTATTTTTGTGTAATATGACAAAGTCACCAAAACCTAAATCAATAACTTATTAAAAAAATTCTAACATTATAAAAAACATATATAAAACTTTAACTTGTGAATCTAATGGCCTAAAACAAATTTTAAAAGAATAATGGTTATAAACATTTAAAAATAATTTTATTAAATAATTAGTTTAGATCTATATTATTGATGAGAGGGATCAATGAGTTATGCACAACAAGACATTTGATCCCTCTTGGCTCTTGGTAGATCTAGAGTTAGGTCATTTTAATTTCCCCCTTTAGATAAACCACATTCCACATGAATACCATGAGTCAATACAATGGGTTGTTTTTATAGTTTAGTAAATAATTTTATTAAATAATTAGTTTAGATCTATATTATTGATGAGGGGGATCAATGAGGTTTTCATATCAAGGCATTTGATCCCTCTTGGCTCTTGCTAGATCCAGAGTTAGGCCATCTTAATTTCCCCCTTTACATAAACCACATTCCACATGCATACCATGAGTCAATACCATGGGTTGTTTTTATAGGTTAGTATTCATTTTTTTTTTTATTTGACCAAGTTAAAATGTTCATTAGAATATTTCAATCTTTTTATTTAACTTAATTTTATTTTTACTTTTGTGTAATTTGGAAAAGTTACCAAAACCTAAATTCAATAACTTATTAAAAAAAAAAAAACTAACATTATAAAAAACATATATAAAACTTTAACTTGTGAATCTAATGGCCTAAAACATTTCAATCGTCTAACATTTGATCCAATGGCTCATACATTGACACAGTGGCACCTAGGAGAGTTGTTTTCAAATCCAATGGCTCATACATTGACATAGTGGCACCTAGGAGAGTTGTTTTCAAATAAGAACTTATTAAGATGTAATTAATTAATTAATTAATTTAAACAATTGGAGAGTATGATTTCGTTTCCCATCTACCCGGTGGGAAATTTTATTTTCATTTATCAATTCTTCAATGATGAAATTTGCTTTTGAATATTTTGGTTTCCGTATAGGATTTCACTTCTCATTCCTTGGATTTTCTGTTTTCAGGATGTCATTTATGAACACTGATAAACTTTTAGAACTTCCAAAATTAGAGTTCAATTTTTTTCACTCCATAGACAAGGAATTAAAACATATTTCTAGGTGATATGAGCTTTTTTATTGGATTATAATTCTTATTTTATGCAATTTTGGATGTGAGTAGTTTAATGATATACAGTATTCAATAACGTAAATTCTATGAATTTGTGAATAAATGGTGGGAGGTTTCGGGTTTCTCTCAATTGACGTTTGCTCTGCATCCTCACGTGGAATTATACAATTTAGCATCTTTCTTTGTGACTCATGTCGTCGTTCTCGACGATATCTATGACACCTTTGGAATGATGGACGACCTCCAACTTTTCACAGCGATAGTTAAAAGGTGATACCAGTGGCTGAACCTTAGAATATTATTTTCCTGCTTATGTAGTGCCTCTGCAACAACCAACGAATTCGACCAAAATTTTTGCTTACAATTCCATTATTATTAGATGGGATCCATCAACAACACAACAGAGTGGCTTCCACAATACATGAAAGTAGTGTACACGGTT
This sequence comes from Pinus albicaulis, assembly GCA_034641835.2. Classification (NCBI taxonomy): domain Eukaryota; kingdom Viridiplantae; phylum Streptophyta; class Pinopsida; order Pinales; family Pinaceae; genus Pinus; species Pinus albicaulis. The sequence continues at coordinate 1,272,638,911 of CM076579.1, forward strand.
TATTATGAAACCATAAATGAAATGGCACAAGTGGCAAAGAAGTCTCAAGGTCGATATACGATCCAATATGCTTGACAGGTTCTATGGAAAACAAGGATCCATACCTATATTTGTGGAAACACATATTTTTCTTTGCCAATATTTCCTTGCCCATGGATTTCACTCTACTGGTTGGTGATGAGTTAAATTTGTTTGTTTGTGTATGTGCAGTGGGAGGCCTTTATTGATTCATTTATGAAAGAAGCAGAGTGGATCTCCACTAGTTATCTTCCAACATTTGAGGACTACTACGAGAACGTAAAAGTTAGTTTTGGTTATCGTATAATCCAATTGAAACCCACTCTCACATTGCACATTCCCCTTCCTCACTATGTCCTGCAGGAAATTGAATTTCCATCGAGGTTGAATAGCTTGGAATTTGGCATCCTCGGGCTGAAAAGTGACACTCGTAAGGTACGACATATATCCATCCCAATGCTTAAGTTTTGGGTTACATTGCATGATTTATTTTTAACTAGTTTTTATTAGAATACAGTTGAGGATATTTACTAAAATTGGTATGGGAAATGCAGGTAGAGAATGCCCGCGGAGAAGCAGCTTCATGTATATCATGTTATATGAAAGAGAATCCTGGAATAACAGAGGAAGATGTTGTCAATCATATCCATGGCGTGGTCAATGAGTTAATCACATATTTAAATCGGGAGTTTCTCAAACAAGATAGCGCAATGCTCCTATCTATTCCAAGGAACATGCTTTTGACATCACCAGAGCTATGCATCATGGCTACAAATATCAAGATGGGTACATCGTAGCCAGCAATGAAATGAATAATTTGGTCATGGGAACCGTCCTTGAGCCCGCGCCTTTGTTGGGTATATGTTATGTTATTTACATGACTAGTCACATGCCGAGGGGTCACAAGGGGGGCTATCACCCCGCTGTACATTGCGTCGGGCGCAGTAGGGGGGTCACAGGGGGGGCGACAGCCCCCCCTATCGGGTTTCGAGGTAGTGCCCCGAGAAAAAAAAATTTGGGCCTTATTTTTCGGTGGGTGGACTCGCCCATGGTTTTGTGCATGGGTTTGCACATGGTTTTGGGGCATGATGGTTTTCAGCCCCTATTATTTTGTAGATCTGGTCAAGGGAACTACGGTTATGTTTTAATCCAGGGTTAATGGATTGGGGTTTATGTATGCTTCGGCATTTATATATATGTGCTGTAACACTAAAAGGAATATAATGAAAAATCAAGTTGGTCGTCCGGATTTGGGATCCAGGGGAAAATCTCTGTGTTTATCTGTTTTATGTTTTATGCTCTCGCTATTGTTTATTTTCTGTTTTAAGATTAATTTGTAGATAATTTCTGTACAGGGTTAAACCCTACATTTGGTATCACAGTTTTTTTGGCTTCAAGGGGATGGCTTTGCTGTTGAGGGGTTTTTTGCTCGGGCTTGTAGTAGACCCTATTCCATGGGAGATCTATGGGATAGATTCTTGTGGTGAAAGAATATGGCAAGTAGCGGAAATATAGAGATCGAGAAATTTAATGGTCAGAGTTTTGGGTTGTGGAAGCTCAATATGGAGGACCTGTTGGTCGATAAAGATCAATGGATTGTGGTAGATCCAGGTACTAAACCAACGGCAGTGTCAGATGAAGACAGGAAGAAGTTGGATCGGAAGGCGAAGAGCACAATACGATTGTGTGTCTCGGATTTGGTATTGTTGAATGTATCTGGGGAAGCTACAACAAAGAATTTGTGGGAAAAGATTGGGATTGTGTACTAATCTAAGTCTCTGATGAATAAATTGTTCCTACGGAAAAAGCTGTATAACCTGAGGATGAAGGATAAAGACTCGGTGACAGAGCATTTGAATGTCCTCAATACTATGGTAAGTCAGCTGTCATATGTTGATATTAGAATCTTAGATGAAGATAAGTGCATCAGTCTGTTGTGTTCTCTACCAGCCTCTTGGGACAGTCTGATTGTTGCAATATGTAGAAATACAAATACCTTGAATTTTGATGACATTGTCTCAGCCTTACTATCGGAGGAAATGAGACGGAGAAATATGGAGGGAAAAAATGGAGATGCCTTATATGTACGAAGAAGGTCCCAAAACTAAAACAAGAATAAGGTTTCGAGTGCAAGATCTAAATCTAGAGGGAGATCTAAATCTCCTGGAAATTTTGTAAAGGTGTGTTGGAAATGCGGAAAGGAAGGGCATTACAAAAAGGACTGCAGATCTAAAGCTCCTAAGAAAGGAAAGGGATCTGATGATGCTCCTTCTCCAGAGGCAAAAAACACCTCAGATGAAGGTGGGGATGTGTATTTGGCTTCTTCTTCAAATACACATGTAGATCACGAGTCATGGTTGATTGACTCGGGTGCATCCTTTCCCTTCACTCCCCATAGGGAGTGGTTATGCGAGTATGAGAAATATGATGGCGGTGATGTCTTCTTAGGGGATGATAGAAAGTCTAGAATTGTCGGATGTGGAAAAGTTAAGCTAAAGCTGCAAGGTGGAAGGATTAAAACACTTCCTGGTGTTCTTCACATTCCTGCATTGGCCAGAAATCTGATTTCTGTAAGCAAGATGGATGATGCAGGTGTAAAAACAGTGTTCGAGAAAGATACCTGTAAGATGGTTTAGGGAGCACTGGTATTAATGCGGGGAGTTCGGATTGGAACTCTATGCAAGCTTTAGGGTAGCACTGTTATTGATGGGTGCAACAGTTCTGTGGTTCCTGAAGGTGGAGCGGAAATCCTAGCGGTCTCTGGAGAAAATACCATGCTATGGCATCAGAGGCTTGGACATATTGGAGAGAAGCGCCTTCGGATACTACATGGAAATGGTATGGTAGAAGTTATGTCTAATTTCTCTCTGGATTTTGATTTCTGTGAACATTGTGTATACGGGAAGTAGAATCGGGTGAGTTTTCCTTCTGGTGCTAAGAGGGTGAACAAGATATTAGAGCTTGTGCACAGTGATGTGTTTGGACTTGTGTCGGTTCCATCACTGGGTAAGTCTGTGTACTATGTTTCATTCATAGATGACTTCTCAAGGAATGCATTGTTATATTTCTTAAGGAAAAAATCTGAAGTCTTTGACAAATTTAAAGAATTTAAGGCTCTAGTGGAAAACAAGACAGAGAAGAAGATAAAGGTGCCGATGACAGATAATGGTGGGGAGTTCTGCAAGAAGGAATTTGAAGATTTCTGTAAGAAGTGTGGTATAGCATGACAGAAGACTACTCCATACACACCTTAGCAAAACAGAGTTGCAGAAAGAATGAATAGAACGCTGATGGAAAAGGCAAGAAGCATGCTCAGTGGTACCGGGTTAGGACAAGAATTCTGGGCAGAGGCAATGGCGATTGCATGTTACCTGGTTAACAAATCACCTTCATATGCATTGGAGGATAAGACTCCACATGAGGTATGGACTAGTAAGAAACCCTCTCTTTCACATCTGATGGTATTTGGATGTGATGCATATGTACATGTTCTAAAGGAGAAAAGGACCAAGTTGGATAATAAATATGAAAGGTGCATATTTATTGGATATAAGGATGGTTTAAAGGGTTACAAGTTTTGGAACCCAGAAACAAGGAAGGTTGTGTACAACCGAGATGTGGTGTTTAGAAAGGTGAAAGATGTTGTTAAACATGAAGTCCTACCAAAGGAACCTGAGAAGATAGAGTTTGAGCTAAAGGAGAATGAATCAGACTTTATAACAGAAGAAGACTCAGAAGAGGAAGAGCCACAAAATCCAACTGTGAGAAGATCAGTTCGGGAAAGAAGGCAACCAGAAAGGTCTAGTCCATCTGCTTTCTATTCATGTTTTGCCTTAACTATAACTGATGATGATCCCAGAACTGTCAGGGAGGCAGTAGATTCAGAGGATGGAAAACTCTGGAAGGAGGCCATGGTTGATGAAAGGGCATCATTGCACAAAAATGAGGCATGGGATCTGGTGGAGTTGTCGACTGGAAGGAAGCCCAGTGGGAACAAATGGGTGTTTAAGAAGAAGATGAATGTAGAAGGAAAGGTGGAGAAATACAAAGCTTGGTTGGTAGAAAAAGGTTATTTCGAGGTGCCGGGAATTGATTCTAGTGATATTTTTTTCTCTTGTTGCCAAAATTACTTCTATTAGATTACTTTTATTTGTTGCTGCTGCATTTTATTTTGAGGTAGAATAGATGGATGTGAAGACAACATTTCTTCACGGGGATTTGGAAGAGGAGATCTACATGAAACAACCTGAAGGATTTATGGTGAAGGGAAAGAAAGGATGGGTATGCAGGTTAAAGAAGTCTCTGTATGGGTTAAAACAGTCACCAAGGATGTGGTATCAGAAATTTGATACCTATGTATAGGGACTTGGCTTCACGAGAAGCAAGGAGGATCACTATGTTTATTTTAAATTAATTGGTGACCGTGTTATTTATTTGGTCTTGTATGTGGATGATATGTTGTTGATTGGAAATGACAAAGAAATTATCCAAAATTTGAAGACCCAACTATTCTCCACATTCGACATGAAGGATATTGGTGCTGCAAAATATATTTTGGGCATGGAAATTAAGAGAGATTGGGCAAAGAGGAAGCTCTGGTTAAACCAGAGGAAGTATGTTGAGACTATATTGCAAAGGTTCAATATGTAGGACAGTAAACTGGTGAATGTTCTGATTCTTGTAGGTGTAAATTTGTCTGCTGAACAGTGTCCCAAGACAAAAGAAGAAGAGGAGGATATGTCTCGTGTTCCATATGCAAGTGCAGTGGGTAGCCTGATGTATGCAATGGTCTGTACTAGACCAGACATTGCACATGCAGTGGGAGTATTGAGCAGGTTTATGTCAAACCCAGGGAAGGAGCATTGGACAACAATGAAGTGGGTTTTCAGATATTTTCATGGCACTAATGATTATGGCTTGTGCTACCAGGGAAGACTAGGATTGGAAAGAGTGTTGGACATTCGTGGTTTTTTTTATGCAGATTGGGCTAGAGATCTGGACCAAAGAATATCTAAAAGTGGGTATGTGTTTAGCCTATTTGGAGGTGTAGTCAGTTGGATGAGTAAAAGATAGTCTGTAGTGCCTCTTTCAACTACAGAGGCAGAATACATAATAGCCACTCATGCAAGCAAAGAAGCAGTTTGGTTGCAGAGATTGTGTTCAAGTATGGGGTTGGTGCAACAACTTATAAGGATAGACTGTGATAGTCAAAGTGAAATTTTCTTGGCTAAGAACCTTGCTTATCATTCAAAGACAAAGCACATTGATGTTAAATATCACTTTGTGAGAGATATGGTTTAGGCTAAAAGGGTGTTGTTGGTAAAGGTGGAAACCTTGAAGAATGTTGCAGATGCATGGAAGAAGTCTGTGAGAACTCAAAAGTTTTCTTGGTGTAGAGAAACAACGGGTGTTGCAGAGCTGAGCTAATGACTAAGCTCTCCTGTGGCCCCCTTCAGAAAGAAAACAACAAATGGGAGAATGTTGGGTATGTGTTATATTCTTTCCACGACTAGTCACATGTGGTGGGGCGATAGCCCCCCCTGTACGTTACGTCGGGCGCAGTAGGGGGGTCACAGGAGGGGTGGCAGTGCCTTGGGAATTTTTTTTTTTGGGCCTTATTTTTCGGTGGGCAGACCCACCCATGGTTTTGTGCATGGATTTGCACATGTTTTTGGGGCATGATGGTTTTCGGCCCCTGGTATTATGTAGATTCTGTCAAGGGAACTACGGTTATGTTCTAATCCAGGGTTAATGGATTGGGGTTTATGTATGCTTTGGCATGTATATATATGTGTTGTAACACTAAAAGGAATATAATGAAAAAAAAACCTGGTCATCCTGATTTGGGATCCAGGGGAAAATCTCTGTGTTTATTTGTTTTATGTTTTATTTTCTTGCTATTATTTATTTCTTGTTTTAAGATTCGTTTGTAGATCATTTTTGTACAGGGTTAAAACCTATAGCCTTTGTTACCACACTTCATCAAAAATAATCTAGTTGTGGTGGAGTTATTATCATAATTAGGATGGGGATTGTTGTAATTAAATGAATTATATCTATAGATTACTAGGAGACTCATACACCAAATACTATATAAACATGTACATCACTCAACACATTTCCAAAAGAGAAGGGAAGAGAACAATAAGTAATGATACATAAGCAAAAGATCCTTTATATTAATACAAAATAGTCATTGCATTTTCCATTTAATATTTATATCAATACAAAATAGTCATTCCATTTTCCATTTAATATGCGCATATTTATAGTAAACTATATTATATTTATAATGGATGTTTTGAATTAGTGGGTACCAAAGTAATCTCTAGCTTCATTAAATTCGAGGAATTTTTTCTCCTATCACCATTTCTTGTGGACCATGATCCACTGTTCGAATCTATCCCACTACTTATCTCAAGAAATTTCCTCCAATTTTTTTATTCTAATATTATGGAGTCAAACCTTGAGTCTTCCTTTTTTATACTTTTTAAATCGAACCTTGGTGCATGGCTCTATAAGTGTTTCTTATGTCTGAACTTGATTATCCATTCTTTTGTATTCCAATATTATGGAGTCAAACATCATTTTTCTATTTTAATACTTTTTAAATCGAACCTTGGTGCATGGCTCTATAAGGCTTTCTTATGTCTGAACTTGATTATGCATTCTTGGCATCCTAGAGAACTATGCGGGTCTCGCTTTTTCTCCATAATTTTTTTTTTCTTCTAGAAATTTTGATACTCATGGCTAAGGATAATGGTTTTCTCCATATTTTTTTTTTCTTCTAGAAATTTTGATACTCATGGCTAAGGATATTGGTTTTCTCCATAATTTTTTTTTTCTTCTAGAAATTTTGATACTCATGGCTAAGGATATTGGTTAATGTACCTAATTTGGTAACCAAATTCTTTATTACTACTTTTGTGACTTATATTTTATTCAATCAATGAAAGTAAATGAGACTATTATGCAATGGTTGGAAGGTCAAACTACCATAAAGAATTTTTTAGCTTACTCATGCTTACTGGAAACTTTAAAAGCTTTTCACTAACAATCATGTGATAAAATATATTTTCTAAGTTAGGATCTATCAATGAAAAAATTGAATCGTTTTCCTTTGAGTGTCCTTAGCTATACCACTCTTGAAGGTATGATGTCTTCAATTGTAAAGGGGGTTAGCCATGTAGTTTCTAGACTCATGGCTTCCCTTTCACTTGAATTTCATATAGTATTGATAGATAGCTTGGATTCTAGTCTTTTATTTCACTATTTCTATCATGCCAATACTTTTTCTAATTATTTTGAGCCTTCTATTGATATAGTGAATGGATTCAATCTTATTTGAGTTCATGTAGGTGGTGAAGGAATTATTTCTATGATTTATCCATTCCGTATAGTAGGATAGTAGATAATATAGCTACATTCATAGTAAAATGTAGGGGAACTGCAATTTCCTACCCAAAGACTAATTTAAAATGTGTATAGGTAGATGATATTTTTCAAGTTGTTCTATAATCCTGTAGAATTACCGATACCTTCCCATCACAGTCATCTTGATTGATTCTATAGATTTTTTTTTTTGTAAGTTAGGCTAAACTCTATTAATTGTACAAAATAGTATACAAAAAAATATTTGGGTTGGGAACGGCTGAAGTGAATTAGCCTATCCCCATCCATTTCTGTCTCGAAATAACCATTCTCGGGGAAACCGGCCCTTAAGGTAGCTGAGATATTCATTTCCTCATTGATTGTCTAAATCACTAATGTAAACAATAAAAACAGCAGCAAGCCTAAGTAGACAAAATAAAACCAAGAACCTTGAGATGAGGCCATCAATTTCCTTTTCAATCATCATCTTCATCATCATCAAGTGTTTCTTCTGGGACTGCACATTTGTAGACGGGAATAACTTCTTCATCCTGTGTTGTCAATGGAGGCGGAGCCTATGGAGATGCCAAAGGAGGAGTAGTCATGACTAGAATAGTTCCTGCCTCATCCCTAGGCCAAATACCATCCAGTGAGAGGGTCCAAACCCTTATGTATTCTATAATGGGAATCTTATCCGTAAGCTACAGGTTTTCTATGGAAGGGGAGGCAAGGAAGTCAGAATTTTGGATTTCTGATTCTGCTTTCTGCCTCTCGGTTGCTCAAGCTAAGGATTCGATGAGCCAATGCCATGGAAGCTTTCAGAGCCAGGGATATAGTCAGGGGGAGTCGGGATGATGGGATTGGAGCCAACAAAGGACTCTAAAACTCCCCCCATGCAGAAAAATCAGGTGGTGGAGCCACAGTGAGTGTGAATAGGATGGGCGCCTCTCCCACTGCCCTGAATAGGCCTCAAGAATTGACACAGAGGCATGATTGTGTGAGAAGGAGGAGGGCCAGATGTTGGATTAGGTGCACAGAGGCGAGGAGTGCAATGAAGTGAGGGGTCAGTGATGGAGAAGTGTGTAGTTTGAGGACCCAAAGGCAATGAAGCATAATAAGCTAGGTGAGTATACGAAGCGTCTCTATGAAGACAAGAAGCATTGATAGCGAAGAGTAAATGATACAAAGGTTGGTATAGAGGATGAATGTGGGCAACCTTGTCATCATTAGTGATCTCCTCCATTGAAATCCAGTTGAAGAGTTTGCATGTACAATAATACTTTCCCCTCATGCAATTCGTCAGCTGCAATTTGCAGGTGGGGGAATACATCTTGTTAGCTGCATCAATCACGCACATCCGGGGATTGATTCTATATATTTTAGTTTTTCCTTTATGAAGTGTTTTTTTTTACTGTGTTGATGTCCTAACTATGGAATTTTTGTCAATTCCTATGGTCAATCATGATTTTTTGTAATAATAATTGAATTATTAAAATGTGATACAGGAGCATCTATTCTATGTCAAAAGTCAAAGTAGAAATCAGACCTTACGGTCTTGACGTTTGTCCAAGAAGGGACTATTGTAAATATACATTGTAAAAATCATGTAAAAAGCATTTTATATCTTCGTGAGCATTAATAGGGAATATACTTTCCTGTTAGGTGTCAATGATTGTTGAGTCAATGTAACAAATCCCCTTAAGAAATGGGATGTTAGAGAGAATATTTGTTGTTTATGCTAATAAGATAGGAATTTCCTAAATTAGTATTTCCTTAGAATAGAAATTAGTTACAAGTTTATAGGAGTTGAATGAGGGTTGGATAAGCTTTGAATTGTATTATAAACTAATTTTAAGTTCGAGAGAAGGGGAAGCCACATTAAAGAGAGAATATTAGGCCTAGAGAGAGAGGCAAGAGCTGAGAGAGGAGGCCAAAATTAAATAAATAAGATCAAGCCAAGAGAGAGAGACAAGAGCTGAGAAACAAAGAGGGCTTTGTAGGAAGAGAAGGCCATGAAACAACATCAGGCCAAAGACTAAATGTAAATAGGTTTTTTATTGTATTTTTTCATTTATTAATGAGAAATTGGATTCATGCAATTCTATTGTGTCTTGTTGCAAGCTGACTGATTTGTAATGAGCTAATCTGGTTTCTTTGTATTAAACCACGGTTGTATGAATTCTGAGGAATTCTCAATGAATGAATAAGTATTTCTCAGTGATAAAGGACTTAGTGGCTGGGTAGAATCTGTATGATTCTAGTCTAGAGCAACTATAAGTTGAATGCAGGTCGAGAAAGAAACAAATACAAATTTTAGATTCAGAGAAGAAATACATAAAGGAGTTTTGTATTCAGAATTGAGACAATGTGCTAAAGTGTGCGGCAACATCAAAGATCTGATCGAATGAATAGAAGTTAAAGTTGAGGAGATATTAGTGCAATTAAATACGGAACAAGCTCAGGAAGGATAACATGAAGGAAACAGAGATGTAGAGTGGTGGCGGTCAAAGAAACGGAAAGAAAGAGTAAGGAAGAAAATCCTTTAAAATAATTCTAAAGGAATAGAACAGAAGATGAGGATTAAATTGCAAATATCCGAGTGAAGATCGATGGTCCGGATTACTTCACAAGGTATGTTTGGGAGGCTGCGAAGTGGACACATGTCCAAAGGAGTAGCCAAGCGCACATCGTAGTCGGTGATTCTTTAATTACATATTAAGACTTGGTAGGTAGATTATATGTGTAGCGATGACAATCCAATCAACAAAAGCACAAACGAACCATTCGATCTAACATAGATCCACGGTGGAGATTGAATCGCAACCCACTGGGATTTCGTAATCGACGATCGTTATAATTAGCTGTGATAAACAAGCTAAAATGTGGCCATTGCTGACTAGGGGCCATCCAGTGACTGTGGCTATGCATGATGCACCTGTTGAGCCCTAGAATTGCATTCACTTTTACAAACCTTCACTTCATTTCATCATTCTTTTATCACTTCATAAGCCTAAAATCAGTGAAGAATGATTAGGATTTCTTAAAGGTTACATGCAGTTGATTAACATATTGTATTTTCATGGTTTTTGTTGTTTTAATAATTTTGTGAAAAATAGCTACAGAATACAGACGTTCCCTAGTCGGTCAGGCATTCCGCAGCTATTTTAGTGTTTAAACAGGTTACAGGTGTCGTCTGAGGGAAAGACATATATGGTTAGACTCCAAAACTCTCCTGCATCATTCCTTGTCCTCCACGAGGGTTGAGCAAAAATCTGGAAGTGGTTATGCACGTGGACAAAGCGAAAACCAAGAAGCAGACTTCTATAAGGAAAAGGACTCTTGAGGTGTCTTCAGCAAAATACGAGTCCTCAACAGGAGTTTTAGTTCGATTTTTATTATAAAATACACTTATGCATATTTCTACTCAATGTCATTTATGTATTTTCTTATAAAAATAACTCGGTGAACCGAGAAACAGTTAGTTGATGTTTTAGTTGATGTTTTGTTGTTAGTTCTCAAAGACTGTGATACTCTGTTTCTGAGCGTTTTTCCTTTAATGAAAGAATTATAACTTTGATGCATGATCTGAAGCAATGTTAAGGAGTTAAGAATTCGTGTGCCAATCTGATGGTAGAGGGCCCCTACTGTCTGAGAGGCTTTGTGCATATTTTCTAGATAAGTGACCTTTAACTCTGTTTTGTTCTCAACTTAGGCAGTTTTCTGAGTTTATTCTCTTGCATCATACTTGTGTCATTTACTTACATTGAATATTACAGTCAATATTTTTTTCATGAGTTGTTCCAATATATCACTAATGCGTGAATGAGATATAGCTGTAGTAATCTTGAGTTAATTGCATTTTAGTTCATTTTTGTTCATTGCATTTCAGTTCTATTATCTAATTGCATTTCAGTCCTGTTAATTAGACTTAAAAGACTCTCATTATTCTATAAGATGCTCTTGTTCTTAACTTCTTCTAACACATCATTATCATATGAACAAGAATTAGTTATATCATTTTGAGCTCTTGACTGTTCTGCAATTTCTCATAATTTTACAAATAGCCTTTTTCCCAAGTTGTTCCAAGAGATATCTAACCTTTGAACGAGAATTAATAGTAACATTTTGAGTTGTAGAATGAGTTAATTCTAGTGTCATAAGTTATTTTGGCATAGGGTTCCTTACTATGTTGCAGATAATATTTTCTCAAAATGTTCCAACAAATTTCTAACCAAGGATGAGATTTTCTCTGTGATATTTTAAGTTGTTGTTTACTAAAGAGAACCTCATTACATCAAACTAATCCTTTTCTTAGTTTGTTCCAACATACCTCTAATGAAATGAATTGGACTGAGTTTAATGTTATGAGTTACTTTTCTTATCAGCTTTGCAATCTCAGGATTAGCATTTTCTGTTCTTAGGTGCCATTCATAGTTTAGAGTAGATTTTATTCTGTTTTAGTGTGATCAGTAACTTCTCTTTGCTAGAAATTCAGTTCTTTTCCCCTTAGTATAAAAACACAAAACCAAAAACACTAGAAAAACACTAAGCACAACGAAGTAGGAAGAAGATACCTAGGCACATATGGTGCACTTCACTTCAACAGTTTACTAGCCCTGGTTGACAATTTATGACATCAATTTAGGAACACTAAGTTGAGCAGACATTTTGGCGCCATTGCCGGGGAAGTGTAACTAGGTAACCTTATTTCTTACATCAAAAACAAAAAAACAAAAAACAAAAAAGTCTTCAATCACCTACCACACCCATTATATCATGTGGTGCAGTAAGAGCCACACATCCACATCATGAATTCATATTTTTGCAGGTAGAAGAAGAGGTGACAAAGGAGGTTGAAGAAATGGATGGAGATGATGACAATGAGGAAGATCCTTTTGGATTTCCCATTCAAGAAACTGATATCAACGTTCAAATGAAGAACATCCATCCATCTGTACCTCCTAACTTCAAGGTATGAGATCAGAAGACCCAGAAACCTTTCTTTTTGAATTTGAAATAATTTGTAGATCTTATGGCTACTCATTGCACATGCAAAAATTGAATTTGTTTCCGGCAACATTGAAGGATAGAGCTCTTAGATGGTTCATGACTTTAGGAACAAACTCTATAAGGACATGGGATGATATGAAAAGAGTATTTTTGGAAAAATATAAAGGTTATTGCATGCACCATGACCTTAGAAATGAAGTCTTTAAGATGAACCAAAAAGAGGATGAAAGCCTAGAAGATTTAGTGGAGAGATTTACTTATAATATCAAAAGATATAAATTGCATAATTTAGGATCAGATGCATTAAAAACTCTCCTACTGAATGCTATAAAGGAAGAATGGATTGATCTTCTTAATTTTGTGGAAAAAGGAGATGTCTATCGATTGTCATTTCAAGAAATTTGTGAACTATGCAAGAACATATCAAGAGGAAAAGAAAAGTGTGTAAGATCCCCTCAAGATCCATTTATGGCAAGAGTAAGTAAGTCAGCATCAAGATTGGTAAGTCAAACTGAACCTAACAATTTGCTAAACATTCTTGGTAATTTAAATGAACAAACTCACATGCTAAGAATGAAAAACAAGAAAAAAATTGCTTCATTCATATTTTGCCCTAAATGTAGAAAGAAACATGCTTTGCATGAATGTCCACTTGATAACATTAAAATGTGTAAAATTTGTGCAGGATAACATAGTATTGAAGATTTCCCATCATTACCAGGGTTGAAGGCAATTTACCAGAAGGATAATGGAGAAAATCAAGCACAAGAGCAACTTTCTTATGTAGCTCCAAGAGGACTATGGCAGCCTCATCAATCCAATACGATGCAATATCCTTATGCACAGTATCAAGGTTATGCACAACAATCTCAAGGTAATTGGAAAACACCCTTGCCTTGGAAACCTTGGCCATCTAAATCCCAACCTCAAAACCAATCCTGGCAACAAAGTTGGCAAAGGCCCTATAAAGGAAATCCACCATATCCTCAATCTTTCCCTCTCTATCCTCAATACCATCAACAATGTTATTCATACCATTCACATCCACCACAACATCAATATCACCCTCATTTGACCCCAATTCAACCTTTCCCATTATCATCCACACAAGCACCTCGAAAATTCATTCCCACTCCACTACCTCCACAACCATTTCATATCCCCAACAATAAAACACCTCAATCAACTTACAATTTTGAGGTATTGCAAAATGATTCACCAGCTATCAGTGAAGAACAACAACCAGAAGAAGAAGACTCAGATAAGGTCCAAGAATCATGGATTTCTATTGATAAAGAGAAGATATTGGAACCAGATATTGAAAAGTATCATGCATGCCTATCACCATATTCTATGAATGAAGATCACATCTCCAAAGACTTGCATTTCATGATAGAGGAAAGACAAGGAAGACAAGATTACATTGAATTTTGGTTCAAGAGAGTCATCGGATCCCAATGCTCAATTATTCAATATTTTCTGACATCATCTAAATCAAGACAGTTGGCATCTCATATACTGGTACATATCAAAGAGTATCTTTCAAACCTGCATAAGAGTTTATCTATCATCTTGTTACAGACATGGTTCCATTGGAAGTATTCATATACTTGAACAAGATTTTCTTTTTCAAGTAGAGTAGGACATATATAAAAAAAAAAAAAGTAAAGAGAAAAATAAGTCCTATTGTGAAAACCAGCTTGCTGGCGCAATTGGACATGAGCTTTTCTTGAAAACTAGGCAAATGGCGAGAAAATTTCACAATAAGTTCTACAATTTCATGATGGTTCAATCTTTCATGGTTCTTCAAATAATTTTTAGTCCTATGCTCGAGTTGGATGATGTGGAATTCCTTAATGTCCACCTTCCAACAGATCTTCTCCCATCCACCTCAACACTTTATCTGGGATCAAGATTAGAAATTATTTGGAGTGCCTTGGAGCTTTCATTCATCAATGGCAAGCCTCCTCGTTGATAACAATGGGAATACAACAATGTCTCTTGATTGTCAAATCTTGCAGGTGACTCGACTTCGACACATTCATTTGTCCCTGACAAGATGCACTGAGGTACCTTGACACTCATTTACATTATCAGTGAGTTGTCTTGCATTGGTTAATGATTTTCATTATTGATCAGTAATCCAATGATTTCTTCCCATGCTCGACTTCGACACATTTATTCGCATGGTAAGAATTGTACCATGAATGTTGGCTTTGATGAAGACTAATGGTTTTATGGAATCAACAACAACTTGCAGTAGTACATTTTATTTGTTTCTTGTAGCAGCATGTTCATCTTTTTTTCAATTCAACAACAGCTGCAGAAAGTGGCAGTTTCTGCAGCTATTGCTGTAGCAGTCTGCTTTTGTTTTTTGCAACTTTTTCCAAAGGCTTTTTTGGCGCAAATATTGCAAGAGATTGGAGCAGAAATAAAAAATTCTGAGCTTCTGGGTTTTCTCAAAATATGATAAATTGAGTACAACGAGGACAGAATTTGAAAATAAATAAATTTTTAAGGGCATTTCAGATGGGTTTTTAAGGCAGATTTTCATTATTCAGCATTATGGACAGATTAGGACAGATTTCAGTATTTTTGCACATCAGCGCCTTTTCTTCATCAAAATGAAATTCTAAAAGCATGTGGCAGTATAAAAGGTAAAAATACACAGTTTCCCTTTTGAATCACTCAATTCGGCCTTAAAATGAGTTCGTAGCGTACTTTTTTTGTTGCAACATTGGGCAGAATGAAGGGTGAAACAGGGCAGAAATTGATTTTATCATAACTTTCAAACCGTGCATCTGTTGGTCCTGAAATTTTTATGGTAAATGCATTGAGGTAGAGTGAATAAACACAGAAAATTTCAGAAAATTTTAGTGTATATTCTTCAATAAATTCGCCACTTTCACCTACATCCATTTCTCATTTTTCGGGAGATCTATGCAACCAATGGCAAATATTTTTCGTCGGAAGATGCATAATAATATTGGTAACAACCTCAGAAAATTTCAGGGAATTCTGATGTACCATTTGAGAGAAATTGCAAAATTCATTTCATTTTACAATTCCACTTCATCTCACTCCACTTTCACTCTATCTCACGCCACTTTCATTCCATTTCACAAGTCATATTCCACTTTCACATCCATATTCCATAGCCATACTTCATTTCTTTTTACAGATTGCATGTTGCAGCCACATCTTATTCAGCAGTTCTGACACAATTGTACAGCCTACAAAGAGATGATGATTACAGGAAATTGAAGGATTCTGTTTTGAAGACCAACATGCTAAAAGAGGACCAAAGGAACAACATCAAGCACATCAATTAACAAGGTCAAAATTCTGAGGTAAATTGTGAAAATTATTTTAATAGAAAAAAGTTAAAACATGAAATAGATACAATGTGTATAATCATATGTTTCCTAAAGAACCTATCATTCGAATTGATTAACATATCTTGGCCATATCCCTTATCCAACATTCCATAACGATCCTCATTAAAACCTTGATTAATGACTAACGGTCATAATCACAAACGTAACCTACTTGTCACACCTCCCATTTTACCTCAAAAATAAATAAATTTCATTCAGCTATTTCAGTGAATCCTAACAAGGGATTATGCTTATTCCTTTGCAAATGTGATCGGTTCAAGATCGATTTCGATTTATTTCCCCAGTGTCAACTTTGTTCCACTATACATAATAAAATGGATGTGAAACCCATATGACATTTAAATAACTTGTAATACCCATCACTATAATTATCATAACAATGATATATATGTTTTATAACAATTATAACAATTATAAAAAATTATAAGGAATGGGTTATATATGTTTATCCACTTCATAAGTCCCACCCTTGTTGTAATTGTTTGACATATTCGTAGACCATGAAGGGCCGTAGATGGAATCTATCTGGTTTCACACATTTGCCACGATTTTAATTATACATATATCTATATGAAATTTCGTAGGCTTCTGCCTTTATGATTCCACGTACTCCAAGTTTTCACTGATGGATAGCATATAAGTCATGATGGAACGGACTTGACCTATGGTTATATTTCGGCGTACATGGTAATCAAGTCAATTTAATTGTTCACCCGTCCTTGCTTCAACTTCAAACAAATTCCATTGACTTGGCCTCCACGTAATATGAGCTTGTTGTTTGATGCATCGTATGGTTGAATGGAGACGGAGAATCAGTCTGCCACGTAAGCTCATAGATAGATTTTGTTTCATTTTTGGTTTCTCCACATAGGCAGTATCAAGTCTCTGCCCATTTTTGGTTATGTGGATTCGTTCCACGATGATCCAGGTTCCTCTCGTCACCTTACCTTGTCGACTACGCTCATTCTATAATATTGCCAGCTCAAATCGACATTTAATGGAATTACTCGTTGAGTTTCATATTGAATGCAGGTTGTACATGGCTTATTAATACCTCGATCCGTGGCTCTTTCCCTCAGATCTCACCAATCGGACGGAGTCGATTCCTTGTGACTTTAGGGGTTTTGTAAATCAATCCGAGTATAATTTCACATAAGGTTTTGTTCAGAGTTCTTTTTATTTTCTTTTTGTGCGTCAGTAATACTCATGACAGAGCGATCTTTTTTGATGCCCTAGCTCTACACCGAGCTCGGTCACCTCCTGGGCGTATCTCCAGACTATCATGATGATTCAGGTATGAAATTATTATACCCGCTCGGTTCTTACTGTTAAATCATGGCCTCCTTCTGCCGATTTAATTTTTTTCGCTCCTTTCGTTGAGCCCTTACGGTGATGGTTGAATTTAGATGTATCATATGCCGTTATTTTGTTCCAGGTGATTTGCATCCACCCTATGGTTACGATTTCATCGCGTCTCATATATTTTTGTGCTAGTTTGCAGAGATTTTTTGGTTTGCCTTTCATGCGTTAGAGGGTGCATGTTGAATTCATTCGTGGGCATTTTCTTATGCGAATGCTCCAGAACTCATTCTGACCGAATGCTCTTTTGTTCAGAAGTTATCCTCCATCTGAAATGCATCAATGGTTTCTCGGAGTTTATTACTCTGAAGATGGTGCGACGCTCTGGTTCATTCCCATCTTGACCTGTGTAGGTCGAGTTCATACTAATTGGGTAAGGCAAATTTCGTTGTTCGATTTTGAGCATCCATTTTCGTTATCTCTTTACTGCTAACAATTTTTCTATCTCTTGTGTAAGCGTACAAGCTCTGGAGGGGTTTCAACCTCTACTTCACCCGGTACTATCATTTTTTTCAGACCTCCTTTTTGTTTTAGCGCACTTTCTTCCTACTAAGCTCGTTTAGTAGGGGATTTAACTTGGGTCGTTGACTTGCGCAGGTAATGTAAGCCTTGCATCTTGGTCTCTTATATTGCCACAGAGAGTAATAGCGGCATTGACGTTAACGTTGGCTTCGTTTTTCGCCACTTGCAGGTCAGTATTCACCGGACACTGGTTGAAGGGAATCCGTATAGCTTTGTAGTGCTCGTTAGACAGTTAAATTTTTTTATTTATGAGTTGTATAAATCTGGACAATCCCATTGTCAAGTCTCGACTTGAATATTTAATTATGTCTACTCCAGTGGCATTTCGAGACAGTCCTCAAGCCACAGGGATTTATACTAGTTTCGATTTTTGTATATGTATATGTATATCTTGGTCAAAATGATAATCTCATCACTTTCCATCGTTCAGCTCCTGTTTTCGTTATGAACCTCGAGAAAATTAATATACTCTTTTCTCTTCATATTGCAATTCGGTTGCATATATTCTTATTCCTTAGTTTTATTATAGTGTTCAATAATGGTTCATTTTGTCTATCCTTCTTGTATTTGTGAAGGCTTTCTGCCTGGTGTATGACATTCTCATACTGTACTAGTGTATAGTTTTACTAGTTGCAGTAACTGAATCTCTTTAATACTTCTTGGAAATAGTATAACATATCACCATTTCTATTTTATACCCTTGTTATAAATTTGCACCGCATTCTTGTCTAATGGATCTACAGGCAGTGTATAATTATGTATCCCTCTTTTTATGTTTACAGACATATGTATGTATAATCTACTAGGTTACCTCCTTGACTTGGGTGCATATAATGGACTAGGGTACATATACTTCAATATACTATGCTGTGGTGCATATGCATGTTGTTTATTTGCATAACTATCTTTTGTATTTTCACTTTCTGTTCTCTAATGTTAGAATGGTTCCAGAATATAACTCTCAATGCATAGTCTCTTGAAATTCGGTAGTTGTTTTCTTTTGCTAAAGTATTGGCTGCTTACATGCAAAATAAATTTACCATTGAGCTTCTGGTTATATATGAATTATGTGTTGACCCTGGGATCAGTCAATACAGTCTCTACTTTCGTTCTTTAATATCCATTGAAATTTACAATTCCTATTCTTCTATTTCCCAACTTAGTACTGACAACTCAGATTTCTCTATCTCTTATATTTATACATTTTAGAATCAGGCTATGAAACAGAAGCAGATTAAAACCAATTTATAGATTTCTTCTGTGGAGAAATAAGTATCCTCAGATTTAAACCAACACTGGTTTAAAGATTATGTTGGATTCTACTCCACAGATTCTAGTTCTACAACTATGCAGAATGTCAAGGGTGTAATCCTTATTATTGATTCTGTTAAATGTAGAACTTATATTCTAAGATACAATTAACTTTTATATGTAGCCAATTCATACTATGTGAAGTAAATACACTAATAAATTTAAAGACATACCAATCATGCAATTGACCAACCTCCCAACCTTAGAGTTCTTCTGTCTCCCAGAACTCACCCCCAAGCTGAGATCATCTCCTTGCCACAGATCAACCTCTAATCTGTACAAGAGTAGTTTATTTAAGCTATTGTTCCCCAAAGCATGTTTCTAATTCTGCGTCCAGAATCTCAGGATGCTTTTCTTCCTGTTTGCCTAGGCTTCCAAATTTAGGGACTCTTTAAAGCTGTTTTATGCTTTTCCTCAGCTTTTCCAGCTTTTTACCTGTTCCCAACTACTTTCCTCATCATTGGGGAAATTCAGATTTTTCCTCAAAAATCTAAATTTAAATTTAATTTCTTTCAAGGATTTTTGAAAGATTGTGGGGAAATATTTGCCTCATCCATCATCATGGATTTAGCAAGTGATCTCATAAATCTCATTTTGGTCAATCTGCACCACACTATTTTATTCATTTCCTCAATTAACTTTTTTAATTACATTCACAAAATATTTATCCTTTGGGGTCCACTCCCCTTAGGATTAAAAGTTCAAATGCCTAACTTTGAAATTCAAACACATGAATTGGGGGTGTTACATATTCCCCCTCTGAAAATAAACACCGTCCTCGGTGTTATTATTCAACTGCTAGAGTTCATTTTGCAAATAAAAATGGATATTTTTCCATCATTTCAGCTTCTCTTTCCCAGGTAGCTTCTTCAGCAATAAAGTGCTTCCACTGCACCTTTAATCTTGCTACTGTTCTGCTTCTCAATTCAATTTCTTCCCGCTCCAATATTTGAAGCGGTTCTGGCAGAAACTCCCCTTCTGGTTCCACCTGTACAACATTCCAATCAACTATGTGAGAAGCATCATGCACATCTCTTTTTAACAATGAAACATGAAATACATCATGAACTCTAACATGGGGTGGTAAGGCCAGTTTGTAAGCCACTGGTCCCACCCTTTCTAAGATTTCAAAAGGACCACAATATCTAGGAGCCAGTTTTGCACAACTTCCAGCATAAAGTGTGCTCTTTTTGGGTTTAATACGCAAATACACATGCTCCCCGATTTTAAATTCTCGGTGCACTCTTTTCTTATCAGCATAATTCTTCTGGCGATCTTGTGCAGTCTTGATGTTCCTTTGTATCTGTTTAACAATTCTTTCCATCTCTTGTAAAGCATCTAGTCCCAACATTAGTTTATCTTCTGGCTGACTCCAGCTCAAAGGAGTACGACACTTCCTCCCATACAGTGCCTCAAACAGACTCATTTTGATGGAGGATTGGTAGATGTTATTATAGGGAAATTCAGCTAAATGCAAGTAATCTTCCCACTTTGATGGTCTATCCATCACATACATTCTCAGCATGTCTTCCAAAATTTGATTTGTTCTTTCCGTTTGACCATCGGTCTGAGGGTGGTAAGCAGTACTAAAATTCAATTTAGTGCCCATACCCCCAAATAGCCCTTTCCAAAAGGCTGCTGTAAACTTAGCATCTCTATCAGAAACAATCACCTTTGGAACCCCATGGAGCCTTACTACCTCCTTCAGGAACACATTTGCTACTTGATCTGTCCCAAAGGTAGATTTCACTGGTATAAAGTGAGCAGCTTTTGTTAGAGTATCTACTACTACCATTACAGAATCATGCTGGTATTTGGTTTTGGGTAACCCTGTTATAAAATCCATGGATACTGTGTCCCATTTCCATTTTGCAATTGGTAAATGGTTTAAAAGTCCAGCAGGATGCTGATGTTCAACTTTGACTAGTTGACATTCCATGCATCCACTTAAATATTCTGCTACATCTCTCTTCATTCCTGGCCAGAACAACTTCTTTTTGAGGGTTGTTAACATTTTTTGATATCCTGGATGTCCTGCATATGGTTGTTTGTGGTACTCATCCAAAATTTCCCTTTTTAAGGACTCTACATTGGGAATATACAATCTGTTTTTATAACAGATCAGCCCTTTTTGATTTTGAGTGAAATCAGTCTTCTCCTTTTTCTGCAATTTCACCAGAAGTGTTTCATAATTTGGGTCTTGATTTGCTGCCTTCTTCACCAAATCTTCTACATCGATCTGAGCACTACTTTCAACACTATGAATATTCTGACAAGCATTTCTGCTTAATGCATCAGCAACTTTATTTTCTTTCCCTCTAATATGTTTTATATCCATATCAAATTCACTTAAAAAGGACAACCATCTGGCTTGTCTAGCATTCAAATCAGTTTGGGAAAAGAAATATTTGAGATTAATATGATCAATCATCAAGGTAAATTTTTTTCCAAGAACATAGTGCCGCCACATTTTCAAAGCATGGATAACAGCTGCTAATTCTAATTCATAGGCACTATAATTTTGTTCATGTATCTTCAGTTTCCTAGATTCATACGCAATAACTGAATTTTCCTGCAAAAGAACTCCTCCCAATCCTTCTCTACAGGCATCCATACATACCACAAATTCTTTATCAGGATCTGCAATCTTCAGTATAGGGGCTGTAGTAAGTTTCAATTTTAATTGGCCAAAACTGTTTTGACATTTTTCAGTCCATTAAAACTTGACACCTTTCCTTTGTAATGATGTGATGGGATGTGCTATGGTAGAAAACCTCTCTACAAATCTGTGATAATAGCCTGCAATCCCCATGAACGATCTCACTGCTGACACATCAGCTGGTACAGGCCATTCTTTTATAGCCTTTATATTTTCAGGGTCAACAGCAAGACCTTGTTCGGAAATAATGTGACCCAAATATTGGATTTTATCTTTATAAAAATCACATTTGCTAAACTTGGCATATAGCTGATTTTCCTTTAGAGTTTGCAATACTATCCTCAAGTGTTCTTTATGTTCCTCCTCACTTTTTGAGTAAATTAAGATATCATCTATGAACACAAGGACAAATTTATCCAAGTACTTTTTTAACACACTGTTTATTAGGCACATAAATGTGGCAGGGGCATTTGTCAAACCAAAAGGTAGGACTACAAATTCGTAGTGACCATACCTGGTTCGAAAGGTTGTTTTGCTGATGTCTTCTTCTTTAATTCTAAGCTGGTGATAACCAGTCCTTAAGTCAATTTTCGAAAACACTGAAGCTCCTCGCACTTGATCAAAAAGATCATCAATTCTAGGCAAAGGGTATCTATTTTTAATGGTCAACTTATTCAGTTGACGATAATCAATGCACATCCTAAAAGTTCCATCCTTCTTCTTCACGAACAGCACCGGTGCTCCCCAAGGAGATACACTTGGTCGGATATACCCTTTATCTAACAGTTCTTGCAATTGCATTTTCAGTTCCATCAGTTCAGGAGGACTCATTCGATAAGGCGCTCGGGAGACAGGTGTTGCTCCCGGCACCAGATCGATTGAGAAATCAATCTCTCTGTTGGGGGGGAGATGAGGGATTTCTTTTGGAAAAAATTCCTTGAATTCTCTTATTACCGGTACAGCACCCAGTAATTCCTCTTTAGTTTTCTGTTATGTTTCTTCCACATGCATTGCATAAACCTGGTATCCTTTTCTAGCTGTTCTTTTTAATTGCAATGCTGAAATTTGTCTTACAAAAATAGGTTTTTGTTTCCCTTTGAGAATAAAAGGTTTCCCTTCCTCATCTACACAATGCAAAGTTTTATCCCAGCAGTTCATCAAGGCTTTCTTCTTTTCCAACCAGTCCATTCCTATCAGTAGATCATAAGACCCTAAAGGCAGAATGTTCAAGTTTACTTCTGTTTGAAACTCATTTAATTTGATTTCTGTTCTGGGCAGTTTATGTGTTACCTTTCTCTTAGTTCCAGTGGCAAGCTGTACCAACCATGACTATTGAAATTTTTCAGTTTTTAAGTTACATTTTTCTACAACCTTTGGACTAATGTAACTCAAAGAAGCACCTGGATCAATCAGAATTGTAACAGATAGGTCAGAAATCTTACCCTCCATTTCCACCATGGTTGCTTGATGTTCTGCTTGCCGATTTTCTAGGGCTGCACTGATAGTTGGTATATTTCTGGCTATATCATTTACTGTTGTCGCTTCCCGATCTCTCATGAGCATATGAATGTTTCGATGAGGACAGTCCCTCCAAAGATGGGGTTCTCCACAGCCCCAACATTTCAGGGGTTCTCTCATTTTGACTGTCCCTTCCTTTTTACTGTCTCCCTCTATTTGTTTGGAAGCTACTTGGGACTGAGCAGTTTGGCTTTCTTTGGGTTTATTAAACTTTTTCCGCTGGTGATCTCTGCCAAAATTTTCAAATAGGCTGGTTTCTGTTTTCTCCCTTTGAACTCATTCTTATTCACCCAGCTTTTCCCTTGTTTAGTTTTTCCTTTGAACTGTTGGTAACATAATTTGGCTTTTCTAATAGCTTCGTCCATTGTTTTTGGGTTATCAAATTCAATTTTTTCTTTATACACGGTAGGAAAAAAATTCAGAAACCTTTTTACCTTTGCCTTCTCCTCCCTTATGTAGGGTACATATCTCAGCAGATTTGTAAACTTAGTAACAAACTCATCAATAGTGAGTTGTCCCAGTCTAAGTTCATGGAATTCCTTTGCTTTGTCATCATAGTAACGTTCATTTAGGTAGCGGTTCTTGAACTTAACCTGGAAATCTTCCCAGGTGACTGTCTTTTCATCAATGGCATGCACCATTTTCGTCTCCTCCCACCACAAGGTAGCCTTGCCTTGTAGCTGGTAAATATCTAATTTGGCCTTCAGATTTCTATCATATTCATAGACCTGGAAATACTTGATCATGTTCAATAACCAAGCTTCCGCATCTTCCTCCTTCTCCCCATCATAGGAGGGAGGCTTGATTTTTCGGAATTCCCCCTGTAATTCCTTTTTCTGTTTGTATTGATGCCTTACTGCATCCTCATCTTCAGACTCATCAGTTTTCCTCTTTCTGGAACCTTCACCTTCCTGGCTGTTCCGCGAAGTTAATTCCCTGATGAGATTTTCCTGCTCCTCACTGGCTAATGACAATCTCTCATTCTGGCTTTTTATCTCAGCCAACTCTTGTTGCAATTCCCGCAACATAGCCATCATGGGCACATTTGGATCTGGCGCATTATCCTCATCATGCTGATGAACATAAATTTTGCCACCTTCTTCCATTTCAGCACCACTGTACACACTCAACATAGATCAGTGAAAATAAAAAAAATAATTTTTTTTTTTTTTCCACAGAATTAAATTTATACAGTGAATACACAGCAACAGTGAGCACAATGTCACCAGCCTAGTTTTATAACATGCGGTATGATACCATTTGTCACACCTCCCATTTTACCTCAAAAAAAAAAAAAAATCATTCAGCTATTTCAGTGAATCCTAGCAAGGGATTTTTGCTTATTGCTTTACAAATGTGATCGGTTCAAGATCGATTTCGATTTATTTCTCATGTGTCAAATTTGTTCCACTATACATAATAAAATGGATCTGAAACCCATATGACATTTAAATAACTTGTAATCTTCATCACTATAATTACCATAACAATGATATATATGTTTATAACAATTATAAACATATGTTATAGGTTTATAACAATTATAACAATTATAAACAATTATAAGGAATGGGTTATAACAATTATGTATGTTTATCCACTTCATAAGTCCCACCCTTGTTGTAATTGTTTGACATATTCGTAGACCATGGAGGGACGTAGATGGAATCGATTTGGTTTCACACATTTGCCACGATTTTAATTATACATATAACTATATGAAATTGCGTAGGCTTCTGTCTTTATGATTCCACGTACTCCAAGTTTTCACTGATGGATAGCATATAAGTCATGATGGAACGAACTTGACCTATGGTTATATTTCGGCGTACTTGATAATCAAGTCGATTTAATTGTTCACTCGTCCTTGTTTCGACTTCAAACAAATTCCATTGATTTGGCCTCCACGTAATATGAGCTTGTGGTTTGATGCGTCGTATGGTTGAATGGAGACGGAGAATCAGTCTCCCACGTAAGCTCATAGATAGTTTTTGTTTCATTTTTGGTTTCGCCACATAGGCAGTAACAAGTCTCCGCCCATTTTTTATTTACGTGGATTCGTTCCACGACGATCTAGGTTCCTCCCGTTACCTTACCTTGTCGACTACGCTCCTTCTATAACCACGCCAGCTCAAATCGACAATTAATGGCATTACTCATTGAGTTGGATATTGAATGCAGGTTGTACCTGGCTTATTAATACCTCAATCGGTGACTCCTTCCCTCCGATCTCGCCAGTTGGACGGCGTCGATTCATTGTGACTTTAGGGTTTTTGTAAATCAATCCGAGTATAATTTCACATAAGGCTTTGTTTAGGGTTCTTTTTGTTTTCTTCCTGTGCGTCAGTGTTATTCATGACAAAGCAATATTTTTGATGCCCTAGCTCTACACCGAGCTCGGTTTCCTCCTGGGTGTATCTCTAGACTATCATGACGATTCAGGTAAGAAATTATTGTACCCACTCGGTGCTTACTGTTCAATCATGGCTTCCTTCTGTGGATTTCATTGTACGCTCCTTTCGTTGAGACATTACAGTGGTTGTTGAATTTAGATGTATCATATGCCGTTATTTTTGTTCCAGGTGATTTGCATCCACCCAATTGTTACGATTTCATCGCGCCTCATATATTTATGTGTTAGTTTGCAGATATTTGTTGGTTTGCCTCTCATGCATTAGAGGGTGCGTATTGAATTTATTCGTTGGCATTTTCGTATGCGAGTTCTCCAGAGCTCGTTCTGACCGAACGTTCTGGTGTTCAGAAGTTATCCTCCATCTGAAATGCATCAATGGTTTCTTGGGGGTTATAACTCTGAAGATGGCGCGACGCTCTGGTTCATTCCCATCTTGACCTGTGTAGGTCGAGCTCATACCAATTGGGTAAGGAAATTTTCGTTGTTCGATTTTTAGCATCTATTTTCGTTATTTATTTACTGCTAACAATTTTCCTATCTCCTATGTACGCGTATAGGCTCTGGATGGGTTTCAACCTCTACTTCACCAGGTACTATCATTTTCTCAGACCTTCGTTTTGTTTTAGCGCACTTTCGTCCTACTGAGCTCGTTTAGTAGGGGATTTAACTTGGGTCGTTGACTTGTGCAGGTAATGTAAGCCTTGCGTCTTGGTCTCTTACATTGCCACAGAGAGTAATGGCGGCCTTGATGTTAACGTTGGCTTCGCTTCCCCACTTGCAGGTCGGTATTCACCGAGCACTCGTTGAAGCGAATCCGTATAGCTCTGTAGTGCTCCTTAGACAGTTTAAAATCTTTATTTATGAGTTGTATAAATCTGGACAATTCCATTGTTAAGTCTCGACTTGAATATTTAGCTATGTATACTCCAGTGGCATTTCAAGATAGTCCTCAAGCCACAGGGATTTATACTCGTTTCGATTTTTGTATATGTATATGTATATCTTGGTCAAAATGATAATCTCATCACTTTGCATCATTCAGCTCCTGTTTTCATTATGAACCTCGAGAAAATTAATATATTCTTTTCTCTTCATATTTCAATTCGGTTGCATATATTCTTATTCCTCAGTTTGATTTCAATAATGGTTTATTCTATCTGTCCTTCTTGTATTTGTGAAGACTTTCTACCTAGTGTAAAACATTCTCATACTGTACTAGTGTATCGTTTTACTAGTTGCATTGGCTAAATCTCTTTTAATACTTCTTGGAAATAGTAGAACATATCACCATTTCTATTCTATACCCTTGTTATAAATTTTCACCTCATTTTTTTATAATTGATCTACAGGAACTGTATAATTATATATCTCTCTTTTTATGTTTACAGACATATGTATGTATAATCTACTAGGTTACCTCCTTGACTTGGGTGCATATAATGGAATAGGGTACATATACTTCAATATATTATGCCGTGGTGCATATGCATGTTGTTTATTTGCATAACTATCTTTTGTCTTTTCACTTTCTGTTCTCTATTATTAGAATGGTTCCAGAATATAACTCTCAATGCATAGTCTCTTGAAATTCAATAGTTGTTTTCTTTTGCTAAAGTATTGGCTTCTTACATGCAAAATAAATTTACCATTGAGCTTCTGGTTATATATGAATTTTGTGCTGACCCTGGGATCATTCGATACAGTCTCTACTTTCGTTCTTTAATATCCATTGAAATTTACAATTCCTCTTCTGCTATTTCCCAACTTAGTACTGACAACTCAGATTTCTCTATCTCTTATATTTATACATTTTAGAATCAGGCTATGAAACAGAAGCAGATTAAAACCAATTTATAGATTTCTTCTGTGGAGAAATAAGTATCCTCAGATTTAAACCAACACTGGTTTAAAGATTCTGTTGGATTCTACTCCACAGATTCTAGTTCTACAACTATGCAGAATGTCAAGGGTGTATTCCTTATGATTGATTCTGTTAAATGTAGAACTTATATTCTAATATACAACTAACTTTTATATGTAGCCAATTCATACTATGTGAAGTAAATACACCAATAAATTTAAAGACATACCACTCATGCAATTGACCAACCTCCCAACCTTAGAGTTCTTCTGTCTCCCAAGACTCACCCCCGAGCTGAGATCATCTCCTTCCCACAGATCAACCTCTAATCTGTACAAGAGCAGCTTATTTAAGCTATTGTTCCCCAAAGCATGTTTCTAATTCTGCGTCCAAAATCTCAGGATGCTTTTCTTCCTGTTTGCCTAGGCTTCCCAATTTAGGGACTCTTTAAAGCTGTTTTATGCTTTTCCTCAGCTTTTCCAGCTTTTTACCTCTTCCCAACTACGTTCCTCATCATTGGGGAAATTCAGATTTTTCCTCAAAAATCTAAATTTAAAATTAATTTCTTTCAAGGATTTTTGAAAGATTGTGGGGAAATATTTGCCTCATCCATCCTCATGGATTTAGCAAGTGATCTCATAAATCTCATTTTGGTCAATCTGCACCACACTATTTTATTCATTTCCTCAATTAACTTTTTTAATTACATTCACAAAATATTTGTCCTTTGGGGTCCACTCCCCTTAGGATTAAAAGTTCAAATGTCTAACTTTGAAATTCAAACACATGAATTGGGGGTGTTACACTACTATTCCACATCTCCTTAAGATTGTATCATTCACTTATTTCACCACAAGTTCATCACAAATTCTCCATCAGATCCATAGCCACTTCATTTTCCCTTATACCTTAATTACCTCCATCCATTCACCTCCATTACACTTTCGAGCCAATCCATCTTTAATTACAGAGAGGTAATTTTGAGGGTGAAGCGTCATTCTACAGCTAATCCATCTTCAGAAACAGAGATATAGTTTCAAAAATAAAGCATTAGACTCTATAGTCAATCTAGCTTCAAGCATAGAAAAGTAATTCTGAAACGAAGATAATCTGCACAGAGGAGGAATGTGGCTAATTTTTAGGACAGAACCAGTTGGTGTCAAGTATTTGGAAGGATATCCACAAGTCAAGGAGCTACTACAACAAGCAGGGAGGTTAAATTTTATAGAGAAATTTGATGGCTTCCATAAGGAGATTACAAAATTGTTTTCCAAATATTTTGACTCAACAACAAATTTATGATTATGTAGAATATTTGGAAAGAAAGGCCTCATAGAATCAAGAAAGATCCCTCAGTCCACAAGAACCTCCAATAGAAGCCCATAAGAAAGATAATTATGAATTGGAGATATTGAACAGGCACATTAAGAATGAGAATGAAATCTTGAGAGAACAAGTTAAATTGAAGAATGCTATGAATAATACTCTCACTCTGCAAATGGGGACACTACATGAAGAAAACATGAAGCTAAAGAAGAGGAATAAGAAATTGAACAGAGCCCTCATAAATCTCAGGTTTAAATTACTCATAAAGAAACCCAGAATGACACTAACCAGCAAAAGAAGCAGAAACATAAGGTTGGATGTTCTAACAGAGGTTTCAGAGCACATGGAATAAGTTTTGATAAAATTGCATGAGGACATGCAATAGTTTTGCAGTGGGGGTATGTTGAGCCCTAGAATTGCCTTCACTTTTAAAATCCTTCACTTCATTTCATCATTATTTTATCACTTCATAAGCCTAAAATCAATGAAGAATGATTAGGATTTCTTAAAGGTTACATGCAATTGATTAACATATTGTATTTTCATGGTTTTTGCTGTTTTAATAATTTTGTGCAAAATACGTACAGAATACAGACGTTTCGTAGCCGATCAAGCATTCTGAAGCTATTTTAGTGTTTAAACAGGTTACAGGTGTCATCTGAGGGAAAGACGTATATGGTTAGACTCCAAAACTCTCCTACATCATTCCTTGTCCTCCACGAGGGCTGAGCAAAAATCTGGAAGTGGTTATGCATGTGGACAAAGCGAAAACCAAGAAGCAGACTTCTATAAGGAAAAGGACTCTTGAGGTGTCTTTAGCAAAATACGAGTCCTCAACAGGAGTTTTAGTTCGATTTTTATTATAAAAGACACCTATGCCTATTTCTACTCAATGTAAGTTATGTATTTGCTTATAAAAATAACTCGGTGAACCGAGAAACAATTAGTTGATGTTTTTGTTGATGTTTTTTTGTTAGTTCTCAAAGACTGTGATACTCTGTTTCTGAGCGTTTTTCCTTTAATGAAAGAAGCATAACTTTGATGCATGATCTGAAGCAATGTTAAGGAGTTAAGGATTCATGTGCCAATATGATGGTAGAGGGCCCCTACTGTCTGAGAGGCTTTGTGCATATTTTCTAGATAAGTGACCTTTAACTCTGTTTTGTTCTTAACTTAGGCAGTTTTCTGAGTTTATTCTCTTGCATCATACTTGTGTCATTTACTTACATCAAATATTACAGTCAATCTTGTTTTCATGAGTTGTTCCAATATATCACTAATGCGTGAATGAGATATAGCTGTAGTACTCTTGAGTTAATTGCATTTTAGTTCATTTCTGTTCATTGCATTTCAGTTCTATTATCTAATTGCATTTTAGTCCTGTTAATTAGACTTAAAAGACTCTCATTATTTTATAATTTTCTCTTGTTATTAACTTCCTCTAACACATCATTATCATATGAACAAGAATTAGTTATATAATTTTGAGCTCTTGACTGTTCTGCAATTTCTCATAATTTTACAAATAGCCTTTTTCCCAAGTTGTTCCAAGAGATCTCTAACCTTTGAACGAGGCTTAATAGTAACATTTTGAGTTGCAGAATGAGTTAATTCTAGTGTCATAATTTATTTTGGCATAGGGTTCCTTACTATGTTGCAGATAATCTTTTCTCAAAATGTTCCAACAAATTTCTAACCAAGGATGAGATTTTCTCTGTGATATTTTAAGTTGTTGTTTACTAAAGAGAACCTCATTACATCAAACTAATCCTTTTCTTAGTTTGTTCCAACATACCTCTAATGAAATGAATTGGACTGAGTTTAATGTTATGAGTTACTTTTCTTATCAGCTTTACAATCTCAGGATTAGCATTTTCCGTTCTTAGGTGCCATTCATAGTTTAGAGTAGATTTTATTATGTTTTAGTGTGATCAGTAACTTCTCTTTGCTAGCAATTCAGTTCTTTTCCCCTTATTTTAAAAACACAAAACCAAAAACACTAGAAAAACACTAAGCACAACGAAGTAGGAAGAAGATACCTAGGCACATATGGTGCACTTCACTTCAAAATTTATGACATCAATTTAGGAACACTAAGTTGAGTAGACATTTTGGCGCCGTTGCCGGGGAAGTGTAACTAGGTAACCTTATTTCTTACATCCAAAAAACAAAAACTTCAATCACCTACCACACCCATTGCATATCATGTGAGTGGTAAGAGCCACATCACATCATGAATTCATATTTTGCGGGTAGAAGAATAGGTGACAAAGGAGGTTGAAGAAATGGATGGAGATGATGAATGAGAAGATCCTTTTGGATTTCCCATTGAAGAAACTATCAACAATCAAATGAAGAACATCCATCCATCTGTACTTCCTAACTTCAAAGGTATGAGATCAGAAGACCTGGAAACCTTTCTTTTTAAATTTGAAATAATTTGTAGATCTTATGGCTACTCATTGCACATGCAAAAATTGAATTTGCTTCCGGCAACATTGAAGGATAGAGCTCTTAGATGGTTCATGAATTTAGGAACAACTTCTATAAGGACATGAGTTGATATGAAAAGATTATTTTTGGAAAAATATAAAGGTTATTGCATGCACCATGACCTTAGAAATGAAGTCTTTAAGATGAACCAAAAAGAGGATGAAAGCCTAGAAGATTTAGTGGAGAGATTTACTTATAATATCAAAAGATCTAAATTGCATAATTTAGGATTAGATGCATTAAAAACTCTCCTACTAAATTCTATAAAGGATGAATGGATTGATCTTCTTAATCTTGTGGGAAAAGGAGATGTCTATAGATTGTCATTTCAAGAAATTTGTGAACTATGAAAGAACATATCAAGAGGAAAAGCAAAGTGTGTAAGGTCTCCCCAAGATCCATTTATGGAAAAATTAAGTAAGTTAGCATCAGGATTGGTAAGTCAAACTAAACCTAACAATTTGCTAGACATTCTTGGTAATTTAAATGAACAAAATGACATGCTAAGAATGCAAAACAAGCAAAAAGTTGCTTCATTCATATTTTGCCCTAAATGTAGAAAAACATGCTTTGCATGAATGTCCAATTGATATTGTTAATGTGTAAAATTAATGCGGAATCACACTAAATTAATAAATGTTCTGCACTGAGTTGAAGGCAATTTTGAAGGATAATGGGATCAATCAAGCACAAACAGCTTTCTTATGTAGCTCGAGGACTATGGCATTATCATCAATCCAATGAGTGCAATATCCTTATGCATAGTATCAACAGTTATACAAAATCTAAAGGTAATTGACTTGCCACCTTGAAACCTTGTGCATCTCAATCGACCTCAAAATTAATCTTAATAACTCTTGGTTAATAAAAAAGGCTACAAAGTCTGTATCCTCAATCTTTCCCTCTCTATCCCCAATACCATTATCAATGTTATTCATACCATTCACCTCCACCACAACATCAATACCACCCTCATTTGACCTAAATTCAACCTTTCCCATTATCATCCACACAAGCACCCCAAAAATTCATTCCAACTCCACTACCTCCACAACCATTTCATATCCCCAACAATAAAACACCTCAATCAACTTACAATTTTGAGGTATTGCAAAATGATTCACACAACTACTATCTAGTGAAGAACTATGACCAGAAGAAAGACTGAGATAAAGGTCAGAATGTGCAGCACAATATGATAAGAGAATGTAGGAACTAGAGATTGAAAAAGTCTGTACATGCCTAGGATTCTATGAATTAGAAAGTCACATCTTCGAAGACTTGCATTCTGATAGAAATAAAGACAAGGAAGACAAGATTACATTGAATCTTGGTTCAATTCAGTCATCGGATCCCAATGTTCAATTATTCAATATCTTCTGACATCATCTAAATCAAGACAGTTGGCATCTCATATACAGGTACATGTCAAAGAATATCTTTCAAACATGCATATGAGTTTATCTATCATCTTGTTACAGACATGGTTCCACTGGAAGTATTCATATACTTGAACAAGATTTTCTTTTTCAAGTAGAGTAGGACATTAAAAAAAAAAAAAAGGGGAAAAATAAGTCCTATTGTGAAAACCAGCTTGTTGGCGCAATTGGACATGAGATTTGCTTGAAAACCAGGCAACTGGCGAGCAAAGTTCACAATAAGTTTTGCAATTTCATGATGGTTTCAATCTTTCATGGTTCTTCAAATCATTTTTGGTTCTATGCTCGAGTTGGATGATGTGGAATTCCTTAAGGTCCACCTTCCAACATATCTTGTCCCATCGACCTCAACACTTTATCTGGGATCAAGATTAGAGATTATTTGGAGTGCCTTGGAGCTTGCATTCATCAATGGCAAGCCTCCTCGTTGATAACAATGGGAATACAACAATGTCTCTTGATTGTCAAATCTTGCAGGCGACTCGACTTCGACACATTCATTCGTCTCTGTCAAGATGCACTGAGGTACCTTGACACTCATTTACATTATCGGTGAGTTGTCTCGTATTGGTTAACGATTTTCATTATTGATCGGTAATCCAATGATTTCTTCCCATGCTCGACTTCGACACATTTATTCGCATGGTAAGAATTGTACCATGAATGTTGGCTTTGATGAAGACTAATGGTTTTATGGAATCAACAACAACTTGCAGCAATACATTTTATTAGTTTCTTGTAGCAGCATGTTCATATTTTTTTCAATTCAACAACAGCTGCGGAAAGTGGCAATTTCTGCAGCTATTGCTGTAGCAGCCTGTTTTTGTTTTTTGCAACTTTTTCCAGAGGCAGTTTTGGCGCAAATATTGCAAGAGATTGGAGCAGAAATAAAAAATTATGAGCTTCTGGGTTTTCTCAAAATATGATAAATTGAGTAATACGTGGACATAATTTGAAAAAAATAAATTTTTAAGGGCATCTCAGATGGTTTTTTAAGGTAGATTTTCATTTTTCAGCATTATGGACAGATTAGGACAGATTTCAGTATTTTTTCACAGCAGTGCCTTTTCTTCATCAAAATTAAATTCTAAAAGCATGTGGTAGTAGAAAAGGTAAAAATACACAGTTTCCCTTTTGAATCACTCAATTCGGCCTTAAAATGAGTTCGTGGCGTATTTTTTTTGTTGCAACATTGGGCAGAATGAAGGGTGAAACAGGGAAAAAATTGATTTTATCATAACTTTCAAACCCTGCATCCGTTAGTCCTGAAATTTTTATGGTAAATGCATTGAGGTAGGGTGAATAAACACATAAAATTTCAAAAAAATTTAGTGTGTATTCCTCAAGAAATTGGCCACTTTTACCTACAACCATTTCTCATTTTTCGGGAGATCCGTGAAACCAATGGCTAATATTTTTCATCGGAAGATGCATAATAATATTGGTAACAAACTTAGAAAATTTCGCGGAAATATGATGTACCATTTGAGATAAATCGCAAAATTCATTTCATTTTACAATTCCACTCCATCTCACCCCACTTTCATTCCATTTCACAAGTCATATTCCACTTTCACTCCATTACATTTCACATCCATATTCCATAGCCACACTTCATTTATTTTTACAGATTGCATGTTGTAGCCACATATTATTCAGCAGTTCTGACACAATTGTACAGCCTACAAAGAGATGATGATTACAAGAAATTGAAGGATTCTGTTTTGAAGACCAACATGCTAAAAGAGGACCAAAGGAACAACATCAAGCACAACAATTAACAAGGTCAAAATTCTGAGGTAAATTGTGAAAAATATTGTAATAGCAAAAAGTTAAAACATGAAATAGATACAATGTGTATAATCATATGTTTCCTAAATAACCTATCATTCGAATTGATTAACATATCTTGGCCATATCCCTTATCCAACATTCCATAACGGTCCTCATTAAAACCTTGATTAATGACTAACGGTCATAATCACAAACGTAACTTACTAGTCCACATCTCCTTAAGATTGTATCATTCACTTATTTCACCACAAGTTCATCATAAATTCTCCATCAGATCCATAGCCACTTCATTTTCCCTTATAGCTTAATTACCTCCATCCATTCACCTCCATTACACTTTGCAGCCAATCCATCTCTAAGTGCAGAAAGGTAATTCTGAGGGTGAAGCATCATTCTTCAACTAATCCATTTTCAGAAACAGAGATACAGTTTCAAAATAAAGCATTAGACTCTGTAGTCAATCTATCTTCAAGCATAGAAAAGTAATTCTGAAAGGAAGATAATCTGCACAAAGGAGGAATGTGGCTAATTGTCAGGACATAACCAGTTGGAGTCAAGTATTTGGAAGGATATCCACAAGTCAAGGAGCTACTACAACAAGCAGGGAGGTTAAATTTTATAGAGAAATTTGATGGCTTCCATAAGGAGATTACAAAATCTTTTGTCAAATATTTTGAATCAACAACAAATTTATGATTATGTGGAATATTTGGAAAGAAAGGCCTCATAGAATCAAGAAAGATCCCTCATTCCACAAGAACCTCCAATAGAAGCCCTGAAGAAAGATAATTATGAATTTGATATATTGAACAGACACATTAAGAATGAGAATGAAATCTTGAGAGAACAAGTTAAATTGAAGAATGATATGAATAATACTCTCACTCTGCAAATGGGGACACTACACAAAGAAAACAGGAGGCTAAAGAAGAGGAATAAGAAATTGAACAGAGCCCTCATAAATCTTAGGTTTAAATTACTCATAAAGAAACCCAGAATAACACTAACCAGCAAAAGAAGCAGAAACATAAGGTTGGATGTTCTAAGAGAGGTTTCAGAGCACATGGAATAAGTTTTGATAAAATTGCATGAGGACATGCAATAGTTTTGCAGTGGGGGTATGTTGAGCCCTAGAATTGCCTTCACTTTTACAAACCTTCACTTCATTTCATCATTCTTTTATCACTTCATAAGCCTAAAATCAATGAAGAATGATTAGGATTTCTTAAATGTTACATGCGATTGATTAACATATTGTATTTTCATGGTTTTTGCTGTTTTAATAATTTTGTGCAAAATAGCTACAGAATACAGACGTTCCATAGTCGATCAGGCGTTCTGCAGCTATTTTAGTGTTTAAACAGGTTACAGGTGTCGTCTGAGGGAAATAAATATATGGTTAGACTCCAAAACTCTCCTGCATCATTCCTTGTCCTCCACGAGGGCTGAGCAAAAATCTGGAAGTGGTTATGCACGTGGACAAAGCCAAAACCAAGAAGCAGACTTCTATAAGGAAAAGGACTCTTGAGGTGTCTTCAGCAAAATATGAGTCCTCAACAGGAGTTTTAGTTCGATTTTGATTATAAAAGACACCTATGCCTATTTCTACTCAATGTCAGTTATGTATTTGCTTATAAAAATAACTCGGTGAACCGAGAAACAGTTAGTTGATGTTCTAGTTGATGTTTTGTTGTTAGTTCTCAAAGACTGTGATACTCTGTTTCTGAGCGTTTTTCCTTTAATGAAAGAAGTATAACTTTGATGCATGATCTGAAGCAAAATTAAGGAGTTAAGGATTCGTGTGCCAATTTGATGGTAGAGGGCCCCTACTGTCTGAGAGGCTTTGTACATATTTTCTAGATAAGTGACCTTTAACTCTGTTTTGTTCTTAACTTAGGCAGTTTTCTGAGTTTATTCTCTTGCATCTTACTTGTGTCATTTACTTACATTGAATATTACAGTCAATCTTGTTTTCATGAGCTGTTCCAATATATCACTAATGCGTGAATGAGATATAGCTGTAGTACTCTTGAGTTAATTGCATTTTAGTTCATTTCTGTTCATTGCATTTCAGTTCTATTATCTAATTGCATTTCAGTCATGTTAATTAGACTTAAAAGACTCTCATTATTTTATAATTTTCTCTTGTTCTTAACTTCTTCTAACACATGATTATCATATGAACAAGAATTAGTTATATCATTTTGAGCTCTTGATTGTTCTGCAATTTCTCATAATTTTACAAATAGCCTTTTTCCCAAGTTGTTCCAAGATATCTCTAACCTTTGAACGAGGCTTAATAGTAACATTTTGAGTTGCAGAATGAGTTAATTCTAGTGTCATAAGTTATTTTGGCATAGGGTTCCTTACTATGTTGCAGATAATCTTTTCTCAAAATGTTCCAACAAATTTCTAACCAAGGATGAGATTTTCTCTATGATATTTTAAGTTGTTGTTTACTAAAGAGAACCTCATTACATCAAACTAATCATTTTCTTATTTTGTTCCAACATACCTCTAATGAAATGAATTGGACTTAGTTTAATGTTATGAGTTACTTTTCTTATCAGCTTTACAATTTGAGGATTAGCATTTTCTGTTCTTAGGTGCCATTCATAGTTTAGAGTAGATTTTATTCTGTTTTAGCGTGATCAGTAACTTCTCTTTGCTAGCAATTCAGTTCTTTTCCCCTTAGTATAAAAACACAAAACCAAAAACACTAGAAAAACACTAAGCACAACGAAGTAGGAAGAAGATACTTAGGCACATATGGTGCACTTCACTTCAACAGTTTACTAGCCTTGGTTGACAATTTATTACATCAATTTAGGAACACTAAGTTGAGTAGACAGCACCTATTAAGGAAATTGCATGGATTCCAGCAATGAACTTGCTTGCAACTGGAAGTTGTGACAAGACACTTAAGTATGTATATGATGGTTTTATTTTATTCTGTCTCTCTTCGCTTATTTATGTTATGACGTTGCTTGTAAATGTTAGTGGAATTGTGACCTTATGAATTTTAAACCCATTTGAGCACAGTGCCAAAAATTTAATATATTTTAGGCTTTGAGTGAAATAGAAACTTCTCATCTGGCCAATTTTTTTATAAAATTATAGGAGATAAAGAGAAACAAATTGTTAGATTAACCCAGGTCCTAGATTAACTGCTCAATATTCTTCGCTTACTACCATAGCCTCGTACCTATGCAATCCTTGTTAGAAACAGAGACACCTTCCTTTTAATTTGGATTAGCATTGTATTCTGCAAATCTTCATATAAATTGTGTTGTCCCTGGTGATAACTTTTAATGCATGGATCTCCTGCTTGCAGCTTTCTATCACTCTCTCTTTTTATCCTATGCACTGCTTCACAGGTACTGGACCAAAGGTTGACTGGAACATCATAAACTTGAATTTATTTAAGACTGCATCAACCTCTCCTCCAAACTTGAAGCAAATTTTGAAAGCTTCCTCAGCCTTTTCCTCTAAGGCTCTAGCCATGTTGAGACATTTACAAGCTTTAGAAAAACATATTATTTTCTCCAAGTCACGGAGTTGAGGAATGTCTCCCGCCTCATCAGGATACTGTATTTTCCATTGAATGATGTCATTTAGCATATTTATAATATTCTCCAATTCTTCCTTGACAGGCACCATCCTCTTTATATAATCATCAAACTTATGAGTTTTATCTTTGATGCCCTGAATTCTCCTATAGAATTATTTCTGAACCGTACTCAATTCCTCTTGGATCTCAAGTGATTTCCCTTTGAACTCTTTAACTGAGTCTAGTTCACCTTGCTGCTGGAATTCTAGCTCTGTAATTATTTACTTAGCAGCACTGAGTTCCAACTAAGAAACATAGATCTTTCTCTTCAGCATGGCAACATTATCACCTGTTGCTTGGGCCATGGTAATACTAGCAGCTGCTGTCATCTCTGAATCAACTGTTGTTTCATGAATGAGAACCTCCTCAGTGACAATTTATCCCCCAAACTTATCATTTTGGAAACTCTCCTGCTGACTTTGTTCTTCTTGTATTCATAATTGAATTTTTTCAATACTACTACTAGGTCAGCCATGGTCATGGGGAAAAATTGCTCCTTCTCCATTTCTTCAATCTTACATGGTTCAACTGGAGACTGAGGAGTGGGGTTTATCTTCGGAGATGATGGAATGCCAAGGTTTTCAATCCTTTTATCTTTCCACATAGCTTATTCCTTCTTCTTTTTGAGTTCCTCATCTATTTTCCTCCAAATCTCTTCATCTCTTTTCCTTTGTTTTTCCTGCTGCTTGATTCTTTGTTCATTTTCCAAAGCCAATTATTTCACCAGGTCATCTTGTTTTTATTTCCTTCTCAGTTCTTCTGCCTCCTTCGCTTCTTTCTCCTCTTCAATCCTCCTCTTGATTCTGTCTGCTGCTTTCTCCAATGCTTCCTTCATCTCCTTCACCTGTTCCAATACCCTCTGAGGCTTTTCAACTTCTTCCTGGAGGTTGAAAATAGGTGAAGCATGGGTCTATTCAGCCTTCTTTTGAGGTCCTTGATTTAGATTTTCTTTAACTTCAATGGATAAATAAGTCTCTTGAATATTTCCTCATTAGTATCCTTCTCATGGGTATAAGACCACATCTGGTTGACATCAACACAATGGCTAATAACAAAAGCTTCAGGATCATGCTTCCTGAATCTTATCTCACCAAAATTATATGATTCAATTTCACTGGCCTCTTTCATGGCTTGGCTGGTGTGATCAAATACATAGTATCTGATCCTGATAGGAAAATTAGGCCATATGGACCACTTTTCCCTCTTACTAGTACCTGTCACTCGATGAGCAAATGTATGATATAATATTTCCAATAGAACCACTATGGTTGTAGCATATAAAGGTAGTAGATGAGGAGCTCTCGATGCACCATCTCCATTACACCATTACACCATACACCATAGGGCTCACAAGAGGAAATATGAAAAAATAATAATACACCATCAATCTACTCTCAGAAGAGATGAAAACAATGCACCATCAATCTCCTCTTAGGAGAGATTAGCATAGTGCGCCATCAATATCCTCTGAAGAGATATGAAAATAGTACACCATCAATCTCCTCTTAGGGAGAGATGAAATTTGTACACCATTAATCTCTTCTTAGGGAAAGATGAAATTTGTACACCATCAATATCCTCTCAAGGAGAGATGAAATTTGTACCTCATGATTGCAAGCCTCAGAACCAAATTCCCTGACCACATAGGTCTTATGGTAACCCGATGATGCTATCAAACCAATGCTCCCTCTCAAAGGGATCCTGAGCCATTCTAGGCTTCTTACATAATCTTCAACCTACTCAAAAGAAGAAAGGTATCCATGGCTGATTTCAATACTCGTTTTATTAGTAACATCTAGCTATTTGTCCAGCGTTAACCAAAGCTTTGAACAAAAGCGAACACCAACAACCTATCAATGTTATTTCTTTTCTCAACAACATATTCTTGCAAGTTTTTCTTCATCAAGGAAGTAGCCATGGGCTCACAATCCATCATGCCACATTCTCAAGAAGTATTTTATCATGTTCATGTAACACTTTCAATTAAATCCCTCTTACACTAAATAGGTTCTCATCCTTTGTGAGAAATATATCATCAACACAGAGAGAATTTCACGAATTCATCTTCAGTAGATCAACTTCTTCCTTCAGAACTTCAAGCCATATTCATATTTGAACTTGTAAATTTATGTAGATTTTCTATGTTTGATGCAACTTTACTTTCACTACAACAATCACACAATCAAGTAAAGTGCTGATAGAACATACCAGTAGATCAACAGAAGACAAACCAGAAACAGATAAATGTGTTGGTGTGTTACGACGGTCAACAGGATGCTTCAACCAACAAAATCTCCTTGGTCAGCCAACCCAGCATGTGTCACAACAACCCTCAAAAAATCCACATGGTCAACTCAAATTCAACCCCAGGAAAGTCAATGCTGCCCAGAAAAGTCAATGTAAAACAACAGCAAGCAGCAGCAACGACAGCAACAGCAGTAAGCAGCATCAACGATAGCAACAACAGCAATGATAGCAACACCAATAGCAATAGCAGCAACACCAACAGCAACAACAACAATATCAGCAACAACAACAACAAAAATAGCACCAGCAGCAACAACAGAAACAACAACAGCAACAACATCAGCAACAATAGAATTCTCTTCGTCCTTCTTTCCCACGTGTGAACCGAAAACTGCCTCCAAGGAGCTCGAACCAATCAGAAGAGGAGAGATGTTGTGTGAGGATGAGATGAGTGAAATTTCCTCAAACGTTGACTCTATTTATACCAATCACTGAGGGTGTGTGACACATTTGCTGGGGGTGTAAAACCTTAAGGCCGACCTGCACATATTTTGAAAGTATTAAAAATAAATTCAAAATAAATGTTCTTCTCATTGGGTCAAGATGATCTTTATATCAATCTTGCACCTTTCCAAAAGAGGAACCCAATAAAAATATTGGTGTCTTCATCTGAGCATCACAACATGGAGTTTGGATCTAGTTGTCCATTTTTAACACTACCTCTCAACTAGGGAGAAATCCATCCACCTGTGCAATCAAACATCGTGCGTCATCCCGCCGTAACTTGCTTTGTTGGCCTCTTTATTTCAGAACAGAAGTGGGTCAGTCACAAAGACATCATTCCCAGCTGATAGACTCAACCCAAAGGTCCGAGACCTCCATAGGACTCACAAAGAGTCTCATACCAACTCGAAGTTGGTTTACCTGACTCGAAGTCAGTTGGAGGTCTGCAACCTCACATGGACTCAAAGAGTCACATACCAACTTGAAGTTGGTTTATCTGACCTGAAGTTAGTAGGAGGTCTGAAACCTCACTAGACTTGATCCCAGATCAAGTGGTTGGACACGTGTCATCCTAGATAGAGACTATGACAATCTCTGATGCGTCCATCAGTATTTTCTACTAGTCTCATTATTCTTAATAAGGTAGGGGGTGATGAGAGAGAGAACTCAGGTGATTGAAAACCCATTGAGAATTAATCATTCCCTGGAAAATGTTAATTTTTTCTGGCCAATAACATGATTTCTACCTAGTAAAAATGTGAAGTTAAATATTTACTAAGCTATTTTCATTCAATATTTCATTCCTCAAATGGACATACAAAAAGGAAGCATGCCATGAATTAAAATCGATAAAGTATGGACAAGATAAAGTATCATATGTTTACTTTCTAGTTCCTTACGATTGGTGGCATGTTCACCTAAAATGTTGAACAGGGTAAACATCTACACAATTTATTTCCAAAAGATTTTAACAAGGTTGAATCTCATTTATCTAGGCTTTTAGTAGTGTAAATCTTGTGGATATCGATGATAAGAAATTACAACTAATTATTAGAAATAATTAATGTCATAATTAGTTTAAATCGACGAAAGGTTCATTGATGAAAAAGCTTTTAAAATCCAATGCAAATGAAATTGGAAGGGTTATCACTTACGTTAGAACAAAATTAACTACAAAAACATCCACAAATTTTGAACAAAGGAAGAGCCCATTAATGATAATGTGAGTGAACTTGGAAAAACAATCTAACATTCATGTAAAAGCACCATAACATCAACCTCAAATAAGAGTAGACTGGATGGTTGAGGCATGTTATTAATTCCCTCACCACCTGTGTTTGATTCCCTATAATAACATGTTAATCTTGTTGTGATGACGCTAAAGGAATAAGACCACAGTCCAACATTAAAAAAAAATGGCACCTCAATAAAAAATAAAAAAGCACCCTAACATCGATTTAAGCTCTATTTTTTGGATGCTTGGTAGTCATATGAAAAACGCAAAAAAGCACCCTAACATCGATTTAAGTGCTATTTTTTGGATGTTTGATAGTCATATGCAAAACGCGGAAATTCTAGAGGCCATGCAAGTAAAAGGAATTTGAAAAACAGTGAACTGCAAGCTAAATCCAAGGCCAATTTTTCTTGAAGAGGGTTTGAAGAGGGTTTATGTGGGGTTGTAAGCATCACAACGGTTTGTGAATGGTGCAGAGATGGGAGCAATTGAGGTCGAAAGCATGTCGGAAGCGATACCAGACGCCACATATTTTGTTGTAAATTTCCCCTATTATCCTT
Organism: Pinus albicaulis; assembly: GCA_034641835.2. Classification (NCBI taxonomy): domain Eukaryota; kingdom Viridiplantae; phylum Streptophyta; class Pinopsida; order Pinales; family Pinaceae; genus Pinus; species Pinus albicaulis. The sequence goes on from CM076579.1 coordinate 1,272,681,558, forward strand.
CTTCCATTTCTCAAGTTATTGAAACCCTCATGGGTACTAAAGAAATTGCTAAGGTGAGACCGCCTCTTTCTTTATTCACTTGCTTAAAAACCCGATGACATTTACATGACATTTGACTCATTTGAGATTTTATATTCAAGAAAAATTTGGATTTAATGGAAACTGGGTTGCAAATGGTTGTATATGTTGTGATAATAGATTGAAAATCCTTGAGGCCTCCACGATAGCCTTCTTTACTAATACTGTTCCCATTCCTTTCTTTTCACAAACCGTGATCACATTATTTTCGTAATTGCAGCATTGCCCTTTTCAAAAACACTCTTGTAAATCATCAAACTCTGCACGGACTCTTCTTTTCCTTGCATTGTTAGTGTTAACAAAGTAGGCAAAACCTGGGAATCAAAATGACAAAAATTAGCTCTCTTTTGCATCCCTTAAGATCTACCTTGTGTTTTGATTTCAGCCTTTTTTCTGCTAAAATTTGCCTGGCATAGCATCACCTTGGCCACCACGTACAAAAGTCGTGCGAACATAATTTCCATCATCAATTGCAGCATGACCTAATGTAGTGTCTATTGGCTCATCTAAAATCATATGTAGTTTCCTATAATATCGTTCTTTAGCTCTAGACAATTCTACTCTTTGTTTGCTAATACGTGATCCTTTATATAATGAAGATCAACTTGTACCTCATTCAACGCTGCATGCTTCTGCTACCTCGATTGTTGAAAGAAGCCCAGGAGTATCTCCATATTAATCCTCTTGTTCCATCTTACGCTTCTTCTCAACAAGAAGAGTCAAGAGACAATCCAGATCCTTTACTGAGACTTCCATCTAGCTTCTAATTGAAGATTGGGATAGTGAAGGGAGCATTCAAGCCAACTCTATTTGAGTTATATACAATGTCATGGGCAATAACAGGTTTGAAACCCATACCTATGTTGAATAATTTGAGAACTAAACCATATTTGGTATAGAATTAGAAAAGAACAGGAAGCGAGTAAACTTCTAAAATAATCTAAACAAAACATAAGAATGAAAAACAATCTAAACAAAATATAATAATAAATAGAATTCTTCCCTGCCAAAAAATAGAAGACTGTAAATTCATTGTCTCTGAATGATGGGAAGAATATATAGGGATACAAAATAGCAACAACAACTAAGAAGTACTAAAAGCTTTCTCATTTCTGAAAGAATGAAGTAAATCAACCAATATTAAGTACAAGTAGACAAGATAACTATATTAATGTCCAACGAATGACCACAAAAGTAGGTCAATGGGACTGCAGAGTACAATGACGTCGATACAAGGAGGAGTACCAAAAGGTCTCCTATATAAAGAGCAAGAAATAAGAAATAAAGCAAGAAATACATAATGCCTGAAAAAAAAAATGAAGAAAGTCTTGGACTCCAAGCGCAAAGGGCACAAGATAATGATCCACTAAATCTCTCTCCTAATACTTGAGGTCGAATGCAAAAAGCTCAAGATGGATTGTTGTCTCGAGGGAAGGTTAGGGGAGGATTTGGAGCCTCTATAACGCCGCTGCCGAGAAGAAGTGATATGTCGCTGATGACTAGGAAATCTCGACTGCATGCTAGTAAGAGATATGGTTCGGTAATGAATAAGGGGTCCCTGTGCTAGGGGGATGGCCCCTCTAGCCCGCACTGATCTAGAGTCTAAGGAAACAATGTTATTAACTTGTTGCTTCGTGCCTCTTGCTGACAAGAGAACTGTAAAAAATGACGTAATCAGTTGTACGGGATCTGCTCTAGGAGGCTAGAGAATTTGTGTGTGAAGTCTCGTGGCCTCCTGTATGTACAAGGCTAGGCGTCTCTAGTCCATGTATTGAAGGAAGCTAGATAAGGTCTTGTTGAAGCCTAGAAAATCTCTGCTTCAAACATCGGGGAAAACCACCCGGTCGGGACCTTAAGACAACTCCTTTTTCGTTTGGTGTGGTGGCTCCGACTGGATTTAAAGGACCAGTTTCCTTGTAACTAAATGGATTGGATTGGATGGGTGGAAATGGGACTAAACTAACTGAAATAAAACTATCTAATTTAAGCTAAATACTGATAAAGAAATTCTAACTTTAACCCGGGTAGCTATATGTGAATACAACTTAAGATTGTTCCAATTCAACAATAACCATGAAAATGTATTATTAATTAAATTGAAATGTGCAGAAACAAATAAAGATAACTTTGTTTAAGAAATTAAACAGAGTTATAAAAGCATATTGCATTCATCATTGTATACCATTTACATGTAACTATGAAAAATAACGTTTCAATTATACTCAGAAATGATATATAAAAGAAAGCGTTGTGAAAACCAATATACATATAAATGATAGCAATTTTAAAACGAATATCATAAAACAAAAGATATCAACAGTGAACAGATAGAAATACCTTGTTCATCTTGAAGAGTTTCAAATGCAATCTGATACTCTATCCAGTAACTATAATGCAAAACCAAATTCCAAGGTACAGAAATGCAACACTTCAAAGATAATTTCGCATGAAAATTACCAGATGTGATCCTTTTCAAAAAATATATAAGACAATGGAGTACAGAAATGCAATCTCCAAGTCCAAAAATATTAAGATCCAGGACCCCCCTCTAAATGCATGAGAGGGGTTTAAATACTACTTAACTAACTCTAAAAATAGTTTATTACAAAAAATAAGGATTCGGTTCAATGACTGTCCTTTTCCTAGGCTAAAATACAGTGAAATTAAAACTAAATCTATCTATCTATGAATTTGATCTTTGCTCTTGTAGGCATCTAGCATATTTTTTAGAAGATGCGGTTGACCGACTTCATCAGATGTCCTGAAAAGACAGAGTCGGCAAGCGTAGGAGCAATCTTCTTTGTGGCATTGATAATACAATTGAGTGCACTGTGCTGACTGTGTGGCTTCACCAAGTACATCCAGTACGAGTCCCAATTCAATCTTGTCAGCCCTTGGATGGATTTTTCTCTTTCTTCTGCCTTTTGCCTCCATTCTGCTTGCAATTGATTTTCCTATGGGAGATAACCTGGAACAGTTTCAGAAATCAAGTTAGCTTTGTGTAAATTGTCATTTACACAATCAGTGAGAGTGTTTGCCGCTGTAGATGCCTCCTCTGCTGCCCTTTCTGCTCTTTTGATTTGTGCATCCCAATTATTAAACAATATTTCTTTACAGTTCTCGTTAATGATGGGTGCACCAGCTTTTATACCTTCTTCTGTCTTTTTCCATGCTAGATAATCATTGATCTTTTCATTAATCAAATCATAATCATTTCGTAAATCTACGACATGATTTGTGATTTTATCGCTTTCTTGGCACAAAGAATTCCATTGCAATATTTTTTGGCAGAAAAATTCCTCTTGTTGCAGTAGTTGATTGTTCAAAGAGATGGTCTCTGAAATGAATTCTGGAAGCTTAGGATCATCCTTATGCTGTTCTTGGATTTCTTGAAGTTGTTGTTGTAACTCTTCAAGTTTTAATTGTGCTTCCTTATTGGCCTGTACCTGTTGCAATTGCTGTTGCAGAGCCTTTATCTGTTCTTCTTTTTCATCCAACAAAAGTTGTATCTCAACTGCTTTATCAATTGTTGCAGAAGCATAAGCTCTTGTTATTTGAGATAACTTAGTGAGATTATGAGTAGGCTCTGTGGCAGGATCTTTCCACAAAACGTCTACTTGTTCTGGTTCAGTAGCAATTGCACTTTCTATTTTTCTCTTTTTCCTTTGTCTCTTAACTACTGCTTTGTATTTTGGGCTATAAAATACATCCAGAGGAGGAATGTCCTCTACATTAAGTACGATTTCAGAGGAGGGTGTGATTGGTATGTGCTCTGTTACTGCGGCTTTGCTGCTTGTTCCTGCGTTCAAAACTTTGGTTGTCTGGACAGGGGTCTGTACATTCTATCCTTCTATATTAATCAATTGATTAAAGGTTTCCCATTCTTTATCTAACTCAATGGTGACTGGATGTTGCTGTACATTGGGTGGAGGAGGATTTGTCTGTTGAGGAGTCAAAATTTGCTGCTGAGCAAGTTCTTTTGATTGTGCAGAATCTTTAATGGATTCTTCCATTTTATCTTCCTTTTATTTGGATGTATTGGAGTGTTCAGAATCTCTGTCAGATTTTGATTTGGATTTACCTGTGCTCGAACTGCCATTAAGACTAACACTAGGAGTTTTCTCCCTTGCGGGCTCTAAGCGTAGATTATCCAAAGGAATAGGAATTAGTCTCGTTTCTCTGTACAACTTGAATTCCTGAAAATCCCCTGGAGATAGCTGCTCTTTAGCTGAATTCAAAACCTCTTTGAATGAATTTCTTTCTTGGAACATATCATCAAAAAGATCCTGCTCCCCGACAAATTCCCTTACTTTGATTGCATTGGTAAAATTCTTCACAATATCATTTTCGTCATATAACCTTCTTGAGAATTTGAACAGCTGTAGGCATGTAATGTTGCCTATCTCTTGAAATGCATGACCAATATCAAACAGTGAAAATGTTCCACATTTTACGGGAAATTGTGGCCAAATGCCTTTTTTCTTGTCTTTTAAATCTTTTGTCATACCTCCCTGGCCACAGGTCTGATAAGCAATTTCCCGAGCGACAAGCCTATCTGGAACATATAGGGGTAACACATGGGGAGAAGCATAACTTCCAAAAACCCTAATATAGGTGAACAATTCTTCTCCAAACCATCTTGCGACGGGGAGCATATCAACCTCTATTTCTGAGGATAACCTCGGGGCATCTTTATTATACAATGTTCTATACAATGGAAACATTATTCCATGGCAAATTTGGTAAAAATGGGGAACAAACTCAGACTCCCATAGTTCTTTATGATACACATGAATGGGCAAAGGGTCGTGGATAGTCCATTTCCAGCCCATTACAGGGAATTTAGAGACATAACAGATGGCATCCATAACATAAGCAGACAAATAAAAAGGCGGATAAACCCGCTGGGAAACATTTCGTTTAGACCGGTATTGAAAAATAGCAGTGGTCAAAGTATCAGATAGGATTTTGGCCCAGTCTACAATTGTAGAATTAACGGCCACATTCAACAAAGGAAGCCATTCGGGTAAGATCATATTTATGTCAGGCTTTCCAAAAAGCCTGCATAACATGGCAGCAGTAAAACAGTAAGGAGAGGTAAGCGAACCCGTGCTGTACATACCTTGTTTGTTCTTCTTCAATGGTTCACTTCTTTTGGTCCACTCCTTTGTGCATTCTGCCAAATTTGAGTGTTCTTTGGCAAACTCTTCCATAAATTGCTTATTGAAAGTTGCCTGAGGTTCTGGCAGCTTATACATTAATCTCAGATCTTCTACGGTGAATGACCCAATTAGCTCTTCAGATGGAGTCTTGAATTGCCTGTCTGAAATATCAGCACTGTCCAGTACCCATCTCACCATGTCTGTGTATGGGAGAATCCTTGGCCTTGCTGCTATTCTATGCAGAAATGAGCAAGCCAAGTCTCTAAGGGTTGCTTCAAACGTATCCTTTGAACCTGTTGTAGCTGCAACTTTCAACACCACAGGGTTTTCATCTTCCAACAGTTTATACATTCCCTCCCAAGTGGATATACCGGCGTCCTTGTTACAGGCGGTGTCTGCGTATAGCGAAGCCATTTCTTTGTTCTCAGAACTTGAGCTCTTCTCCTTCTTACCCATAGTGTTTAGCGGAAGCTTTGTATAGTGGTCTGCTCCTTCGTGCCTGTGTTTTATGAATAAATGGGAGTAATGATATAAGAAAGGTGATGAGACTGTTTTGAATGTGAAAGCGGATGAAATATAATATTTAAATTGTGAAACGACTTTCAATCTAAACACAATCTCTTTTCACATTAATAATCAATCCAATCATTTAATATAATCATTAAAGCGCATAACGGACTTGACATATGGGAAGATTGCCTCGGGATAGTGCGCCTACATGAATCTGCGACATTGCGATCTACGATTTGCTGCGCAATATCGCAATATCGCAATGTCGCAATATCGCAAAATGAAATCATCACAGTCATAAAAATAGCGCAAAAACAGGAATTGCGCAATAGTGCATATCGCAAAAAGCACAAAAGCGCATATCGCAAAAAGCGCACAATCGCAAAATGAAATCATCGCAAAAGCGCAAAATCGCAAAAGCGCACAATAAATAAGAGCGCAAAAGATATTCGTTAATCATTTCTGTTTTCTGCGCTATGCGATCTGCGATCAATGCATTTTTATATATACTATTTTTGTTATGGATGCGCTATATTGTTTCAAGAGAAATTTTATTATAATCTATCATAAACTTAAGTGTTTCTAAATATTCTTTCTAAGGGATTTCTTATAGGTTTATGATAGAAAGTTTTATTTGAAAGGCAAACAAATCCTAATTGATTTTTTGGATTTTTTAACTAAGGGTCCCCATTTATTTAGTATTATTACTATTACTAAAATAAAAAGGGGGGTTGTTGGTGGTCACAACAGGTCTGTATCCCTCTGAACAAGCAATGGAATCTCCTACGAATCATAGTAAATGGGGCAGCAGAAGATGAAGTGCTCCTCCGACTTAGTCTCTCAAAGGTGGCACAACTGGAAAATCATGTCTAACCATGCAATCTGTTGGTCAGCCTCAAGGCATAGTTTATGAGAACCTACTTTGATCAGACCCAAGGGAATCCAAAGTGTGTGCATCTAATGGTGAAGCGTGTAATGGGGCCGAATAATGAGTCCATCTCTGAACATCATGAAGTGCTCAACATAGAAAGCCATCTTCGGACGTAACCCATCCTAAGGGTTTATCCAAATAACATGTACATATTTCCTGTAAATATCATCTCGGATGATTTTATTCATCTCTTGTTTGGCTGGTAGGAGGTGGCCCACTGCACACAAAGAATACTTGAATGGAGGGAGTTGGTTTATCTTGATACCAACTGAAGCAAGGAGATCTGAGACTCCAGCATACCAACATTAGGATTAAGCCGAAGGACTCGCTATTGGAATGGACTCTGATGAAAGGTAGGCCAAGTATGGATATCTCTCCCACCCCTTTGTTGTATCCGCAAAACCTCGAACATGGTGAAGAAGAGAGATGATACCAAACACTGTCTCAAGGCAAAAGGGGTGAGCTCCAAACTCTGTAAGAATGACGGCCTGAGGCACTGTCTGCTTACACTGAATGATGCGACAAAGAAGGGTGATCTACACTCTCTCTGCAGTAGGTCAATCAGAATCTAGTAAGCTAGGACCCCAAACCTCTGAACCATATAGAACTATGGGTCAAACAAGACTTTCCATCAGTGACATCTTGGCTGATATGTCCTAAAAATGATTCCGAAAGCATTATCTCTAGAGAAGGGCCAAGGATCCATAGCCCTTGTTGATTCGAGGCTGGACTGCAGGCCGCAAGCTAAAGCAAGGTCCTGTGAATAGTACCCCAAGATAGGTGTATGAGCTGGTGATCTCAATCTCCTCTCCTCTAAAAAAGAAATGGAGGTCACAGAAGAACTTTTTCGACGTGTTGAAGATAATAACCTTGTTTTTACCTACGTTAACCATCAACTATCGAAGATCACTGAAAAGGGTCAAGGCATCCAACTGCCTCTGCAATCCATCAGGGGATGGGGATAGAAGGACCACGTCATCTGCAAACAACAAGATAGAAATCAATACATGATGTAGAAGGCAACCATCACCGTCCTGGATGTGTTCATGCAAGAAGGACTCCAGCTCGTTAATATAGATCCCAAATAGTGTGGGGGACAAGGGACAACCTTTTTTTACTCGAATAGTGCTTCGGATAAAATCTGATAGCCCATGTACTATGCGTAGATGACCAAGGACCGACTTATATAAGCGCATGATGGTTGACAAGAGGGTCTCTGAGATGCCAATATATTTGAGTCTCTGGAATAATGCTTCTGAAGACACCGAGTCAAAATCTTTTCAAAAGTCTACAAAACAACAATAGACTTTCGAAGAGCAATGTTGTGCCTCCTCAATGATGGCCCTAAGTGTAAGGATGTGGTCAATAGTCTGGTGCTCAGGTCGAAATCCAACTTATCCTCTAGCTCTAAGTTGTTTCCGCTCAATATCCTTGAAGATTTAGAGGTGGAGGGATGTAGCATATAGTTTGGAGAATGTGTGGCCCACCATGATAGTCCTATAATTGTTGGGATCTGAGCTGGGCCTCAATTTGTGTATCGGGTGAATGATGTGCTGAGACCATGTTGATGGGAAACCTGTACAGACCACATGGTTGAAGAGATCAACCAAGTAGGGAGCCAGAGCATGAAGACCGTGTTTAAGGAACTCTGCTTAGAAACCATCTTCATTTGTTGCTTTGCTACTGTTCATCACCCAAATGGCCTCTCTAATGTCACTATCATAGAATACGAAACTTGAAGAGGGCAGAGAGGTCACCTGAATCTAGGGTTGCCCTGGGATGTCATAGAGGGTGTACAAATGGGAGAACATGGGATGGGGGTTAAGGTCGGAGGGGAGGGGAGAGTGGCAGGGGAGGACAATACGCCAAAATTTTTTATGGGAGTGAGCAAGAGAGGTACTCAAGTCACGTCTTCTCTGGGAGACAAAGAGATGTTTCTTGCGACGGAGGAGGCGACAATATGAGGCTTTGATATTGGGGTAGGAGGGGTGAGTATGGATGAATGCATGTCGAAGCTGGCGGTGGAGAGCTTTGCATTCCTCATCATACCATCGACTCATATGGAAATAGGGTTTATGAGAGGTGGAAGTGGGACGACGAGAGTGGGGGTAGGACTTAAGGGAAACATCCAAAATGATGGATGAGAGACAGTTGTACTTAGTCGATGCGGAGTCAAATAGTGAGAATTTTTCCATGGAGGGGAGCATCTGGTGAAGGTGGGAAGAGAAGATGTCTAGGTCACTCTCATCAAAATGAAAAGTAGTACATGGTGAGCCCTTTGGGGGAGGTGGGGTTGTCAGCACGAAGAGAGAAAGAAAGAAGAGCATGGTCAGCTAAGGGGATGGGGGAAACAAAAAAGTAATGAATGAAGGGGAGGAGGTTCTGGCTAGAGAGGACATAATCAACAACGCTTGCTCCTCCACCATGAGGTCGACATGTGAAAAAGTGGAAGTTTGGAAAATGCAGGAGGCCATTAAGAATCAATAGCTCCTGAGATTCGCCCAAGTGTAAAATATGTCGACCATAGGTAGTAAGGGGCCCCAACGCATCATCAGGAATCCTTTGAAATCCCACTGACTCTAGGTCGATCTCCTAGATGCAAAAAACATCCTCAAACCGATTGTGAAGAGGGATCTGGAGGGCTCTAGTGCCGGAGTTGAAGTCACCTAGAAGAATAACCTCCCCAAATGCTGAATACTGGGCTATGGTGACATACAAATTGACAAAGCGGTCCCCGCCAGGCCCATTATGAATGTCATATGATGAAGAAGCAAGAGGGAAGTAACAAACAACAATGTAAGTGTCCCTGGGGAGAGGAGAGACCCCTCGAACCTGAACCCAAATAAACCTCGCAAACTCATCCGCAAACACCAAATAAATCCTGCTCTAAAAGGAATCTCTGATGAAGCAAGAAACTCCCCCAGAACCTCTGATACCATCGGAACTCCTCGTCTCCTGCCTACAAGCTAAGAACTTATGGTAACTTGTAATGTCTGGAAGAGGTCGAACAGGGCTCTCATGCATCTCGATGATGAATAAAATACCCGACAGTCGAAGAGAATCATATAATAGACCCGGCGATGCCCAAAAAGACCCATTCCCATTCCAACAACTGACGGAAATGGATGCCCCTTGTTTCCTCCCCTAACAAGCCTATCTTTTGGAGGACCTGAAATGAGGCTTCCACCCAGGTGGAAAAGTGTCTCGAATCACTGCTTTGAGGTTCTTGATAACTTCCCATTTCCCTGCCTGACGTGTTGCTATAACCAACTCCCTCAAGCGTTTGAGCTCAACAACCTGTGTTTTAGTGAGATCTTCATCAAGGAAGATCTTACTAGGAGGTGAGAATATTTTTCGCTTAGCTGTAAGAGCCCAAAGGCAATCAGCTGCCGACCTGAACCAGAGAAAGAGAGTGGAATCGTACCCAAGCCAAGCCCTATCAAGGGTCACATCCTGGAGATCTAGTTTTTCATTGAGGAACAGGGTCCCAACCACCATGGTGTCTGAGGATGTGAGAGGCAAAGGAAGCCCTCTCACTTTGAGGATCAATCCTTATGCTTGTCTAGTGCGTTCTTCCATGAGTTTAGATTGTACCACCTCCTCAACTGCGGCTAAAGGGGGAGCGAGGGGGGTATCCCTTCCTCTAGCAACCTGTGCCCATGAGTTGATGTGTGTTTCTGTTTCTTGTTTAAAGCCCTCTTGCTGAGCTTTGATATCCTCCTATTTTCTTTTCAGATTGAGAAGTTTAGCATGTAGAGTGTCATTAGAGGGGTGGTGGTGAACTGCTTGCTCCTTGTTGTCCATCAACAACTACTTCAGTGAACCATTATCGTCTTCCATTACAAATACTTTGTTCCTGAGTTCATCGACCTCTCTTTTTAGTGCCTGGTTAGAGGATTCAAGGGTTTCCAATCTCCTAAATAGTTCTTGAAAAGCCTTGTTTTCGCATCGAAATCCATAATCGGGCAAAGGTGACGGTTCTGACAAGATTTGAAAGAAGTCTTCGACACCTATGTCTATGTTGGTAGGAGGTCGTGATGGCATAGTCACCTGTGGTTGATCCTATTGCTGTGGTTGGGTTCCCGGGGATCCAAGCATCATGGTGTTGACATCATTAACGAAGATCTGCATCTTGAAAGTGGAATAACACTGCTGAAGATTGATCCCTGCACTTCCACAAGAGCTCTTGAAGAATCTCTCATTGTTGAGGAGAAAACAGACTAGAGAGACATACTAGTGCCAACAACACGGGCCGAGGCCCAAATCAGACATGATAATCAATACTCACTGAGGAGTTATGACAAACACTTTACTTGCAAACCCACAACTCTCGTCCATGCACTTTCACGACAAGATTCCATGCGTGAATGAGCAGCAGTCGGCGGACAAACTCTAATCGCATGAATGAGTGGTAGATGGCGGACAGATATCTGTAGAGTCAAACTAAAGACTTGCTCTTCTATGTCGATTATTCACTGTTTTGAGAGATAAAGAAGCATTGGCGAAAGATATGAGTGACCAAGAATCGAACCTTACAGTCGAAGAGAAAACCCAAATCTATTTCATAGGCCGCTGCTCCTTTTACTCCGCTCCCCACTTATGTGGCTCCCTGCCCTTTCCTTTCATAGGCCTTAAGAAACACTGAAGCTGAGAGAATTTGATCACACGTGCTGCCTGCCTAGACTCTGACGGTGTGTGTCCAGTAGAGGGGGTTATCGATGGCTCTGCAATTCTGGTGGATGCGATACTATTGATGCTAGAGTAACCGGAGTTGCTTTGATGTTTGGCCCGCCATTGAAGTTCCAATTCCACTACCACTTTAAGCTAAAGGAAAGACCTAGGGCTGGCCCAAGAATACCATGATAGGATACAATTCAGGGAAATAGGAATGTACAATGGAATTAATATTAAACCTTGTACCTGCCGAGTGATCGATATGTATGCAGATTCGACAGATGCAGATGCAATTTGATTGATGTTGGAGTAACTGGAGCTGCATTGATGTTTCCAATTACACCACTGACTGGATCAATGCCCTGTATCTATTTGCTAGTATGCTTTTCTGCTAGCGTGAGAAGGACATCTCAAACCAGTTATTGCAAACAAATGAGAATTTTCCTAGTATACTTCCTGAAAGTGATACCAGTGCCCCCTGGATGCAGACTTGTAGCTAGCCGTATCCCTAATCATTGTCCTGGACCCAACCTTAGACCAAAAGAAACTCGTCCAAATAAGGGCAAATTTGGAAATAGGAGTCGTGATTTTGTTGCTTCAAGTATTAAATCATTTGCAAACTCCATCTTAAAGCTGCAACACACAAAGATGGATATTTATAAAGATGCTGAAAGGTTGCGTGTTGAATCTGAGGAAAAGCGAGCAGAATTAGATCTTAGATGGACTGAGATTATCATGAATACTCAGTTGCAAATTGTTAAACTACTTTCTTGCAAGAATCACAGAAGAAAACCAGCTGCTTTTACTTCTCCAGTTCATTTGACCACCGCTACTATTAACTCTTTATCTTTAGATACTGTGGTTCCAGTAAATTTCACTGATGTTAGCAGGCAGACTGTGCAGTCTATTTTCCCTGGAAACGAGTACATTGTTTCTCATTTGTCTTTTCTGCAAACCTAGGGACAGATGATGGCCATCAATATGGGATCATAGAAGTGGCGCTTTGGTGGATCGAGGGTTGATTATGTCTGCTCTCACCAATGTGTATATGGTGTATGAATCTGAGCCAAATATCTGCATAAATGTCAAAATATGCTAGCAGATTCTAACAAATCATCAAAAACACTTCTTATGGTTGTAAACACTATCAGGAATATCAGATATAGATACAGAAGTATGTATCCTTTGGCAGCATTGGAATATCATCTTGTGCTGGTGCTATTTTATGTGTGTTCATTAGTAAAGACCCTATTGTTGAACAGACAGGGAAAGCAGCCAATAAATTTAAAAGACATTATAGTAAAGACCCTATTGTTGAATAGACAGTGAAAGCATCTAGACAAGTCAATTATAAAAATTTAACATCACCATTAAGCAACTTTATCAATGTACAAGGTCAATTCCTGTATTATAATTCGAATACATTTTTATATGACACGGGTACTAACAATTATAAAATTTACCTACATATAAATTATAGTAGCTCCTTCAAATAAGTTTTAGAAGAGTATTAAGGGTCCTCCAATAAACATGTTTATTAAAGGGATGCACTAGACAATTGAGCCTGAATTAAATCTCCCTTAGCCTCCACAGCCCAAAAGGAGAGAAATTTTTTTGGTTTTCTTTGGCTGCTTTCCAAAAGAAGTAGATTTAGCACACCACAAATTTTATCTAGCACATCAATTCAGATAATTAAGTGTCATATCATAATGAAATAAATTCATGCACATAGAATAAATAAACGATCAAACACAATTTAATTTGATTCACCTCCATGTGTCTACATTCTCTGACTATAGAAGACAAACTTGTGACCAACTACACAGTAACATACATAATAAATTAAGGATTCTTTCACAAGTTCCAAACCAAATACACAGAAAAAACCTAAATCATCATGCACAAATCATACAGATGACGGATTTTAATCTTCTTGAATTTCCATTTCTCTACATGAAAGTGCCCATAAAAATGATGGTTGCCCTCTATAGGTTTCCATCTAATAAAAATGACTCCAGGTAGTTTTTTGTAAGAGTGGTCATATAATGCTATGATTCGGGAACTATAATAGGATTAGAAGTCCTTGAAGAATATAGTTTCAGAAGTACCATGATGAGATATTCATAATAACTCTTGTCATGCTCAAAAATACCATATTGAATTATCATATTTAGAAATTGTCTCTGGGACTGCATAGTCAATTGGAATATTGTTATATGCAGAGGCAAATTTCATGTCTCCATTCATTTCCTGGCAATGACGTATAAAAGGTTGATCTTAGACCCTGCTTTGATCAAGGTTTAATCCCTCTCTCATTAGCAGATGGATGTTTGAACCAAAATTGTAATCATTGTTTCCAGCAATGACTCCTTGCCCAAAGAAGTTATCATCATGTGTAATTTTAAAAATTTCCCCACCCTGTGAAGCAGGGTGTATTTTCACTTCAAGCCGATTGTGATAATTCATCATCTTAAGGTTCCCTAGCATTAATATCTTATTCTGATGCAACCCATCATATAAGCAAGTAATTCATTGATAGGTTACTGATTACCAGTTGGAATTGTTGAACTTGTAGTGCTAAGAGGATTAAGATTCACAATACCATTGGATGTTGTCTGTCCTTCCTTCTCAGATGGAAAAATACCCACCTTTCCTTGAACTTGTAGCTGGTTAGGCTGCCCTGTAGATATACAAAATAAGGATTTAATCTCTCGAGGTTCTGGTCTTTGATATTCCATGCCTTGCAAATCTGTTCTATATGCACAAGTAGAATGATGGGCATTTCTTAAGATTTGATATGAAAATTCAAGTTGGCGCTCATGATATGGGCACTGTTCATGTGGACATGTATAGACCTTTTGATCTTCCAATGGAGATTCCTGTGGTAACTTTCTTTTTATGATAAAATCTGCAGTATCTCCTACCTGAAAAGTTGAAACTCCCTCATTTGAAATACCTACATTGAAATGGTCAAAGTCTTGTGGTTTGCATTCCTGTACCTTGGAACTTAAGATATCCAGGTCTTTTGGTTTGCAATCCTGCACATAAATATTTTTATAAATAGAGTTTGAATCATCTTCAAAGCCTTCAACATCATACTTGTTGCCGCTTCTTAATGTCAGAGACCCAGCATGTGTAGTCACTACAGCACTAGTCGGTGGACAAGCATTAGGGTTTTTCTGGCGAGCCAATGCTTCCTCTTGGTTAACAATTGCTAGCCAAGTTGCACTTTTTTTAGCTGTCATCTTCTCCCGCAAGCACTTTGATTGCCTAACCAGTTTACGAATTTTGGCTATATCAGGTGACATGTGATAACAGCAGTAAGAACCCCCACCTTCCAAGCCTTTTTCAGATCATGATGATTTTTATAAGGCAGAGGTCTTTGTCCTTTTGGCAAGCCTAATTGTGGCCACCAATCCTCATTAGTAGTAGGCCACCAAGGAGGAGAAATACCCTTTTCTAAAGGATACCTCCGTTGAGGCGGATCATAGTGCTGCATAAGGGAAGAAAGAAGAAAACCCAAAGTGGCGCCCTAAAGTTCCTGAAGAGTATGAGGGGTAGGAGCCATAACCATGTTACTCTCATTTGCTCAAGGTGCTACGTGTTCTGCTTGATATTTTGTGATTGCAGCAAGGCCATTTCTGTCAAATCTGACCTTCTCCTTCCACCATGCTCTAATATTGTCAGAGGCTCCACTTACAGGCTTCCCTTTTTCAGGAATGATGCCATATACAAAACCTTGTGCTTTGCAAACTTCCACGATTTTCAACATGTACTTCAGTATACCATCCTCTGCCTAAGACATATTTTTCCTTTGGGCTTGTTCTTGTGTCTGTCTCTGTTTTCCTGTGTCGCTGTGATATTTTCCCTTCCATTGCTCCTTAATGTGCCTAAGCCGGATGCGATCCTTCCACATATGATTCTCAAGCTCATCCACATCAATGTACATTTAAACATTGTGAAGATCTGATGCACATGATGCAGTTTTCCTGCAGGAGTAGAGATCAACTCTGATGAAATGCAGGAATATGGTGCACAAAATCCAGTGCAATGCAAGGTGTTCTATTTTATCTTTTACCCCATCCACCCTCAACTGTCTATACTTACTTTTGTTTCCAGGATGTTGGCATCCATTACTCTATGCAAAACTCTCTTAAAAAAGATGGAGAAAATCATTGTCGGTAGCAATTCCAAGCTCTCTGTGCATACTCTACATCACAAAAAATCCTTCCAAGACAAGGGATGAATAATTTTTTTTTTTTATTTTTTTATATTACCATTCATGTTTTCCATTTATTTTAATTTCGCAAGGTTTGGCAGTTGGAGTCTTATTACATGTTCAACTCTGTCAGCACTATCAAACATAAAAGTTAATTATGGAATTTGGTCTGCCCATCACCTCCCATGCATGTGGATCATTGCCCCACTCTTGTTGAAGTTCCATTGAATGGTTCTTGTCATGATGGTGTTACGTAGTAAACTGATGCTTGTCAACATATGCTTCAGTTATTGATATTCTTTAGCATACATTAGCCAGCTGAGATAGATTTATACTATATAAAAAAACATATTAATACAAATTTACATGATCCTAATACTTGCAACAGGATGCGGTTTAGTGTGAGGGATGGGAGGGCAACATGAAAACAACCCAGGTTCAAACCTCGACAAGTGTAGAGCCCTTATGTGCATGTGTGAGGGAAGTTGTCTGACCTTCTAGAGTTGGCTTCACTTCATCAACAAAGGGCCTTAGAAAAGTTAGACTTGTGTTAAGTGGATACTAATGGGATACTTTATCTCTATTATTATATATCTTAGATGTATAATTTCAAAAAATATAAATACATATGTTGCATCAAATAAAAGACTATATTATTCCGATTTTATATATTAGTTGACATACATAGTGCACACACACATATAATTGTATATGTTAGTTGAAATATATATATATATATATATATATATAGAGAGAGAGAGAGAGAGAGTTCAGTTTCACATAAGTCAGACATAGAGGTAAATTAAATTTCTTATAGAGGTCAATTAAATTCTTAGATTAACAGGTTTTTTATATGCTCTCAGTAACTTATTTTTCTTATTTTGAGACATGGTTTAACATTATCTTGTGTTGGTTTTCACCAATATTGTAGATTCTTTATGAGGAGCAGGGGTTCTTCCTTGAAATAGCTGACATCATTCGAGGCTTGGGGCTTATGATCTTAAAGGAAGTCATGGAAGCTCGCAGTGACAAGATTTGGGCTCGCTTTGTTGTTAAGGTAATGCCATGGTTGAAAATAAGATAATTAATTCTTAGACCTTTGATTCTATGTAAAGTTGTCTCTTTTATTTGTGTTTAGTTGCTTCAGCAGACCATAGAATTCAATAATTGGCATTTGGATTTATAATGAGAACATGCTATGAAATTTATTTTAAGCCTGCATGTGATTCTAGAGTTGGAGAAAAGCACCAGACCAAACAAATTGCTATGGATGATGCTTAACAACTAACAATTGGAGATTGTTCTAGGGAATTTGATTGTGTAGGGTTGAATACCATGGAATACTCTATCTATCAACCTTTATATTTCACCATATGTGCTCATGTATCTTCTAACATATAGAATTCTAAATGCACCCTAGCCTGATTTGTCATGTTGTGTAATTTGGCAGTTTCACGATATTTTTGCATAGTAGTGGCTTCTTGGATTGGAATTGAAACTCTAACGATGTAAAAAGATCAATAATTTTCTAAGAACCGCACAAAAAATTGAAAATCGTAATTTCGATCTTTACTGAGCCCTGGACATGCATGTTACTAAGGACAACTTGCACTTAGCATAAGACAGTGAAATCATTCTGGTAGAATTAGTACCCTCACTTGAAGGTGTAAATTAGAATTATGGAAGTGTAGGAATATGCATAAGGAGAAATAATATAGCACTATATTTTATGGATTCTCCTTAGGTACATCTGTAGGAGGTTGTGTGCAATCAGGTTAGGTTGTAACACAAATTTTAACGCGAGGAATGCAAATTTTCCACCTGGCATGCAATTTTGACACTTTGGGGTGCATTATAAGTATGGAATATGATGTTTCATGGAATATAGGATAAACCCTTTTCATTTTCATCCATCAGGTTTGTAATTTATGTACATGGCGTGCATTTTTTCATGCAAGTGAACATTTTGGCACTATGAAAATAATAGGTAGAACACAAAGTTGGTCTTACAGAAAGCATATTTTGGCCCATGGGAGAATAAATCAAGGTAGGAGATGGTGTTGGTGAGAAATGTCACTAGGTGTCCCGTGAAACATGGCATGACAAAAAATGATCATAGAGGCTAACCTAAAAAATTTCCCATTCCAAAGACCTGCAAGCACGGTATTGGTGATCAAGTTTGACTTTGCCAAACTCAAAGATGACATATTGCACGGTAGGATACTTAACTGTTTGGGAACTTGTCTTTTAATGATTAATGCCCATAAGGAGGATTGTCACCTTTGACATTGTAAAAGAGATTAATGTTGAGGATTGAAAATTACTTCCTTGATTACCAATGGATGAGAGTACATTTCCTTAGTAAGGACATTGCCTTAAACAATATGGCCTTGGATTTGCATTCCAGAAGCTCATTCTTCATAAGGACATCGCCTTAAACAAAATGGCTACAAATAATTTG
Source organism: Pinus albicaulis (assembly GCA_034641835.2). Lineage (NCBI taxonomy): Eukaryota > Viridiplantae > Streptophyta > Pinopsida > Pinales > Pinaceae > Pinus > Pinus albicaulis. Next base: position 1,272,699,593 of record CM076579.1, read on the forward strand.
ATCCAAGCTAAACTCAAAGAATATGATACAGTCCATAAGGGGGAGGATGAATGGAAATTAAGGAGAAAAACTATCATTATATAAAAAACAATCAAGGTGTGGACCCATGTATATGGTTAATTTCTCCATTTTTCTATGTTATTACACTTTTATGGGAAAATTTTAATGAATTTCCAACAATAGACAAACAACAATATGGATGCAATCATGAACCTCATATTACAAAAGAAATCCTTGAACTTTCTTTCTCCAGTAGATATTCAATTAGGCTCACAGGGGAATTTCCCATTAATCCATCCATGCCTTTACAATAGAGAGAGCTTTTGCGTTATGCCTTTTTTCATCCTCCTAGCCAAAATGTTTCCATGAAATGTGCTCATTTGACCAAATTCTATGGTTTCCACATGTATGTCTTCTCATTGGAATGCTTTTCAAGGCAGTTTCTTCACATCCACTCCCATTAGAATAACATTATCTGATAAATCAATGGGGAGCTCTTTAAGATGTGGACTCTCTTGATTAGAGTAGAACAGGAAGGATTATGCACTTGCCTAGGTTTAAACATGGTATGATGTACATTCTATTGCAGTGCTTTATTTGGTACACCATTCTATGCATGGATTGCATGATTTTAGGCCTAACAAATATAATTTGCAATATGTGCCAAATTTGAACCTTCTTCGTATGTTATTATCCCATCTCTTATTCATTTATTCATTGACATATTCATCCCCTTTTATTCTGGTTAGTAAATAAGCCTTTGTTAACAAAGTGGGCCTACCTTTGGCCTAAATGCCATGGCCAAGGTGTATCTATTTCATCAAAATTATGCAAGACATTGCCTAGGACCAACTGCCTAGGCTTAGTTATCAATGAGATATCAGACGATAACACAAATTGACAACATTAAATCACGACATCATGTTCTTAAGGGGAGATTACACTTGAGTCTCCATAATGATAACACATTTGATTTACCACTTGATCACAACATGCTTGACAAACATATTTTGGTAGGGCTTAAGGAGAACATGGGGTAGCCCTGGGTCCATAACATGTACACAAGTGTAATCACTTCTTGATGGAGTAAGTTCAATGACTACCTCCACATGCTGGGTAAAGGCTATGTGAATGGAACTTGGTCAACAGTGTTTGCCTTAAGGAGAATGAGGGTAAGCTTGGGTTTGCAATATATGCACATGGTTCATCACCTCCCAATGCCATAAGTTCAATCCCTTCCTAACCCCCATGGGTGAAGCCTGTGAGAATGGAATCTTGACCAAAGGTGTGAAACTCCTCGCCACTAACTGCTAGTCCCAAGCCTGTTGGGCATTTGTGTATTCTTCCCATATCTGGATTTTGTTTTTACATTTTTTAGCAAACTTATTTAGTTATTTCGCCTTTTATATCAAGGGAGTCACTGTGTTGTGGGGTGCTCAAGGTGATATGACATGGTAGGATGGCAGGGCGATTAATGAATTGTATCCATCTAGCTTTAAAACATGTTTCTCTTAGAATATTTTGATAAGAATGACTCTCTGTTCATGAGGAGTCAGATCTAGAATTTCATTGCAAGGGAGCATTTGTCCCAACTTTGTTCTTTCCAGTTACATCCTCCCCGTTCTAGACTTCATGGATAATTGTGTTTACAGGTTTTGTGGCTCCCATGATACATGTCTGGTGCACTCATCACATGCAAGGACTTAAGGTCAGTTGTGGGAAAAATTTGTGAAATTCAGTACAATAGACTATTCAACTACATCTTCTGTGGATTAGGACATGTGGACAATTCAACCTATAAAGGTGGTGTGATGGGTGCAGCTGCAGTGGTTGCAACCTGCAGAGCCTCAGGTGTGGACAATTCAACCTAAAAAGGTAGTGTGATGGGTGTAGCTACAGTGGTTGTAAAGCCTCTGGAGTTGTTTGTGGGTTTCCATGACTCATGAGGGATGAATTCACATTTTTTGCCCATTTATTTCCAGATGTCCCTCATTAAGTACTAGTTTAAGACTCAAGACTATGTTCTCTAGTGATACACCTCAAATCAGAAAGTTGTATATGATATCTCCTTGTCCTTGATGCAAATATTTAACTCCAAACCTTGTACTTGTTCCCTGACTCAAAATTTTCCTAATATGACATAAAATGTTAAGTCATGTTGGAGATGGATTTTATTACTATAATTTTTAAAATTTAGAACAATATCTTCATAGTTGCAATCTGATTTTCTGCTAGATTTTTGTAATAATATCTTCATAGTTGCAATCTGATTTTCTGCAAGATTTTGTAATAATATCTTCATAGTTGCAATCTGATTTTCTGCAAGATTTTTGCAATAATATCTTCATAGTTGCAATCTGCTTTTCTGCAAGATTTTTGTTGAAATATGACCTTGGTAATTTTAGTGTCTTTTCATATGTTTAAGAGAATAAGTAAAATGCTTTAAATTCTAAAGCAACCAATCAAAGATTCTGCCATATCTGTAAATATAATAGCTGGTTAATGAGAACCTTATCATTTTCTTTTTTGGATTCATGTTTTTCATCTTCTCAAGGATTAAATTAGTAAGGCATTAATAATTTAATTATGGTTTTCATTGTTGGCTCATTTATTTGGGACATGCAGGTCACATTGTAACGTCATACTCACAATAAATCTCGAATGATGAAGTGGTTGAGCAAGCCTTTTAAAGGTTCAAGTCACAAAGTGTCAGATGGACACTACGTAGGGGTGCCTTTGGAAATGATAATGTAATTTGGCATGTGGCCTCTAATGCCATGGTAATCCATAATTCATCAGCGTGTATTGTCTTTTAAACTTCAATCTTCTATTTGTTAGCTCTAACAAAGTTAGCGTCATGCTAGTGATTAATTTGAAACTATATTTTAGTGGAAAAATTCACTTTTTTTTGGTGGAATAGTTCATAATTTATTTTGATCTTTTTTTGCAAGTGTACTAGTCATGATGATAAATGTGTGGTTTACTTCAGAGGTTCTCAGTTATTTCTATATACGCTTTTCATCATTTTATTTGAATATTTCTCTAGTGCTTTACCTTCATATTTTATCCCCTACACAATTGCTTCTCAGGTCCATGTTGTTATGTTTATTGGTTGTTTCTGTGGAAACATTTTCCTTAGGTTCTACAAGGTAAATCCAAATGCAAAAAATACTATTTTACATATTGATATTTGTTCAAGACATTGTTGTGTGATACTTGAATTTCATAAATCTAGATTTCTATTTTGTTATCTATATCAATATATAAGAACAGGTTCATGGATTGTTCATATTTCTCAAACTGTGGAGTTGTTCATTTCCTGTTGCATGTTCTTTTATATTGTTATGTTGTAATTAAAATTTCTAGTTGTGCTTTCCAGTTATTCTCCTACATAGTACATGCTTTGATAGATTATATCAAAAGTCTTACCAATACGATAACATTGATTGTTGTATGTGGACATTTTTGTTCAGGATGGTCCATTACAGAATCAATATGAGGAGCTGGATCATGCAATTGCACTTTCTCTTCTTGAAGAACTAACCAAACCAGATGGTATATGATGGCAATTTCATTTTTTTTACAGTTACTTTTAGTTTAATTATATCATTTAGCTCGATGCTTTTCATTTATTCAACTAAAATTTTGTAGCTTAACAAGACTTTGTCATTTCCATGTTTTAGTGAAACTCTTTATGGTTTGATACTCTAATACAACCTTTATCAAGTTACATGCACCCTCATTAGAAAAAACAAGAGAATTTTGCTTGCCATGACTATATTTCTTTGTCATTGTTGACTTAAGAAAGTCTTTTAGCTAAGAAACTAGTTTCAAGGTTATGGCATAACTTGTCATATAAATTGAACAGAAGTTATATCCAAAATATTAACTTGTAAACTACTTAGCTATTTTTAGGCTATCCATTTAAAATATACTTCAATTTGAACTTTGAACGAGTTGAGGACACTGAATTCTTTCATTTTTCTTGGTTCTTATTCCTTTGGTGTATCTTTGCACCTTTAGGGGCAATTGTTAGTTTAAAGTATAATTCTTTAAAGGGTGCTAGCTCAATGGAAGAGCACCTGCTTTATAAGCAGGAGGTTGGTGGTTCAATTCCATCGTGCCCTGATATTCATAGCGAATGACGAAGATCAATTTTTGGTGACGGACGCTCTTTTGACCATCACCAATGAGCTTATGGTGACATTTTTCGACCCTCACCAAAATATGAAATGGTGACGGTCAACGAACGCCACCATATATACGCATCAATAGTGATGACCATTAGAGGTCCGTCACCATAAATCATTGTTGTTGATATGAAATGGTGAAGGTCACTTTTTGTCATTATAGTCATTATTCATGACAGACCTTGATGTCACCAATGAGTTTATGGTGACGGTTAATGAACGTCGCTATTTATATGCACCAATAGTGACAGCCATGAAAGTTCCATCACAAAAAATATTTGTTGTTCATATGAAATGGTGACGGTCACTATCCATCATTATAATTAATATTCGTGATGGACCTTGAATGTCACCACAACACATACTTTCGGCGACTCCACCTTTGGTGACGTTCAGTTTTTTGGTGACCGAGGCTATTGTCCATCACCATTGCTCATATGAAATGGTGACGGTCACTATCCATCACTATAAATCATTATTGGTGACAGACCTTGAATGTCACCACAACACCTATACTTTCGGCGACGCCACCTTTGGTGACGTTCAGTTTTTGGTGACGAAGGCTCTTTTGACCCTCACCAATGAGCATATGGTGACCATTTTCGCCCCTCACCAATGTGCTTTTTTCTTGTAGTGATAGATCTCAACTAGGAATACCATTTTAAGGAAAGGTTCTGATACTCTTCATGTTGGAACCAAAGTGAGTATGCCAAGTTGTCATAGTTTATATAGGGAAGGGTATGTGACATTCCCCTTGGTCCTTCATATGTAGCATTCTTAACGCACATCAAATACTAATTCATGATGAACTGTTGACATTATTAAGCTACCTAGGCCTATAAGTTAGAAAAGCTACTAATGTGTCGTGGGGGTTTGATACAACCCCTTTTTTATCACACACCCGGTATGTACATATTTTGCTCCATTTTATAGTTCAAGGTGTCGAGTGCATAAAAAGGTATTGTTTGAACACCAAATTAGCCTACATTAATTATCAATCCGAGAGCGACTTCTTATTTCAAGAGGGTACTCAGCCTGAGGCATCAATTCATCCAAGACCAATGCTGTGAAGATGTAGTACAGAATAACAAATACAAAAGTAACAAATGCTTCGAAAAGAAACCTAATTACAGTAACAATAATGGAAATATTAAACTACTTCAATCTTGCAGAACATCGATCAGGGATGTTGTAGAAATAACTCTTTCCCTTAGAAATCGATGCAAGATCACCAATTCTGGGGATTTGGAAGCAAAAGCCTCTATCCTCGACAGTTGGAAATCTTAAAGCAGTGTAAACAAAAGCAGATCCAAACGAAAATAACTTCAGAAACACAAACTGGAAAGGAACAACAATCTTTATGCTAATCAAAGACTTGTAAATGCGTAATGAACATAAATGAAACAAAAATGAACAGTAATTGAACTTCTACTCTTTAATTCTGTCGATAGCCACGCAATAATAAACTATAGCAATCCATAAACAAAAGGAACAACAATTGAAATCCAATACAGAACAACAACGCTTTATAATAATAACTGAATACTTGAATAGCAAATCGTACTTCTTGTAAAGAATAACAATGACTCTGTATTTGATCCAATTAGAAATAAACTGATTCTGCAATTCAAACAAACATTAAACACACTTCACACGACATAAATAAAAGGATAGAAATACAAACAACAGAACAATTCCACCAGGGTCGGGCCCTCAACCACCGGTGAAATGTTGTTGTGCTTTACTCCAGCGTTTGAGAAATGGAACGAGAAAAAACTCTTTATTAATCATGCATGAATAATTTTTACAAACAACTTGTCCTCTCTTAACAAGAGTTGATGCACAGTTCTGCAAATTACAACAAGAAAAGTCTCTCCATTCTCTCCCCATACACAATACATGCTTCTCCTTTTATAATCAGAAGGAGGAGAAATTAAATAGCAAATACAATCTCCCATAACAATATTGGATTGTTCTCAATCAACTTGATCAACCAGAAAATACATTTCCAACAGTCTTTCAACAAGAGCAAGGCGAATTTGACTTTGCAGCTGAGATTTGGAGGACGGCCGCAACAACAGAACTGAGAAAATCATGTTCAAAGAACCTTGCGTATCTCTCAATACAGGCCTAATTTGGGCAAACTGTTCTTCACTAAAGTTAATTGGGTCCGTTTTGGACAAAACCCATGTTTCAGATTTTCCAGATTCGTCTTCATTTGCTCATAACCTCAACTGCAAAACTGTCACTTCTTATTCCAGCGGATTTCTGAGTTGGAATATTTCATGATGATTTGGAAATCAAAACTGCAATCTGGCAAATATCTTGGAGGCTAAAATGGTGAGTGATATTAATAAACCATCATTGATAAAATTATGCATAATAATCATCAATTTATTAAAAATAAAGGAGAATAAATAATATTCATCCATAAAAGCATAAATTATTATAAAATGGATTTATATGATAAATTATAATAAATGACATGATAAAGAAGAGTGAAAATGGATGAAATAAGTGTTAAGAAGTGGTCGTATTCACGGCCCAACATATCCCCAAACTGAATATATTTCATGCCCTCATGCAATCCAAAACTGAATATATTGCATGTCCTCATGCAATCCAAAGACAAAACCCATGTGTTAACCAAGCAAAGAAAATTGTTCATCCCAACCCATGAAATGGATGGAACAAATGCATGTTTCCTCAAATAATGAAAATTCGATTTTAGCAATCTTGATAAAGGCATAACAATTTTTACAGTTGACATTCAACTATATGTATATGAAGTTGCAGAAAAATGTGACATAAGTAACAACAAACTTCATTAACCATTTTCTCAAAAATCAGATCGTTTGGATGCACGGATCATGAGATATATATAAAAAATGGTTGTAGGTGATAGTGCATAATTTTCGAAATTTTATGAACTAATTTAGTGTGAAATTATCTGGGTTTGTGTATTTTAATGATACCTCTTTGTTATCCAGAAATCACAAGAATTCAGTTCATAGTTTTAAAGATATATGCAAATCAATTTCTGCACTATATACAAATGAAATTGTATGCCTTAAATGAGAAAGAAAGTGGAAAACATCCATCATGTGTAGCAATTCCCCCCCAAACTGAAGAATTAGCATGTCCTCATGTGATGCTAGAAATCAAAGAGAGGTGGTTGCTACCATCTGTTAACATCGATGCTTGGTGTAAAACATGGAATAAAGGATTAGTTGAGAATGAATAAGAATATCTATGGATGATAAAGAATATTACGAATATGGTCACAAGAAAGAAATGAAATAATTCAACACTCCCCCAAACTGAAAGATGAGACGTGTCTAAAAAAATGGGAAGTGATAAAGGTGTGGAATGAATGATGATAAATAATGCTCAATGGATTTTTATAAAAATCTCCTAAATTCATAATAAATCAGAAAATTATGCTATTTTACCTCAAGTGTTACCACCGAAAAAAAATGTGGAATGACATGTAGTGACTGGCCTTTGTTGAAGCTGATGTAGGCTGAGCGGATACTGAAAGTGATGCAAAAGGTAGAAGCCATGCAAGCAGATCATGTCTGAAGAATTGTGTGCATTCGCGAGCCTTTGCTGTTTAGTTGCAATAGTGATCATGCTGCGGATAGAATTTTCCCCCATACTTGTTGTGCTCCTGTAAACAAATCACAATTCTGTATGCAATTTTCTTGAATCCACGGTTTTGGTTTTAAATGGCAACAGATAAGACGCATGCAAAAAAGTTCAAGCGGAAAAAATTCAAATCAGCAAAATAAAAGAGCAGTGTACTGCACAACAATTGTACAACATGGAAAGACATACATACTTATGATACAATCAATGAAATTATAGCATTTACTGAAATCCATGAATGTAATGAATCGTTAATAAATAGAAAATCGTTTTGTAATGATTTAAATACGAGGAGAAGGGACAGCATATGATAACCATAAGTATAATTGTGTTATTTACAACTTTGGATTAATATGATCGACTTATAATGATTTTCATGTATAATAGGTTCAGAGGTAAGGGATTCATATTTTCATTTGAAATTTAAATAAAGATATAGGAAAAGGGTTAAATATAACTATTGATGTGTATAAGTGTGACTCTAATACCATCAGCAGAGCTCTGCTGCCCATAGGTGTCCATAACCTTGACAGAGTTGCTTTCTTACCCACGGAACCATTGTCCTTTATGTATGCTGAGGAAGTGTTTTTTACTGAATATCATGACGGAGGCCATTGTGCTAGCTTGGTGACCAGATAAACCACAATGCCGTTCACTAGGAAGAAGTGAAATGTGGGCAGGTCGGCTCATGATGAGACCTCCTGTTCCAAGGACTTCTTGATTTTTTCAATTGTTTGTTGGACCATTTCCCTGGTTTGGTGGCCATAATGGGAATGCCACTTCACTGCCTTCCCTATGATCACGGTAGGCTGGCTCTTGGTGAGACCCCCTATCCTCCATTTGCAAAATCATTATTAATGGAATATATAAATATTTTTTCTTATTTTCTTTTACGTAGCACTTTTCCTCAGTTAATCATAAGGGATGGCTCAACACTCCTTAAGAGTAGGGATGGTGGAAGAAGTCTGAACATCTCAATAGAAAAAAAAAAATATGCCCTTTTTCCTACTCCATAAGTAAAAATCAAAGAAAGTTATAAAATATGGGAAATAACCAACATGATAAATATAATGGATCATATGAATTTAGTGGTAATAAGACAACAAAATCATGTTATTAATTATGTCCCTTTTTCCTTTTTCTTATTACTAAACAACTTCCTTAAAAATAGCGATTTATTTTTATTTGCTGATTACAGTAAGCTTTAATTTGTATGATAGTGTATCCTTCCATAAATTGTATGTTTGTTTTTCAAAAGGTCATGAAAAATTCAAAAAATCCTCAAAAAATTGTTCACAAACAAGAAAAATGCACTCAAAAAGTGTTGCTCCTTTGAAAAGGAACATTAAAAACAATTTGCGAAAATGTTGTTTCTTTGGAAAGGAAGTGTTGTTCCTTTTGAAAGGAACAGAAAAAACATGCAACAAAAATGTTGTTCTTTTTGAAAAGAACAACAAAACTAATCAGCGAAAATGTTGTTCCTTTTGGAAGGATCAACAAAATAAACACATAAACGCACTGCCTCTTAAAAGGAACGACTGTTGTTCCTTAAGAGGGACAATAACTATCTCTTAAGAGGAACAACAAACAAATATAAACACGCAAAAAGGAAAGAAATAGAAGAAAGAACAAATCGAATATGTAATCCATTGCCAAGCAAATCCAATCAAATAGAAAGGAAAGTTTATAGACAGGTTTCAAGAAAAAGTAATTTTTTTTTTCAGAATTGGTGAAACTGAAGAATTTCCTTCTGCAATTGAAACTTGCATGGTGGGGTCCTTATTGTTCAATTACCACTGGAGCACAAATTTCAATTTGAAGAGATTAACACCTGAAACACAAAAACATAAAAGAAATCAGAAAATAAACAACACTTTATTGAGTTACAACAGCTATGCTGTTATTTCTAAGGGAATATCAAGTCTATTAATGGAAAAAATGATCTTTTTGAAAAATGTTTGGTAGCAGTGACATGAATCTTCAAATGGAAACAAATTCTTCATTTCTTCTTATTATGAATCTGTTAGGTAATGAACTGGATGAAATGCCCTTGTTTTACTAAAATTTCTTTCAAGAATCACTCGTCCATAAATTGACCTTTTTTTGTTCTCCAGAGACTTGCAAAAAAACGAGTGTCTACCTGCAATAAAACATTAAATCATGGATAAAGAGAGGTTATCGGGCTACCCTAATCCAAGAATTATGCAAAAAACTAACAAGTAGTTACTCTGTAGAACAAATCCATAGACAAAGTAAAATTAATTTATAACCTGCGGGAGAGTAGTGGCCAATCATGCTAACCTGCAGTGTTTCAATCACAACTTCTTTGTTTTTCGTCAAATTCGAGTGATTCCAAATCCAAATGAGAGATAATTCAAAGGTTTATCTCCAATAGAAACAGGGTTTAAAAATTCCATGTAATAGTATGTTAAATTTGCTTAGAACAACCTGCCTAATAGAGTCATTTTCGATTTTCTAGCTCAAACCAACAGTTTGTATTTCATGCATAAATTATTCATTTAATGGCGGATTGAACTGATTCAAATTGGAGGTTAAATTATACTAATTTATTGATCTCCAATAGAAAAATGTTTTAAAGACAAGAAGAATTGATGGGTCAAATATGCTAGGGAACAGCCAAGAAAGAAGAGTTTCAAGAGTGCTGATTTATGATAGGCAGTCAGTATTTTGGTCATAAATTCCTCATACGATATCGGAATTGAGTGATTCAAATTGCGTTTTAAACTAGATTCATAGAGGAATATACCATAGAAAAATATTTTAAAAATATAATCATTTAGACCTTCAAAAACTGACTATCCCAACTCTGTCGTTAAGTTGCCTACTAGACACCCTGTCAATGTTTTGGTTCTAACTTTTCGTTTGAAATCCAAATGGAGCGATTAAAATTGGGTTAGAAAGTAGACATCAAGGGCTAATTAGGATAGAAATTTTTTTAAAAAATATTCAATTTTGGTCCTCCAAAACATGACTGTCCCAACTTTGTTTTCATGATTTTCATCAAGCCCGCAAGCCAAAAAAATGATATTCAAGAAATTTTTCCATATTAATGATAAAAATGAATATGAGTGTTTGTAGAATTTTTATTTGCAATGTAATTCATCTACATACACAAATAAATTAAAATATTTATCATCAATGTTGATTTGCACAGCATGTTGCAACAAAGAAACAGCTATTTTTACAAAAATAAAATAATAAAAAAATGTGTTTATTTCCTTATTTATTTTATTTTCTCCACTAATATACTCTTATTTGAAAATCGAAAATGCTTATATAAGAGTATTTCGAGTGGAGCCATTTCCAAAATAAGGCCTCTATTCACACCCAAATTTGAAAAATGCATGTTGATAAATAGTAGGGTATGAGAGGCCAACTTCCCTTCTTGTAAAAAAAAATTGGGCAAGAATTCTCAATTTCTTGGGAATCTTGCTCAATCTCTTATGTTTGGATATGTACCTCAGCAAAGGCTACATATGGTGACTCTGTGGCATGAAGGGAAGTAGTAGGTGGTCTAGAAATAACTTTCTTAGGTCCTACTGATGGCTGAGATTTAGTTTTCTTAAGAATTTCATCAATAAAGGTTCTTCTCCCAAGGATTACCAGCCCCTTAGGTTTTTCAGATTTGGGAGGAATTTTGTCTTGTTTAGATTTTCTAGTCATTTAAAACGACAAGCCTTCATTCCTACCTAAAGAAATTTTTTTTTTACCCAATTCTGCTATGAAGCGGGCAGAGAGAAAGTATGTTCCTTGCTCGGTGCGCAGGTCCTTACCTTTCATCTTTAAAACCCAATTCTCCCCAATAAGAAAAAAGGTCAAATGTGCATCACTCCTTCTAAATAGCATACACTCTCCCCGGCAACGGCGCCAAAATGTCGAGTGCATAAAAATGTATTGTTTGAACACCTAATTAGCCTACATTAATTATCAATCCGTGAGCGATTTTTTATTTCAAGAGTGTACTCAGTCTAAGGCAGCAATTCATCCAAGAGCAATGCTGTGAAGATGTAGTACAGAATAACAAATACAAAAGTAACAAATGCTTCGAAAAGAAACCTAATTACAGTAACAAGAATGGAAATATTAAACTACTTCAATCTTGCAGAACATCGATCAGGGATGCAGTAGCAATAACTCTTTCCCTTAGAAATCGATGCAAGATTACCAATTCTGGGGATTTGGAAGCAAAATCCTCTATCCTCGACAATTGGAAATCTTAAAGCAGTGTAAACAAAAGCAGATCCAAACGAAAATAACTTCAGAAACACAAACTGGAAAGGAACAACAATCTTTATGCTAATAAAAGACTTGTAAATGCGTAATGAACAGAAATGAAATAGCAATGAATAGTAATTGAACTTCTACTCTTTAATTTTGTCGACAGCCACGCAATAATCAACTATAGCAATCCATAAACAAAAGGAACAAAAATTGAAATCCAATACAGAATAGCAACGCTTTATAATAATAACTGAATACTTGAACAACAAATCGTACTTCTTGTAAAGAATAACAATGACTCTGTATTTGATCCAATTAGAAATAAACCGATTCTTCAATTCAAACAAACATTAAACACACTTCACACAACAGAAATAAAAGGATAGAAATACAAACAACAGAACGATTCCACCAGGGTCGGGCCCTCAACCACCGGTGAAATGCTGTTGTGCTTTACTCCAGTGTTTGAGAAATGGAACGAGAACAAACTCTTTATTAATCAGGCATGAATAATGTTTACAAACAGCTCGTACTCTCTTAACAAGAGTTGATGCACAGTTCTGCAAATTACAACAAGAAAAGTCTCTCCATTCTTTCCCCATACACAATACATGCTTCTCCTTTTATAATCAGAAGGAGGAGAAATTAAATAGCAAATACCATTTCCCATAACAATATTGGATTGTTCTCAATCAACTTGATCAACCAGAAAATACATTTCCAATAGTCTTTCAACAAGAGCAAGGCGAATTTGGCTTTGCAGTTGAGATTTGGAGGACGGCCGCAACAACAGAACTGAGAAAATTGTGTTCAAAGAACCCTGTGTATCTCTCAATACAGGCCAAATTTGGGTAAATCATTCTTTGATAAAGTTAATTGGGTCCGTTCTGGACAAAACTCATGTTCCGGATTTTCCATATTCTTCTTCATTTGCTCAGAATCTCAACCGCAAAACTGTCACTTCTTATTCCAGCGGATTTCTAAGTTGGAATATTTCATGATGATTTGGAAATCAAATCTGCAATCTGGAAAATATCTTGGAGGCTAAAATGGTGAGTGATATTAATAAACCATCATTGATAAAATTATGCATAATAATCATCAATTTATTAAAAATAAAGGAGAGGAAATAATATTCATCCATAAAAGCATAAATCATTATAAAATGGATTTATATGATAAATTATAATAAATGACATGATAAAGAAGAGTGAAAATGGATGAAATAAGTGTTAAGGAGTGGTCGTATTCACAGCCCAACACAACGAAGCATTTTATTCAAAACAATATAAAATATATACAAGGAACTAAGATCCTTACCTTCAGCCAGATCAAGATCCTCCCCTTAAGCCAGACCAACAATCTTCCAATGTTTAGATGATCTTTCTTGTACATCTTAAATCAATCTCAATTGTGTCATAGATTTCAATCGAAGGTTTGATAACAACCAAACCTATTAATTGTTGGGTAGGACCATCAATGGAGTTGAGCTAGGGAAAATAATCACATTTACCAATACCATCAATGCAAATACAAGAGGTGTGCAATTGAATAGAAAAAGAAACTCTTAAACATAGGAAAGTAAAAATAATACTATAAGCGATCTCAATTCTGCCACAAATTTAAAAATAACGTATTAAACAACAATGTCTGCTAATTTCTCGGTAGGAGCATCAATGCATGAGCAAAGAAAAATGAACACATTTACAAATGCCATAAATGAAAATACTTAAAGCATCAAATCTAGCAGAACAACAAATACGTAAAAAAAGGAAATAAGTTCTCAAAAAATATACTATATTTTTACCATATGCCAACATAATAGGTCTCCATCAGCAATTTGACAAAGAGAAGAGAATCACAACTGTTGTTTGTTTTCAACAAGGTTAGCTAACACTGGGTGTCATTCTGATTATCATTTTCATTGTTATCAGTATTGTTCTCCACTACCAAACCATACAAAGCACCTACATCTCTCTCGACATCCCCATTAAATTAATATTCTTTGAGCTTTCTAAATGTACAATAAGTGAGCAAGGAATCGAAACCGGCTTGATGGCAAGCACCGAACCTCTCAACCTCGAGCAACTCAGCCAGACGATTCAACCCCCCATGCAGATTGTTGCAGAACTTCATGAGATGCTTGATGTCATAGAGGCTGGGAAAATACATCCTGATGAGGTAGAAGAAGCCACCCTAGGTGGGCGGTAGGGTCCGATTCATTACAAGCTTGAGCAGGTAACCAAAATCATAGCCATTGTGGAAGGTGATCCATCGAATGTTCTCATTCAAGGCGATCCTAGAAGACATGAAAAACTCTTTGAAGCAGTGAGAGTCCACGCCCCGTTCACTATTCTTCTTGAAATTGATGCCACTCTGGCACAACAACTTGATGGAATCAAAGGCGTAAGCATCCTCCCAAATTTTGAATTCCCTGAAATTGAACTGCCACATGCAGTATCTGTCCATGTCGCAGTTTGGGAGGTTGTCGTCTTCATCCCTGAAGTCAGCCCCAATTGTATTAATTTCAATATGTATACATTTGACCTTAGGGTTTCATAATTGTATTCTTGAACGGTCCTGAATTTTCCCATGGGTCACACAACTATTCCAGGGAACTCTATGTCCATGGCTATCAGAGGGTGGTCATCCACAGTTTCATTGATTAGATTAAACTCCTCTTCTAGATTATTGGCCCATGCCTCCCTAATATGAATGGAATCTGATTTGGGTAATATCGACATTTATAACAAACAACAGATCCTGAGCTCCCCAAGCTTGCAGAATCGAACAAAAACATAGATCTGGGTCAAGATCCAAAGCCTCAACCTTGGCGTAGCGGAAACCCTCAGGAATTATTTTGTTATAGTCACAGGAATATACGATCCAGGGTTCCCCTGATTCAATAGCATATTCCATGTGAAAATATGCAAGAAGACGAGTTATTGTATATGGGAAGTGGCCAAGGGCTTCAAGGAGCGAGCCAGTAAAATTGAACCCAAGACTTCCAATACAAAGAAGTATACTAGAATAGGCACTCCAATGGATTTTATGGAATGAATGAATAATCTTATTCTAGAGCTTATGCTCATGATTGGACTGAGGTCCAATTTGTGCATCCTGGAGAAACTTCACAGATTCAAAATGTTGATGAAATGTAAACAAGGAAGATGGAAATAAAAATGCATCACGTACCTGGGTAGCGATCGTTGATAGGTTTCAGGGCAACAATAGTTGATCACGATTTCAGGTTTCAAGGCAGGCTTCAGAGAATGTTGTAGAGAAAATTGAAAATCAAATTAGCGGGCTAAGTGTGGCGAGGTTGGCAGTGAAGTTAATGCATGCATGCCCCCGAGAGCCAGCTAGGTTGACAGACCAGGTAACAGAGATGGCTAGCGAGGAGTAACAGAGCTGGAAATCGCGGTGATCAGCAAGGTAACGACTTCCGGGGCCCACATTTCCCGATGCCGGAATAATGCGCTTTTCGGGTGATCGAAATCTCCGAAAAGTCGCGTTATAGCTAACTCCCAGTGAAATTTATCACAGTGAGATTTCAGTCGAGGAAAACAACAAAAACCAAGCATCTTCGTGGGTAATTATTACTGTTTTTCCCTTTTTTGAATGGATGGTTGTGAAGACGTTCGTGATTGAGTTTCATATAAGAGGTTTGCACCTCGTTATATTTGACCATTTTGGGTACTTAATAAATATAGAGTTTACATCAATTTAAGTTTGATTATTAAGAAAATTTGACCGGCATCAACTTTTTTTAACTAATTTTTTCTTTTGTCAAGTGGTCCGATTTCATCATAGATTACATCAGGCTTTACCTATAGCTTGAGAAACCGTGACCCATGGGCATCTAAGTCGTAAAAAACACTTTGGGATCACACACGTCCTAGGCCATACCTGCCTATAACACAACTGAATTTTTTCCCATGAAATTTCAAACCAGTGACCTTTACATAACAAAGTGACTTAATAGTACACCCATCACAATCTATTCCACACCCCGTGAGTTTTTAAACTATTTTTGAATTAAATGAAAATATTATAAAAAATAAAAATAAAAATATTTTTTTAATTTTAATAAAAAAAATTATCAATGGGCTAAAAACATGTATTAAATCCTTTAAGAATCATATATCAACAATACATATTTAGGAAATCCTTTAAATGTCATATATAATAATAAATCTTAATGTAATAATTCTTAATGTGAACATCATATAGTATAATCTTGTATATATTATAATCCGCTATTCTAATTATACTCATTTTCATCTCAACATATATTAAGATTTATATATAAATATTTAGAAATTAAAAATAATTCCAATTCCAAACCTAATAAAGAAAAAACAATATATTAGAATCTTTGTTTATTTCAACATGTTTTATGCATCTATCTATTAAAAATGATTCCAAACTTGCAAATATATATATATATATATATATATATATATATATATATATATATATATGTGTGTGTGTGTGGATCTTTGTTTATTTCAGCATGTTTTATGCATCTATCTAGTAAAAATAATTCCAAACTTACCAAACAAAAAAACAATATATTAGAATCTTTGTTTATTTCAACATGTTTTATACATCTATCTATTAAAATTAATTCAGAAGTTACCCAAAAAAAAAACAATATATTTGAATCTTTGTTTATTTCAACATATTTAAATATAAAATCTTTTTTCACATTTATTGTTAACTTCAATAAGTAAAATTAAAAATTTAAAAATTTAAAAAAATATATCTTTTTAAAATTGATATATTAGAATTCCTTTATTTTTATATTATCTATTAAAATATATTTTATATTAATGTTCAAAAAGAATTTACAAATATTTATATAATAAAATTATTATTTTTTTGTCATCATTCAAAATTTTTAATAAAAATAAATAATTATATAACATTAAAAAATTTAATAATAAATTAAATATAAATATAAATATATTTTATGTATATTTATTTCCATTCAAAATTAATTAAAAATAAAATATAAACTTTATATTAAAATTTCTTTTAGGTCAACATCCCAAAAAATATATATATTAAAAAGAAAAAGAAAAAAAATGTATATATTAGGATGTGATGATGGGTTTACTCCATAGAAATTAGAGATAAACGAAAGCATCACTTTCAAATCCGGCAATTTCAAAACGCACGGATTAAAGATGGGGTGTGGGTGGGTAATACACCGACCCTTTATTGCGGGGGTAATGATTGAAACGTGTGTTTCCTGTTTTTATGACACGTGTTCATCGAAGTGATCACTTTGCGTGACACGTGTTCGTCGAAGTGACATTCTGGAGAAAGAAAACAACAAAACGAAGCATCTCCATGGTAATTATTGTTTTCTTTTTCCTTTCATGAATAGATGGTTAGGAGTAGATGAATGAGCAACTCCATAGTAATTATTATTTTTCATGAAAAAATGGTTGGGAGTAAATCAATTAGCATCTCCATGGTAATTATGATTTTCTTTTTCCTTTCATGAATAGATTATTATGAGTAAAATAAATGAATGATTGAGTTGGTATTGCCAACAATTTCAGCGCCCTAATTGGAACTACTGGTTCGTTAATTTGATTCGAATGTCGGGTCGTTTCTATTTTACCGCTGGCTTCCAAATCCTCCCTTCCTGTCAAATTATTTTTTTAGTCAAATGAAAACACAATTTAAAATAAAAACTTACTACACAACTAACCAACAAATAGCAAGGGGAAGAGATATTTCTAGACCACTGGTCTAATCAACCAATAGCATGCAGAAGAGCTAGAAATCTATAGCACTGGTCATCCAATAACAAACGTGTATTTTCCTGCTCATGCTAATAATCTGAAACGTGTGTTTTCCTGTGCTTATCGTTTCGCCATCATTTCAACTGCTCATCATCACAGTGACATTTATGACTGTCAGATTTCAGGTGAGGAAAACAACAAAAACCGAGCATCTTGGTGGGTGATTATTACTGTTTTTCCCTTTCTTGAATGAATGGTTGTGAAGACGTCCGTGATTCATGAGTTGCATCCTATAAATTTCAGTTCCTTAATTCGAATGCCTCCATAAATCAAAACCTGTGACTTAAAATTTTGAGTTGCATGATTCTTAATTCCATTCAAAATTCCAATGGCTCTGCACCTTTCTATCTTACCGTTGCCAGCTTCCAAATCCTCCCTTCATAAACCGCTGACAAGTTCTAATCATCACCTTATTAACCCTTTCTCTACAACAATCCCAACCCTTGGACGGAAAGTTTCCATCATCACCATGTGTTCCACAACCGCTGTACCAGATGCAGGCGCAAAGAGATGCACAGCGAATCATCATTCCAACCTCTGGGACGACGACTTCATCCAGTCTCGCTCCACACATTATAAGGTGATTTTTAACTTATTCTTCATTTCGAAGCGAACGAAATGACTATTTTTTCCTTTTTATTTACAGTGCTGAATGTGTTGAATGTGTGTGGGGCGGGCGCCTTCATACCATGAACGTGCTGAGAGACTTATTGAGGAAGTGAAGGAGATGTTCACTGAAATTGAGGTTGGAGTATCAATCACTCCCCTCAATGATGTGCTCTCACGCATTTCCATGGTCGATAGCATATCCTTAGCATATCCTCCAAGATTTGATTTGTTCTCTCTGTTTGACCATCCGTCTGAGGGTGATAGGCAGTACTAAAATTCAATTTAGTGCCCATGGCCCCAAATAGACCTTTCCAAAAAGCAGATGTGAACTTGGCGTCCCTATTTGAAATAAAAAATTTTGGGACCCCGTGTAGCCTTACTATTTCTTTTAGGAACACATCTGCTACTTGGGTTGTCCCAAAAGTAGATTATATAGGGATGAAGTGTGCAACTTTTGTTAAGGTGTCTACCACTACCATCACTGAGTCATGCTGGTACTTTGTTCTAGGTAACCCGGTTATGAAATCTATAGAAACAGTGTCCCATTTCCATTCTGCAATTGGCAAGGGATTTAAAATTCCAGTTGGATGCTGATGCTCAACTTTAAGTAGTTGACATTCCATGCATCTAGCTAAGTATTCTGCTACATCCTTTCTCATTCCTGGCCAAAACAATTTCTTTTTCAACGCTGTTAGCATTTTATGATATCCAGGATGTCCTAAATATGGTTGTTTATGATATTCATCTAGGATCTCTTTTTTCAAAGACTCTACATTGAGGATATACAATCTGTTTTTATAGCAGATCAGCCCTTTCTGATTTTGGGTGTATTCAGCCATTTATTTCTTTAACATTTTCACTTGTAGATTCTCATAGTTTGGATCTTGATCTGCTACCTTTTTAACTAGTTCTTCTAGATCGAAACTAGCACTACTCCCGATGCTGCTTATGTTTTGGCAAGCGTTTCTGCTTAGCGCATCAGCAATTTTTTTTTCTTTCCATTTGATATGTTTTATGTCCATATCAAATTCACTCAGAAAAGACAACCATCTAGCTTGTCGAGCATTCAAATCGGTTTGGGAAAAGAAATATTTGAGACTAATATGATCAGTCATCAATGAAATTTTTTTCCCAAGAAGATAGTGTCGCCACATCTTCAAGGCATGAATTACAGCAGCCAATTCCAGATCATATACGATGTAGTTCTATTCATGTTTCTTAAGTTTCCTAGAATCATATGCAATAACAGAATTTTCCTGCAACAGAACTCCTCCCAATCCCTCTCTACATGCATCAGTGCATACAACAAACTCTTTGTCAGGATCTGCAATTTTCAGTATAGGGGCTATAGTGAGTTTTAGTTTTAGTTGTTCAAAGCTGTTTTGGAATTTTTCAGTCCACTCAAATTTGGTGCCTTTCCTCTGTAGTGAAGTTATGGGATATGCTATTGCAGAAAATCTTTCCACAAATCTTTGATAATACCTTGCAATTCCCATAAATGATCTCACTGCTGAAACATCAGTCGGCACTGACCATTCTCTAATGGCCTTTATTTTCTTAGGCTTAACGGCCAATCCTTGTTCAGAAATAATATGCCCCAAGTATTGAATCTTGTCTTTATAAAATTCACATTTACTGAATTTTTCATATAACTAGTTTTCTTTCAAAGTTTGCAAAACTATCCTTAAGTGTTCTTTGTGCTCTTCCTCACTTTTCGAATAAACTAGAATATCATCTATGAACACTAGTACGAATTTATCCAAGTACTTGTTCAAAACATTGTTCATCAAGCATATAAAAGTGGCAGGGGCATTTGTCAAACCAAAAGGTAGGACTAAAAATTCGTAGTGACAATACCTGGTTCGAAAAGTTGTTTTACTAATGTCTTCCTCCTTAATTCTGAGTTGGTGATAACCAGTCCTCAGATCAATCTTGGAAAATACAGAAGCTGCTCTTACCTGATCAAAAAGGTCATCAATTCTGGGAAATGGGTATCTATTTTTGATTGTCAACTTATTCAGTTGATAGTAGTCAATGCACATTCTAAAGGTTCCATCCTTCTTTTTCATGAACAACACCAGTGCTCCCAAGGGGACACACTCGGTCTGATATAACCTTTATCCAACAATTCTTGCAATTGCATTTTCAACTCCATGAGTTCGGGGGGGCTCATCCGATAAGGGGCTCTGGAAACAGGTGTTGCTCCAGGCACCAAATCGATTGAAAAATCAATCTCTCTTTTGGGGGGAAGATGAGGAATCTCATTTGGAAAAACTTCCTTAAACTCTCTTACCACTGACAGAGTGTCCAGCATGTTTTCTTTAGGTTGCTGTCCTAATTCTTTGACATGTATAACATATACTTGATACCCTTTTCTAGCTGTTCTTTTTAATTGTAGAGTTGATATTTGTCTTACAGAAATTGGTTTTGGTTTTCCTTTGAGTATAAAAGGTCTCCCTTCCTCATCTATGCATTGCAGAGTTTTATCCCAACATTTCATCATAGCCTTTGTCTTTTCCAACCAGTCCATTCCTATTAGCAAGTCATATGAGCCTAAGGGCAGAATGTTTAAGCTTACTTCTTTCTGAAAATCATTTAATTTAATTGCTGTTTGAGGTAACTTATGAGTTACTTTTCTCTTGGTGCCAGTGGCTAACTGGACCAACCAAGACTGTTGAAATTTTTTAGTCTTGAGTTTGCATTTCTCTAGAACTTGTGGACTAATGTAACTCAAAGAAGCACCCGGATCAATCAAAACGGTAACAGATTGGTCAGAAATCTTACCTTCCATCTCGACCATAGTAGCTTGGTGTTCTGCTTGTCGGTTCTCCAAGGCTGCACTGATAGTGGGTATATTCCTTGCTATATCATTCATTGTGGTAGCTTCTCGATCCCTCATAATCATCTGAATATTTTGGTGTGGACAGTCCCTCAATAGATGAGGTTCTCTGCAGCCCCAAAATTTCAAAGGCTTCTACATTTTAACTGTTCCTTCCTTTTTATTATCTCCATCTATTTGTTTTGAACCAACTTGGGACTGCGCAATTTGACTTTCCTTTGGTTTGTTAAATTTTTTTCGCTGATGATCCCTACCAAAGTTCTTCAAGTAAGCTGGTTTTTGTTTCTTTCCTTTGAATTCACCCTTGTTCACCCAGATTTTCCCATGCTCACTCTTTCCTTTAAAATGCTGGTAACATAATCTAGCTTTTCTCACCGCTTCATCCATAGTTTTTGGATTATCGAACTCTATTTTCTCCTTGTACACAGCAGGCAAATAGTTAAAAAACCTTTGCACATTTGCCTTCTCTTCATGAATATAAGGAACATACCTTAAAAAATTTGTAAACTTGGTGACAAACTCATCTATGGTGAGCTGTCCGAATCTGAGTTCGTGGAACTCCTTTTCTTTATCATCATAATAACGTTCGTTCAAATAGCGGTTTTTAAACTTGACTTGGAAATCTTCCCAAGTCACTGTTTTCTCATCAATGGCATGAACCATTTTCGTCTCCTCCCACCACAAGGTAGCCTTACCCTGTAACTGGTAGACAACTAATATGGCCTTCAGATTGCTTTCATATTCATAGACCTGAAAATACTTAATCATATTCAACAGCCATGCCTTAGCATCTTCCTCCTTCTCCCGATCATAGGAGGGAGGCTTAATATTTTGGAATTCCCCCTGTAATTCCTTCCTCTGTTTAGACTGATGTCTAGTAGTGTCATCTTCCTCAGAATCATCAGATAACTTGCCCTTCTTCCTTTTTTTGGAACCTTCACCTTCTTGGCTGTTCCGCGAAGTTAGTTCTATTATGAGCTTTTCCTACGCTTCACTGGCTAATGAAAACCTATCATTCTGTCTTCTTAACTCAGCTATCTCCCATTGCAACCCATGCAACATAGCCATCAAAGGAGATTTGGGATCTGGTGTGTTATCTTCATCATGTAGATCAACATAAATTTCATCTCCTTCAGCCATTAACTTTTTAGTTCCAATACCACTGTACACTAAAAAAAACGACATCAGTAACAGAAAATTTTTCTCAAAAAAAAATAATAATAAGCTATACAGTGAGCACAACAACAACCCAGTTTTTCAAACATGAGCTCTGATACCATTTGTCACACCTCCTCATTCCAATTTTTTTTTTCTTTTTCTTTGTTAAGCATATAGATGTAACTATATATATATATATATATAACACCACCCTGTTTTTTCTTTTTTTATACAAGGCTGTAATTGATATTGTTTTGTAAGTCCCAGAAACCATATCTTCTTAACTGTAATGTCTATTCTACCACCCAATTTTTTTCTATATCATAGTTCCACTAACATACTTTCCCATCTATATATATATATATATATATATATATATATATATATATATATATACCTAGCCATATTTAGTATTATGCAATCATTAGACTTCAAGCCATATACCTCATGCTTCATTTATTCACTTTGATAACATAAAACATGTATCCCATAATTACACTTAATAAACTCCCACTTTTAAACTATCCACTCGTATGTCAACCTATATATATATGATCTTACGTTGAAATTGAAGATCCTTGAAAATGGTTTCATGGCGCTAAGACCATTCGACGTCATACATAACATTATTGTTAAAATGTTTTAATTTGGTTACTCATATCGTGGACTTGACATATAATGTCATTCCCTCACCAGAAATTAACTTATCATTTGGCTTTATCGTTGGCTCAACGATCCTGTTGGTATCATTAATTTCGAATTTTTTTGTGTACCATGCCAAATCCAAACAGTACGTGTAGCATTGATGCAATGGAGAATACTTCTCCTCGAGCCTCACAACATAGCTTGTGTTTAATCTCAGACAAGACGTCCTCATGCCTTGAGTTAATTTGCTAATCTGTATGTGTACTCCGTCGTGTGATCAGATTTAGGGTTTCTGACTCATGGATTTTCGTTGTCGATCCTTGTGACGATCGCCCGATGGTTGACAAGTGTAGCGTCTGAGACGTTTAGGGTTTATCACCTACATTTTCTTTTAAACGTCTTTGAGTTTCTTGTTCATTCTTCTCCGAGGTCTTTTCCCTTCCAAACATCGTTTCTTGGCTTGAACTCCGGCGGTGAGGCACTATCCAAACAAATTCCATCGTTTTTCTACTTGGACGCAAAGCGTTTCGATCAACCAGGTAACTCCTTGGTTTCTCTTCATAATTTTTTTTACGTTATCTATGAATTTGAAGTTGGCTTCTATTTCGAATTTCCCTGAGCATCCTTCCCCTACCTTGTAGGTGGAAATGAGATTCGTTCTGGACAATAATGCATAGTAATTTTTGGTTAATTACAACCGCCATGCCCTGGTAATTTCTATTTTCTTCCTCTCAGAGATTTATGTGGCTTTTAGGGAAAATTATGAATTTATGGGTATCGTTTGCATAGTTCGACTTCCTTAGATCATATCTCCAAAAATATTGCACACCTTGATCTGAAATTTTTACAGTCGCTTCCTAAAGATTTTAGCTTTGTCTTATAAAAATTTCAGCTACTGAACCTTCGTAGAAAAAAGTTAGTGCGAAAATGCCACGATGACTTGTTTCAGATGGAAAAATCCCTTGCATAAGAAGGAAATGAGGATCATAATTTATATAAATGGTTAGGTTGAGAGGGGCTTCAACAAGTGAACGTGGGAAGGATTTTAGGAGCTTAAAAAATGTTAATTATGACTTTTCAATGACCCATGCCCCAACCCCATGGGGTTTTAGCCCACTAACTGGGGGTAAAAATTTCAAACATAAATATCTCTCACATGGCATGCCATATATCAATGGAAACATCTCAACAAGTAGAAACCATCAAAAGCATTATTTACCTAGAATATATTAATTTGGTAGGTCAAAATTACCATGCAATAATGGGTTAGCCCCTAGTGCTGCTTGGGTTGACATCAGTGACAACCGTTGATCAACAGTTAGTGTACTCTGTATCGGTCATAGGGCCCATATTTAGCTCATAAAACTCCTTTGACGTCTCGTCGTCATATTATCTCTTCGATAGATACTTCTTCCAGAATAGTCTCTCAAATTCAGTCCAAGTCAAGTCCTCCTCATAAATATCTCTGACCTTGTTTACATATTCCCACCAGATATTTTCTTTACCTTTAAGGCTGAATGCATCTATTCTGGCCTTCATGTTCTCTGAGTAATAATGAAATATGAAGAACTTATTGATTCCAAGCAACCATGCTTCTGCATCCTATGATTTCTTCATTTCACAATCGAATGTAGGTGCCTTTGATTTCCTAAAATCATCCTCCATATATCCCTTATCACACCTCCTATAATTATGATAACAATGATGATCATGATACCTATCAGAACGAGCACTAGAATAAAACTTGTGTTCATCGCCTCTCCTATCGGAAGTATCCAAGAACCTGCCATCCCTGATCGTGTCATATCTATTTGAAATGTGCCCACTATGGGATCTATGGCCATAGGACCCATTAGTCCTATCATTATGTCCATAGACTATCCCAAGTGGCCCTTGTCTGTACAATTATGACATACTTTGAAGAATTACTAAATTAACTTCTACTTGTTTCTCCTGTGCCTACATGATTTTGTCATTATTTCCTTTGCAACTCCTTTTTTCTTCCCTTAAACTCCTCAATGTATCTGCTAAGTTAGAAGAGTGCCCAACACCACACTTCTCATCTGATTCACAGGGAGAATCTTTGTAGTCTACCATCTTGCTAGTCATCTTTGATCTCTTCTTCCTACAAGGTATATTAAGTCAACTAAACCAAATGATAGAGAAACTAGCATACCTTAGTATAGTTCATGGAGGATGTCTCTTCTGCAAGACCAACCATATTAGCACAATACATATATATACATAATTATATCAACATATAAGCATATTTTCAGCCATTAACCAGTTATCCATGCATGACTATGTTGACCACATACCATGACTTCATGCATGATGGCCATCATCTACTCATTGTATGCATAACGACATATAAACACAAACATACATAACCAATGCATGAATAACATACGCTCATAATAAATACATTCAACAATGACACCATCAAACTTCACATGACGACACCATTGCAATCATGACTAATGCCATGCATACACAACAAGAACATTAAGCACAAGAAAAACGAACGATATGCAACTGACATGTACATAAATCAACACCTTAATCCAAGGGGAATAGAAACGAAACATCACACAAGGAGAACGAAATCATGTTTTGATACCACCCTATAACACCATCCTCCCACATCTACTCAATTAATCTGCCAACATGGGTAACATGTGACAAAGAGTTACTATGATATGACTCAAGTCCCTATGTTTCAGTTAAGGAAGTGGAATAAAAAAAACATAGCCAAATTGACATTCTACACATGCAACAAAACCCCCAAGAGCCATCCAACCCATGCAGGTGATCATCCCCTGAGGAAAAATGGCATTTGATACATTAAAGCCTTAGTTTCCCCCTTGATATGGCCATGCATGTGACTGGGACCCTCTAGTCTCTCCCACAGCAAGACATGTGAATGACTAGGAAATTTTCCAGGTAATTCTGTCCCAGTGACTCCAGATTTTGTGCCACTTTTTCACGGCCAAGACTGAGGTCACTGCCCAAAACTCCATGAAACTTCGAGAAATTAAAAGTAACATCGAAATAATGATAAAAATTCAAATAATTGAAAAAGGAATTGACTAGACCCCTAGTAGCCATGGCATACATTTCAATAAACATGTCAAAAATATGCATTCTATATGTTTAAACAACAAATCTGAGCATAGGTGTCTTATACTTATCTGAGAATCAATAAGAAGCATTGATGCCTCCTCCCAATAACTGCATTACCATCTATTAAGCCATATATTCATTTTACATTCATTGATTAACCAAAACATGATGAGAGCCATACATTATCACCGCCATAAAATTCACTTAAAACCATCATATAACTAAAAAAATATAAATGATACAAATCCAAATAAAGAACATGTAAAGAAGTATATTTTCCCATATAATGCAAGGTAGAATAGTCTATTAATAATGAATGCAAAGGCCAACCAGGTTGAGGAATTTTACATTCCACCCAACCATAGTTTGTATGAACCAAATATCTCTTCAACTAATTACCCCCATGCGATATTCGAAGCATGAATGTGCGATCTCATGAAATAAACCAAAGAAAACCAAACCATGGCTTCCAGAGGCCAAACCACCTCAACCCTAAACTAGTGATTCTACCTCATGGTTAGAAGTCGCTAACCATCACCAGATCGATCTCCACCAAAGTTCTTCAGGGATCTAGAGCATTTGTCCCAACAAGTGCTTCCAGGACTAATAGCTCAACCCCAAAGTATCGTTGGGATTCTAGAGAATTTATCTAACCAAGGCTTCGAGGACCAGTAACTCAAGCCACCAATGACTTCCAGAGCATTTTTCCAACCAAGGCTTTCAGGATTAGTAACTCAACCCAATTTGTTATAGGGCTTCAAGAGGTTTTGTCCAACAAGGGCTTCCAGGAGCTAATAACTCATCTCATAG
Source organism: Pinus albicaulis (assembly GCA_034641835.2). Taxonomy (NCBI): domain Eukaryota; kingdom Viridiplantae; phylum Streptophyta; class Pinopsida; order Pinales; family Pinaceae; genus Pinus; species Pinus albicaulis. The sequence goes on from CM076579.1 coordinate 1,272,726,676, forward strand.
CCGTAGGCATAAGAAAATCAACTAGAAAACAAAAGTGAAACCCACAACACAATGGCTATACAGGAAATGTCAAGGCTAATGAAAATCACTTTTAATCCAGTGTAACAACTCGAAATAAACACAATTTCTTTTCCTTTTGATACTAATTATGGTCATGATGATTTTTCTGTTCCGACATACTCTTCTATTTATTGTGATACTGAAATTGTAAAACCAAATTTTTGTTTTTGTTTTATTCATCCCATTCTCAACTCCACCTTATAAATTATTTCTTATGTTAATTTATAAGATACATTCATTACCATGACTTTTTAAGATATCTAGTTAATTGATCTACAAAGGGGTCCTCTTAATTACATTAGAATATATAGTTGTCCTATGTATTTTGATCTATTTACAACTCCTTTATGTTGCTATTGTTCCTCACAATGTTATCACTTACTTTAGTTACAACTTTGGAATAATTTTACCCTTATGATGTTCAAGTTATACTTTTCCACTTATAACTTTCTAAACACTGCTATTTCTATCCAAAGAATATATACCATATCTCATATCTCATTGTTATTCATTGAATATATATTATCCCACAAAATATATATATATATATATATAACCCAAGTAAAAGTTGGATTCATATATATCAATGTAGTATTCCTAACACATACCATTTAACATATTAAAACTATTGAAATCCCTCCTAGTTTCAATTCGATTTGTCATTGTTTATAGTTGTATTAAATCCATTTTCATGTATTTAATAGTTTGATTTATGAGTGATGCGATTGTACACATACCCTATTTACTCACCCTCTGCACTTTATCGTTTTATTTTAATAAACCATTTTTTCATGGTACGTTAACACTTGCATATCACATGGCTTCGGTCCTTGCGAGGACACCTGCATGGTGGTGATGAACAGTGAGGATTTATCGATATTTCTTCATTTTTTGAATGAATTTTTTTAGGGTTTCATATTTTCATTTGGTTTTTCATTCAGCCTATTTTCTACTTTGAGAAATCAGTGCACAAGGAGATACATATCCACTGTTTTTACAAGAATTTGTTTGAGACTGATGAGAATATTAATTTTATGCCCTCTCTATTCCTATTCTCGTGTTGTGAAACTTCAGTGGAAGGCCAAATCCATGTTTCAACTTTTATCATTGCTTTTTAAATTTTTTTGTTACACGTAAGAAACTTCCGTTTATAATTTCATTGTGTTTTTTATTCCACATTCCTCTTATTTTTTTGTATATATGAATATACTTTCAATTTCATTCAGTCTTTTAATTTGAATTATAATTATTTGTGATAGAAGCTATATGTGTTATGTTTTCTCTCCATTTCTTTCATCTCCAGCGTCTAGATATTGGCCAGGATGACTAGGTAAGAATCTCTGAACTATAGTTTTCCTTTACCCTTATTTAAAAAAATTCACATCCCACGAATTCCCCAATTTATATTTTTCCATGTTAAGCTGTAAATTTCTTATTACGCAATTCTCTGAGGAAGTTCTGGTTTACATACGATGGTTTGTAATTCCTCATTGACGGTTTTTGCTTCCATTATTCTTCTCTATTCACTACCGCTTCTTATTATATCTATGTTTTGTATCAATGGTAGAATTTATCCATTTTACATTTAGGTATTTTACTTTATCATTAACCAGAATTATTAGACTCTAGTTACGGTAAATTTCTCTTCAAAATTTAACCTATGTATTCCTTTCCTTTCATAATGGAAATTTTCCCCAATTTGGGCTTGTGGATTTTTCTGAGAATTTTTATTTTGATTTTGGAGTCAAATGTTAATGATCCATTATGCACAATTTTTAGCTTTCTCTGTTATAGTTACACGTGAGAGAATTGTATAATTTTTCTTTACTGTAAATGAAATTTATATACCTCTGTTATAAAATTTCTAGTTAGGAATTGTATCCTTGTAGTTTTGCTTTTATACGTTCGATTTTACATCATACACAGCGTAGTTCATTTTTGTATCAAGAAAGACTTTTTCGTGCTTCACGACTAGGTATACCTTACACTCTCTGTAATGGTAAGTGGTTTGTTTCTTGCTGCTCATGAAATTGAGTTCAGTATTTTATTTCGCTAATGTTCTACACAAAGTATCTTTAAATATGTTCAGTATCATTATAGTATTTTTCTCCAATATTTTTGAACAATTTAATATTTTTACAAAGATACCCAATTAGAATTTTCTATGAAATATCTTTTGATTTTAAACAAAATTACATTTTGTTTGTTGTGAGCTATGTAATTTCATTACATATGATTCAATTTCCTCACTTCAATTCTTACTTTGGATTTTAGCAAGTGAACTTGTGCATAGGTTACAATTTTAAAGATTCACTGCATATAAAATTCCTATTTAACCTTAAATGTTATATTTAAAATTTCTTTTGTTTATTTTATCATGTATCCACTATTCTATCTCCTTAGTGTAAAAGAGAACTGATATATATATAAAAGTTTTTTTTCTAATTTTCATATCAGCTTTGTATTATATTTTATTATATTAATATAGTCCCACTTCTGAAATTTATTTATCTCTATTTATAATTCAAAATTTTATTTATAACGTACACTGTATCTGTATCTGTATATTTAGATTAAGGGAATTTAAAACTTTCTCTAATTTTAATTACAAAACTTATTTTATAATAAAAAAAAATTCTTCGAAACTAATTTGGGAATTCTTTACCCAGATTCTCATGTTCTTCCACAACTATGTATAATATTTATCCTCTTCAGGACACCTCTTCCCCATGTCAGTATCTAATTTTCCTATTTTCGTATTAATTACTGTCACGTAAGTATATATGTTATTTTTATCCTCTTATCCTTAAAATTCCTTCTTTTGTATGTACGGGAAGAAAGCTTCCATTATGGAGGTAATTTTATAGGTATTATTATTTTTTGTGCGTTTTCAGGTTTGACATACTATTTTGATACTTTTGTATAATTCTTCATGATCAACCGTCCCGACAATTTCATCCTATTTCTAGTCGATCATCACAGTAAATGAGGCTCTTTCACCATATTGTCTACTCCGCATAATTCCTCGTCATACATTGTAGTTTGAATTTTGATGATGACCATGATGAAATTGTAAATAGATTTTTGTGTAATGAATTTGTTATTTAAGGTTGATAGGATTATTTCATCCTCATCTCCACTAGATGATTTTTCTGAAAAGGATTAACACATGGACAAAAGTATTATAATAGATGTACATCTTTTTTTCTATGTTACATTTTTGTAATAATGTAAATGAATCTTAGTATGGATACAAATGTATAATAATTTCTATATGACAGAATATATACTTATGTTTCTAATTTCATCTTAACTGTATATTCATAATTCATATATGTATTATAAAACACGTTGTATATCTAGATTATATTATGTTTAGAATTTCATATCTATTTCATATTTTCTGCTATCACCATAGTTGAATTATGCTTAGTTTCATAATACATATACTGTAACTTTTTCAATGAAATTTCAGATATTTAGTTGGACTTAAACAATAGATTTAGACACTGACTACGTGTTCAGAGATTTTTTCTATTTGTCCTTAAATTCAAATAAGTCTATGTAATATCATAGAAGGATTAACTGTATTCACTTATATTTAATCTCTATCAAATACATAGGAGACTTAAATTTTCCAAACTAAACACTATACAATATACATAATTTCAATTTAGAATTTATAAATTAATAGTTTTTCGACATTCCATTCTAGAATTTGATAACTAATAACAGTAGTGTAAAACATAAAAAAACTTCACAGAATGTGCATACCACTGTTGAAAGACTATTTTCCTCCCAGACTTGAGCTTAATCTGGAGCTCTTCGCCAAGCATAAACCAATTCTTCCTTGCTGTAGACAACCCCTTTGTCATACTAGGAATAGCTTATTTAAGCTTTTTTTCCCTCGGCATGTTTCCATAGCTACCTCCAGTTATTTTGGGATGTTGTTTCTCTTAGCCTAGGCTTTTGTTTTGTTTTTTCCACAAAAGATTCTTTTAAAACTAGATTTTCCTCTTTCTAGTTTTATTCTTACCTCTTCTCAGTAACTGTCCACTTTACTGGGACTTTTATCAGATTCTTTTCTCCCATCTAATAATTTTATTTTATTTAATTTTTCTCCAAGGATTTCTGGAGAATTTAGAGAATGTCTTAAGATGCTAGTTCATCCTCATGGATTTGAATTCCGTGTCTCAAATTTACACTAGTCTTTATACAATAACAAAATTTCACATTCATTTATTAATTTCCAAAATAATATGTCCACATATAGTTTTCCTTAGGTCCACTTGACCTTTAGGTTTATTAACAATCTATAAAAGCTGGAAAATAGGGACATTACATCAGGAAATCATCCATGCCAATGAAAAATAATAAATGAATAACCATATGCATATGTCATGCAAGCCAAAATAGTGAGGAAATCATACACAAAACTCGGTGCCTGCACGAAAAACCCGGTGTAGCTGCTGATATTGATGCCCTATTACGATTTCCTACTTTTCATTTTCTTTCTGTCTTCAAATTCCAAGTATGCCACACTCCTACAAGAGTGCTCTAAGAATAGTCTAAGTTTCCAAGAGTATGAGAGAGAGCATAGAATGAGAGCTCCAAAGCTGAGCTGATAAAAGTCCATGAGCTGATCCTTAGAAGCCTTTTTGTTAATGAGGCCTCTAGTTTCTTCATTTTCCTTAATTTTCCTTAAAACCAACCTAGATCCATTGTAACTATGGATTTATCAAGTGTCAAATGGGATCAAATATATGATGGTGCATTTAACCTTTCCTTATACTTAGCACTCAAAAAGAGGTTTGCACCTTGTTATATTTGACCATTTTGGGTACTTAATACATATAGATTTTAGATCAATTTAAGTTTGATTATTAAGAAAATTTCACCGGCATCAACTTTTTTTAACTAATTTTTTCTTTTGTCAAGTGGTCTGAGTTCATCATAGATTATATCAGGCTTGACCTATGGTTTGAGAAATCGTGACCCATGAGCATCTAAGTCATAAAAAACACTTGGGGATCACACATGTCCTAGGCCACACCCGCCCTAAATATGACTGGATTTTTTCCCATGAAATTTCAAACTGGTGACCTTTACATAGCAAAGTGACTTAATAGTACACCCATCACAATCTATTGGACGCCCCATAAGTTTTTAAAGTATTTTTGAATAAATTGAAAATATTATAAAAAATAAAAATAAAAATAAATTATTAATTTTAATAAAAAATTTTATCGATGGGCTAAAAACATGTATTAAATCCTTTAAGAATCATATATCAACCATACATATTTAGTAAATCCTTTAAATGTCATATATAACAATAAATCTCTATGTAATAATTCTTAATGTGAACATCATATAGTATAATCTTATATATATTATAATCTGCTATTCTAATTATACTCATTTTCATCTCAACATATATTAAGATTCATATATAAATATTTAGAAATTAAAAATAATTCCAATTCCAAACCTAATCAAGAAAAAACAATATATTAGAATCTTTGTTTATTTCAACATGTTTTATGCATCTATCTATTAAAAATGATTCCAAACTTACTATATATATATATATATATATATATATATATATATATATATATCTTTGTTTATTTCAACATGTTTTATGCATCTTTCTAGTAAAAATAATTCCAAACTTACCAAACAGAAAAAAACAATATATTAGAATCTTTGTTTATTTCAACATGTTTTAAGCATCTATCTATTAAAATTAATTCAGAAGTTACCTTAAAAAAACAATATATTTGAATCTTTATTTATTTCAACATATTTAAATATAAAATCTTTTTGACATTTATCAATAAGTAAAATTAAAAATTAAAAAAAATATATCTTTTTCAAATTTAAAAATTGATATATTAGAATTCCTTTATTTTTGTATTAAAATATATTATTAAAAATAAAATATAAACTTTATATTAAAATTCCTTTTAGGTCAACATCCCAAAAGATATATATATTAAAAAGAAAAAGGAAAAAATGTATATTAGGATGTGATGATGGGTTTACTCCATAGAAATTAGAGATAAACGAAAGCATCACTTTCAAATCCGGCAATTTCAAAACGCACGGATTAAAGATGGGGTGTGAGTGGCGAATACACCGACCCTTTATTGCGGGGGTAATAATATGAAACGTGTGTTTCCTGTTTTTCTTATTCCGGGATCACTCTGCATGACACGTGTTCATCGAAGTGATCAGTTTGCGTGACACGTGTTCATCGAAGTGACATTCTGGAGAAAGAAAACAAAAGAACGAAGCATCTCCATGGTAATTATTGTTTTCTTTCTCCTTTGATAATTATTATTTTTCATGAAAAAATGGTTGGGAGAAAATCAATTAGCATTTCCATGGTAATTATTTTTTCTTTTTCCTTTCATGAATAGATTATTATGAGTAAATGAATGATTGAGTTGGTGTTGCTAACAATTTCAGTGCGCTTCTTGGAACTATTGGTTTGTTAATTCGATTCGAATGTCGGGTCGTTTCTATTTTACCATTGGCTTCCTGTCAAATTATTTTTTTCCTCAAATGAAAACACAATTTAAAATACAAACTTACTACACAACTAATCAACAAATAGCATGGGGAAGAGATATTTCTAGACCACTGGTCTAATCAACCAATAGCATGCAGAAGAGCTAGAAATCTAGAGCACTGGTCATCCAATAACAAACGGGTATTTTCCTGCTCATGCTAATAATCTGAAACGTGTATTTTCCTGCTCATGCTAATAATCTGAAACGTGTTTTTTCCTGTGCTTATCATTCCGCCATCATTTGAACTGCTCATCATCACTGTGACATTTATCACAGTGAGATTTCAGCTGAGGAAAACAACAAAAACCCAGCATCTTCCCTTTCTTAAAAACCTATAATTACTGTTTTTCCCTTTCTTGAACGAATGGTTGTGAAGACGTCCATGATTCATGAGTTGCATCCTATAAATTTCAGTTCCTTACTTCGAATGCCTCCATAAATCAAAACCTGTGACTTAAACTTTTGAGTTGCACGACCCTTAATTCCATTCCAATGGCTCTGCTTTCTATCTTACCGTTGCCAGCTTCCAAATCCTCCCTTCACAAACCGCTGACAAGTTCTACTCATCACCTGAAGCCTCCTTTCTCTACAACAGTCCCAACCCTTGGACGGAAAGTTTCCATCATCACCATGTGTTCCACAACCGCTGTATCGGATGCAGCCGCAAAGAGACGCATAGCGAATCCTCATTCCAACCTCTGGGAAGACGACTTCATACAGTCTCTCTCCACACATTATGAGGTGATTTTCAACTTATTCTTCATTGTGAAATGACTATGTTTTCCTTTTTATTTACTGTGTTGAATGTGTGTGCGGCAGGCACCTTCATACCGTGAACGTGCTGAGAGACTTATTGAGGAAGTGAAGGAGATGTTCACTGAAATTGAGGATGGAGTATCAATCACACCCCTCAATGATGTGCTCTCACGCCTTTCCATGGTTGATAGCATTGAACGTTTGGGAATCGACAGGCATTTCAAAATGGAGATAAAATCAGCGCTGGATTATGTACACAGGTCAGTCATCATTGTTTATATCTGCTTTATATGTGACGATTATATTAATTTCAATTTCATCTACACTGTACAGCTATTGGAGCGAAAAAGGCATCGGATGTGGCAGAGAAAGTGGTGTTACTGATCTCAACTCAACTGCACTCGGCCTTCGAATTCTTCGACTGCACGGATACCCGGTGTCTTCAAGTACGTAGATCCCCACTTTTATTAGTAAATTCCTGGTTCAATTTATTTTATGGTAGCAGCAACCCCCATAGATTTGATTTAATAATACATCATTCGTTAATTAATATCAGGTGTGTTGGAACAATTTAAAGACGACAAGCGGCAGTTTGCCACTTCTTCCATTCAAACAGATGAAGGAGAGATCAGAACTGTTTTCAATTTATTTCGGGCATCGCTCGTTGCTTTTCCAATTGAGAAAGTTCTGGAAGAAGCTCAAACCTTTTCTACCATGTACTTGAAAGAATATCTGGAAAAGATTCCGGTATCCAGTCTTTCACGACAGGTGAGACAGGGAAATTGATAAGGAGCAATCAAAATAGATAAATAAATTTCGGTAGTAAATTTCTTTGGGCGTCTAAGTTTTCGACAGATTCCTTACAGATTTTTTGAAAGAAAGAAAGGACCCTTTCGAGTGCTAGGGGAGCAATTCTGATGTCATAATGTGAGATTTTTATAATAATTTGAAATTTGTGGTTGCAGATAGAATACGTCATGGAATATGGTTGGCACACAAACCTTCCAAGATTGGAAACAAAGCATTACATGGACGTATTTGGATATAATGAGTAGGACAATTATCTCACAGCCCATTTAATTTCCGTGCCTTCAACTTTATACGTGGAAGTAAAAATTTCTTTTATTTTCTACATTTTTCTAGTAGGTATTTGGTAGACCTTTTTCTTTCTTTATGTTGAAAACGATCCTGCTCTCATCCTGAAATAGTCAGCCAATTTATTAAATGAGGCTTGTCCTTTTAACTAATTTCTACAACAGAACTCCGTTTTTTAATGGTTTAGTAATAATTTCCATATAGTACTTCCAGTTGACACTAGTTAGATTTTCGTTTACAGGATGCCATGGATGTCATATGTGAGCAGTGACAAACTTTTAGAACTTGCAAAGTTGGAGTTCAATATATTTCACTCCATTCAACAAAGAGAGTTAAAACATATCTCCAGGTGATGAGCCTTCTTACTGGATTATATTTTCTTTTCTTTTCAGACAAATCTGGATGTCATTAGTCTAATGATTTCCAATATTCAGTAATGTAAAATATAATTGTTTTGATTAGATGGTGGAAGGATTCAGGCTTCTCTCAAATGAATTTTGTTCGGCACCGTCATGTCGAATACTATACTTTGGCCTCTTGCTTTGCGATTGATCCTCAACATTCTGCATTCCGAATCAGTTTTGCCAAAATGTGTCATCTTATCACTGTTCTGGATGATATCTATGACACCTTCGGAACGATGGAAGAGCTCAAACTCTTCACAGCGACAGTTAAGAGGTGGTAACATATTTTCTTGCTCTTAAAAATGCCTATACACTAGGGATCAACTTATTTGACCAAAACAAAATTTGTTCTTATGATCAGATGGCCGGATCCATCAGCGACAGACTCCCTTCCAGAATACATGAAACGAGTGTACACAGTGGTTTATGAAACCGTAAATGAAATGGCACAAGTAGCAAAGAAGTCTCAAGGCCGAGACACCATCAACTATGCTCGACAGGCTGTATGGACAATAAGGATTCAAACATATATTTGGCTAACTTGGTGATAATTAGTTAATGATTTGGCCAACTTGGTGATAATTAGTTAATAATTTTCTATGCTTGTGCTTGTGTATGTGCAGTGGGAGGCCTATCTCGATTCCTATATGAAAGAAGCAGAATGGATCTCCAGCGGTTTTCTGCCAACATTTGAGGAGTACTACGAAAATGGCAAGATTAGTTTTGGTTATCGTATATCCATGTTACAACCAATCCTCACGATGGACATACCTTTTCCGCACCACATCCTGCAGGAAATTGACTGTCCATCGAGGTTCAGTAGCTTGGCGGCTGGCATCCTTCGACTTAAAGGTGACACTCGCTGTTACAAGGTATCACATATTACATCAAACCAAATTCACATAGAAGAAGTTTTCTGTGTCATTGCACCACTAATTTTAAGGAGTTATCATTAGAATATAAATGCCGACATTGGAATGGCTATTGCAGGCAGATAGTGCCCGTGGAGAAGAAGCTTCATGTATATCATGTTATCTGAAAGAGAATCCCGGATTAACAGAGGAAGATGTTGTTAACCATATCCATGCCATGGTCAATGACTTAATGAAAGAATTAAATTGGGAGCTTCTCAGACCAGACAGCAATGTTCCCATCTCCTCTAAGAAACATGCTTTTGACATCTGCAGAGCTGTGCACCATGGCTATATATACCGAGATGGCTACACCGTTTCCACCAATGAAATAAAGGATTTGATCATGATAACCGTCCTTCAGCCTGTGCCTCTGTAATCACACCTTACACCTAAAGTGATAACAGTATGTAGTTTCTTGCTGAGTGTGTGCTGGATTATATATACCTAATTTTCAAGGTTTCTTTTGGAGTTAACTCCAAAATAGGTTGATGAGAGTGTGTGCTGGATTATATATACCTAATTTTGAAGATCTCTTTTGGAGTTAACTCCAAAATAGGTTGATGAGAGTGTGTGCTGCATTATATATACCTAATTTTGAAGGTTTCTTTTGGAGTTAACTCCAAAATAGGTTGATGAGTTCCACCTTTGAAGCCACTTACTTCGCAAATTCAATTTATGTATCTTGCCACTATTTTAAAAAGTCCCTTTTAAGTTAAATCTTATTGAATCTTCTTTTATTAGTTAAATCTCAGTTAAATCTTCTTTTGTTAATTAAATCTTCGTCTTTTTTTTAAAGTTAAAGTCTTGTCAATATTTGTCTTTTTTATTAGTTAAATCTTATTGAAGTTTTAAATATTATGAATTCAACTTTATCTTTACAAATAAATAAATTTCCACAAAATGATAACAATATTTGTAATTTTCAAAGTGTTCAAAATAATAATTTATTCCTCCAAATACAACTCTACTCTAAATTTAGACATAACATCTATTTCTATGTAGGGTACTAAGAAAAAACAATGCACTTTAAATTTAGATCAAATACCATGCGAAATCATGACACTTCATTCCCTTTAATGTACTAATATGATTTTTATATTTTGCATGGACCAGCACGACTTTTCTTTTCTAAAGAATGAGAATTTCATCCAACACTACAAGAGCCCAAAAGAGAGCTATATGCGCAAAATAAATTTATTGATATAGACCACCAAGTCCATTATTCTAATTGAGAATAATGATTGTTCACCATATAAATCTCAAAATATTAAAAGATGCCCACCACGACGAATATTAGAGGATTCTTCATGACGCATTAGGGATGATGATAACAAAATTTCATTAAACCCTCGTATTTATTTCTCTTAAGGAACCTACAAAATGTTTTCTAACATTCATGTCTACAAAAGAAACATTTCTCATTAGGATCATTCTAAAACTATTTAACTAGAAATAGTCATCATCCAAATGTTGTTATGGCTAGAAACAATAAGAAGAAAGTGAGAGTGCATGGCCTGTGCATGAACCTGAATTCATAATTTCTGGCATGGATGGTATGATTAGGAGTATAAAATACATATAAGGTATAATCAAAATATGTATATAACGAGAGTAAAATAGCATATGTATCTTGGTTATATTGTTAGCGCAAAATAATGTGCTTGCCTTATGTTGTAAAGAAAGTAAGAAAAAACATAGGGTTGCTTCATTTTCTCATTAAAATGCCATGATGAGAGAGAAAAAATGAGAGAATAAAAATATGTGATTTAGGGAGAATCACTCCACACCCCTTAACAATGGGACCATCTTCCTTCCTACTTAATTAGATTCACACTACTCTCTTGTGGGAAACATTGTTAAGGTAGGGTGTTTTGTTCTCATTATTCCTACAATCCTTCAATATTTTTTGAGTTTAACGAAAACATTTTGTGCCATAAATAAGCATACATTCTTTCCAACTTTGAGGTTCCTAAGTTTTATATTTTGAGAGTGAGGAAATTTCTATCACTTCATTGGGAAAGCACTTCATTCCATTGTTAACATAAATGCTAATTCCCAGCATTGCTTCTTATAGGGAGTCAATTTTTTTTTTTACATATATCGCATTAGTTATGAAATGTGAAAAAAAGAGAAAACAACAAAGACATGATGTTTCACCTCATGTGATACCCCAATACGAACTTCATTCTTAAGACTAATATATCACATATTTATATCGATTTATGCATATAACTATGTATCTAGGCTAATTGGATGGCATGAAGGTACGTGTTATTTGGTGAATACCCTCATGGAAATCGAGACATGGCATGGAAATTTTATGTTAAGTTTATCACACAAAAACATGTTAATTATTTCAAAACAATTTCTAGTTTTAGGAGTTTAGGCAACTTATGTTTCCAGATATAGATAACTCTACTACTAATCCAAACCAAATTTGTTACCATCATTACCCCCAAATTCTTTCCATTAAAATGATTAAAATGCAAGGTTGTAGTTTCACATTTAGAATCCCATCATATTGCAATTATGTAATGGAAGTGGTCATGTGAATGTTTTTTCAGAGTATCACCAACTATTTTATGGTTGGAATTTTAAGAATTAGTATGAGTTTATAAGGTTTACCCACTTTTAGATGTCATGTCTATGGTTACTCTAGATTTTCCATTATTTTCTTTTGCATCAATATTACTCTATATTTTCAATGATCTTCTTTTGCATCTTCCAAACATCATATTACTTCATTTATGAAATTCTTTAGAATATTTTTTTGTGATGTGTTTATTTATTTAGCATTTTTATTGTATCATATTGAAATCATTTCATGTCATATAAGCATCATGGTGATGTCATTTTAGTATTACAATGATAAACGTTTAATGAAAATTTTGTAGTATTTAATATTTCATGATTTGGAATAATTTATTTAATTATTATTGTTAACTTCATAGTTATTATTTTAATTATAATCAATTATTTTATTATTTTTATTAATTTGATAATTATTTCCAAAAGGGGCTAGATACATGGCGAAAACCCATGATTTTTTCATAGTTGGGAAAAATCCAATTCCTATGCGGGCCTAATGTGTGGTAGAATGTGTGGTTGCACATCAAATCCCACCCCCATGTCCTTCAATTACCTGATCGATTGGGTTTATATATTTTATTCAGTTTCAATTCCCATGAGTGAGTTTATCTAGTTTATTTAGTTTCAATTCCCACAGGTGACAACTTTCATTCAACAACCACAGTATCGGGCCATCCCATTGTGTTCGACAAATGTTGTATCAGATGATGGTGTAAAGAGACAGATAGTGAATCATCATTCCGACCCATAGGACGACGATTTTAAACACTCTTTCTTAGGCCTTATGTGGTAAATTTCATTTTTTAGCTTATTATTAAATGCATATTTATCATTTTCAAACGAATGGAGTGAATATTTTTTCATTTTTATTTACTGTAATGAATGCATATGGGTTAGGCGCCTTCATACCATGAACGTCAATAGAAAATTATTATGGAAGTGAAAGAGATGTTCAGTGAAATTGAAGATGGAGTATCAATCACTCACCTCAATTATCCTCTTTCATGCATTTCCATGGTTGATAGCATTGAACATTTGGGAATCGATACAAACTTAAAAATGGAGATAAAATGAGCATTCGATTATGTTCATAGGTCAGCCCCTATAACATAATTACAATTATATATATATATATATATATATATATATATATATATATATATATATATATATATATATATATATATATATATATATATATATATATATATATATATCTGTGTGTGGCATACATGTGCTTCTAAGGAAATTTTATTTTTCACATACACTTATTGGAGTGAAAAAGGCATTGGTTGTGTGAGGGAGTGTGCTAGTAATTATCTAAACAAAACAACATTGGGTCTTCAAATTATTCGACGACATGGATACCTTGTCTCTTCAAGTAGATATATCCCCACATTTTATGAGTAATATGCTCATTTATGTTCTTTTATGATAGTAGTCAACTTTTATCAAGTTGTTTGATGATAAAAACCAGTTGCCATGTAGGTGAGAACATGGATTTTATAATACATTATGCATTAATATCATATTGTGTGTTGATACAAATTACATATTGGAAGGGGAAGTTTTCCCATTCTTCATTTCAAATATAACGAGAGATCAGAAGTAGTTTCAATTTGTTTCAGGGCTCCTTCGTTGCGTTTCCAATGGAGAAAGTTGTGGAAGGGGCTCAATGTAGGAATTTAGAGGGTAATTTCTGTAGATCAAGAACCAAAGGTCACCGCTCACAAATAGATCACAAATCAATACACTAGTATTATCGTGTGGTTAAAACCCTCGAAGAGGGAAATAGTCCAAAACCTGAGCCAACATGGCCACTTCACGAAATTTATTAATATAAAAAAAAAGGTTACATATGTTTCTCTCATAAACGGTTAACCAACAAATGACCCTCCATGCTCTTTAAATAGAGTTCATGGACCAATCGGGTGTCAAGCCATGGATCAAGTGTCGTTAATACCGAGGAGAGAGTGAACCGTTGAATCACTACAAATATTGACCATCAGATTATAAGTTACAAATGTACATAGTAAAGAAACACAGTTTACCTATCTCTGCACTAGACTATGTTATTCTTAACTATATAATATGTGTCGTAATATCCTAAAATCCCCCCTTAAGAACAAATTGGGATAGGATTGAAGGATTTACAAAGGTGTCACAAATGGAGCCTATTTCTTATGTGTTGAAATATCCTAACATCCACCCGTAAGAAAAAATTGGGATATGATTGAAGGATTTAAAAAAGTGACACAATAGGAGAAGGAAGGAGGCATTAGAGCCTATCCCCCCTTAATGACAACTTTCCTGAACTCCAATCACGGAGCAAAGTTTGGTAAAATTCGGTTCTGTGAGAGCCTTTGTAAAGATATCGGCTACTTGATCATTGGTTCGACAATACTGCACTTCAAGAACACGATCATGAATGAGCTTTATGATGAAGTGTATGTAGAGTTCAATGTGTTTCATATGTTGATGCTGAACTGGATCTTTACATAGCTGAATGGCACTCTGATTATCACACCAAAATGTATTTGGATGCTACTGATGAAGACCGAATTCAGACAGGATCTAACGAAGCCACATGGCTTCCTTGCTAGCTTCAACTGCACCACGATACACTTATGATGAAGAAAGACAGGTAGCACTTTGTTTCTTACAAGACCATGTAATAGGTCCTGAACCAAGAGTGAATACATATCCGGCAGTAGACTTCTGATCATCAGGATCACCAGCATAATCAGATACAGTGAAACCAATCAACAATGGATATGCCCCTGCACTGTAATGAGTCCCGAACTGAATTTTTCCTCAAATATATCGACGTATTCTTTTAGCTTCTTTCCAGTGACTTTCATTAGGTTGGTGCATAAACCGAGCAATAAGACCAATAGAAAAGGAAAGGTCAGGACGGGTATGGGTGAGATACATAAATTTACCAACAAGTTGATGGTATAAGGTAGCATCAACTTCAGGGGTAGTACAAGTGACTGAAATATTGAATACAGACTGAAAGAGAGAAGGGTCTGCCTTATAGTATTCCATGTGAAAGTGGTGTAGAAGATCACATGCATACTTTGACTGAGAGAGGGTAATGCCTTCCTTGGATTGCATGACTTGAAGACCAAGGAAATAATGAAAGTGTCCTAAGTCTGTCATTTCAAACTCCTTTTTGAGGCTAAACATCACATGGTTTATATGGTTTGGATCACTACCAGTAAGGATAACATCATCAACATAAAGAAAAAGGATGGCGAAGGACTTACCCACTTTCTTGGCGTAGATAGTGTTGTCAGAATGACACCTAGAAAATCCATTATCTAAAAGAAATCTATCCATTTTGGAACACCAAGCCCGAGGAGCTTGTTTGAGACCATAGAGAGATTTCCTAAGGTGAAAAACAAGGCTAGATTCATTTTGGATAAAGCCAAGGGGTTGTTCCATGTAGATTTCTTCATGCAAATCTCCATGTAAGAATGTGGATTTAACATCCATCTCATGGAATTCCCATTTAAAGGAGGCAGCAAGGGAAATAACAAGGTGGATATAATTCATTTTGGAAATATGGGAGAAGGTTTCAGTATAGTCAATGCCTTCAACTAGTGAAAATCCTTTGGCGACAAGATGAGCTTTGTGTCTATCCAATTTTCCATCTGGTCCAAACATGTTTTTGTAAACCCATCTGCATCTGACAAGTTTTATTCCATTTGGAAGAGGAAAAAGATCCCAATTATCATTTACCAATAAGGAATGATATTCTTCATTCATAGATGCATCCCAATCTAGATGGCTGGAGGCTCCTTCAAAGGTTTCTGGATCAAGATCTTCTGAAACTCGAGCCAATAAGGAATAGGCTCTTTAGAACTGAGAACATGTACGTCATCGATCTGTAGGGTCACTTGCAAGAGAACCTACTCCATCCCGAGTAGAGTAGACCCATCTTGGAATTTGTGGTGTAAAAGAAACAATTTCAAGAGGTGGAGGAGGATTTTCATCCTCGCTATCATCATCTAAACTAGAAGGAATGCTATTAAAAATAGAAGAGAGAGAGAGAGAGGTGGCACATATGTCGAATCAGGCTCGCAGGCCAAAGGTGGCACACCCGCCAAACTAGGCTTGCATGCCGATATATTTTCATCAAATTTTACATCTATTCTAATGATTATATTTTTGGATTTTGGTTGAATAAGTTTATATCCTTTGACATCTTCAGAATATCCAACAAAAATTCATTTTTCACTCTTAGATTCTAACGTTTTATGTTTCGCATCTGGAATATGGGCCCAAGCATCACTTCCAAAAACACGAAAGTGAATTACATCTGGTTTGTTTTAGCTCCAAGCCTCTTCAGGAGTTATATTCTTTAAAACCTTAGTAGGAGTGTGATTTACTATGTAATTGCACAGTTAATGTCTTCTTCCCAAAAATTGAGACCAAGTCCTTTAGATTGAAGCATACAATTAGCCATTTCTTTTAAGGTGCAATTCTTCCTTTTAGCTACACCATTTTGTTGTGGTGTATATGGAACATTATATTGCAACTGAATGCCATGCTCAGTGCAGAAGTTGATAAATTCTTTGTTAACATATTATCCTCCATTTTCTAATCTTGACTTAAGAATTTGATGTCCAAATTGTTTCTCAACAAAGGCCTTAAAGGCCAAGAACATGTTAAAAACTTCACTCTTTATTTTTAAGAACTATACCCAAGTGCGTCTGGAAAAATCATCAATGAAAGTTAAGAAGTACTTGCAACCAGATAAAGAAACAACAGGAAGTGGACCACATAAATCACCGTGCACAAGCTGCAAAGAGGCTGAAGCGTGCCAAGAGGCACATTTGTCAGAACTATCCCAATGATGTTTTTCAAGGAAACATCCAGAGAAAACACCATCATGACAAGATAACATAGGAAGATCTATCACCATATTTTCTTTACATAATTTTTGAAGAGAGTGATAGTTTAAGTGACCAAATCGCTCATGCCAAATTTTTCTTACTTCATCATTATGAGCAACGAAAATGGAGGTAAGACATGATGACCCAAAGTTGTCAAAATTATACAACCTTTTGGAATCATCAACAATGCCAGTAGGTAAAATATGTCTAGGATCTTTGAGGTCCTTGATTACAACATCATGAGGTGAGAATTCTACTATTTTCCCTTCACCTAAATGAGTTATATGATAACAGGGAGAAGGTTGCATGACAAGGTAGGAACACATAGTACATCATTAAACTGACCATTATCTAGATGAATGGTTCCAGATCCTACAACACTAAGATATCTATCATCACCATCATAAATATGTTTGGTGTTACAATCATTTAAAGAAGAAATCATGGCTTTATTTTTGGCCATCTGGTAAGAAGCTTAAGAAACAATGAGCCATTCATGAGAATTAGAAGAAGAAGATACATTTAATGCATAACCAGATCTTGATGCTTGACAACCACAAGAAGAAATTTCCATTCCTGAAGATGAAGGTGAAGAGTGCTCCAAATTGATGTTGTGCTTCTTCACTGCTGCTTCTAAGGATTCCATCTTCTTAAAGCATTTGGACTCTATATGGCCAGCATGATTACAAAATTTGCAATGTCTATCTGTCTTCTTCCCTTTGTTTTTATTTTCTTTATCATTTTGGTGATTTGATTTTTCAATTTGTGGCTGAAATTGGTTAGGACCCTTGTTTGGTTTAGGACCATACTTCTTAGGATACTTCTTCTTGGGATTCTTTTGATATGATTGTTTTTGGGCTACTAAGGCTTTCTTAGAAGCATTTCTAGGAGTGATGAGACCAAGGTGTAAGAGTTTTTCATGTTCTCTTATCAAAGAATCACAAAAGGAATCAAAAGGGGGATTCTTGTAGGTGGTTCCGGAAGAAATGATGGCTTCTCTAGTGGAATGGAAGGCGGAAATAGGTACAGAGTATGTAGGGCCAATATTAGGAAGAATTAAATAGATGAGGCCACCATCTTCCTTTTTTGACCTTACAACCTTCTAAAAGAAGTCTAAGGGTCTTGAATTTGGACAAAAAATCTTCAATAGAGGAGAAATTATTGGGGTCCAAAGTAAGCAACTCATTTTCAAGCTGGTGGGCCCTGATTTGATTTTGATTGCCAAAGATAGTATTTAGCTTGTCCAGGGCTTCATGAGGGGTGTCAATGTCAATGATATGAAATTGAAGATCTTGAGCAATGGACATTCCTATCAACCCTCGTGCTTGATCTTGTTTATTTTCCCATTTATGAACTTTATCATCATCGAAAGGTTTAGTTTCTTGTGTTGTGGCTATTCTATAAAGTCCTTTACTTCTAAGTATATCTACCATGTGAGGTAGCCATTGGAACTTATTGTTGTTGTTAAGAATAATCGGGGATGCACTTTCCATTTTTTTAAAATCAAGCTGAGAAAAAGATAAAAATAACTCCTCCAATGGAAATTTCTCAAAAATTAGGTCGTTTAAAAAAAACGGCTTGAGAAGCAACTTCTGGATGAAGAAGTTACGCCTTTTGAAAAACTGAGTAAAGAGGAGCATTAGTCTGATGTACTAACGCTTTGTTTTGGAGGATCCTTAGCGTTACTAATGCACTGGTCAAGAGTAGAGAGTGCGTTAGCATTATAACGCACTATTCAAGAGTAGAGAGTCACGTTACTGTGCCTTTACTTAGAGCGACTTCGAACTAACGTGGTCTGGAGCCAAAGCAAGGGCATTAATGTGCTTTCCAAAAAAAATTGGAAAAAAAGTAAACTCTTTTTAATCCATTTGGCTTTCAACTATTCTTCGATGTGCGTGCTTTTTCCTGCACACGGAACTGAGCAAACAAAGAAATGCAAGCCTTACGGGATAATGTTAGATTATTGGTTAGCCTCACTGGCAACTATCTATTTTTTTCTATTTTTGATTTCCCGAGATCGCACAAAGACATGGGGAAAGTGCATATGTAGTAAAAAAAACTTTTTCCTGTTTTTGATTTGCCGAGATTGCACACAGCACAGAGCAAAGAGCATACACAGAGAAGATGGTATATATATGGAAAATAAATAAAACCTAAAAACCAAAATAAACAGAGGGAACCAAAATAAGAAGAACTATTAACAAATATAACTGCAAAAAATATACTTTATGCCTCCAGATCTAAACTGAAATAACTTGGGCAACTGGAAACCTTTTCACATGAAATGAAAGATGTCCCTCATTATAACGGACACTCTGGAAAGAATAGAGCAGTTCTCCAGGCCTGTAAAAGTTCAGAAATAGTAGATCTACAAAACGACAGCCACATGCAGTCAAACCGGCTTCGGATTTTGATCAACAACGGATGCGGCCCTCAAAATAGCTCTGATACCATGTAGGAATTTACAGGGCAGGTTCCATAGATCAAGAACCAAAGGTCACTGCTCACAAACAGATCACAAATCAGTACACCAGTATTATCACATGGTTAAGACCCTCGAAGAGGGAAACAGTCCACGGCCTGAGCCAACATAGCCACTTCAGGGAATTTATTAATATAAAAATCAAAGTTACATATGTTTCTCTCATAAACAGTTAACCAAGAAATGACCCTGCATGCTCTTTAAATAGATTTTATGGACCAATCAGGTGTTAAGCCAAGGATCAAGTGTCGTTAATACCGAGGAGAGAGTGAACCATCAGATCACTACAAATCATGATTGTCGGATTATAAGTTACACATGTACATAGTAAAGAAACACACTTTACCTAAATCTACACTAGACTAAGTTATTCTTAACTATATTCTATGTGTCGGAATGTCCTAACACTTAGATATTTTGTACAATATATTTAAAATAATATATCCATAAGAATCCAGTATCTCATCTTTCACAACAAGTAAGGAAGGGATATTTATGAGGAGTTCCATTGTAAACTTCTTGTTGATCCAAATTTGACATTCAGAAGCCCTTCATAACGAAACCATGCTGGACTCATTTTTTTCGAACAGATTCCTCGCAGAATTTTTTAGAATAGGCCTTTTGAGTGCCGAAGGAGAAATTCTGGTTATATATGTTTATATTTGTGCCTAAAATTATAATAATTTTATTATAAATTATTTATAATATTTTTTATTTTATGGTTGCAAATAGAATTAGTTATGATGTATGGTTGGCACAAAAATATTTCATGATTGGAACCTACAGATTACATCGACCTATTTGGATATGACATGAATGGGTAAGACCCTAGGGTGAAGCTGTAGACCCAACCTTGGAAATATACTTGGATTTTAAAGAGTTTGGTTTTACTCACGGAAACTTTGATTGTCAGCTCAAATATTTCAATATGGTTATGGAATCGCTCAACATAGATAAGTACGATGATAAGAACATGATCATCATGTTCTTGAAATATCTCCAAATAAATTAGTGGAACATGCGAGATAGATTGTTGAATATGGAAAGAGGTTGATTAAACCTCATATTCATTTTAGGCTTGTGATCATCTTGATTTTATCTACTTTTTAAAAACATTCTAATTGAAAATAGTTGTACAAGAGGAGTAACATGAAATTTCATCAAAAAGTACTATGAATCGATGTTGAAATCATTTTAAGTTCTTATTCTCATGTTTCAACATTACAAAGGAAAGTAAGTGAAGAATAAAATTTTCCCAACAAATGTGAGACCCTACACTAACGAATTATCATCTCAAATACCAAAACTAAACTCTGTATAGTGGTCGATACATCGGATATATTGGTTAAAATCTAATTTATCATGGTATATTAAGGTTACCTTTATAGGCATAGTAATGGTTCATTTATAGTCTCATGTAACTAGATTATTTTGATAGAGATATGTAGCCTGAGTGTAAATGGTAAACCTAGAAGTATAAGCAATATCTCCTTTTAGGGTATCAAAACATAGTTTTTTGAATAGGTTATTGCATTAATACTCATCTCTGGAGTCAACCTAGATCATTAGAATGTGGAAAATCCAAGTGTAGGCTATATTAAATGTTTAAATAATGTCTACGGGATCATAAAGGTCTAATCCTTGCATAAAAAATCCATCTCATGAAACATTTTATTTAAGGATTCCTTGGAAGTCAAAAGATCTACACAAAAAAATTATATATTGATCGAATGAAATAAAATAGCATATGTATCTAGGTTATATTGTTAGCGCAAAATAATGTGTATGCTTTATGTTGTAAAGGAAGTAAGGAAAACATAGGGTGGCTTCATTTTCTCTTTCAAATGCCATGATGAGAGAGAAAAAATGAGAGAATAAAAATATGTGATTTAGGGAGCATCACTCCACACCCCTCAACAATGGGACTATCTGCCTTCCTAATTAATTAGATTCACACTACTCTCTTGTGGGAAACATTGCTAAGATAGGGTATTTTGTTCTCATTATTCCTACAATCCTTCAAGTTTTTTTGAGTTTAACGAAAAATTTTGTGTCGTAAATAAGCATACATTATTTCCAACTTTGAGGTTCCTAAGTTTTATATTTCAAGAGTCAGGAAATTTCTATCAATTCTTTGACAAAGCACTTGATTCCATTTTTAACATAAATACTAATTCCCAGCATTGCTTCTTATACGGAGTCGAAATTTTTTCTTACATATATCGTATTAGTTATGAAATGTGAAAAAAAAAAACAACAAAGACATGATGTTTCACCTCATGTGATACCCTAATACAAACTTCATTCTTAAGACTAATAGATCACATATTTCTATTGATTTATGCATATAACTATGTATCCAGGCTAATTGGATGGGTTGAAGGTAGATGTTATTTGGTGAATACCCTCATGGAAATTGAGACATGACATTATACTTGGGAAATTTTATGTCAAGTTTACTTCACAAAAACATGTTAATTATTTCAAAACAATTTATAGTTTTAGGAGTTTAGGCAACTTATGTTTCTAGATATAGATAACTCTACTACTAATCCAAACCACATTTGTTACAATCATTACTCCCCCAAATCCTCTCCATTAAAATGATTAAAATGCAAGGTTGTATTTTCACATTTAGCATCCCATCATATTGCAATTATTCAATGGAAGTGGTGAAATTAATGTTTTTTTCAGAATATCACCAACTATTTTATGGTTGGAATTTTAAGAATTAGTATCAGGTTATAAGTTTTACACACTTTTAGATTTCATGTGTATGGATACTCTAGATTTTCCATTATTTTCTTTTGCATCAATATTACTCTAGATTTTCAATGATCTTCTTTTGCATCTTCCAAACATCATATTAATTCATGTCATGTAAGCATCATGGTTATGTCATTTTAGTGTTACAATGATAAATGTTTAGTGAAAATTTTGTATTATTTAATATTTCACGATTTGGATTAATTTAAGTTTTTATTATTGTTCATTTCATAGTTATTAGTTTAATTATAATCAATTATTTTATTATTTTTATTAATTTGATAATTATTTCCAAAAGGGGTTACATACATGGCAAAAATCTATGAGTTTTTCATAGTTGGGAAAAATCCAATTCCTATGCGGGCCTAATGTGTGGTAGAATTTGTGGTTGGACATAAGATCCCACCCCATGTCCTTCAATTAACTGATCCATTGGGTTTATATATTTTATTCAGTTTCAATTCCCATAGGTGCGTTTATCTAGTTTATTCAGTTTCAATTCCCAGAGGTGACAACTTTCATCCGACAACCCCGATATCAGATCATCCCATTATGTTTGACAACCGTTATATCAGATGATGGTGTAAAGAGACAGATAGCGAATCATCATTCCAAACCCTAGGGGGGAAATTTTAGACACTCTTTTCTGATGCCTTATGTGGTAACATTCATCTTTCAGCTTATTATTAAATTTATATTTATACTTTGCAAACGAATGGAGTGAATACTTTTTCCTTTTTATTTACTACAATTAATGTATATGGGTTAGGCGCCTTGATACCGTGAATATCAATAGAAAATTATTATGGAAGTGAAAGAGATGTTCAGTGAAATTGAAGATGGAGTATCAATCACTCACCTCAATTATCCTCTTTCAGGCATTTCCATGGTTGATACCATTGAACATTTGGGAATCGATAAGAATTTCAAAATGGAGATAAAATAAGCACTGGATTATGTTCATAGGTCAGCCCGCATAACATTATTATAATTATATATTTATTCTTTATATATATATATATATATATATATATATATATATATATATATATATATATATATATGTGTGTGTGTGTGTGTGTGTGTGTGTGTATAGCATACATGTGATTCTAAGGAAATTTTATTTTTCACATATAGTTATTCGAGTGAAAAAGGCATTGATTGGGTGAGAGAATGTGCTAATAATTATCTAAACAAAACAACTTTGGGTCTTAAAATTATTCGACTACGTCGATACCTTGTCTCTTCAAGTAGATATATCCCCACATTTTATGAGTAAATCAATCATTTATGTTCTTTTATGATGGCAGTCAAATTTTATCAAATTGTTTGACGATGAAAACCAGCTACCATGTAGGTGCAAACATGGATTTGATAATACATTATGCATTAATATTAGATGGTGTGTTGAAACACTTTAAATATTGGAAGGGGAAGTTTTCCCATTCTTCATTTCAAAGATAACGAGAGATCAGAAGTAGTTTCAATTTATTTCAGGGCTCCCTCGCTGCGTTTCCAATGGAGAAAGTTGCGAAAGGGGCTCAAATCTTCTATACAATATATTTAAAATAATATATCAATAAGATTCCAATATCTGATCTTTCACATCAGGTAAGGGAGGGATATTTAGGAGGTCCATAGTAAACTTCTTGTTCATCCAATTTTGAAATTCATAAGTCCTACATAGCAAAACCATGCAGGAGTCATTTTTTTCGAATAGGCCTTTTGGGTGCCGAGGGAGAAATTATGGTTACATATGTTTACATTTTTGTCTATAATTATAATAATTTTATTATAAATTATTTATAATAATTTTTATTTTATGGTTGCAGATAGAATTCATTATGCCGTATGGTTGGCACACAAATCTTTCATGATTGGAACCTACACATTACATAGAGCTATTTGGATATGACATGAATGGTTAAGACCCTAGGGTGAAGCTATAGACCGAACCTTGGCAATATACTTGGATTTTAAAGAGTTTGGTTTTACTCACGAAAACTTTGATTGTCAGGTCAAAAATTTCAATATGGTTATGGAATACCTCAACAGAGATAAGCACGATGATTAGAACATGATCATCATTTTCTTGAAATATCTCCAAATAAATTAGTGGAACATGCAGGATAGATTATTGAATATGGAGAGAGGTCGATTAAATGTCATATTCATTTCAGGCTTGTGAGGATATTTATTTTATCTACTTCTTAAAAACATTCTCATGGAAAATAGGTGTACAAGAGGAGTAACATACAATTTCCGCAACGATTGCTATGAATCAATGTTGATGTTTCAACATTACAAAGGAAAGTAAGTGTAGAATAAAATTTTGCCAACAAATGTGAAACCCTACACTAAGGGATTATCATCTCAAATACCAAAAGTAAATTCTGTATAGTGGTTGATACATGGGATATATTGGTTAAAATCTAGTTTACTGTGGTATATTAAGGTTACCTTTATAGGCATAGTAACGGTTCATTTATAGTCGCGTGTAGGTAGATTATTTTGACAAAGATATGTAGCCTCAGTGTAAATGGTAAACCTAGAAGTATAGGCTGTATCTCTTTTTAGGGTATCAAAACATGGTTTTTTGAATAGGTTATTAAACTGATACTCATCTTTGGAGTCAACCCAGATCATTAAAAAGTGGGAAACCCAAGTGTAGGCTACAATAAATGTTTAAATAATGTCTGCAGGATCATAAAGGTTTCCTCCTTGCATAACAGATCCATCTCATGAAAAATTTTATATAAGGATTTCTTAGAAGTCGAAAGCTCTACAAAAAAAATTTATCTATTGATCAAATGAAATAATGACGCAAGTGATAAAATTGTGTAGGAATTTAACTGAAGCATGATAAATTCTATCTCATGGAAAAGGTGAAGGTATCACAAATGGATTTTGAATTAATTCTTTTATAGTGTGTTCTACCTCAAATTTATTTCATGAACAATTTGTAATAAAAAACAAAAACAAAAAAATTAAAATCTCATGATTCTGGCTTAACAATGAAGGTCCTATTGTTGGATAAATTTGGAGTCACATAGACCTTGAGCCCAATTCTTTTTGAAATTAAAATATTGTGACTTCCAAATCTCGTATATTAAATTTAAATTTACGAAAGCATATTTAAGTTTCAAATGTTGATTAAGAACAAAGAACGTTGACCAAATAATTATGATGTGATTAATCCAAAAGACATATATCTAAATTTAAGGTTTATTTGTCTTTCATGTAATCTTTGATATACACTAGTAATACCATATATTACCAGAGACAAAAAAGAGGCGGAACTTCGCATCAAACAAATGGATAGAAAAAATAGAAAAGTACCCAATCTACCAAAACTAAGAACAATTATAAGTATTTCATGGAAAGACACACATCAGATACAAGCAAAGAATTGCTTGGACCAATGGCGCATTGAATTTACATTCACCAATTTTTTTTTTTCTCTTTGGTTCACCTTCCTTCAACCCCCAACAAGCCAAACTACATTGATCAACACCAAGCCCTAAAATGGTAGCATTGTTCCATTATTGAATCTTCCTAGCCATTGATATCATACTACGTAGCAGATTTTTGTGATGTTTTGGATGATGAATTAGAAGATATTATTGAGGAAATTTCTTAGGTATCCTATATTACCACTACTTCCAAATTCACCCCATCCAACATGCCTATGCCTCCGTCTATGTTTGACGAGCTTCTCATTTAACAAAGAACCTCAATATTCGAGTACCTTTATGTTAGGTCCATGTATTACTAGTGTAGTCCCTTATTGTTGTTACTATAGCACATTTATTGTTATTTTTGTACCCCTGTAGTCCCCATATTGTTATTATTGTTCCCCATAATAGCCCACTCTTTTTATTATTGTGCCCTTACATTATTATTATTAGGTCAGCTAGGATTATATTGTGACCCCATGGACACCTATATATAGAAAGGAGGTTTTTTCATTTGTATCATCTAAGAATTGTTCACTTATGTAATGTAAAGGAGGTTGCTCCCTTGAAGTGGTTGATTTCTAAGTTGTTGATCTCTCTTTTTTTCTATTTTCTGAGTTGGTATCATAACATTTTCTATGAGAGCTTTGGATTCTAGAGTTTCGGTACTTCAAACAGGTCATCGTGGCATTTTTGCTATAACGAGTTTTCTAGTAAGGTTTAGAAGCTAAAGAAAAACCCATTTGCACTAAACTCTGGAGGAAATTTGTGGAAAAATTCCAAATTCCTGGTTCGAAATTTTTTTAGAGATATGATCTATGGAAGTTAGGGTTTTTGCAGGCTCTCGAATTTCATCTCAAAGAGGTGAACTTGGGAAAATCCTCAAAATCTCTCTTTGAGCAACAAATTGGAATTATGTAAAAAGTGGCCAAAATTTCATGAACTTGGGTTTCCTTTGTATCGATTTCAGAGTTGAAGTAGGCAAACATGACATGTGGCACACTATATAGTTTCTCTTTAATGAACTAGTCCATACTTGGGACTAGTTCATTGTGGGAGATTGGCATAACTTTTCCTGAAAGAAACCAAGTCAGGTCAGACCTATGGCAATGGAGAGACTATTCATAGGGATACTAAAGGACCAAAGATATAATATTGGGGATCTTAAAATACATATATACATCAGTTTCAATATCAAACTCCTTAAAAGGAATAAAAACGTGTGTAATTTTTTTAAGAGTTTCCTATGACTTGTTTGAAAAAGTAGTTTGAAGTGATTCGAAGGGAATATTGAAGTAGAAATATATGTATTGGGTTCTAAATTCCCCCTAAAAATAATTCAACACCCATTGAGCCCTCATAAGGCTCTACTATCACCCATTAAGAGTAAGAAGTGCAACATGATATATCAAAATTACGAGACAAACTACAACAATTTTCACTCTCGCAAAGAGCAACAGAAAATGAAATGGAAGCTAAGATGGATGGTTTGAAGACAGGCATGGAAGCTAATATGGATGGTTTGAATAATGGAATGAAAGCTAATATGGATGGTTTGAATAATGGAATGGAAGCTAATATGGATGGTGTGGAAGCTAAGATGGATGGAAGATTTAAAGAAAGACATGGAAGGTTTGAAGGAAGGTTTTGTAAAGTTGCTACATGAAAATCTTCCTAATGGCGAAAAGGCAATACAAGAAACTCATGATGAGAAAAAAAGAAATGTTAATCATGATTTCATAAACTGTAATGTTGGATTTAAGACCCACTATATTCCAAAGATATATATGAGGAATTTTTATGGCAAGGATCCGATAACATGGATACTACAAATGGAGAAACACTTTGAGCTCTATAATATGCAAAACACACAAAAGGTGCGCATTGCAGCTTTACATTTAGAACAAAATAAGTTTGTATGGTATCGATGGCTTTGTTCTCGTAATCCAATGGTCACTTGGTCAATTTTTACGGAGGAAAGGATAACACATTAATGGTAAATAATATTCCAGATGAACATAGGATTGATGTCTTCATAGGGAATCTAAATGATAACATCCAACATGAGTTTTCCTTTGGAACCTGATAAATTGAAGAAGGTATTCGGGTTGGCAACAAAAATTCAAAGAAAAATTATGGTGAAAAGGAATCCTGCCACTCACAACTATAAATATGGAAGTGTTGCTACTCCTAGACTTCCACAACCTACAAGGTTGACACCACAACAATTGGAAGAAACAAAAGGAAAAGGGATTTGCTAGAGTTGTGATAGAAAATACACTAAAGGTCATAAGTGTGCTGAGAATAAATTATTTTACACAGGTTGTGAAGAGGAGGAAGAAAAGGAACACTAAAATTCAAAATAAGAGGATATACACCACAAACCAACCCTATAGGAAGAAGAAATGAATCTAACCATATCCTATAATGGATTGGTAGGAATTACGACACCTCAAACTCTCAAGATAGAGGGACATATCAAGAAGAAAAATGTATTGATTCGGATAGTACCCATAATTTTATTCATTGTAAGGTAGCCAAGGAATTTAATTGCTTCCTATACTTAGTGCCAGAGTGTCAAGTGATGTTATAAAATGGAGGAACTATAAATTGCCTTAGAAAGTGCCATAATATCAGGCTAACCATGGGGGAATATGTATTGAATGGTCCAATGCTTTCCATTCCAATGGGTGGTGTTGATGTTGTACTAGGAGTACAATGGTTACAATCATTGGGGATGGTAGCTTTTAATTTTTAAGAAATTTTCTTGAAATTGTTTTTGGAAGGAAAGGAAGTTGAATTACGGGGTATGTAATGGAATATGGGAAATTTAATAATCTCTAATTTCATGACAAAGCTTCTTAAGAAATAAAAACTAGGTGAAAATGCACAATTACTCTCACTAGAAGTTCTGACATCAAAATCATCTATTCTCTCCAGATCTCCAAAAATTATTGGACAATCATTCCAAGGTGTTTGAAACTCCTAAAGGAATCCCACCTATTCATGATCATGATCATGCTATTCTTTTGATTCCAGGAAGTGTTCCTCCAAACATCAGGCCTTATATATATCCTTATGTCCAAAAGAGTGAAATTGAACATATGATTGCAGAAAAGCTAGAGGTTGGTATAAATCAGCCTAGTTAAAGTTCTTTCTCTGCTCAAGTATTATTGGTGCATAAGAAGGATGGATCATTGCACATGTGTCTAGATTATAGGGAGCTCAATAATATCATTATTAAAGATAAATTTCTCATTCTTGTGATTCATGAATTATTGGATGAATTAAATGGAGAAATTTATGTCACCAAGTTGGATCTTCGTTCAGCATAGCATAAAATTAGAATGAAGACTGAAGACATTGTAAAAACAACACTTCGAACTCATGATGGTCATTATTAATTTTTTTTCATGCCTTTTGGTTTTACTAATGCACCTTCTACATTTCAATGGTTGATGAATTCCATTTTCAAACCCTTACTTAAAAAGCTTGTGTTAATATTTTTTGAAGATATACTAATCTAAAACATGTCTTGGAAGGATCATGTTGAACATGTTAACAGGGGGCTCAGACTATTGGAGGAGAAATAATTATATGAAAACACCTCCAAAGTTTTCTTTGGAGTACAAGAGGTAGAATATATGGGTGATATTGTATCTCAGGAGGGTGTTAATGTAGACCCTAAAAAAATTAAAGCCATTAAGGAATGGAAAGTCCCCACAATCATAAAGCAATTGTGTGGATTTTTCCACTTAACAGGGTATTATTGCAAGTTTGTTAAGAATTATGGGAGAATAGTGTTACACTAAAATTTGTCACCATGACATTTAAGTTGTCTACATGGGTTCATCATTACCTATATTATGATCTCTTGAGGTAGAAAATCATAAAGTTCCTAAACCAAGTCTTGGAATTGGAGAAAAACTCATTAAAACCCTAAAAAACCTAACTCTGCACTTTTCCTAGTCATTGCCTACGGTACCGCAGTTTCTTGCTCTATAACATACGACACATCCTCCACATTCTGCTTATTAAAATTGTGGACCCCCATCAAAGGTAAAATAAAATAAAAAGTAAGTTATAGAAGCCCAGCTGGTCGAATATTCTCCCTGATGAGGCTTCTAGAAGCGTTATCAGGTCAAGCTTTTTCCCTTTATTCATGAATCTCTATCCCTTCATTAACGAAGATTATCCCTTGGTATTTGGAGCTTAAATACATTTATGAGAGGACTTTATCCCCCTCTTTATGGAACTGAAAAATTCCCTCATTCTTATATAAATTGAACTCATAATCTAGTCTCAAAGTTACTTAGAACTTGGTTGTTTTGAGGTTAATTGCTAAAGAAATCATACTCTCTGTACTTGGTATCATTGACATGAGAATGATCACATACTCATGTCCATAGTTTCGTGCTAGTTCAAAGAGGAGAAGGCTTTTCAAACTGAAAGGAAATGGCTATTCAGGACCCCGGAAGAACCTGTATCACAACAAGGTGACAAGGTTGTAAGGTTACTTCTTATCATACAAGTTAATAAAAATGGATTCTATTTTCTCATTAAGTTGTTCATGTATCTCTTTGAGTAATTTAATTCTTGGATTCCTTGATCATTGAGATAGATTAGTGTTTCTGAATTATTATATCTTGCAAGTTCTTTTAATCATTTTTCCTATCTTTGATTGCAGGTCTTACATGTTGAATTGACCTCTTTTGGAGCGACTAGATTGAATATTACAACAAGCATTAGACTTCAAGTAGGAGCATCTCTTCATACGTAGTTAATTAATAATTCTGAATCACAATGATCTAGAGAAAATGGTTTATATTTGGTTGTTTGTTTCTAGATATCCTTAGGATACTTGGGAGATCGTTCTTGTCTGCAAGAGGGATTTATCTGTCTAACAAAATGGCGACTCTGTTGGGGAAAAATGAACTTAATTTTCTTTTTTCATTTTAGTTTGACTTTTGAAAGGTTTCTTTGATTTTGATTAGTCCAAAAACCGGGTTGGCTAGATGTCTCACTAGAATACCTGACTGTAAATCTGTATTTTTATTTTTTCTATGTTTTTCCTGTCTTCCGCAATTTTTGTTTAAAAACAGAGTAGTAGACTCCAACGATTTTAGTGAAAAATAGTGCGGTACTGCACCTTTCTCCGTTAAAAACTGCGGACTTCTGGAAAATTTTTGAAAAAATAAAAATCCTATTTTTAGGAGTCCAATTACTTGATTCTCTATAATTACGCTAACTTGTTATTGACTCTCAAAGTCTTCTGTGAAAGTTTCTTTTAGCAATTTTTGTGTTTCAAGTGATTTTCTCAGCTAGTTTTCATTTTATGAGTAAGTGTTTTCCCTGTCTTCTTCTTGATATGAATTAGAAACTTTTATATACCTCAACTAATTGGTATGTCATCATTTCCTTGTTGAGCCATTGAACTTGATGCAAATCTTTCTTTTCTGAAAATTTGATTTTATTTTCATTTGCAAATGTAGAAAACCTTTTAGCTTGGTAAGGTGTGAATTTCACTTTTAAAACCATTATTGGATGTTTTTGATTTCTTGTTGAGATAAGAATAAAGTTATTGGTTAGATCACAAACTAAGAATAAATATCCTCAAAAAAAATTTAGATAGAATTCAAAATTAGAGTTTTTCTTTTGGTTTTGAATTTTGTGATTTTAAGAGTTTTAGTTTTCTTTTGGAAGATTTTTTATTCTAGTTTCTGATTTTAATGTTATAAGGAATTTCATTTTGAACAAGTGATCTTCTTTCTGTGAAATTGAGTTCTCCAAAATTGTTTTTTTTCAAAGTTTCTTGTTTATCAAAGAAAGAATTGATGTTTTTAAGGTTACTTAAATCTCTAAAATATTTCCTCTCAATAGGTTTCATTGAAAATAAATGAGTTTCTTTTCATATAGATGAATTTTAGCGTAATTTTGATTCGGGTCACTAAACATCATCAAAGTTTCACTTCCATACCTTTTGTCCTAAGAAACAACCAAACTAAAACTAACGCTTAATTAAAATAAATCTAGAAATTTTATATTTTCTAGGGCTCTTTTCCACCAACATAGCTTAGGCTAGTGTCTTGGAATAGGTTGTAATTAAATTTCTAAGGCAATTCAAACAAACCAGTAGTAAAACTTGCAGTAGGAAAATCCAATTGTAGCATGTATGCTCTGGGAAGCTCCTCCTAAAGGAGTTAAGCACGAGATCATGTCCGAACCAGTGAGGTATTCATAAATATCTCATTGGGAAAGTTAGAAGATGTGCACGTATTAGAAATATTAAACCTCAGATAGACCATTATCGAGGAGCCTGGGTCACTTGTCGATAAACCTTGGATTATGTCAAGAAGCCTTCAAAGGGATTGAGCTAGTTACTCTGACCTTGTGTGTATATCGGATCGTAGACTGTTCCCCCAAGTATATGTGTTTATGTTGGTGACCTTAGTGGATATAAACTTTAGGATTCTTTCCCAAGGTGACGGTGGAGGGAAGGTCCCACTATACCTGGAGAAGACGTCGACTAGACTCACTTGAACTCTCCAGAGAGTTATCTTCACTCGAGATGGTTTAAGTGGAGAAACTTGCACTAGTTTGTTTCATTAAGCAGGTTGTTGGGGTAACTGTTCCAACCGCCATTTCTACATTAAAATTCTATGATGTTTGATTTCATCACCAACTATTGTTTTTAGTGCGGGAATCGACTGTTTTTCCGTGGATTGATCTCTTAGATTTTGTAAGCGTATGATCAATTTGATTGTTTCCTTAGATAATTTAGGATTTTTATTGAAATTTTCTTTGATTTTGTGTGCTAAAAGTTTTAATTGTGGCTGAATTACCTAGAAAATCGCGTAGAATGCAGGGGAAACCCCCTGAATATACACCAAGATAATTAGAAAAACTTAAATCTAAGAAAGGACAAACATCAAGGATTGGATCAACAAAATAGGAAGAAACATTCATAATTATTCATCCTGATTACGAAGTAGATCAACCGCGAATAACAGAGAATACTCCATAGGAAATTTCAATTTCCGAACTAGATGAAGTTGCTTCTACAACAAGTGAATTATCAGCTACTGAACCTAAAATTTCTGAACCAAAAATTGAAGCTACTACATTTGAGCCTTCTTTAGAGTTTGTTACTCCAACCCCTGGTCATCCTGATTCACCCAGAGTGAAGTATTGCATCACCGAAAATCTTCCTCCTAGTCTTATTAGTATTGAAGAAGTTACTGACACAGAAGAAGAAGTTGTTCTTCCTTTAACTAAGGAACCTTTAGATCTTAGATCACGTGAATCAATTTTTTAAAGTCCTCTTAGACAAGACGCTTGGTATTCTTCATTGACAGACTTTCTAGAAAACGTTGGTCTGAATTACTCGCCACCCCAAATTCCTTTTTACCCTACACCAAGAGGTTATAGGCCTCCATTAAACATGTTTAGTGAGTCATCCATGTTTTCTGAATCTCCAGAAACATATTTGTATGGTGGTCTGTCTGTTCCTGTAGGATACCAGTCGCTCTCTGGTACTTTCTCAAGGGCATCTCCTTCTCCCAACAAATGTATACCATCATCTGGTCCAAATGAATCAAATACCGAAATTTTGATTATAGAACAAGTTTATATGATGTCTGGAAACATTCCAAACCCTGACCCCTCAAGGTAGTAATTTACCGCCTAGGCGAGAAACCTCAAGTTAGTAATTTACCGCCTGAGGGGCAACCTCAAGGACAATACATACCTCAGGGTCAACATCAAACCCAAGGATAGTACATGCCTCAAGGCCAGTAGATACCTCAAGGTCAATATCCATCTCAAGGGCGGTACCCAACTCAGGGTTTGCAGCCTCCTTTAGGACAACAATTCTACCCGAAACAACAATTGTGACAAGGATGTGGAAATTATTCAGCTAAGTATCAGCCATATTTTCAACCTATTTATGCTCCTTCTTATGTACAACCTTCAATGGGACCCTCATATCCCAGAGTAAATATGGTGTGGTATCCATCCCAATTCCAAAAAAAATTGCAACCTAATGTGCAAGTACCCTATTATCAACCTGGACAACCAATTAGTTACAACCAAATCCAACAAACTGTCCAGCTTACAATTCAAATACATGCATCTGGTATAGTTCAACAGCCTGGTCTGAGTACACCTAGAAATCCACCACAAACTACTGCTCCAAATTCTGTTCAAGCTACCATACCTATTCCTGGAGTATCTACAACTCCTATTTCTACTTCCCCTCAAATATCGGTACAGATTCCTCAGGTTTCTGCCCCGCAACCTAGACCTACAATTCAAACTACTATTCATATGCCTGAAGGACAACCTGGTACAAGTACAGCTATAACAAGCCGACCTCAGTTTTTCTATCAACCGTATCAAGGGAAATATCAATATGGACTTGTTCCACAAAATCCAATATACCAGCATTAGTCGTATCTTGCGTACACATATCAAACACCTTTTCAACCCCGGTACGGTCTGATTAATCCTAGTTATCTAGGGTGCATTTCGATTCCAAATGCACAGGCTATTCCAGGATGTCCTGGATATCCTTCTCCTGGAACTAGTATAGTTTCACAAGGTTATCAATTTAATCAACAGGACCCTAACCGTCGGCTGCAATTCATAACAACTTTGGATTTACCTGATTTATCACGCCTTACGAATGATCCCATTTATTTTCTTCTATATTGGCCGCTAATTTCAAATAATTTTCCCAATGGTATACCAAAGTTTGAAGGAAAATCAGGAGAGGACCCTTCTAACCATGTCGTGACTTACCACCTCTAGTGTGCATCCAACTCTTTGATCAATGATTCCATTCGATTAAGACTTTTTCAGAGAATGTTGATAGGATTAGCAGCTAAATGGTACATTGAAATACCACGTGGCTCATTTAAAAATTTCAATGCTTTAGAAACTGCCTTCTTAACCCATTTTCAGTTTCCAGTCAGATATGAAAATGGCACATAATTATTAAATTCACTAAAACAATCTATGTGTACGTACATATCAGATCATATACATGAATGGAGATGTAGAAGACGTTTGGTGAAAGCTTTTATTCCGGATCAAATCTTGGCAGAATGGTTTATAAAATCATTACTACCAAAAATCGCTAAATATGTATCTAAAGGAGTAGTTGTTACAGAAGAACAAGTCATTGCTCAAGCTCAGTACCTTGACTTGGTATATACATAGTCAGGTACTTTGTACGAGAAAATTCTAGATTTACTGCATCCTGGTCAAATAACAGCAACTCCCTCAGGGTCTCATGCCACTGATGGTTTAATCGATTCAATTAGTACTAATAAGAGTAAGAATAAATATTCAAAGATTACTTCTCCTAAAATAACTTTACCTAATTCACCAAAAGGAGATTCTTCCCTTGAGACTTCTGCCGACATTCACATTGTAGATTCATCTACCACTAAGTAAAAATATGGAAATAAGAAGAAAGGGAAGAATAAATGTAAGCAGAATTCATCTCCCAAAGAAAAAACTGAGAAAAATGAGTTGTCTAATGATAAACGAAAACCTCTTTATCCTTGTCTTATCTGTGATGAGGATAATTTCACCAAGGAATGTTCGCATAGGTTCGAGGTATCTAACTTCGTAAAGGGTTCACCCATGCCTTCTGTCTTGAAGGATCCTTTTCCTATTCAAGATAGCAAAATGATTGGATCTTCTTCTAATACATTAGCAGATATTTTTATGATTTCTCAAGTAATGGTTGCGACTCAATCCCAAGACTGGAAGTAAAAATCCTATTATTGGTAAATAAATAGAAAATTCTAATTCAGCACTAGCTACATCTCCTTCGGTTTCTTATCCACTTCATATCGAGAAACCCAATCCCAATCTAGTAATTAAACCACCTGCTAAACACGTACTTCGAAAATCAACTTTCAATCCACATGTGAGAGTTGCTCAGAACTACAACATTTTTGAAGATTTAGCGATATCTCCTTCAGCAATGTTGGCCTTAGAAGTGATGCAATCATGTCCAGCACAAAGTAAATTACTATTTTTAGCTATTCGAGCTATAGATATTCAAGATGCGAACCTTATGGTCTAAAATTTAGAAAATTTTACACCATGTCTCCCTCATCAAATGGCTTTTCAGAATCCAGTACTAGTCAAAAACACATGTTGCTTTCGTACTATAATTGATGAAGGAGCATCTATGTGTATTATGTCATTAAAATGTTGGAAATAACTTGGTTCTCCAACACTCAACCAATCCCTGACCATCCTCAAAGCTTTTTACGAAAGAGGATTCCATCCATACGGAATTTTGTAGTTTCTACCTATAGAAGTCGATTGTAAAACTATTAATTTAGATGTGGAAATCGTTGATACCCCTCTGGATTACAAACTTCTTCTGGGTCGAAGTTGGTCTTATGCTATCTCTGCTATCGTGTCATCCATATTTCGATTAATCATGTTTCCTCATCAAGGAAAGATTGTGAAAATTGATCAGCTCTCATATTATTCGTCAGACCCAACTTCTACAGATAGTATTCAACATATTGTAAAATCGACTATCCCTTATGAGGATGTTGGAGTAGGTTTAATCAAAGATTCCACTTTAATGGGAAGTTTTTCTATGCCTCGACCTAACGTACCATGTACTATTGCTAATATCAATATGATTACATCAAGCACTATTCCATTTAATGACCCTTGGATAGTGCCTTTAGATTCATAACTGGATTCTTTCAATGGCACGATGCCTTTGAGTCATTTTGAGATAGCATATCAAGTAGTACATTCATTTTCCAATCCACCATCAAGCAATTCTGATCAAATGGATGTGATCAATGAAG
Organism: Pinus albicaulis; assembly: GCA_034641835.2. Lineage (NCBI taxonomy): Eukaryota > Viridiplantae > Streptophyta > Pinopsida > Pinales > Pinaceae > Pinus > Pinus albicaulis. Next base: position 1,272,763,523 of record CM076579.1, read on the forward strand.
AATCATTTTCACCATCAAGCTCAGCTATAACATCAATTCCTGATCCTTTTCAACAAGTGTTTTATACTGATGAAAGCATTTGTGAATTCTTGTCCATAGATGAATTACCATGGGATGATCTCCATCATAGGTCATCATTTTTACCTAAGCTTGATAGATTTGAAAATAAATTTTCATCTATTTTTACATTTGACTATGTCAAGGAAACCCAGAGTCTAATATCGATTACAAATTCGGATTCTGAAATTAATTATCGAAATATTTGTTCAACGGTTTCCATTGACATATCAGTTAAACCAAGAGTTTTTGAAAGCATTCATATAGGTGCTTCTTGTATGTTAGATGAAATTACTACATATAAAGCCCTATTTTAAGAATTCAGTGACATATTTGCCTGGTCTTATGAAGAAATGCGAGGAATTGATCCCAATATTGTCATTCATGAAATAAAAAATTACTCGGATGCTAAACCTATCAGGAAAATATTATGTCCGATAAATCCGCAAAAAGCCACTGCTATTAAAGCTAAAGTTAAGAAATTATAGCGAGCTGGTTTTATTTTTCCAATTCCTTTAACATATTGGGTATCTAATATCGTTCCTGTTACCAAAAAACAAGGAACCATAAGAGTATGTGTCGATTATAGGGATATTAATAAAGCCTATCCTAAAGAGAATTATCCTACCCCCTATATCGATCAAATGATAGATGATTGTGCTGGAAATGAAATGTTTTCATTTATGGATGGATTTTTCGGATATAATCAAATAAACATACTCCCTATTGATCAACCAAAAACAATATTCATTTGTCCTTGGGGAACTTTTTCTTATTGTAAACTACCTTTCAGATTAAATAATTCTGGTGCAACTTTTCAAAGGGCAATGTCTTACGCTTTTCATGACATTAAACACATTGCATAGCCTTATCTCGATGATTTACCTACTCATTCATTACACAAATAATATCATCCTACTCATTTACGAGCAATTTTTATGAGATGTAGGAATTATAAGATTGGGTTGAGTCCCCACATATGTGTTTTTTGTGTGCAATTTGGTAGATTACTAGGATTCGTTGCTTCTAAAGAAGGCATTCGTGTCGACCCCTTGAAGGTTGAGGCTATTATCAATTTACCTCCTTCCACACTTTGCCAACTCCAAATTTTGCAAAGGAAAACAAAATTTCTGCATAGATTTATCCACAACTATGCTGAGTTATCAAAAGTTTTTACCAAGTTGTTGAAAAATAATGTTCCTTTTATTTGGGATGAGATCACTGATCGATATTTTGATGCTTTAAAACATGTGTTGACCCATGCACCGTTATTGCATCCACCAAATTACATCTAGGATTACTTTTTATACCTAGCACCCTCTAATTCCACCATTGGGATGGTATTAGTTCAAGAGGATGAATTACAAAATGAGCATGTGATTTACTATCTAAGTTGAAATCTCAATCCAACCGAGATTAAATATTCGCATGTGTAGAAATTGGCCTTGGAAATAGTTCAAGTTGTCCAAATATTTCGTCATTATATATTGTTACGAAAAAAAACTGTGATATCTAATTGCCACCCGATCATGTACATTCTGAATAAAAAATTACTCGAGGGAAAATACTCTAAATGGATTGTTATCCTTCAAGAGTTTGATTTAGAATTCAAAAAATCTAAATCAAAGAAATCACTGGTGTTCACAGAACTTATGTATGACTTCCCAAATATTGAGACAGAAACTGTGGTAGAGAATACGATCATTGATGAATCTCTCTTTCTTATTAGTACATTAGATCCATGGTATGGAGATATCATCATTTATCTCCAAACCCAAACTTTTCAGCCTAAATTTCACGTCAAAATCGACAAAAGATCCATTACCAATCTTAGCAATACAATGTTGTTAGAGACACACTTTATCGCCATGGTTCGGATTTTGTATTTCAATGATGTTTAACTCATGAAGAGGTTGAAAGAGTTTTGAGTGAATGCCAATCTAGAGCATGTGGTGGTCATATGTCTGGGTATGCCACAGCCCAAAAGATATTATGCGCTAGCTATTTTTTGCCTTCATTATTCAAAGATTGCATTCTCATGGTCCGAAAATTCCATAACTGTCAAATATTTTATTGAAAGATGTGTGCACCATTAGCTCCTCTTCAACCCATAATTGCTATCGGCCCTTTTGCAAAATGGGGCATTGATTTCATTACATGTAACCCTCACTTGGCTGGGGGGCATGGATATATTCTTCTTGCAATAGATTATCCTACCAAATGGGCCGAGGTGATGCCTACATTTGCAAAAGATGGAAAAACTATAGCTACTTTTTTATTCAATCATGTAATTGTTCATTTCAATGTACCCCAAGCTATTATTACTGACCATGGGAGTCATTTTGAAAATATAATGAAGACCGAACTTTCCGACCAACTTGGCCTGCGCCATGATAACTCTACTCCATATTACCCACAGGCTAATGGTTAGGCTGAAGCCGTTAATAAAGTTTTAACCACCATGACTAAAAGATTAATCGGAATTCATAAATCAAATTGGCATACCATTTTTTTTTTCAACACTTTGGGCATATCGAACCTCAGCAAAACCTACAACAGGGTTCACTCATTTTCAATTGGTTTATGGTTTAAAAGTTGTGTTACCTATTGAATTCGAAATATCATCACTCCAATTAGCCATAGAGTTACTACTAGCTACTTCTGAAGAGGAATTTTTTTTTTGTACTTAGCACAATTAGATGAGACTCGGCGCACTGCTGCAATAACAGTCGAAGCTCATAAAAAATGCTTTAAAGCTCAGTATGATCGAATTGTTAGACCTCGTGTTTTTTTAGAAGGTGACCAAGTCTTGGTATATGATCAAGATAATGATAAGCTAGGAGCTATGAAATTCAAACCAATGTGGCATGGCCCTTACATTGTCAAGCGAATGCTTGCAAAAGGGGCTTATGAATTGACTGATTATGAAAGGGTCTCTTTAGATAAACCCATAAATGGAATTTATATGAAGAGATATTTTGCTTGATTCTTGTGTGAATATCTCACTTGTAAATTAGTTATCTTTCTAGTTAGACGCCTTAGATTAGATGAGTGTGTCTAGTTTAAGTTTGCTTTTACTACTGTCACTGCTTATCTTGATTACTCTTGATATTGCAGATGTCGACATGCCTCCAAACGTACATTGTTTTTTCTAATGGTGCCTGTTGTAGTACACAAAATATTTCTTCCACAGCCTGGTTTATTTATTCACCCACTGATGAGTTAGTTTCTATGCATGGGGCAGGCCTTGGTCAAACAAAAGATAATGTTTCAGAATATAGCGCAGTGATTGAGTTATTATCTGATGCCATTTCATTTGACATTCAGTGTTTGATCATTAGGCTAGATTCAGAACTCATTGTATTACATTTAAATAGATTATACGCAATTAAAAATACAGTGTTATTGAGATTATTTTTGAAGGTTCGTCTCTTGGAAAGGCAATTGGATTACATCGAATATCAATACATTCCAAGAAATTTAAATACATTGGCTAATGCATTAGCTAATAATGTTATAAATATACATTTGCAATGTTAAAACAGTAAACCAAAACAACATTTGATATGTTTTGAACAAGATAGCCAGAGAAAGTATTAATATCATAGATAGGAGTTTGTGTTTTCAAAAAATATTACATCGTCTGCGATCATAGGTTTAAAACACCTTATGATTTGAAAGATAGTGATACAAATAAAAAAATACAACAATCTGTGATTATCATCCACTATTCGTGGTGATGATCATCATAGTAAACTATCACTCGTGCCACCTGTTATCACCCTAGTAATTTCTAAAGATTGTGGGTTTTTGATTTTTTCAGTTTTAAGAAAACTAGTGGTAACCGCAAACCTACTTTGGAAATCTAGGATCTCGCCTTCCTAAATTTCAGAGAGGGTTCTCTCTTTATGATTTAAATTTGTTTTTGTTTAATGTTTTAGGCTAGTTATGATAGTTCAATTTGGTTTTGGTTTTGAAATGTTTGGTGGAAACTAAGATTACTTAAAGACAAATTAAAGAGGGATCTACTAATCCATTGGGCTATGGAGTCAAAATCTAGCAAGTAGAACTAGAAGGCAAGGCCAAGAGGATGCTAATGTATTCGAGGAAAGGTAGATAACCCTCAAAGATTTGGATAGATTGTTTTGATGATATGGCTTACTTCGAGATAAAGGGAAATGAAGAATCCTTTGATCCGGAAAAAGAGGAAGGAGGCAAGGGTCAAATGGGACTAGGAGCAATTGAGAATTTCTAAATCTGAAAATCAACAGAAAACATTTTAACGATTAAGTAGTTAAGATAGGGAGTTCTAACACTATTTCTTAAGTAATACTCCTACTTAATCATTAAGATTGAACAACATATATGAAATGAATGGAACTTAGAAAGTAAACAAATGACAAGATAGATGCACTTTACTGTTCAAATTATCGCATGAATCCTAAATTATGAAGTCCAATTGGCTATTGTGCCGATTGCTTCTTTGAAATCAACACATATGAGCCTCCAACGTACCAAAAAAATGTCTATAATGCTCTTAGCAATTTTATTCCACAGTAAACACTTCATAAATTGAAGTATTTATACAAAATGTTTATTACAAAATTATCTAGAGAAATCTAGGAATAACTCTAGGAAATAAAAACATCTTTACACATTAAGAGGGATAGTTGCTTAAGAACTTAGCAAGTTGTCCTCTTATCTAGAAAAAATAGTGATATCTTATGTAATCAAAACAATTTGTTGACTAGGTGTACATGCTTGTTGGCATATTTGGAAAATATCTCTTTGAATATTGCTTCATGGATACTCTTTCTAATTATACTCTTTGACCCTGTACTTTATCTCTGATACTCTTTCACACTGCTTATTAACCATTTCACTGCTATAAAAAGGAAATTATAGCAGTTAAATCAGTTGGCTGTCATTTTTATTTCTGATACACTTTGACTTTGACCTTTCACCCTGATACTCTTTAAACTAATACTTTGACATTCAACTGCTGTAAAAAGAAATTTCTTAGTAGTAAAAATTCAAAATCAAGTACCGTGTTATTTGTTTTCTTTTCAAACTAATTTCTTCATTTGCACTGTCTTCCACTATTTGCTTTGTTGATATAATAAATCTGTGAAGGTCTGCCAGTGTTCAGCATCTGGAATCTTCATACTTTACAATTTTTTTTAATTCTCATTTTCTTCAGTGTACAAATAAATGCTTGATTTCATTCTGAAGGAAGAATAAATCTTCAATGTATTTGAGAACCACTTTCCCTGTTGGAGATCCCTGTGGTAATTGCTTACTAATCTGTTCTTTGGCATGATCTCTGATCTTCCTATCATATTCTTTCTGGTCCATTAACTTGTCATTGAATACATGTATGTCTCGAATGCCTGCTTGTCTGAGCATAGTATACTTTTCTAAAAACTTGGTAATGGAAAAATTCATAGCATCACATTTTTCTTTCAAGTTACTCATCAAAGTTTTCTTTGTCAATACCTTTTTGATTTGAAATATAGCTTCTGTCCTGTCCTATATCTTCAACTCCTCTAGCTCAGTCTTGTTCTTACTGTTTAAGAAGGTAATCAGCCTTTGTGCCTATGCCGGTTTGTCTGCTAATTCTTCTATAGTCTTTTGTATTTCATTTTGAGCTACCAGAAGGAGGTCCCTTTGTTCATAAATTATCTGAATTGATGGCCATTGAAGATGTATGGCCTCAATGATGTTGGTCCATAGATGATTTCTTATGTAAGAAATCTGTGTGGTAAAGCTCAAATCTTTTTGAAGATTTTTGACTTGCTCTTCAAGTCTTTTAGCATTTTGTTCATAATTATTGGCATTAATCAATGTTGTTTTATTGGATGCCTCCATAATCTGAATCTTCTTCTTCAAACTGTTGATTTCATTGGTTTTCAATGTCATTTCTTCCATTTCCTTAACAATTTGCCCTGCATCATTAGTCTGCTGCACCTGTGATGTTGAGGATTCAGTATTGGAAGTGGTAGATGATTGTACTGACACTACACACTAGTACATTTGGCAGAAATTCTAAGAATTTGGTTCCGAAACTTTTGATGAAATGTCGGAAATTTCCCCAAAATTTATCAATTTTTCAAATCCCACCCACAACTGTCAGTATACCAACATTTTGAGACAAGTGTCGGTATTGGGACACATATAAGTTAGTGTTGGTCTTGCGACGTTTGTAGGAAAGCGTCAGAATTGCAACAGTTTGGGCAAAAGTGTCGGAATTGTGACAGATTATAGCTAAGTGACGAGATTGTGACGTTCGGAGGAAAGCATCGCTATTGCGACAGTTTGGGCAAAAGCATCGCTATTGCGACAGTTTGGGAAAAAACGTCGCTATTGCGACAGTTTGGGCTAAGTGTCACTCTTGCGACATTTTTATGAAAGAATTGCTATTGCGACGGCTTGTAAATTAATTTCTTTGGCCTCTCCTTTAATAAATAATAGTCAAACTTGAGTCCCCTTTTTGAATGGTTGGAGCAACATAATAAGATACATTTAGTTGACATATCACATTGTGATGAAGATGGAAGGTGGTTATGATGGGACTTCTAAGGAGTTTCATAAAATATTAAAGACATGATGCGCTCACTCCTTGGTTCACTTTTAATGTGTGCCCCCAACCATGGGCAAGCGCGTCGTGTCATGCAGTGTGAGGTCGCCCGAATGGGTGCATTCAGGTTGGGCCATTTCGTTCGAGGGTGCCCGTACCATTTTTGCTAAGTTGTGACTGCCCGGGTGCCTTGTGCATGTTCGGGTGGCCCATTTTCCATTTTCTCCCTTGTGGCATCGTTCGTTCGGGCGCGTCGTTCCGCACCGTGTGAGGTCACCCGACCGGGTGCGTTTGGGTCGGACCGTTTCATTCTAGGGCGCCCGTATCAGTTTTACTAAGTTGTGATTGCCCAGGTCCCTTGTGCATGTTCGGGCAGCCCATTTTTTGTTTTCTCCCTTGTGTCATCGTTAAGTCGGGCATGCTATGTCATGCTGTGTGACGTCGCCTGACTAGGCGCGTTTGGGTCAGGTCCTGTCGTTTTGTTCGAGGGCGCCCGTATTAGTTTCGCTAATTTGTGACCACCCGGGTTCCTAGTGCACATTCAGGCGGCCCATTTTCCATTTTCTCCCTTGTGGCATTGTTCAGTCGGGTGCGGCGTGTCGCACCGTGTGAGGTCGCCCAACCAGGCGTGTTTAGGTCGGGTCATTTCGTTCGAGGGTGCCCGTATTTTTTTCAAGGGCGCCTTTATCAATTTTGCTAAGTTGTGACCGCTTAGGTGCCTTGTGCACATTCGAGTGGCTCGTTTTCTGTTCGCTCCCTTGTGGCATCGCGGTTCGTTCAGGCGCGTCGTGTCGCACCATGTGATGTTGGCACCCGACCGGGCGCGTTCCGGTCAGGCCGTTTCGTTCCAGGGCGCCTGTATGAGTTTTTCTAAGTGGTGACCACCCAAGACCGTTGTGCACGTTTGGGTGGCCTATTTTCTATTTTCTCCCTTGTGGTGTCGTTCGATCATGTGCCGTGTCGTGCCGTGTGAGGTTGCTTGACCGGGCACGTTCAAGTCAGATCGGGTTGTTTCGTTTGAGGGAGCCCGTATCAATTTTGCTAAGTTGTGACCACCCTAGTGCCTTGTGCACATTTTTGTAGCTCGTTTACCATTTTCTCCCTTGTGGCATCATTCAGTCGAGCGTGCCATGTTGCGCCTTTCGAGGTCGCCCACCGGACGCGTTCGAGTCGGGTCGTTTCATTCGAGGGCACCCATATCAGTTTTGCTAGGTTTTGACCATCTGGGTGCCTTGTGGACATTCGGGTGGCCCATTTTCCGTTTGCTCCCTTGTGGCACCATTCGGTCGGGAGCGTAGTGTCGCACCGTGTGAGGTCACCCAGCCGGGTGCGTTTGGGTCGGGCCATTTCGTTCGAGGGCGCCCATATAAGTTTTGATAAGTTGTGACCACCTGGGTCCCTTGTGCATGTTCGGGTGGCTCATTTACCATTTTCTCCCTTGTGGCATCATTCTGTTGGGTGCGGCGTGTTGCACCGTGTGAGGTCGCCTGATCGGGTGCGTTTGGGTCGGGTCGAGCCGTTTCGTTCGACGGCGCCCGTATCAGTTTTGCTAATTTGTGACCACTGATGTATCTTCTGCAAGTTTAGCTGGTCCATTTTCCATTTAATCCCTTGTGGCATCGTTCGATCAGGCGCGCCGTGTCGCGTCGTGCGAGGTCGCCCGATCGGGCACGTTCAGGTCGGGCCATTTCATTCGAGGGCACTTGTATCAGTTTTGCTAGGTTGTGACTGCCTGGGTGCCTTGTGCACATTTGGGTGGCCTATTTTCCATTTTCTCCCTTGTGGCATCGTTCGTTCGGGCGCTTCGTGTCACGCAGTGTGAGGTCTCCTGACCGGGTGCGTACGGGTCGGGCCGTTTCGTTCAAGGGCGCCCGTATCAGTTTTGATAAGTTGTGACTGCCCAAGTATCTTTTTCACATTCGGGAAACCTGTTTTTCATTTGCTCCTTTGTGGCATAATTTGGTCGGGCGTGCCGTGTCGCGCCATGTGAGGTCGCCCGACCGAGCGTGTTTGGGTCGGGTCAGGTCGTTTCGTTCGAGGGCGCCCGTATCAGTTTTGCTAAGTTGTGACCACCCGGGTGCCTTGTGCACATTCAAGTGGCTCGTTTATTTTTTTCTCCCTTATGGCATCGACGTTAGATCGGGTGCGTCGTGTTGCGCCGTGTGAGGTCGGCGCCTGACTGGGCGTGTTCCGGTCGGGCCGTTTCATTCCAGGACGCCCTTATCAGTTTTTCTAAGTTGTGATCGCTCGGGTCCCTTATGCACATTCAGGTGGCCCATTTTCCATTTGCTCCCTTGTGGCGTCATTCAGTCAGGTGCACTGTGTCGTGCTGTGTGAGGTTGCCCGACCGAGCGCATTCGGGTCGGGACGAGTCGTTTCGTTTTAGGGCGCCTGTATCAGTTTTGCTAAGTTGTGACCATCTGGGTGCCTTGTCCACATTCAGGTGGCCCGTTTGCCATTTTCTCCCTTGTGGCATCGTTCAGTCGGGCGCACCGTGTCACGCCGTGCAAGGTTGCCCGACCGAGTCTGTTCGGGTCTGGCCATTTCGTTTGAGGGTGCCTGTATCAGTTTTGCTAGGTTGTGACTGCCCAGTTGCCTTGTGCATTTTTGGGTGGCCCATTTTCCATTTTCTCCCTTGTGGAATCATTTTTTCAGGCGCTGCGTGTTGCGCCATGTGAGATCACTCGACCGGGTGCATTCGGGTCAGACCATTTCGTTCGAGGGTGCCCGTATCAGTTTTGCTAAGTTGTGACCACCAGGGTCCCTTGTTCACGTTTGGGTAGCCCATTTTCCATTTTCTCCCTTGTGGCATCGTTCGATCAGGCGCGTTGTGCCACGCTAAGTGAGGTTGACCAATCGAGCGCGTTCGGGTCGGCCACGCTAAGTGAGGTTGACCAATTGGGCGCGTTCGGGTCGGGTCAGTTTGTTCGAGGGCGCCCGTATCAATTTTGCTAACTTATGACCACCCAAGTGCCTTATGCACATTTGGGTGGCCCGTTTTCTATTTTCTCACTTGTGGCATCGTTCGTTTGGGCACTCCGTGTCACGTTGTGTGAGGTCACCCGACCAGGCGCGTTCGAGTCGGGATGTTTTGTTCGAGGGCATCCGTATCAGTTTTGCTAAGTTGTGACCACCTGGGTCCCTTGTGCACATTCGGGTGGCCTGTTTTTTGTTTTCTCCCTTGTGGCATCATTCAGTTGGGCGCGCCATGTCGCACCATGTGAGGTCACCTTACTGGGTGCGTTCGGGTTGGGTCGGGTCGTTTTGTTCGAGGGCGCCCATATCAGTTTTGCTAAGCTGTGACTGTCCGAGTGCCTTGTACATGTTCGGGCAGCCCGTTTTCCATTTGCTACCTAGGGGCATTGTTCGGTCAGGCGCACTTTATCGTGCCGTGTGAGGTCGCCCAACTGCGCACGTTCAGTTTGGGTCGTTTCTTTCAATGATGCCCATATCAGTTTTTCTAAGTTGTGACCACCTAGGTGGCTTGTGCATGTTTGAGTGGCCTGTTTTCCATTTTCTCCCTTGTGGCATCATTTTTTCAGGCGCTCTGTGTCGTGCCATGGGAGGTTGCTTGACTGGGCGCGTTCAGGTCGGGCAGTTTTGTTCGAGGGCGCCCTCTAAGTTGTGACCGCCCGGGTGGCCTGTTTTTTATTTTCTCCCTTGTGGCATCATTCGGTCGGGCGTGCCATGTCGTGCCGTGCGAGGTCGCTCGAACAGGCATGTTTGGGTCATGTCGTTTTGTTTGAGGGTGCCCGTATCAGTTTTGCTAAGTTGTGATTACCCGAGTACCTTGTGCACATTCAGGTGGGCCGTTTTCCATTTTCTCCCTTGTGGCATCATTCGTTCGCACGCTCCGTGTCACGCTGTGTGAGGTCGCCCGACTGGATGCGTTCGGGTCAGGTCGTTTCGTTTGAGGGTGTCGTTATCGGTTTTGCTAAGTTGTGACCGCCCAGGTCCCTTGTTCACATTCAGGCGGCCCATTTGCTATTTTCTCCCTTGTGGCATCATTCGGTCAGGCGCACCATGTCACGCCATGTGAGGTCGCCCGACCGGGCAAGTTCAGGTCGGATCTGGTTGTTTCGTTCAAGGGCATCCGTATCAGTTTTGCTAAGTTGTGACCACCTGAGTGCCTTCTCCATGTTCGGGTGGCCCGTTTTCCATTTTCTCCCTTATGGCATCGTACGGTCGGGTGTACCGTGTCGCGCCGTATGAGGTCACCCGACCGAGCGCATTCGGGTCGGGTCAGGCCATTTCATTTGAGCGTGCCCATATCAGTTTTGCTAAGTTGTGACTGCCTGGGTGCCTTGTGCATGTTTGGGTGGCCCGTTTTCCATTTTATCCCTTGTGGCATCATTGGGTCGGGCATGCCGTGTCACGTTGTGTGAGGTCGCCCGACCGGGCATGTTCGGGTTGGGTCAGGTCATTTCGTTCAAGGGCGCCCGTATCAGTTTTGCTAAGTTGTGATCGCCCAGGTGCCTTGTGCATGTTTAGGTAGCACATTTTCTTTTTGCTCCCTTGTGGCATCGACGTTCGTTCGAGCACGTCAGTCGCATCGTGTGAGGTCGGCACCCAACCAGGCGCGTTCTGGTCGAGCCGTTTCGTTCGAGGGCACCCGTATCAGTTTTGCTAAGTTGTGACCACCCGAGTCCCTTGTGCACATTCAAGTGGCCCATTCTCCGTTTTCTCCCTTGTGGCAATGTTCATTTCGGCGCACTGTGTGAGGTCGCCTGACCGGGAGTGTTTGGGTCAGGTTGGGCCGTTTCGTTGGAGGGTGCCTATATCAATTTTGCTAAGTTGTGACCACCCGGGTGCCTTGTGCATGTTCGGGTGGCCCTCTTGCCATTTTCTCTCTAGTGGCATCGTTCGTTCGGTTCGGACAGTACAAGATACAAGATTGATTATTTAAATGAAGATATAACACTATGCAGAGCGAGCTGAATAATGAAGCATGAGGCCAAAAGGAGATACTGTCAACATCATATCATTAAGGTCATGCTTGTACGTTGTTCTAACCACAGAAGAAAGAAATATTTATGGCAGAACACCCTTCACTTCCTTAAATGGTTTTGGGGAAAATATAAATGTCAGTAAACAAACTTATTAACATTCATTGAGGAAGAAAAATAAACTTAGCACCATTAACACACATTTAGAAAACTATAATGCGTCAATTACGTAATTATAATCACAGTTTCATTAATCAAAAGATATTAGAAACTGAAAACAAAATACTCATAGTGCTCACGCATCAAACCACATCAGATCCAAAAGGAATTTAACAAGTATCTGTATTCATATTCAAAAGTGTGTAGTCCTTCTATACAAATGCTCTCTAACTCTCTCAGTCCCAAACAAAAGATCCTTACAATCTTCCCAAGGGAAGAATTTATAGAACAAAAGTTTCCCTTTGGGCTACCAGACTCTTCGCTTTCCTGACTGTTGGGCTTCCTTACGACCTGAGTGGCCGATGCGAATTGCGACTCAACCGGAAAGTGCAACCTATGACCTATTGCCATCTGATCATGAGAATGTGCGCGTGATCGTGAGGTCAGGGGCATCAACTTGTTGCTCTCTGAGAAATTTCTGCCACGCCCGATAATCTGCCGCTATTGGGGAAATCAAAGGAACTTCTTCCCTTAACTGATGCAGGCACTCCAAAGAATTCGGGATCAGAGTATCTCTTTTGAGCGTGACTTGGTTGGCTAAAGAGGCTAGTTTAGTGTAGATCCAAAATGGTGTAAAAATGAATTTACCCAAGTTCCCCTGTGATGTTGCAAGATCAGGAGCGGCAGTGGCCTATCTGATAGGTTGCAGAAATGTTTGAATCTCCTAATCCACCTGTCTGCATTTATTTTCCTTGATCAATGCACCAAGCGATGGAACGCGGTGTATAGCATGCATTGAGTCGATACTATTGATCAAATTCTCGTATGTGGCCATTACCTTTTCTAGGTCTTTGGACAACGTATCCTTGGACTGCATTTTAATTCAAATCTAGACCTTGGAGTCCTGGGTGTGGATCCAGTCTTTCTTGGGCAAGTTCTTCGGAGCCTGTGGGTACCGACCTATCCATTCTATCATCCTGTCCAAGGCGAAGGCCTCCCTCAGTTGCTCACTCCTATGCTTAGTCTCTGCTTGGGCTCTTAGTAGGGCAGCAACCATTTGTTTTATAGTGAACATTTCCCTATAAACCTACTTCATGTTGACCTCCAATACTTCCAACTCTCTTTGGATGGTGAGCGGTACTTCATTAACAGGAGTGATTTTGTCTTGAAGCTGTTGGATTTCCTCCTTTAACGCTACTTTTTCTTGCTCTACTCTTGCCTCCTTTTGCTCTACTTGTTGTAACTTGTTTTGCAGAGACAGGATCTCTCTACTCATTCGACTTACATTCTCCTCCATGGCTGCGGTGAAAGAAGTGTCGTCTGATGCTATCATTACTGGGTTAGTCCTAGTATCCAGGACTATATCTTTCTCTATCGCAGCAGTAACTGGGGTAGAAGGGTTTCGTGCCAGATATATCCTTTTTTCCTGTCGGATCTTGAAGGAGAACTGATCATACATGAGCTTTGTGAGGTTAAATACCTCTTCTTCTTGCCCTTCATAAGAGCTCAGCTCAGAGAGTGTGAAACGTGTATTGATTACAGGCACTTCGATGGGCTGCAGCTCAGTTTGTATATCTATGACTGGAGGGGATGTCTTGATGTTCTTTGATCTTCGATCTTCCTCCTCTTTTCTTTTCCTTCTTCTTCTTTCTGAAGCCGCTCTAATTCTGCTTTTTCCTGTTCTGTTTTCCACTTACGCTCTACTTCTACAGCTGCTCCCTATTGTGCTTTCCATTTGCGCTTTGCCTCTACTGCTGCTTATTGTTTTGCTTTTCACTTGCGCTCTGCCTCTGTTGCTGCTTCCTGTTCTTCCTTATTTTTGCGTTCGGACTCTACTTCATCTAATTCCCTTTTGAGCTTCCGTTCCGCCTCAGCCTCTACCTCCTACTCTGCCTTTATTTTTTTGGCTTCTTCTGCTTGCTTCTTCTTATGTTCTTCCTTCAGGTTCTTTTTGCACTTCTCTTCACCCTCTTTTGTCTTCTTTTTAGTTTCGTGCTAAGATTTGGCCTCTTGCTCTTTCTGTTGGGAAGTAGTGTTGTGACCTATGTTGTTCTGAGGCTTTCTGGCCTGGGAAGAAGAGGCGCCTCCTAATTCATGGATTCTTTCCTCCAAAGTGTGCTCATCTAGGTCTTCCTGATCAGACCACACCCTCGGGGCAAGTTCCCTATCTGTGTTATAACAGTTTCTTTCTCATCTTCATATGGGAATTATGTATGTTGGTAGCTCCATTTGAACTTAGCCCGCTTATAGTGGCCAGGGAATATCCTTTCTGGATCATATGTGTGGTGGTCCAATGGTCCTAACTGAAAACCTCTCATTTCTTTTGCCTCTACCTCTACCTCTTTGAAATCTTTGACCGTGTAGGCAACAATGGTGAGAGGCAGTGCAGGCCATGACTTCTTCTTACCTTTAGTTAGGACTTTAGAAAAGCCGGAAGTCATATGAAAATAAACCTCCTTAAGGAGCATCTTATCTGTAACATATCAGGGCATAGCACGAGGAATATTGAAAGAACCAAATACTCGTCTAAAAGTATATTCGGCGAGTGGGAACCAATGTGCCACCTTGACTAATGTCTCCATGGATCGCCAAGACATGCATGGATTTTCCTGACCGAACAGTTTCCTATAGAGTGTCGGGATGAAGATTTGCAAGATGGGCTCTATGTCTTGCTTATACATGGAGTCCCAAAATACTTTCATCTCTAGGTGGACTGGGCATGCCTACTCTGGCTCCCAGTTGTGGGCCCATCCTTCAAAATGGTACCGGGAACAAACAAAATCCAACAAGTAGGAAGCCATGTATAATTCAGAATAATATCCTTCCTCTAGTGCTAGTGCCGAGGATATGTTTGTCTGGAGAGATGCCATAAGCATGCTAGCCAAGTTGAACTGAGTGTTATGCATAGTAACATACTCCATCAGGGATACCCACGTACCACTGAAAGTGGTGGCATCGAGACGACTGTATATCCTGTAGAGCATAGCGGCCACCAGCTTATATACTTTCCTGAGGCCTGCCACTGGATATTCCTGATATTTCTTGGCTTTGAACTTTTCGAGCTCTTCCCACCATATTTTCAGGGTATCTGTTATGGAGACTGTGTGGGTCGTGGCCCATTCTTCTGTGAAGACCTGCTCTTGTTCCGGCAGTGCGTAGTAAAACTCAGCATCCGAGCCCTTGAGAGTCGCAAATGCTTTGCCTTCATAGTCCCGAATTACCCACTTTTTGGGGTCAATGTTTTGTAAAATCCACTCAATGACCTCTGCACATGGGAATATGGTAGGGTGGGCACCTGGATGGTGTAGCTTCGACCTTTTAACCTGTATGTATGCTTGTCGGTCAGGGAGGTCTTCTGGGAATTCCGGCCGAGCAAATTCCTGGGACACTTGATACCAATGCATGCTGTCCCCCTTAGAAAATGTACACGAGGTGTCCCTGTAGATCGGGGGTGGGGACATTGGTATACCCATTTCTATGTCTTCTATTTCTAGGCTCTTGTTTTTTCTGTGGGCCACCAGAGGTCCCATGTCACTGGAGTCTGAAGAGACGGGGACACACTCTAATTCTGCTTCGAATTCACCTTCATGTTCATGAAAGAATCCCAAGATAAGAAAGATGCCATGATGATAAAAAGCTAGGCATATTTTATTAACTTTTCCACACTGAAGACACAGGAATGGGTGAGTTAGTGACCTATGATTGGGTCACTGGCTCGCAAGTTTAAAACTTTCAGGAAGAAGCGACTTTGACACCTTGTGACTAGGTCGCGAGGTCGTTGGGTCACAAACTCCTGGCAGATCGAGAAGAGTGCAACTCTGTGACTTGCGACTAGGTCGCAGGGTCGATAAGTCGCAAGGGTTGCGAACAATCAGATTGGTGGGCAGCTATGACCTGGCGACTCAGCAACCGGGGTTGGAGGGTCGTAGGGTCGCAAGTCGCACTAGGGTTGGCCAGGGCTTTTTTAGCACACGACGCAGTCTGCTACGCTATTGTGATGTTTTTTTTTCCCTTTAAATTAAAACCAAAGCAAGGCTAAGAGAGCTATCAAACAAAAGAGGGGAGGCAATTTCAGGAAAGAAACACATATAACAAGGAGGTTGGATGAGTTGTGGTTCCAAGGTTGTGCAAAGAGGAGAAGTGTCAAGGTTGTTAGGGCACCTCAAGTCCTAAAGGGTTGAGAGGGGGGAAGATAGATGGTTTTAAAGTCATAGGTAGATGTAACACGGCAACAAAGTAAAAATGGAAACAACAGGAGGAAACGACAACTTACCCAGAAAAATCACGCTCCAGTCAGCCTCTTAGAGGCATTTTTTCTCTCTATTGTATGAACAGAATGCGACCTAGTGACCCTTCTATGTATAAAAGGGTCACACGTGTGAGCCATTAATGAGGTCGCTAGGTTGCAATATTATGTGTTTTAAGGGAGGTGCGACCTTGTGACCCTACGACCTTGCGACCTCGGGGGGTCGTGGGGTCGTGATTTTGAAAAATTCAAGAGATGTGCGACTTAGCAACTTAGCGACCTGGGAGGTCGCGGGGTCACTAGGTCACAGATATGGGAAAAAGAACCATTTTGCGACTTAGTGACTCTTAACCTTTATAGATTTTAACTTAGCTTTTTCAATGCTTAGGGGGCTCCAAAAAATTTTAGAGGGTGGATTTTTGGGACGGTGTTGTAGAGGCTACAACACATCTTTAACTCTAAAAATATACAATAAATAAATCACAGATATAACATAGCATATGATAAGGGAGTTCACCCCTTCTGGGCTACATCTGCCAGGTCCAAGGACCCCAAATGGGCATGTCCTTGCTCTTATTATGCTCAGAAAATGGTTATACAGTGTGAAGAAAGCCTAAACAGGCAAAAATATCTATAGAAATGAGTTCAAAACATAATAAACAATAAGGAATGACTATAGTTTCACCTCCAATGGTAAACCATAATCCAATACATCTCTCGAATCCCCAAGCCCTGATGGCTCTTCAAGCTTCCTCACTGATAAAGTACCTGAAGAACTGCTTTGTTGGCTCTGAAACCTGCACCATTGGCTCTGGAATGCTCCAATTACCCAAAATAAAAAAAAAATTTGCTCCAAGTGGACTCTCCTAGCAAAATTTATGAGCAAAGCCACTTTTGCCCAATCAGGCCTAGAAAACCTCCACCAAATGTGGTGGAACTACAGATAGCTCCACTAATTTTGG
Source organism: Pinus albicaulis (assembly GCA_034641835.2). Taxonomy (NCBI): domain Eukaryota; kingdom Viridiplantae; phylum Streptophyta; class Pinopsida; order Pinales; family Pinaceae; genus Pinus; species Pinus albicaulis. The sequence continues at coordinate 1,272,780,470 of CM076579.1, forward strand.
AATCGTGCCAAATCGGGCAGAGTCTGCCAGAAACTCTGCTACGGTTAGGGATGGCATTAAAGTTTACGGGGGTCATGTGACCGCACCCGTCATCACATAATGTTGGACTAACGGTTTTCAAACTGTAATATAAAAAGTTTCGAACCCGCCGTCACTGGTCATGTGACCTATCCGCATCACATAAAACTTAACCATTACATTTTAATCGCCGTTGATGTTAGTTCTTGGATCCAAGCGATGGTCACATTGTAGAGGGGGCTGGCCCCCTTGCGGCCCCACCTGTATGAATTTTAAACTTTAAATATTGTTTGTAACCCATAAGAGTTAAGAATCACCACAGTGCAGGCGGTTGGGCGTGTTGGCTACCAGCCCATTGACCGGCGTTCGAACTCTGTTGACTATGATAATTTTTTCACAATAAAAAAACTTTGAATTCTTGGGGCCACGTGGCGGCCTCCGGGCTGGCCACATGGCACCCCTTGATTGGCTCTTTCAGAACATTCTGTAAAATATTCTGTGGAATATTCCTAAAATATTCTGTGGAATATTCCTTTTTAAATATTTTTTATCCAAGGTCAAACTGAGTCAAATTGGGCTTTTCCTTGAAATTGAGAAGCTTCAAACTTCGATATCTTTCTCATACAACATCGGTTTTGAGTGTCATGTGCGGCTACAGGATCGTTTTGATGAGAGCTTTCCTGTGATTCTGGATTCAGCCAATTCTGAGAAAATACAATTTTGAGCATTTTATCCAATTAGGACATGATCACCTGATCACACCTCCAAAATGGGAAGCTTTTGAACCCACAAAAGCTCTCTGATTACATAAACTGAAGATGAGGAGATTGATTCTCCACTCTTCCACCCTTGAATAGCTAAAATATTCTCGATTTCACCAATTTGAGCTTTTCGTAAAATTATAAATTGTCTCTTGAATTCACTGATTGACCATTGCTAAAACTGAGTGAGTCATGATGCAAATTCTTAAAATTTGTAGAAAAGCAACTATATTTTGCAGAAAGCATACTGTTTCTACAATGATCAAACTTCAAAGAAGACTTAAAATGAAGTTCACCTTGCCAACTATTCACATGGTGAATTCTTGTTGAACGAACTCTGTACTTGTCCTGAATTCTGACCAAGTTTTCTTGCCATACAAATGTGCCATTCTAAAACTAACATTGAACCATGCTGAACTGTGTGCTTTCTTTTCTTGTATGCCTTTCCACCTCATGGACACTTGCATTTCTTTGCATTTACACTTTGTTCTCTGCACCGATCGACACCAAAGGTACCTTGTGCAACATAATGTCATCTTCTTTCAAAGACGAACTGTTATCAGACTGAGACATATCATTAGCAATATCATGAAAAGGTAAATGTACAAAATCTTGTCATTTAATCATTAACAAAGTCGGATTTTGACTTGCATTAACTAGCCTTTTCAATTTCCCTGCATGGACTAAAGAAGATTCTAGCTTCTTCTTATGTGCTCTTTTCCATCCTTGAACAAGTGATACTTACTCTCATGGAGATGGAAGATGCTCTTTCTGTCATATAAATATGGACTGCCCAACACAACACCTGTAATGTCAAGAGGTAACACATCTAATTCAGCCCAATCAACATAGTGAGCTATTATGGCAAAGCGCAATATGCACTTTCTTGAGACTTGTAAATTAGCATCCTTGCAAATCCATCTAAGTGGATATGGCTTTGGATGAGGTATGGTCTCAAGTTTCAGCTTCTTGACTAAGTCTTCTAAGATGATATTTGCTTGATACCCACTATCAAATAGTGTGTCTATCTTTGTGTGTTTGGCTATTATCCTCACATGAAATAGCTCTATCCTCCTCTTTTCATCTTGAGTTTCTTTGTGACAGTTTAATGAGCTAGAACTTGGATTTGTGTCTTGTACAACATCTTTCCATTTCATGTTCTTTAATACCATGGCGATACTTTTTGTCTCATCACCTAATTCTGACCCTAAGTTATGTTCAAAAATTGCTACAGTTTTCCCCTTTTCTTTGGTTTTGTCTTTTTTTTTTCATATTTTTCTGGTTTCAGGTCAAGATGAAGCTTCCAACAATGATCTTCATCATGGCTTGTTTTTGAACAGTTCTTGCAAAATAATTTTCCTTTTTCTTTTCTAGAATTTGCAACCCTTTTTCTTCCTTTTCTTTTAAAATCACTATCCTCATCAAAAGTATTCTTTCCTATAGCCTCTAAATGTGTAGCCTGTACATAGACTTCATCTAAGCTAGTAGGATTAAACATCAGGATAGTGTGTTTAGGGTAGTTGTGAAAACCACCTATGTACTTAAACAAAGTGTCTTGGCTTTGTAAATATACCCCAAATAAGAGTTCTTTTCTCCTAAATTCTTGGGTATAGTCTTGCACATTTTGTCCCTTAAGCTATCTAATGTTTTTCCAGTTCATTATAGCTTTCTAAAGATGAGAAAGAGGATAAAATTGTTTGTTGATTGTAGTAATAAACTTAGTCCATGATAAAGTAATCTTACCATGTTTCTTTATTTCATCCCTGGTTTTGGCTTCCCACCAAACCAATGCTGCTCCATCTATCCTCAGTGAGGCTAATTGTATTTTGGTGTCATCATCATGAAAATTTTGAATTCTTAAATAGACCTCCAGTTATCTGATCCAATTATCTAATTTCTCTACATTAACATCACCATTAAACATTGGAAATTCAAATTTGACATCAAGCTTTAAAAAATTATTTTTACCAGTGGTTTTCAACTTATGTGACTGATTTACCGAAGTTGAAGAAGATGATGTCAAGGAAGAGGATGACGATGGAGATGAAGGATCACCATTTCCTTGATTCCCTTTCTTTAACTTATCATTACCCTTCTTTCCTCCTGAGGATTCATCTCCTTATTTTTGGTTTTTAGACCCTTCTCCAGCAATCCTATCATTTCTTTCTTAATAGAGGATCCTTACCATTTCAGTCATATCCAAGAAAGCTTTCTGAAATATTCTTTCTCCTTCCTTGGGATCCATTTCTTCCAGAGCTTCAGCGTCTCTTAAAGACACGCTTGTAGCTGCTTCTAAGGCTATTGAGGGTGAGATAGAAGGTGGTGATAATGGCACCCTGGCCCTCCTTGGTTGAGGATTGTCTTGTGCTCTAACCAATTGTCCGACCCCTCTTTTAAGTTTAAGCCTAATAAGCATCAAATTTGCAAAACAGTAAAATATTTCTTTGCACAAAACTCAAAACTTGAGCTCAAACCTATGCTCTGATACCAATCTGATCTGAAATGTGAGAACTTCTTATTTCTAATACAAATATTTATTGTAGGGGCATTTACTAGATATGTCATATTTCAAGAAAGGATGAGATCCAGAAGCTATCTTGGCCTTTATAGACTCTGCCTAAAGAAATAATAGAAGCAATCACTAATGATCTAGAAATGAAACTACTTTTTTGCTAGTGCAAGGTATTCATTACCCATAAAATTATGTGTGCAAAATGTTTAATATGTTTTGCAATTGGAGAAAAATTCTTTTGGTGTAATTTTGAGTCTTTTTGTGTGTAGGAGACTTATTTCTTTTTACTGTTTAACATCTCTAACTCTGAAAATATACAGCAAATAAATCACGAGATATAACACAGCATATGATAAGGTAGTTCACCCCTCTTAGGCTACATCTGTCAGGTCCAAGGCCCCCAAATGGGCATGTCGTTTCTCTTATTACTCTCAGAAAATGGTTATACAGTGTGAAGAAATCCTAAACAGGTTGAAGATTAGACTGTATAACCATTTTCTGAGCATAATAAGAGCAAGGAAATGCCCATTTTGGGGCCTTGGACCCGGAAAATGTAGCCGAGGAGGGGTGAACTGCCTTATCATATGCTGTGTTATATTCTGTGATTTATTTGTTGTATATTTTCAGAGTTAAAGATGTTAAACAGTACAAACAAATAAGCCTCCTACACACAAAAAGACTCAAAATTACACCAATACCATTTTTTTCCAATTGCAAAACATATTAAACAATTTACACACATAGGTTTATGGATAATGAGTACCTTGCACTAGCAAACAAGTAGTTTCATTTCCAGATCATTAATGATTGCTTCTATTATTTCTTTAGGCAGAGTCAGTAAAGGGCCAGATAGCTTATGGATCTCATCCTTTCTTTAAAGGTGACATATCCTGTAAATGCCCCTACCGTCAATCTCTGTATTAGAAATAAGAAGTTCTCACATTTCAGATCACTCGACAGGAGTGACAAAAGGTAAATTATAGCCATAATATTCTCTGCTCTAAGGTTTTATTTTCGTTATTTACAGTCATGGGAAACATTATTTAACTTTTTCATCTTTTATTGGTAGGTAAATTCTCTAGAAGAATTTTTTGGAAGAATGGTTTCCTGGGACAAGTTCTTTCCATCACCGCTAATTATTTTCCTCTCAAATTAGCATGTACCCTTCTTCTTTTTTGGCTTGGAAAATCCACATTTTCGGTTTGGCAGCCTAGAACTTCATGAAATATACAGTGCTAGGGTTACTACTAACCTACACTTGCACAAAACTTTCCTATTGAAACTAGAAATATACATTTGTAGTTTCGTTAGAGTTATAAATTGGTTCAAATGCTTACAGTGTGGCTTGAACACCAAATTTGTTCAATTAAACCTGTTTAAATAGTTTGGTATTTGAATGGAAATATAATACTATGGAAATTCTATAGTATTCCTCAACTCTGCGTTTATAAATTATATTAATGTTTGAAGCTAGTCTGCGTGGGCAGTTACCACTCAATGTTATTTTATATACTGTAAATTTTGTATCCGTAATGGCATTGTTTGATAATTATCTATATCCATTGCAATGGTGTTAACCCTTTATTTTTATCGTATTGAATTTGTCTTCCCCACTTCTGGGTTGTTTTTGAATGGTTGACATACAATTTTTCCATACAACTTGAACAAAGTCTCATCATTTTCAGTTCCAGTTACTTTTCCAGATTGTATACCTACAGGTTGTATTTATTTCTTTTGTTATATGTAATGTTCGCTATGTGTCCATTATTGTTAACAAAAATAGATATATTTTCCAATTTCTAAATGCTTACTATATGGTTCTTCTTCTTTGTCAATGATTTTATGTCTTACAAATTCTACAGTTATCTCTGCTACATCATTGAATAAATTTAGAAGTCGATCGGTCTGACTGATTTTAGTCTATGTATAGCTTATGAGGTTTGGAACAAGCTTACTACAATTCCGGAACCCCAAATTTCTAGAATTCAGAAAATTTCCCTACAATTCGTGTTTTTTTTTAGTTTTCTATGAGTTATAACACTTACTGTGCAACAAATTTAGTAAATAACAGAGAGGTATTCTTACTGTTGTTCTGGGTAGTTTCTTCTACAACATAAAAATCTACTCCTTCAACTATATAGTAAATCTTTAATATAGACACAATAAATAAATAAAATATAACAGTTTACATAGTAACTCTTCCTTTTCTTAACTGTAAAATTTTCTACAGTTCTTTATTAATACCACATTTAACCAAAGTCTACTTTATTGAATATAACAATATGATTTCAATTACCTGTGATTGACTGTGGTTGTCCTCCCTATCTTGTATGAGGTAATTATGTCCTCATACCCTTCATACTCCATTCCCGAGCCAAGTAGAAAGAAATAGTGCTCAGAAGGGATCACAGGACTTCGGTCCAATCCACCTTCTAGAAGATTATAGGATAGCTTAGAAAAATTTTCCACTGGTTTCCACCAACTTGGGAATTTAATCTCTCTCTCATTTATTCACATTTTACAGCACATAAGTCAGAACCCCTCTTCCTCATAGGGATCTTGCTTTTATCCTCAGAGGAGGAGTAACTGACCAAATTGTCTCCATTCAACTACTTCTCAGTGGAATGAAATATATTGTCATCAGTCTTTCACTTATGGAACCAATTCCATAAATAATTTTATTTAATCAAATTTAATCTATGACCATCATATATTATTTCAAAATAATAACAATAAATGTCTTAAAGTCTTAACAATAAACTTAACCAACAGTTTAGCAATTAAGCAAGTGGTTACAACTTCCCCCCTAGAAGTGAACACCATCCCCGGTGTTCTCATTCTGCTCTAGCAAAAAATTCAGGGTATGCCTTCCGAACAAAACCTTTATCTTCCCAGGTAGATTCATTCGAGCCAAAGTGCTTGCATTTCACTTTAACCTGGATGATGGTTCATTTCTGGAGCATGATTTCTCTCTGATCAATTATACATTGAGGCTCGACCAGAAACTCCTCATCTGGTTCGACTTGCAATCAATGAGATTGAATTAGTTTACTCATAAATCTTATCATTTGTAATAAAATATGGTATTCATATTGTACCTGAATACTCTGCCAATGGATTATGTGTTTTGCATCACGAATGTATCGTTTCAATAATGATACATGAAAGACGTTGTGTACACGGATATGACTGGGCAGTGCCAATTGGGAAACCACTGGTCATATGCTTTCCAATATTTGGAAAGGGCCACAAAACCTAGGTGCCAACTTGGCACAAGAGGCCCATATTAAAGTGCTTTTCTTTGGCTTGATTCTTACATACACAAGGTCCCCCACCTCAAACTCACGATAAGTCTTTTTCTTATCTTCATACACTTTTTTTCTATCCTGAGATGCCTTCAAATTTTGTTGGATATTCTTTACTTCTATTTCCATTTCCTCTAGCATGTCTGGTTGAAGCATCAACTTGGTTTCTAGGCTACTCCAACTAATAGGAGTTCTACATTATCGTCCGTATAAAGCTTCAAACATACTCATTTTAAGGGATTCTTGGTACCTTTTATTGTATGCAAACTCCACTAGATGTAGATATTCTTCCCACCTAGTTGGATGTTGCATGACATACATATGTAGCACATCCTCCAATATCTGATTAACTCACTCTGTTTGTCCATCCATCTATGGATGGTAGGCGGTGCTGAAATTAATTTGAGTCCCCAATCTCATGAATAGTGTTTTCGAGAAAGCTGAAGTAAATTTCACATCCCTGTCGGATATGATAGTCTTTGGGATACCATGCAGTCTAAAAATATCGTGCATGAATATATCTGTTGTTTGCTCTGTCTTGTAAGTGGAATGCACTGGTATAAAATGTGTCGTTTTTCTTAATTGGTCCACCAATACTATTATAGAATCATTATGCTTCTTTGATATTGGAAACCCAGTGATCAAGTCTTAAGATATCACCTCGCACTTCCACTCAAGTACTGGTATAGGCTGCATCAGCCCGACTAGGTGTCAATGTTCCACTTTCACTTGCTAGCGCTCCAAACACTTGTTTAGGTATTCTGCAATATCTCTCCTCATACCTAGCTAAAACTAATTCTTCCTGATCGTTGTTAGCATCTTTTGATAACCAGGATGTCTAGAGTAGTTACTTCGATGATGCTCATTTAGAATTAGTTCCTTTAGCTCAAATATGTTTGGAACAAATATCCTATTCTTGAAAGTTAGCAACCCATCCTCATTAATTTCGTAATCAGCAGTGTTTCCTTTTTTTCTAAGCTCATTTGCTTGCTGCCACATGAACTGATATTCAAGATCTTTCTCACCTTCTGATTTTATTTGCTCCAAAAATATGCACTCCACATGATTATAATACATCTCATAAACTCCATGCAGTTTTCTACTTAAGGCGTCTGCAACTCTATTCTCCTTACCTTTCACATGTTGCATATCAATGTCAAACTCGCTTAGGAAAGAATTGCACCTTGCCTGGCGAGAATTGAGATCATCTTGGTTAAGATAGCTGGTTAATCTGCTATGATTAGTTTTGAGTACACTTTTTTTTCCAAGCAAGTAGTGCCTCCATACCCAGAGTGCACACACTACTGCTGTCAGCTCCAAATCATTAGCTGAGTATCACTGCTCATGCTCTTTTAATTTTCGTGATTCATAGGCAACCACTTTACCATCTTGTGATAGAATCGCCCCAACTCCCTCTTTGCACGCATATGTGCAGATTTCAAACTCTTTATTAGGATCAACTACACTTAATACTGGAGTTGTAGTCAATAACTGTTTTAGATTTTCAAAACTGTCCTGACATTCCTTTGTCCATATAAATATTTTTCCTTCTCCTTGTAAGGAAGTAATTGGAAAAGAAATTTTTGAAAAAACTTCAATAAACCTCTGATAATAACCAGCCAGACCCATAAAGGATCAGATGTTTGCTACATTTTGAGGCACTTTCCATTCCATAATCGTCCTGATTTTTTCAGGGTCAACTGCAATACCCTTAGCAGAAATTACGTGACCAAGGTATTGTATTTATCCCTTGAATAAAGCACACTTGCTGAACTTAGCATATAGCTGATGCTTCCTTAGCATTTCAAGCACTATTCGTAAATGCTCTTTATGTTCTTCCACATTCTTGGAATAAACTAAAATGTCATAAATAAATATTAATACAAAATTATTCAGAAAGGGGTGAAATATACCATGCATCAACCTCATAAATGTTGCCAGTGCATTCATCAATCCAAAAGGTAGCACTAAAAACTTGTAATGTCCGTACCTTGTGCAAAAAGAATTTTATTGTATGTCTTCGTCCTTTATATAGATCTGATGGTATATTGACCTTAGATCTATCTTTGAAAATATTGTTGCTCGCTTCACTTGATCAAATAGATCATCAATTCACGTTAAGGGGTATCTATTTTTTACAGCTAATTTGTTGAGTTGGGGTTAATCCATGCACATTCACATGGTCCCATCTTTCTTCTTCACAAATAACACGGGTGCTCCCCAAGGGAAAATGCTTCATCAGATATACCCTTTATCTAATAGTTCTTGTATCTGCATCTTTAGTTCAGCTAGTTCTGGTACACTCATTCTGTAAGGTGTTCTAGAAATGGGTGATGCTCTAGGTATCAGCTCTATGGTAAAATCAATGTCCGTTCTGGGTGGCAAGCCTAGTATTTCTTCTCGAATATATCCATAAACTCTTGTAATATTGGAATGCTTTTCATCATTGATGCTTTTTATTTTGAATTATTAACACCCACTTGGATGGCATACAACTGACATCCCTTCCTCATGCACTTACCCATTTGAGATGTTGTGATGGGTCGTAGCTTCAGAGGTTTCTTTATACCTTGAATTTCCTTTCGAGTACCATCTTGCATTCTGTAATAAATGATATTTTCCTTACAATATACTAACGTCCAATGATTCTCCAACTAGTCCATAAGAAGTAGTACATCATAGGATCCCAGAGGTAGTACATTCAGGTCTATAGTTAGTTGTTGTTCACTAATTTCTAGTGCACAGTTTGGAATTTTAGCAGTAGCTTTCCTCTTGGCTCCAATGGCTAACTATACCAGCCATGGAGTTCTGAATTTTTGACTCAACAATTTACAATTCTCTACTACTTTTTGACTTACATAGCTTAAACTTGCACCTAGGTCTACCAAAATAGAAACAGGTTGAGATATAAATTTACCTTCCAGTTCTTTCATTGTTGGCTGGTAGTCCACTTGTCGATCTTCTAGTGCTGCATTTATTCTGGGTATATTTCTAGATACATCTCCCATAGTTGAGGCCTCCTGTAAGTTAGTAACTGCCTCGCTTCTTCCTCATTATGGACATTTTCTATAGTAGTGTGCCTCACCACACCCCCAACAGTGTAAAGGTGGCTTTTGGTTTTGGTTTGTTCTCGTTTCCTGGAAGCTTCCGTGGGTTTATATTCTGCAAGCCATCTTATTCTTTGATTATTCCTTCTAATGTTTGCTAACTGAGCTTTTGGGAGCACTCTTGAAATTGTTGGCTCTGTTTTTCTTGAAACCATAACTGCCCTTATGTTCTTTCTAAATATGCCAATTTTTGTCCATATCTCCTTTTGATTTAGCTTGTTGGTAACACATTCTAGCTTTTCTAATTGCCTCGTCCATAGTCTTAGGATTCACAAACTCAATACATTCCTTCATATGATTTGGAAAACTATTAAGGAACCGTTGTACTTTATCCTTTTAACCTCTTAAATAGTTAACATAACGAAGTAAAGAGGTAAACTTGGTGACGTATTCATCCATCATCATTTGTCCCAGCTTTAAATCATGTAACTCCCTACATTTTTTTTGTCATAGAAGCATCCATTTAAGTATTTATCTTTAAAATACTGCTGGAACAAATCCCAACTCACATCCTAGTCATCTATACTACATACGTTTTTCACCTCCTCCCACCATAAGGTGGCTTTCTCCCTTAACTGATAAGTAGCCAATCTGGCTTTAAGATTACTGTTGTATTCATACACTTGAAAATAATTTTTTATGTTTATTAGCCATGCCTCAGCCACTTCCTCCTCTACTCCATCAAATGTAGGAGGCTTTATTTTTTGAAATTCACCTTGTCGCTCTATTTTTTGTCTCTTAAATTCTTTCTGATCTAATACATTATGTGAGTCAGCTTCATTGTAGTTTTTAATTCTGTTACTCCGCTGAGACTGACTTCTATCCATTCTGGCAGTGGCATGGTCTCTTGCTTGTTGCTCATTTCCTTCTTGCAGCAAATCCCTATCAGCAGCAGATTGTTCAATCCCTTGATTCTGTTTGTCTGAGAGGATTTTTAATATCCTCTCTTTCTCTTACATAAAACATGCATTATCACTTCGCACCCTCTCCATTTCCTCTTGTAACTTCTATACTGTATTTAAAAGAATGTTGTTTTGGTGTTGCTGCTCTTCTAGTAGTATATTGGTTTGTTGGTGTTGATCCACACTCAGCTGCACCCACATCTCTGCATTATTTCTAGTCTGGGTTGAGTTTCCCCTGTGTTCTGGGGTGGCTGTTGTGTTTTCCCCCTTCTCATATTATTCTTTGTTATATTTATTTTCTTTCTTTGTGCATCAGCATACACACAAATTCAAAAAGTTAGTTTACCCATAGGGTCCCAGCGTAATAACGCAGGGTAATAATGTTGCTCTGATACCACTTGTAACAACCATCGTTATACTCATAAAAAAAAAACTAACTTCCATTCTAACCACACTTTATGATTAAATATATATATGTATTTACCTACAAAAACTATGCCATATTCAACACAACTTAAATCCAAAGTTGTGACCATCATATATGTAACTGTTAACTTGCTTACAATGCAATAAAGAATTGAAACGTGCACATATATACTCTTATTTATAAAACCCCAAATAAACCTATAGTCATACTTGATTAGGTTGATGTGTGGACCGCCTGTCCGCCACTTATGGTCCTACAGTACTTCACATTCATGGCATACCTAAAATCCGAATAAATGATTTAATACACCTGCACTGTATGACACAAATCGATGATATGGTATTTATGAGTTCCTGGAATATCCACCTGAATGATAGATCTGCAATTAAGTTTATAGTTGTATAGATTTGATACCCTAGATTTGTAAAACATTGATCCAACGGTGGTGGTGAGGTTATGGTTTTGAGATATTGACCTCATTTCAATAACCATTTTCTTTTGTCTTTCATTTATTCCATCCATCTCTCCGGAGTGAGTACTTCCAGCTTTCATCTCAACCCTCTGTAGGAGGAATCCCTTAGCCATCTTCATATCATCGCTTGGCATGGAGGTCTAATGCTTCTGTTTTACATTATGTCCGAGTCTTTTCTCATGGAACTCATTCCACCATCAACAAATGGTAAACAGCTTCCAGCTCAGAAATTTTCTACGTTTGATTATTGAAATAATTTTGGTTCACCATAGTTAGCTTTCTCACAGGGTAAATGCATTGTTTTATTTTATAATATTCTTATCAAACTAACACCTGACCCATTTCATGATTGTGCGGAATGTCTGGGGTTTTAGTGAACCAACCTTGACCACTTTCTTGGTTCAGCTTCCACGTAATCATCCTGCTTCAACTATGGAATGAGGGTTGGAGGAAGGTAACATAATTTTTCATTTCCTACTATCACTTTTCGGGGTTTCCTTCATTTCCTTTTTTCCTCACTGATACTTACCCATAATTTTCATTTGGTGTTGCTGTAGACTAGCTCAACCCAGCTGTCTCGACAAGAGTGACAAGAGGTGAATCATAGCCATAATCTACTCTTCTCTAAGGTTTTATTTTCATTATTTACATTCATCGTAAAAATTATTTAACTTGTTCATCTTTTATTGGCAGGTAAAATCTCTAGATGAATTTGTTGGAAGAATGGTTTCCTGTGACAACTTTTTTCCATCACTGCTAATTATCTTCCTCTCGAATTAGCAGGTACCCTTCTTGTGTTTTGGCTTGTAGAATCCACATTTCCGATTTGGGAGACTATAACTTCATCAAATCTATAGTGCTCGGGTTCCTACAGACTTGGAAATGCACACATCTTTCTTATCGAAGCTAGCAATATTCATTTGTAGTTTTGTTAGAGTTCTAAATTGGTTCAAATGCTTACAATATGGCTAGACCACCAAATTTGTTTAATTAAACATGTCTAAACAGTTCAGTCTTTGAATGGAAATATAATACTAGGGAATTTTTGTAGTATTCCTCAACTCTGCATTTGTAAATTTGGTTAATGCTTGAAGCTAGTCCGCATGGACAGTTACCACTCAATGTTATTTTATATACTACAAATTTTGTACTGTAACAAGATTCTTTTATAATTCTCTATATCACTTGCAATGCTTTTAACCATTGATTTTTATCGTATTGAATTTGTCTTCCCCACTTATGGGTTGTTTTTGAATGGTTAACATATAGTTTGTCAATACAACTTGAACAAAGTCTCATCATTTTTAGTTCCAGATTGTATACTTACAGGATGTATTTATTTCTTTAGTTATATGTAACATTTTTCATACGTCCATTCCTGTTAACAGAAAATTTATATATTTTCTAGTTTCTAAATGTTTAATATACAGTTCTTCTTCTTTGTTAACGAGTTTATGTCTTAGTCAACGAGTTTATGTCTTAAAACTTCTACAGATATCTCTGCTACAATTCTGGAACCCCAAAGTTTTGGAATTCGGCAAAGTTCCCTACAATTCATGTTTTTGTTAGTTTTCTCTCAATTATAACACTTAAGTGAAACTAATTTAATAAATAACAGAGAGGTATTCTTACTGTTGTTCTAAGTAGTTTCTTCTATAGCATACAAATATGCTCCTTCAACTATACAGTAAATCTTTACTATATACATAATAACTAAAAAAAATATAATAGTTTACATAGTAACTCTTCCTTTCCTAACTGTAAAATTTTCTACAGTACTTTCTTAATACCACATTTAACTAGACTGTACATTATTTAAAAATATCAGCAGGATTTCACTTATATGTTATTGTTCTCCCTACCATGTATGAGGAAATTATGTCCTGATACCTCCAGTGCTCTTGAGCAAAGTAGAAAGAAACAGTGCTTGGAAGCGATCTCAGGGCTCCGATCCAATCCACCTTCCAGAATATTAAAGGATAGCTGAGAGAATTTTTCAACTAGTTTCCACCAGCTTGAAAATTTAATCTTTCTCTCCTTTCTACACTTTTTGCAGCACATAAGTCAGAACCCCTCTTCCTCACAGGGATCTTGCTTTTATCCTCAGTGGAAGAGTAACTGGACAAACTATTTCCATTACAACTACTTCTCAGTGGAATAAAATATTTTACCATCAGTCTTTCGCTTATGGAACCAATTCCATAACTAATTTTATTTAATCAAATTTAATCTTTCTCCATCACATATTATTTCAAAATAATAACAGTAAATGTGTTAAATTCTTAACAGTAAACTTAACCAAAAGTTTACATATATCAACAATACATATTTATTAAATCCTTTACCTGTCATATATCAATAATAATTATTAATGTCAACATCATAAATAATCCTTAATGTGAACATTATATAGTGTAATACTCTATATATTATAATCTGCTATATATTTAATATTCTAGGTATTATACTCATTTTAATCTAAAGATATATTAAGGTTCATATACTAAGATTTAAAATTTAAAAATAATTCCAATTTCACACCTAACCGAAAAAAAATGTATATTAGAATCTTTGTTTATTTCAACATGTTTAAATAGAAAATCAGTTTTTTTAACAAATTAAAAACTTATTAATTAAAAAAAGTTATGATATTTTCAAATTTTGAAAATATTTTAAAAATTAATATATTAAAATTCCTTTATTTATAATATTTCGTATTTTTTTATTATGTATTAACATATTTTTATATTAATATTAAAAAAAAATTATTTACAAATATTAAAATTATTTTTATGTCAACATTAAAAAGTTTTAATAATAATATATAAATTTATATAACATTAAAAAATTTCATATTAAAATAAATATAAATATATTTTATGCATATTTATTGCCATTCCAAAATGATTAAAATAAAGTATAAGCTTTATATTAAAATTCCTCCCTCTTATGTCAAAATCCCAAAAATATATATTAAAAAGAAGAATAATATATATATATTTTTTATATTAGAATGTGATGATGGGTATAGTCCCAAAACATTAAAAAAATAGAGATAAACGAAAGCATCACTTTCAAATCCATCAAATTTCCCAATGGCAATTTCAAAAACCACGGATTAAAGGTGGGGTTTGAGTGGGTAATACATGATAAGCGTTCATCGCAGGCACATTTTGGAGGAAGAAAACAACAAAAACGAAAAATCTCGATGGTAATTATTATTTTCTTTTTCAGTAAATTAATAATTGAGTTGTTGTTGCTAACAATTTCAGTGCGCTAATTGGAATTATTGGTTCGTTAATTCGATTAGAATGTCGGGTTGTTTCTCTTTTACCGTTGGCTTCCTGTCAAATTATTTTTTTCCATTTATTTTCAAACGAAAACACAATTTAAAATACAAGATTAATAAAAGCTATTCTCTTTGGGCTAGTTTCCATGGATGGCATTGAGGGGCTTAAGGCTTGTGTTTCCACATAGGGAGGACATAGAATAATCATTTTGGAGTGAAATCTATAAATACGCTGGAGACTCTACTATTAAGGCTTGGTTTCTCTGGCACTGGGGCTTAAGGCATCATTCCATCCAATGGGGTACTAGATCTCCAATAGGTTACTTCAGCTAGGTCCAGGTCCAATAGTAGGTGCTAAGACGACTGCTTTCACTTTCTTAAGACTAAAGGTGGTGTCCATAGGGGTCCAAGCGGAACTAACAGGGAAAATCCATTCTCTTTAGGTGAGTTTCCATGACACTGGAGCAAGACCAAAAGGATATGCAAAGAAATGAAATACATAAAGGTGACATGTCAAGAAGAGACGGGGAAGAGAGTGCGGGCCTATCAAATGTGGAAAATTCATAACATAAAAGTGGCCCATGCAGAAAAACCTATTGGCTTATCCAAGTTGCTAGTGAAAAACGATGAAAGGGATGGTTAATTCAGAAACTAAAGGTGACCTGTATATCTGGTCACGAGGAGCATGATAACCTATCTATCTAGATGGTAAATTCAGTACAGAAAGGTGGAAGCGACGATAGGCTTGGAGGGACTCGGCCAAGGTTACGAGGTCGAGGAGCTTGCTCTCTGTTATTGGGGGGAGGGGCCCCAATAACAGAGAGGGAGAGAAGGTAGATTCAACAGCAGATCCAGGATACGTGTAAGTTAGTCTTTATCTCCAGCTGGGTTGGTCTAGTGTCAAAGCAGGCTAGCCCCACCATCAAGAGTTGATCATCGGAAGGTAGCAAGAGAATAGATTATTTCTCAGGAAAGCGTCAAGGTCGATAGAAGGAAGGCAAGTAAGTAATAAGCAGGTTCCATTAGTTGGGCAATAGTGTTGTGATTGGTTCTTTGTGTTGTTTGGCTGGCGTTGGGCAGCCTTTACCCTTTGGACAGTCACTAGAAGCCTTCAACCTTGTAACCTTAAACCTTTTGCCACCAAGTCCAAGCAAGTCCTTTAAAAATGATATCTGGTGGTATTTAAATCATATCAATAAGAAGTGTCTTCAAAAAAGGTATCTCTCGCTCACATATAAAAAGAAGGATTCGAAGTGTGTGGTACCCAAGAAGTGGTTCTGGTCGATATAAAAAACTTATCAAGGGTTTTGCTAAAGCGAATCCTTGTTCTTAAGGGGTCCGCAGCATCATATTCCACTGGGATATTTCACTTACATTTTTTTAGGTAAATCAATTCATTATTTCATTTCAGGTGATTCCTTCCATCCAATCAGGCCATCTTTATATATCTACTTATTCCTTTTCATTCTATTATATGAAGGGATAACTATAAAGGGATATAGATAAGGGCTTAACTATCTAGGGCTAACTATGAACTAGGCTACGAGGGATGGATAACTAGAAGGGTGAACCTATATCCGGTCACAACTGTAAGGGTGAACCTATATGCGAGAACTCCTCTTTATGCTCCACATAATAGCTAGCCATGGTTTAGTGGGTCTGGCTGGAATCCAAGGAAAGTAGGCCTCCCCCAAGCATCTTCAACCCCATAGAGTGAGGGCGTGGGCTCTCAACCAGCAAAGATCCAATAAGCTCCTCGCTCCCGCTCATAGGAAATCAGAAAGACAATAAAGAAGGGTCAATCTAATTTTCAGTATCTTGCTTGTGGGTGAAAACTTATATAAGGTAGGTCGGGCTATGACCTACGAGTTTGGTTAGGCTAATGGTTCGATGGCAATTTTGGTCCATCAGCAAGTCATGAGGCCAGTCAGTGCTGGTTCGATTCATTAGGCAAGTTATTAGGCCAGGTTCCCCAGTCTGATAGGCAAGTGATGAAAAAATGTTCTGGTTCAATTCATGCATTAGTCCTTCCTTCTCCTCGTTCCAATCACTTTTTCTACTATCCCTGCTTGCCATTATTACTGCTATTATCACTACTCTAACTGTTATCCTCGGCAGGATATAATAAAAATTTACCATCAATTTATCTGGTAAGGCGACGGGTTCGGGAGTATTTCCTAAGGATATAAGAGAAAATAGATGCCTTTATCTCAAGCGGTAGCGAGTACCTTACGACCCTTCCTCTGGTATTAGGGAAGCTTGGTTTTTTAAGTAAAGAAATCCTCGATTGAGCGGAAGGCAATGACTACACGAACCAAAGTGTAGGAGGGTGCGTTTATCCAATTCTTATGAATATGCATGTCTAGACGAATTTATTGACGAATTGCGATGAGCTCCACTTTATACATTATGTGGAATCCGGGCCTTCCCACTCTCCTAACTACTATTACTATGGCTGGACAGATGAAGCCCCTCAATCTTCCTCGCAAAATAACTTTGACTCAATATGACCTCGTCATATTGGGAATGAATATATCCACCGCTAACCATGATGGCGAAACCCATTCCCTCGATCGAAAGCCTAAAAGCCCCGAGGGGAGCAAGGTCGATTGGACAGGTGTGCCATATACATACGATCCGATAACAAAATGGAGAAGGTATTCCCGGCCCCCTACAGAAGGGGCAACCTTGGGCACCCCAAAATAGGCTAAAGGGAAGAAGTAATGGTGAATAGTGTAATTTGCTATCTTCGGGGTATCCCACCACCATTCCTAAGCTTGCCTCATCGTATCGTTCCTGATACACCGTCGACCTCCAACCAACAAATATGAAGTTGATTGCCGGATATGAGACACCGAACCCGTAAAAAGAGACAACAAGGTTTTCCAATAGAAAGTGATCGGAGCTACCGAAGGAAAGTGCCTTAAAAAAATGTGCTTTTTTTGCTAAGTATAGATCGTAGTCTGACACCAAAGGCAAGAGAGAAAGAGATTACGAAACAACCTTGAAGTGAACCTTATATAAAGCTTGTAGTAGCATTTGACCTAGAAGTAGCACCTTCAGTTAAAGTAACCCTTATTTGCGGTTCCAGAATGAAAGAGCCTATCTTGGGCCTGCAAAAAGGCCCGCTGAGATATAGCGTGCCCTGCTAAAATTGTACCAGAAGCTCATATATAACGAGATAATCTAAATAAGTTCCCCTCCTTCACTCTCAATAAGTACCTCAATAAGTACTTGGGGGCAAGATCGGCCGGGATTGAACCGATCGGGCTGAAGCTCCTCTGCTTCCCGATCCTCAACAATGCCATAATCAATATCTATTTCAGAAGCTAATGGCCATAATAAAGTAATACTTTGGAAGCTAATGTCAACAACGCCATTAATGGATTTTCACGTAACGGAAAGTCTCAAGGAACTAAGAACATTTCCAATACCGGAAGCAGCTCCCGCTAAAGTAATTGTAGTTGCTCCAGTACTTATTAATTTCACACCTTAGAGGATAAGGCAGGGGGACCACCCTATAAGATTTAGTACCTACCACCAGCGGGGATGGATCTCGGTAAGCACCCCACGATAGCCAAATACCCCTGAATGAAGCACTTTGACTGCTGAATTAACTACGAAACCTGCTGAGCTAACTATAACGTAGAAACCTCCTGAAACGACGAGAAAGCCAAATAACGCTTGCTAGGCTCCATGCCCCACCGAACCCGGTAAGTAGTTCCTGCCCTGCCCAACCCAACAACCCCTGCCGAACCCACCACCCAGGGAGGGAGGGATTTAGTTATGGATTGAGTTTTGATTTGACAGATCAATATTTCTTCTATATCGCGAGAGAGACAAAACTTAGATCCGAAGATTCAGAACTAGGGACTAGCTGGTACTCACTGACTAGCTCTGGTACCTCTCTTTCTCTAATAGCTGGCTGGATCAGGGTGGTGCTCCTTCCCATGAACCGGAGTCCCGAGATACCCATGAACGTAAGACCCAATTGTTTTTTATTGGCAACCGCAGGGTGAGGGTGAGGGTGAGGGACGAACTCTCGACAACAAGAGAGGAATCAAACTCTCGACTAAAGGCTCGGAGGGACTCGGCCGAGGTTACAAGGTCGAGGAGAGGTAGCGTTAAGTGGGCTCGCCCGACCCAAGGAGGGCGAGGCCTGGAGGGACTCGGCCGAGGTTACGAGGTCGAGGAGAGGTAGCCCCTTTTTTTGTCGAACCAACTTGCTATTGAGTTAGTTTTGTAGGTCGAACAAACAACTGGCATAGATAGGTCGGCCCCAGCAACCCATGAAGCATTTACTTTATGTCTGTATTGGGGTCCGTCCCAGCCAGCCACCAACTATTTAGAGTGTATGGGGGTCGCGGTATAATTCAACCCCATGAATCAGTTATTGGATTTCAGGTGGGGAAACAGAGAGAGCTTAGAGGGAGATAAAAACATTCACTGAACCAACGCTCTCAAATATGATAATTAGATTTGGATCATATTACATGCTGAAGCTATTTATGGTCTTGCTTCCTTTGGTGTTGGTCCTGGATCAACAACTAGTTATCTCGGGAAAAAGACAGGATAATACCCTGGTGGCACTTAAGCTGCTCTTAGGTGGGTCCTGAAGTGCCTCTGCAAGTTGCTAGTTTTGACCCACACGGAAAGAGAGCAGTTCAATATCAACTGCTTTCGACCCAGAAGCGTAAGAGGCTTATCTTATATGAACTTTCAATTAAACCCTCAACAAATCAGCACCAGGCCTAGCTATTGATACCGTTGACCAAGATGCTCCAGTCGATTCTGGTGATTAAGTGGATTCAGCAGCCATTGACTCTCTTAATTATGAAATAGATTATGCATAGGGTGAGGTAGCGAACACTCGACTAAAAAGAGAGGTAACTTCAACATAAAGGCAGGGTGGGTGGTTGACCTAGGTCTGGTACCAGCAGAACTAGTTTAAGATTATACAGGAGCGGTTCAAGCAGAACCAGTAGATTAAGCAGTTGATTCAGTAGATTATTCAGTTGACTAAGCATCAGTAGTAGATCCAGCACCAGCGTATCCAGTAGAATATCCAATCGCATATCCATAAGCAAGGGTACCAGCACCACCTATAGCAGTTGACACAGTAGACTAAGCAGCTTAAGATCCAGTTGGATAACCACAAGTAGTAGCATAAGTATGAGTAGCTCTATACCCAGATTCATATCCTGCACCAACAACAGTGGTTTAAGTATACCCACCGGCATAAGCACATACATTAGCAGAACTAGTTGTTTACCTTGTTTAACCAGTTGACCCAGCAGTGGTTTAAGCAAGTGAACCAACAGCGGCATAGGTAGCGTAGACATAATAAGCTAGGGCTAAGGCAATAGAGCCAATTGTTTTTCCAGTAGCTGAGGTGGTTGAAGTCGATCCAGACGCAGGAGTAGCTGCGAGTGTAGGCAGTTCCTGTCCCTAAGATCCAGAGCTAGTTTACTTCATTGCTCAACAAGCAAAAGCAACATCATCAAAGGAAGGAGCAGATCTAGTAGCATATCCCGTTATAAACCCCAAAGCATAGGTGGTTGATATAATATATATACGCAGTAGTGTACTATTTAGCAGTGTGGATGAGCAGCATGTGAATTTCTCTCCTCTGATGAGTAATAAATGACTCGGTGATTAGTAGCATGCGAGTGAACCAGTAGTGTAATGGGTGAATCCTGGTGATTGGGTAAGCAAGTGCAGAAGTGGTGGGTGACGTGCTTCTTATTGTTGATGGATTGGACCGGATGGGTGGTATCAACATGGGCAAGTCCAGATTGAGAGATCCATTTTCTCGATTTGCTGCTACGTGGATGGATACCACAGATTAATAGCGCGTGGATGAGAATTCTGTAGGTGACCCAGTAGCGGTAGTAATGGGTAAATCGTGGTGATTGGATCAGTAATTTACATTGATTGTCTCAATAAATTGGTACCCCCTAACTAAGAAGATTCGTTCAGGAAGTGACGTCAAGGAAGAGCCATGAAAATACTTTCCAGACTAATCAACCAATAGCATGCATAAGAGCTAGAAATCTAGAGCACTAGTCATCTAATAACAAACGTGCCTTTTCCTGCTCATGCTAATAATCTGAAACGCGTCTTTTCCTGTGCTTATCATTCTGCCATCATTTCAACTACTAATCATCATAGTGACGTTATCACAGTGATATTTCACGTGAGGAAAACAACAAAAACCAAGCATCTTCATGGGTAATTATCACTGATTTCCGTAGTCTAACTAGACTTCTTTTTTGTCCTAAAAATTATGGAAATTCCAGTAAGATTTTAAAAAAATTTAGTAGGGATTTTTGTAAATCTAGGTTATAACTATCAAAATTCAATATTTTGGGTGTCCTAGAGTTTTTTGATGGTGCTGAATCCATTTCCACCATCAAAATCATGATTGAAACACTATTGCTGTAATATTTCTTAAATTTTTTTGGCCCGGATTTCTGCCAATTTTGGCCGTTTAGGCAATTCCTCTGTCCAGCTCCTTACTGTTTTTCCCCTTTTGAATGGATGGTTTTGAATACGTTTCTGATTGAGTTTTATCCTATAAAAAAAGGTTTTCATCTTGTGGTCATTTTGGGTACATAATAAATATAGAGTTTAGATCAATTTAAATTTGATTATTAAGAAAATTTGATCTGCATCAATTTTTTTTAACTAATTTTTTCTTTTGTAAAGTTGTCTGAGTTCATCATAGATTACATCAGGCTTGACCTATGGCTTCAGAAATCACTACCCATGGGCATCTAAGTCATAAAAAACACTCGGGGATCACACCCGTCCTAGGCCACACCTACCTTTAACATGACTAGATTTTTTCCCATGAAATTTCAAACCGATGACCTTTACATAACAAAGTGACTTGTTAGTACACCCATCATGGTCTATTCTATTCTACGCCCTCTGAAATTTTAAACTGTTTTTTAACTAAATTAAAATATTAAAAAAATATATATTAATTTTAATAAAAAAAGCTATCAATGGGCTAAGAAAATGTATTAAATCCTTTAGCCATCATATATCAACAATACATATTTAGTAAATAATTTACATGTCATATATAATAATAATTCTTAATGTCAAGATTATAAATAATCCTTAATGTGAACATTATATAGTATAATCCCATAGTAACACTAGTACCGCTCCCAGCCATTGGAGAGGACGTACCTCACACACTTACCCCATGCTCCCGCACTCCTGGGAGCTTGGGAGCTATTAGGAAACTTTCCAAAATCACTGGGAGCTTTAAAGGGCACTTTGGAGCTTTTAGGGAACTTCACTCCAACAAATTTTGACATTTTGGGTACCTATTTTGAGCATATTTTCACCTTTGTGGTACCTATTTTGAGTAGAAAAGTTACCATTTATTTATTTTCTAAGTGATACATGATAGGCCAGGGGGTTGGATTGCATGGGCTATGTAAAGCAACAGAGATGTGGTGATGTAGCAAAGGTTTCAACAAATTATAGACTTCTTCCAGTCATTCCTTGCCATCTTTTGTTGCAAATATTGACATTCAACAATTGCAATTAAATATACTTTCTTGAAGTCGATCTTGAAGCTTTAATGATAAGATTCAACAAATTACAATGATGGTCAGAAAGACAAAGAGTAGTACGTGAGTAAGTTTCATTTTATAAATTTCAAACTTGAATTTGGAAATAGAATATAATATAGTGTTGGATGATATCTCATAATAATCAAGTAATAATAGTCATTTTTTTTGTTCGGTTTAGGAGTTCGGCAAGGAATTTCATTAGCAAGTTGTTAATGGATTGATATTATGATTTTATGGATAAGAGACATTTCGGCCCTTTTTAACCCTTGGGAATGATTAATTAATCACAGTTAATATATCTTATATTAATAAATTATCTACTATCATATTTCCATGATTCCTCTTTGAACGACCAATATTCCACTTCTTTGGAACTTTTCACCTCAGTCACTATAACAAACATCATGAAGACCCAAAAGTAAGAAGAAAAAATTAGCTCATAATCAAGGAAGATAACGACTTTTTTAAGGATCATAATTCAAGACTTCAGTGCCCTTTAAAGATCATTTATTTTCCCATCAAATAAAAAGAAACAATCAAATTTTGTAGTGACAAGAATGGGAACAAATTTTAAATGTAATAACTCCCTTCCCTAGTGAATAATGGTTATAAACATTTAAAAATAATTTTATTAAATAATTAGCTTAGATCGAGAGTTAAGGTTGATTTAGGCCATCTTAGTTCCCCCTATAAAGAAACTAAGGAATTTTAATATATTAATTTTTAAAATATTTTTAAAATTTGAGAATATAATAACTTTTTTTTAATTAATAAATTTTTAATTTGTCAAAAAAACTGATTTTATATTTAAACATGTTGAAATAAATAGAGATTCAAATATATTGTTTATTTTTTTTGGTAATTTTGAAATTATTTTTAATAGATAGATGCATAAAACATGTTGAAATAAACAAAGATTTTAATATTTTTTTTTTAAGTTTGGAATTATTTTTAATAGATATATGCATAAAACATGTTGAAATAAACAAAGATTCTAATATATTGTGTTTTTTTGGTTAGGTGTGAAATTGGAATTATTTTTAATTTATAAATCATAGTATATCAATCTTAATATATCTTTATATTAAAATGAGTATAATATCTAGAATAATGAATATATAGCATATTATAATATATAGAGAATTACACTATATAATGTTCACATTAAGGATTATTTAAGGTGTTGATATTAATAATTATTATTGATATATGACATGCAAATAATTTAATAAATATGTATTGTTGATATATGTAACCACTGGCTTAATTGCTAAACTATTGGTTAAGTATTTGAATGGAAACAACTTGTTCAGTTACTCTTCCTCTGAGGATAAAAGAAAGATCCCTGTGAGGAAGAGGGGTTCTGACTTATTTGCTACAAAACATGAAGAAAGGAGAGAGATATTAAATTCCTGAGCTAGTGGAAACCAGTGGAAAAATTATCCCAACTATCCTGTAATCTTCAGAAAGGTGGATTGGATTGGAGTCCTGAGATCCCTTCCAAGCACTGTTTATTTCTACTTGGCTCAAGAGTGGAGCACCGGGGGTATGAGGACGTAATTGCCTCATACATGGCAGGGAGGAAAAACACATTCAATCACAGATAAGTGAAATCCTGCTGTTATTTTCAGTAAAGTAGACTCTGGTTAAATGTGGTATTAAGAAAGAATTGTATAAAAGTTTACAGTTAGGAAAAGGAAGAGTTACTGTGTAAAATATTATATTTTTTTTAGTTATTATGTATATAGTAAATATTTACTGTATAGTTGAAGGAGCAGATTTGTATGCTGTAGAAGAAAACACTTAGAACAATAGTAAGAATAACTATCTTTTATTTACTAAATTAGTTTCATAGTAAGTGTTATAAATCATAGAAAACTAAAAAAAACACGAATTGTAGGGAACTTTGCCGAATTCTGGAACTTTGGGGTTTCGGAATTGCAGTAAGCTTGTTCCAAACCTCATAAGCTATACACGGACTAAATTCAGTCAGTCCGGTCGACTTCTGAATTTATTCAAAGATGTAGCAGAGATAACTATGCATTTGTGGAAAATATCTCTATTTTCTATTATCAGGAATGGACGCATGACAAAAAATACATATAACTAAAGAAATAAATACAACCTGTAAGTATACAATCTGGAAAATTAACTGGAACTAAAAATGTTGAGACTTTGTTCAATTTGTATGGACAAACTATATGTTAACCATTCAAAAACAACCCAGAAGTGGGGAAGAAAACTTCAATATGATAAAAATCAAGGGTTAACTCCATTGCAAGTGATATAGAGAATTATAAAAGAATGTTATTACAGATACAAAATTTACAGTATATAAAATAACATTGAGTGGTAACTGTCCATGCGGACTAGCTTCAAACATTAATAGAATTTATAAACACAGAGTTGAGGAATACTACAGAACCTCCATAGCATTATATTGCCATTCAAAGACTAAACTATTTAAATAGGTTTAATTAAACAAATTTGGTGGTCCAGCCACACTGTAAGCATTTGAACCAATTTAGAACTCTAACGAAACTACAAATGAATATTGGTAGCTTCGATAAGCAAGCTATGTACAAGTGCAGGTCTGTAGGAACCCAAGCACTGTAGATTTCATGAAGTTCCAGGCTCCCAAACCAGAAATGCGGATTTTCCAAGCCAAAACACAAGAAGGGTACCTGCTAATACGAGAGGAAGATCATCAACAATGATGGAAAGGACTTGTCATAGGAAAACATTCTTCCAGCAAATTCTTCTAGAGATTTTACCTGCCAATAAAATATGAACAAGTTACATAATGTTTATGATGACTGTAAATAATGAAAATAATACCTTAGAGTAGAATAGATTATGGCCATGATTTACCTTTTGTCACTCTTGTCGAGACAGATGAGTTGAGCTACTCTGCAGAAACACCAAATGAAAATTATGGGTAAGTATTAGTGAGGAAAAAAGGAAATGAAGGAAACCCCCAAAAGTGACAGTAGGAAATGAAAAATTATGTTACCTTCCTCCAACCCTCATTCCATAGCTGAAGCAGGATGATTATGCGGAAGCTGAACCAAGAAAGGGGTCGAGCTTGGTTCACTAAAACCCTAGACATTCCACACAACCGTGAAATAGGTCAGGTGTTAGTTTGATGAGAATATTAGAAAATAAAATAATGCATTTACCTTGTGACAAATATAACTATCGTGAACCAAATTTATTTCAATAATAAAACTTAGAAAATTGCAAAGTCGGAAGCTGCTTACAATTTGTTGACGGTGGAATGGGTTCCATGAGAAAAGACTCGAACATAATGTAACACAGAAGCATCAAACCTCCCTGTCAAGTGATGAGACAAAGATGGCTAAGGGATTCCTCTTGCAAAGGATCGAGACGGAAGCTAGAAGTTCTCGCTCCAGAGAGCTGGACGGAATGCCTGAAATCCAAAAGAACATAGTTATTGAAATGAGCTCAATACCTCGAAACCCTAACCTCACTGCCACCGTTGGATCAAGGTTTTACAAATCGACGGTATCAAATCTATACAACTATAAAATTAATTGCAGATCTATCATTTAGGTGGATATTCCGAGAACTCATAAATACCATATCATCAATTTGTGTCATACTGTGCAGCTGTATTAAATCATTTATTCGGATTTTAGGTATGCCATGAATGTGAATTACTGTAGGATCATAAGTGGCGGACAAGTGGTCCACATATCAACCTAATTAAGTATGACTATATGTTTATTTGGGGTTTTATAAATAAGAGTCTATATGTGCATGTTTCAATTCTTTATTACATTCTAAACAAGTTAACATTTACATATATGATGGTCACAACTTTGGATTTAAGTTGTGTTGAATATGCCATAGTTTTTGAAGGTAAATACTTATATATATTTAATCATAAAGTGTCGTTAGAATGGAGGTTAATTTTTTTTTATGAGTATAATGATGGTTGTTACAAGTGGTATCAGAGAAGCATTTGTACGCTAGGACCTTATGGGTAAACTAACGTTTTGAATTTATGTGTATGCTGATGCACAGAGAAAGAAAATAATTATAACAAGAAACAATATGAGAAGGAGGAAAATACAACAGCCACCCCAGAACACGAGGGAAACTCAACCCAGACTATAAATAAATCTAGATATGTGGGTGCAGTTGAGTGTGGATCAACACCTAGAAACTAGTATACTGCTATAAGAGCAGCATCACCAAACCAAAATTGTCTTGAATACAGTATAGAAGTTACAAGAGGAAATGGAGAGGGTGTGAAGTGATAATGCACGTTTGATGCAAGAGAAGGAGAAGATATTAAAAAGCCTACCAGACAAACAGAATCAAGTGATTGAACAACCCAGTGCTGATAGGGATTTGCTGCAAGAAGGAAATGAGAAGTAAGCAAGAGACCATGCGACTAACAGAATGGATAGAAGTCAATCTCAGCAGAGTAACATAAATAAAAACTACAATGAAGCTAAGTCAGATAATGTATCAGATTAGAAAGAAGTTAAGCGACAGAAAACGAAGCTACAAGGTGAATTTCAAAAAATAAAGCCTCCTATGTTTGATGGAGTAGAGGAGGAAGTGGCTGAGGCATGGCTAATAAACATGAACAATTATTTTCAAGTGTATGAATACAACAGTAATCTTAAAGCCAGATTGGATATTTATCAGTTAAGGGAGAAAGCCACCTTATGGTGGGAGGAGGTGAAAAACATCCGTAGTATAGATGATCAGGATGTGACTTGCGATTCGTTCCAGGAGTATTTTAAAGATATACTTAACTCAATGCTTCTATGACAAAAAATATAGGAAGTTTCATGATTTAAAGCTGGGACAAATGCCGATGGATGAATACGTCACCAAGTTTACCTCCTTACTTCATTATGTTCCCTATTTAAGAGATGAAAAGGCTAAAGTAAAGTGGTTCCTGACTAGTTTTCCAACTCATATGAAGGACCATATTGAATTTGTGAATCATAGGACTATGGAAAAGACAATTAGAAAAGCTAGAATGTGTTACCAGCAAGCTAAATCAAAAGGAGAGCTGGGAAAAATTTGGCAGATGAAGAAAGAACATAAGGGCAGTTATGGTTTCAAGAAAAACAGAACCAAAAATTTCAAGAGTGCTCCCAGAAGCTCAGTTAGCAAACATTTTGGAAGGAATAATCAAAGAATAATATGTCTTGCAGAAGATAAACCCATGGAAGCTTCCAGCAAACTAGAACAAACCTAGAACCAGAAGCCACCTTTACAATGTTGGGGGTGTGGTGAGGCACACTACTACAAAAATTTTCCATAATGAGGAAGAAGTGAGGCAGTTACTAACTTACAAGAGGCCTCGACTATGAGAGATGTATCTAGAAATATACCCAGAATAAATGCAGCACTAGAAGATCAGTAGGCAGACTACCAGCCGACAACGATAGAACTGGAAGGTAAATTTCTATCTCAACCTATTTCTATTTTGGTAGGCCCAAGTGCAAGTTTAAGCTATGTAAGTCCAAAAGTAGTAGAGAATTGTAGAGTCAGAAATTCAGAACTCCATGGTTGGTACAATTAGCCACTGGAACCAAGAGGAAAGTTAGTGCTAAAATTCTGAACTGTACACTAGAAATTAGTGAACAACAGCTAACTATAGACCTGGATGTACTACCTCTCAGATCCTATGATGTGCTACTTGGTATGGACTGGTTAGAGAAGCATTGGACGTTAGTATATTGTAAGGAAAATATCATTTATTACAGAATGAAAGATGGTACTCACAAGGAAATTCAAGGTGTAAAGAAACCTCTGAAGATGCGACCCATCACAACATCTCAAATGGGTAATTGCATGAGGAACGAATGTTAGCTGTATGCAATCCATGTGGGTTTTAATAATTCAAAAGAAAAAGTGCCAATGATAGAAAAAATTCCATAAGTGCAAGACTTTATGGATGTATTTCCAGAAGAAATACCAGGCCTGCCACCCAGAAGGGACATTGATTTTACCATAGATTTTATAACTAGAACATCAACCATTTCAAGAACACCTTACAGAATGAGTGTATCAAAACTAAATGAACTGAATATGTAACTACAAGAACTATTGGATAAATGGTATATCTGACCAAGCATGTCCCCTTGGGGAGCACCAGTGTTATTTGTGAAGAATAATGACAGGACCATGCAAATGTGCATGGACTATCGCGAGCTCAAGAAATTAACTGTAAAAAATAGATACCCTTTACCGTGAATTGATGATCTGTTTGATCAAGTGAAGGGAGAAACAATATTTTCAAATATAGATCTAAACGGTCAGGATACCATCAGATATGGATAAAGGACGAAGACATACATAAAAATTCTTTTCGCAGAAAGTACAGACATTATGAGTTTATAGTGCTACCTTTTGGATTGACGAATGCACCAGAAACATTTATGAGGTTGATGCATGGTATATTTCACCTCTTTTGGGATAATTTTGTATTATTATTTATTGATGACATTTTAGTTTATTCCAAGAATGTGGAAGAACATAAAGAGCACTTGTGGATAGTTTTGGAAATGCTAAGGAAGCATCAGCTATATGCTAATTTTAGCAAGTGTGATTTATTCAAGGAAGAAATACAATACCTTTGTCACGTAATTTATTCTAAGGGTGTTGCAGTTGACCCTGAGAAAATCAAGACGATTATGGAATGGAAAGTGCCTCAAAACGTGGCAGACATCCTATCCTTTATCGGTTTGGTTGGTTATTATCAGAGGTTTATTGAAGGTTTTTCAAAAAAAAATTTCCAATTACTCCTTACAAGGAAAAGGAAACATATTTAAATGGACAAAGGAATGTCAGGACAGTTTTGAAAAGCTAAAACAGTTATTGACTACAGCTCTAGTATTAAGAGTAGTTGATCCTAATAAAGAGTTTGAAGTCTGCACATATGCGTGAAAAGGAGTTGGGTCGACTCTGTAACAAGAGGGTAAAGTGGTTGCCTATGAATCACGAAAATTAAAAGAGCATGAGTAGTGGTACTCAGCTAATGATTTGGAGCTGACAGCAGTAGTGTGTGCACTTCAGGTATAGAGGCACTACTTGCTTGGAAAAAAATGTGTACTCAAACTAATCATAGTAGCTTAACCAACTATTTTAACCAAGCTAATCTCAATTCTTGCCGGGCAAGGTGGAATGTATTATAATTAGGTGGAGTGCAGATTTTTGGAGGAAATAAAATCAAAATCACCTTCATTGAGGGTGAGGAACCTAGTTTATTGATTTTCGAAAGTGTGGAATCAGATTTCAAATTTTCGCCGATAGCTGTGAACAGGAAGGAAGTCAAAATACGGTTTTGAGAGTCCGTGAGGTACTTTCATTCAAGTCTGTTTCATCTTTTAAAATCGATTTTGAACCTCACGTGAGTGGTATAATTTTTTTTAAACAAAAATGGTTTTTATACGAATACTTTTAAAGATTGCAACGAGGAGCATTTATAAAAGAGCTTTATAAAAGGGCTTTATAAAGAAGTATTTTGATAAAAGGTTCTTAAAATATTTTTTATAAAAGAGCTCTATAAAAGGGTTTTATAAAAAATTATTTTGATAAAAGAGCTTTATAAAAGGTTTTATAAAGAAGTATTTTGATAACAGGTTCTTAAAATATTTTTTAAACAAGGAGAAGGTTATTATAAAAGTTTATATATATATACAAATTTCTTTTATAAAAAGAATTTATTATATAAAGAAAAAAAAGATTTATTTTTTTTAAAAGTGCTTTGCAAAGCTTTCATAAAACAGAGAAATTTAGGGTTTTTTATCAGAGAAATTTTTTTGTTTGAGGCAAGATGGCCACATCAATTTTTCAGTGACAACTTCCATCTTTCACTGGGAAATATTACGATGTGTGAGGTATTAAAATGGAGACTGTTAAAAGCGCATGATGTCTAGGATCATGTCAAGTTTGGGTTTGCAGAACCTCAAGATGATGCAGAGGAATGAGCCCTCAGTAATGCAGAGAGGGAACAATGGAAGAAAGATAAGTGGAATAATGCACAAGCATTTCTTCTTATCCAGTAGAGAGTGGACTGAGCAGTGTTCCAGAAGATCATGATAACCTCTTTAGCAAAGGAGACATGCGAAACTTTGGCGACAAGCTATCAAGGTATGGCCAAAGTTAATATTGTCAAATTGCAGAATACTAGGAGAGACTTTGAAAGTCTGCAGATGAAGGAGACAGAGGACATTGATTCCTTCATGAATAGGGTCATGTTTGTCGTCAATCAGTTAAAATTATATGGTGAATATTTTAAGGATCGAACAATAATTGAGAAGGTTCTTCGATCTTTGTCTACCAAGTTTGATGTTGTGGTAGAAACCATAGAAGAAACGAAGGATTTGGAAAAACTGACAGTTGATGAGTTGATGGGATCCCTTCTATCACATGAGGCGAATATATATAGAAATAAGGATTCCACTTTGCAAACTTCCTTCAAAAGTCAAGTTTATATTTCAAAAGGTCAAGGAAGAGGTCGATCGAGAGGCAGAGGATGAAGCAACAACTATGGTGGTCACAGAGATGGCCGAGAAGATCATGAGCATCAAAGTGGAAGCAACAGTAGCAGAAGTTTTACTGCAATAGATTTGGTCATTATGCTCGTGATTGTAGAAAGAAGATTGTAGATCAAGGCAATCAGAGAGCTAATGTTAGTACAGAAAATATTGACTCTATGTTTCTAGCATGCAACACCATGCATGCACCATCTAATAAGGTCTAGCTATTAGACAGTGCTTGCAGTAACCACATGACAGGAAACAAGAATTTGGTTGCCAATTTGGATGTCTCAGAGAAGACAGAGGTAAAGATGGGGACTGACAAGACTTTGGATGTAGATGGAAAAGGAGTGGTCAACATTGTGACCAAGCAGGGGGAGCCAAAGACCATATCAGAGGTATATTATGTCCCTCGATTCAAACACAAGTTGATTAGTGTTGGTCAATTGACACAGAAAGGATACAAATTTATCTTTCAGGGGCAACAGTGTGTTATTTACGAAAAATCCCCAAGAAAACAGTTGATTGCAAAGGTGCAGATGACGAGGAACAAACTCTTTCCTATAATTATGAACTACAATAATCAGGTTAGTTCTTTTACAACTACATGTTCTGATGATTACTGGTTATGGTACTTTTGGTTTAGACACTTTCATTTTTCCAGTTTAAGATTGTTGCAGCAGAAACAGATGGTGAGAGGTTTACCTCCCACCAAAGAACCTGCTAGCACTTGTGAGTGTCTCATCTTGGGAAAGAAACACCGTCAAATTTTTCCGAAAGGAGTTTGTTACAGAGCAAAGAAACCACATGAATTGTTTCATACCGACTTGTGTGGACCTATGAGGACACAGTGGATTGGTGGATGTTGCTACTTCCTCACCTTTATTGATGATTATAGGAGGAAGACTTGGTTTACTTTTTGAAGCAGAAGTCTGAAATTTTTGCAAAGTTCAAAGAGTTCAAAGCCTTAGTGGAGAACCAAAGTGATCGATAGATCAAGGTATTAAGATCAGATCATGGTGGAGAATATGATTCGAAGGAATTCCATGAGTACTAAAAATAACATGGAATCAGAAGACAATTTACGACTAGATACACACCACAACAGAATGGTGTAGCAGAGAGAGAAAACCGAACCATCATAAACATGACAAGGAGCATGTTGAAATCAAGACACTTATCTAATGAGTATTGGGCAGAAGTGGTTGCATGTTCTGTTTATGTGATAAACGGATCTCCTACAAAGAGTGTGATGAACAGAGTTCTAGAAGAAGCATGGTCAGGTATGTCATGCAGTGAATTTCATTTCACATTTTTTGGATGTGTAGCCTATGCACATCTGCCTAAGAAAATAAGAGGCAAATTAGATGATCAAAGTGAAAAATGCATTTTTACTGGTTATAGTGAGCAATCAAAAGCTTACAAATCGTATAACCCTGTCACCAAGAAAACAAACATTAGCAGAGATGTTGTGTTCAAAGAACAAGAGTGATGGAATGGGACTGTAGACACACTAACCGATGCTCAAACACCATTGATGGAGGATGATGATGTAGAAGAAGAGGAGCAACAAGAACCAAAAGAGTAGACACCAAATAGATTCACACCAGCAAGGACTCCAAGATTTTCAGAGTAGAATGGATCTTCAAGCAGATGAACAGACCATAATTCTCCAAGCAGCAAATCAGGTAATGAATCAAGCAATGGTAAGAAAAATATGAGAAGTCTGAAAGATATTTATGATGATTTGGATGTTAGTTCAACTTTTGCATTGTTGTCATTCCAACGTTCTTCGTTTGAAGAAGCAATCAGAGACGAAAATTGGGTGCAAGCCATTTATGAAGAGATGAATTCAATTGAAAAGAATGATACATGGGATTTGGTTGATTTACCAAACGATAAAAATTTCATTGGTGTGAACTGGGTGTACAAGAGTAAAGTGAATAAGAAACGTGAGATTCTCGCAGCAACCGGGAATAGACTTTGGGGAAACATTTTCTCCCGTAGCCAGATTGGATATTGTAAGAGCAGTTCTAGCGACAGTAGCTCAGAACAAGTGGAAAGTCTATCAGATGGATGTCAAATCAGCCTTCTTGAATGAAATTTTAGAAGAATAAATTTATGTGCAACAACCTCCAGGTTATGAAGTTGAAGGAAAAGAGGATAAAGTTTACATATTAAAGAAAGCGCTCTATGGACTGAAGGAAGCACCTAGAGCATGGTATAGCAGAATTGATAGTTATATGATCAAGAATGGATTTTACAGAAGCAGCATTGATCCTACCTTATACAAAAATGTAAATGAGCATAGAAAATTTTTTATAGTTTGCTTATATGTTGATGACATGATTTTTACAGGTGATCTTGAAATAGATGAATTTAAAGTAGTCATGATGAAAGAATTTGAGATGACAGATCTAGGTCTCATGAAATATTTTCTTAGCATTAAAGTTGAGCAATATGAAAAATGCATTTTTATTTGCCAAAATAAGTATGCAAATATTTGTTGAAAAGATTCAGGATAGATAATTCCAAACCTGTACCTACACTAGTTGTAATAGGTACAAAGTTAAGTAAATATGATGAAGGAGCAGATGTCAATCCAACTCTATTCAAAAGATTGGTTGGCAGGCTCATGTATCTCACAGCTACAAGACCAGATATTATGCAGGGAGTAAGTTTGATTTCCAGAGACTCCAAAAGACCCACATTGGAGTGTTGGAAAAAAAATTCTAAGATACATAGCAGGAACTAAAGATTATGGCATAATGTATTAAAGAACAGAAAAGAAATAATTGATTGGATACACAGATAGTGATTTTGCAGGAAGTTTGGATGATTGGAAGAGCACATTCGGTTATGTGTTCCATCTCGGTTTAGGAGTGATAGCATGGGCATCAAAGAAGCATCCTATTGTTACACTATCATCAACAGAAGCAGAATATGTAGCAGCAACTTCAGCAGCATGTCAAGTAGTATGGTTAAGAAGAGTATTTGATGGACTCAAGCAGAAACAGCAAGGATCAACAGCGATATACTGTGACAACACATCAGCGATTGCACTATCCAAGAATAGTGTGTTTCATAAAAAGAGCAAGCATATTGATACTAGATATCACTTTATTCGAGAACTTGTGAGGAATGGAGAAGTTCACTTGAAGCCTTGTAGAACGAGTGATCAATTGCTTGATATCTTTACAAAGCCATTAACAGTAGATTTGTTTGAGTTTCACAAAAGAAACTTGGGAGTTGTAAGCCTAGCTAAGACATAGACCAGCAGGAATGTTTGAGTTGTCATGAGTTATGTTTTAGTTTAGCGGTCATAATTAAGGGGAAGTATTAAAATATATAATTACTTCCTGCATGCAAAAATTAGACAAATAGTTAGGTGAATCAGTTGAGTCGAGTTATAGAGAGATTTGGTGAGTGAGTTAGAGAGTGAGTTAAGCAAGTTGATCAAGTTCAGTTATGTGAGAGAGTGTGTGCATGTTAATTAGGTTAAATACCCTTCACGGGTTCGTTGTATTCAGTTTTGTGATTCAGAGTGATTAATATTAATTGAAGAGTCACATCTCATTGTTTCGTGTGTGAAATATTTGCATTATTTGTGTGATTGAATCCTCTGCCTATCCAACAAGATGCTCGGTTTTTGTTGTTTTTCTCACCTGAAATCTCACTATGATAAATGTCACAGTGATGATGAATAGTTGAAATGATGGCGGAATGATAAGCACAGGAAAAAACACGTTTCATATTATTAGCATGAGCAGGAAAATACACGTTTCAGATTATTAACATGAGCAGGAAAATACCCGTTTGTTATTGGATGACCAGTGCTCTAGATTTCTAGCTCTTTTGCATGGTATTGGTTGATTAGACCAGTGGTCTAGAAATATCTCTTCCCCATGCTATTTGTTGATTAGTTGTGAAGTAAGTTTTTATTTGAAATTGTGTTTTCAGTTGAGGAAAAAAAAAATTGATAGGAAGCCAACGGTAAAATAGAAACGACCCGACATTCGGATCGAATTAACGAACCAATAGTTCCAAGAAGCGCACTGAAATTGTTAGCAAAACCAACTCAATCATTCATTTACATAATAATTACAATGGAGATGGTAATTGATTTACTCCTAACCATCTATTCATAAAAAATAATAATTACCATTGAGATGCTCATTGATTTACTCGTAACCATCTAGTCATGAAAGGAAAAAGAAAACAATAATTACCATGGAGATGCTTCCTCTTGTTGTTTTCTTTCTCCAAAATGTCACTTCGATGAACACGTATCATGCAGAGTGATCACGGAATCATAAAAACAGGAAAACACATGTTTCATATTATTACCCCCGCAATAAAGGGTCGGTGTATTACCCACTCACACCCCATCTTTAATCCGTGCGTTTTGAAATTGCCGGATTTGAAAGTGATGCTTTGACCTCAAAGGAATTTTTATATAAGGTTTATATTTTATTTTTACACCGAAGGTGTTATATTGGAAGAATTCCACCAAAAAATCGTCAACATTTCAATTTCTACCGTTCGTCCTGGGCACTGTTGTCATTGTTTTAAGCCGTTGATCTTCTATTACCATTGCCGCGGATGCCAGATGGATGTTTCCATTTTGTAGCCGGATGAATGTTTCCATTTTGCAGGAGTGGCTTCTCTATTATTAGCTCGCCGCGGCCATGTTCTGGTGGCATTATTTGGGGACGCAACCTTTGGTTGGTTCACAGAATCACATTTGGTACCTTTCGAGCCCACTTTTTCCCATAAATCAAAGCAGACGATGTCTAGGAGCTTCTGTGATGCCGTCGACGATGCCATCGACGAGCTGGGCAGGCGTGCTGCGTTGGGTTTGATGTGTGGTTGCACAAACTCCTTTAGTTCTACAGCAAGGGAGGGGCATATTGAGGTTAGTGTGCCCGGTTATGAAGCTCCAGTGATATATATGGATAGGCAGGTCAAGGAAGCCAAGGAGGGGTTTCAACAAGCGCAGATGCTTGCTTTTAATGCAGAGGATGGCTGTGGCTCCTAAGTGTGGGGAGGACAGGATGATTTCAGGGATTAAGCATGCAGCCCAAGTCCGAGCATACCGAGCTGCTACTGTTGTTCCTGTGACGGATGAGTATTGACAAGCCTCGAGGCTTTCACAAAGAAGCTGTTGTCCAGACATATCGAGTAAAACTGAGCTGCCATGGAATGACTTGGGTGTACTCTGAAAAAAAAGAAAATTAAAAAAAAAACGGTTTGAAATGATACATGAACTCTATCCATATGCATTTTAATGTCTCCAGATACCTTTTAATTTTTAATTCAGGCTGACGGAAAGATTTTTTAATATGGGCTCTGGGCCATGGCTTCTTTGTACACGGAATATGAGCACATGTGAGGGCTATCAGAGAAGAAACTCTAGGATGACATATTTCGTTTTGGAGGATGCAGCCTTTATACCCTGTACCTCGTTCTTTTCTGGAGTCTATTGCGTTTCCTGACTAAATTTTGGGGTCCTCAAAGAAAGAAACGAAGCCGTGTAGCTCACTCCCTCTGCTGAAGCTTTCTGGCGCCAGCTATTTCTGAATTGGGTTATTCTAAAAGTTAGCTGAACGGACGGTCGCTGCTGAGTTTGAACATTGGGACTCAACAGGAAAGTTTTATGGTTGGGTTTATATGATGTGATCTCTCCATTTTCGATGCAGGGATCATGCTGTTTTAAATGCCTAGCTGTAATCGAAATTTTCCAAGGTAACGGTTTCGCGCTTGGTTCCACCAGTGGTTCAACAGAGGAAAATTTGGGGATTTCGGGAGACCAGTTGCCATCCATATCTGATCATTCTGCTACGGAATTCTATGGTATTCTGCAAGTCTTTCATATGAGAAGCTCCATGGATTGAGAATTGAGACATTCGAATGAATCCATGACGAATTCACAGATGAAGGGCAATGATGAAGACAAAGGCGTCAATTGCTTTGCATCAGAATGAGTACATAAGGCTTGGAGAAGACGAAACCCCAGTGTCAGAGCAGGATGCCATCTTTCTAACTGTGACACTTTTGCTGGAGTAACTGCAACGGCTCCAACATTATAATCGTGCTAGTAAGTAAATTGCAACAATATTTGGTTTTAATTATATTCTACGATGAGTTATTTGTGTCCACGTATGTGACGGATGTTCAGTGTGTAAAGAGAATAAAAGACAACGTTATAAAATTGCAACAGAAGCGGTCGTTTTTATATTGGATCTTTCTGATTACTGATGAAGAATTTCTGGTCACTTGTATAGGAAGGGGAGACGGTGAATTTTGTGTAATTCAGAGTTCGGTGCAACCACGTTGAGGGCATGAGTGGGAAAGGGATGGTTTTACCGGCTGATGGTGCCGATGGGTCTGTGGAGGGAACCCGCAAGTCGCCTGTGAACTTTATGGACTCGAAAGCTGATTCCACCTTTACTTTGGCGGATGCAGTTCATCTCATGATTGAGGATTTGTCTTGTGTCTCGAAATCTCTTCAGTTTCGCACTAGCCTGCCTGCTCAGAATATCAATATAAAGATCTCTGAGAGTGAAAAACAACAGCTGGAACCAAACATTGTGAAAATAGAAGGTATGCATGCCTTTTTAGGTATTTTTCAGTTTTTGCAGTTACTTGGTCATCAATACTAGCTTCATTTCACCCTTGGTCCTGTTTGTTTCTCAGAGAAAACTTAGTCATGGAAACTAATCTCATCTCTATCATATCTTAACTGTCCTGTCTCATACTATCTCTAAATTCAGAAGATTAGAGTCCCAATTAAAATTGGCATTACAAGTCTGAAAGATTCTCTGCCAGATTTGACGGTATTTATCTGGATCTTATCTCCATTTCAGGTGAATTAGACATATTAAAAGACTATCTCAGATTGTCTGACATCAAGCGGAAGGAGGCCCTCAATAAGTTACTGGATCTCAAGGGTAAGCCTATCTTCTATTTTGCTTCTCAGGGCCTTATCATCTAGTTTGCCTCTAGGGACCAATCCTTCCTTACGAGGGTTGATCGGGGCCTAACTGGGTTAAGCTTTGAAGATATTTTATCCACTCGTTCTGCAGTAGAGTGTTACAGAAAAATGTGTATCGTGGTGTTTTTGAGAAGTGTTATAAAATATTTGTGTTACAGGAAGCATTCGTGTATTCTGTCGCCTGAGACCATTGCTTGGGAATGAGAAGAGAGCATGTCCAGGACTTACTGTAGCTCCTCACTTAGACAAGGTTGTCGTCAAAACTAGGGGGAAGCTGAAGGCATATCACTTCGATAAGGTGTTCCTTCCTGATGATTCACAAGGTACAGGGAACTACTTTTAGTGACTGCCATTCAAAATTTTGTGTGGGTAAAGTCAAAATTGTTTTTAAATTCTAGCACTTTTTGTGCAGATGATGTGTATGCAGAATTGGTGCCAATTATCAGATCTGCTTTGGATGGCCACAATGTATGTATTTTTGCATATGGGCAGACCGGAACTGGCAAAACTTACACAATGGTGCGTGTCTTGATTTAGGTTTGGTTATTTTTTCCTCAAATTTGAAACCTATTATTTCACTCCCTTTCAAAAATCAGCCATTAATACCAGATTGAGGTCATCCTTAAACTAACTGTATATTCGAGTCATTGGAGGTTGACTTTGTGGCTCATCCTTCCGATGACCCAGATCTACAATTGGGTTAAGCTCAGGTGATTGAGAATTCATAAGAGGCCACTGTGGACCTCCCAAGCCGTGGTGAAAACATGGGTGCCTAATAAGCAAGGAGTTACGTTCAAGCCCTGAGATTTGCTGGCTCAAAATCCAAATCCTTACAGTTTCCTTTTTAGGACATTGACCTAAATGCAGGCCATTGTACATGGTGATCTGGATTCTCTATAGTATTCACAGTGTAATTTTCCATAAGCTTTCCTAAATAACCTCAGGAAAACCATGCCGGTAATGTCAATTTTCCCTTCATTATCAGAAGGCAATAATCAACTACTCACTACCCTCACAGTTGCACCAGGATTCTGGGAGAATCCCATGCATTGAATGGGCAAAATTTGTGGTTCAAAAACACCTGCCCACTACCTTGTAATCGGCACTGCTTTTGTTAGGGATAGCTTGTGATACCATCTGAGTTTACAAATCTGTAAAATGCATCCTCTTAACTATATAAGATCATAAATTTGAAGTATCATCGAAATTTCCTGAAACCTTGCCCACAAAGATTAACCAAGTAATTGATTTCATCTTGATAAATATATTGCAGGAAGGAAGACCAGATAGTCCTGCTATTGTTCCTCACACATTCAAGGAACTCTTTAGATAGGCTGCCTTGGACAACAGTTTAACCTTTACCTTTACAATTAGCATGCTAGAGGTTTACAAGGATCTCTGAGAGATTTGTTTGTGTGTCGACCTACAAGGCTAACAGAATTTTTCTTACTGGGAAATATAGTTTTTCAGAAATTGGTAAAGAAAATGTAGGCTAGAAAGCTTTGCCTAATGAAAGCTGTTTCTCTTTCCAGCTTGATCAGGATTGTCATTAGAGGTTCAATGGGTGATGATACATACGCCATAACAAGCAAGTTGTGGATGGTTGATTTAGGTGGGAGTGAACGTATTCTCAAGACAGGGGCTAGTGGCCAAACTATGGAAGAAGCAAAAGCTATAAACTTGTCACTCTCTGCCCTTGGAGATGTTATCAGTGCATTGCAGAAGAAACAGCCTCACATACCTTACAGGTACTTGAACTTTGAATACCAAAGCATGAAGAGGTTCCTGCTGCTTTTGACCTTCCTTATGCTAGTAACTTTGAAAAAACAGCTCTAATCTAGCAATTAGTATTCCTTTGCACTTGCAGGAATAGCAAACTAACTCAAATACTCAGAGACTCTCTCGGTATCCACATTACTCTTTCTGTTAATAAACGTTATTTGGTTTGCCCACATGAAAATATATGTTATGATTTCATGCTTTTTGTATGTTGCATATAAAATATCCCATTCAATTCTTGATATTAATTTGCAGGAAATGATTCAAAGGTTGTTATGCTTCTCCATATAAGTCCTAAGGAAGATGATCTAGCTGAGACTGTTTGTTATCTGAATTTCGGTACCAGGACACGAGGCATACAACTTGGGAGGGTGATGTCAGCTGTATGTCTCCCTATATCCTCTTTTAGGTTAAATAATTATGTTTCTTCCATGTATTCAGAAGATAGGTGACGTTATCTATGTAAGCAAATTATCTTAATATTGTATGAAATTAATAGGAGTGTATTCTGTTGTCTATGAAGGAAGACAAGGAACAGAAAAAACATGCCATGGATGATATCACACTGCATATGAGACACCTTGAAGATGAATGCGAACAAGCGATAAAGCACATCCAAACTGTTGAAGTTCTTTTAAAGGAAAAGAAGAAAGTCCTGCAGAGTGAGCTCTCTTCAGGAAAATCAGATGACACAATATTCTACTAATCAGGAACAACATGCCATAGAAATAGAATCTGTTGACTCATGTAGTATTGTAGATAGATCTATAGAGTTAAACATGCCCAGATTTATGTCACCTACTGCTTGCAGTCGCCTCTGAGGGAGGGCCCAGGATAAGAACTGCATATCCCCATGCAAGGAAATAAAGAGAGAAGAAAGAAATGGAACGAGAGTATCTCTACCCAATTACGCCAGAGCAATGCCCAATTGCTCCAAGCCAAGTACCATTAGACAATCACAGCTTAACTCAGAGTTCAATTATAACAAAATAGTCAAGTACCCCATGGCTAACAATAAATGGGTGGCTGTATTTGTTTCCAAGCAAGGTATAATTGATGAATCAGAATGTGTTTCAGAATTTAGGGTAAAGGATGATCACGAGTTAAGATGCCCATCAATTCCACAACATCTCAGGGTGTCTGTTGGACCATTGTCCAAGAAATTATGCACAGCTGATGAATCACAACACCTTGAGACGGATATTAATAATGGAATGAAGCATGTTACAGTCCCAAAGAAACGGAGGTTTTCTGGATCCTATTGTACAAAATGCAAAACTGATCAAAGCCAGTGTCTTTCAGAGCCTAATATAATTCATGGATTGAGGTCTTCTCCATCTACAAACAACAAAAGAACTAATGGATCACCTCCCAAGCAATTCACAACAGATGGCATCTCACAAAGTATTTCAGAGGGTTTCAGTCCTGAATGTACTAACAGTGATCAAATATACTCTGGGAAACGAGTGGAGATGAATTGAAATTATTTTATTATTTAGAGTGATTTTTCCATTTGAAATTAGGAACTTGCTTGACATTTTTATTTTTAATTTAGGATTTGATTTCTTCGGTGGAGCAAAGCCATATGCGAATCTATACATTTTAAAGTAAGGAGCAAGTTTATGGGATGTTCAATATACTTGAATTTAAAAAATATATATCACCAGAATGTTCAATATCCTTGGTCTGACACAAACCTAATCTTTTATAGCTATAAAAATTTAGTGAAAACCATATTAAAATTTTGACTGGTACTCTGTAATGAAAACCATTAAAATTTAGACTTTACTGTGTGAAAAGTGTAACTTCTAATGGAAATGAACAAATTTTATACTTTACGTAATTAATTTTAA
Source organism: Pinus albicaulis (assembly GCA_034641835.2). NCBI lineage: Eukaryota > Viridiplantae > Streptophyta > Pinopsida > Pinales > Pinaceae > Pinus > Pinus albicaulis. Next base: position 1,272,822,012 of record CM076579.1, read on the forward strand.
GAGTTTAAGAATTTTGAATTAGTCTTATAAATTCCGTTAATGATGGTGATTGGTTTTTTGTAATGGTGTGCAATTCTGGGAAGCATGGAGTACCTTCGAAATAGTTTTAAAAATTCCGTTAACGATGGTGATTGGTTTTTTGTAATGATGAGCTGGAGCTGGAGCTGATTCTTTGGAGTGACAGGCTTTTGAATTGTATGTTTTTGAATTGCATTTTATTTCGTATGTCCAGATGGATTTGTTTTATCTCCGCCTTTTTTGAATAACCGAAGTTGTTCAGATTTGTGATGCATTTCATATGGATATATGAATATGTGTAACTCCCCACACAGAAGAAAATTATTGAATAGAGTTATCGAAAATATGTATTCACCAAACAAAATCCCTCATTATGTGGCTTAAATTCCACAATTACTTGGTCCTGTTTATCTAAACTCATAAACATATATTGGAGAGAGGATTTTTTCAGTTCTTCTATACCTCCGGTGTATTCTTGCACCTTTAGGGGCAACTTCTAGTTAATTATTTTTGAATGGCAATAAATATACATAAAATATATTTATATTTATTATATTATTAAATTTTTTTATGTTATATAAAATTATATATTCTTATTAAAAATTTTGAATAATGACAAAAAAATAATTTTATTATATAAATATTTGTAAATAATTTTTTTTGAATATTAATATAAAATATATTTTAATACATAATAAAAAAAATAAAGGAATTCTAATATATCAAATTTTAAATTTTAAAAAGATATATTTTTTTTTTTAATTTTTAATTTTACTTATTGAAGTTAACAATAAATGTCAAAAAAAAATTATAATTAAATATGTTGAAATAAAAAAACATTTAAATATATTGTTTTTTTTAGTAACTTCTGAATTAATTTTTATAGATAAATGCATAAAACATGTTAAAATAAACAAAGATTCTAATATATTGTTTTTCTGTTTAGTAAGTTTGAAATTATTTTTACTAGATAAATGCATAAAACATGTTGAAATAAACAAAGATTCTTTTATATAAAGTTTGGAATCATTTTTAATAGATAGATACATAAAACATGTTGAAATAATATATATATATAGTTTGGAATCATTTTTAATAGATAGATGCATAAAACATGTTGAAATAAACAAAGATTCTAATATATTGTTTTTTCTTTGTTAGGTTTGGAATTGGATTTATTTTTAATTTGTAAATGTTTATATATGAATTTTAATATATATTGAGATGAAAATGAGTATAATTAGAATAGCTAATTATAATATATACAAAATTATACTATATAATATTCACATTAAAGATTATTTATAATCTTGACATTAAGAGTTATTATTATATATGAAATGTAAAAAATTTACTAAATATCTATTGTTGATAGACGATGCGTAAAATATTTAACACCTGTTTTTACCCCATCGATAATTTTCGTTTGAAAATAAAATGAAAAAGATAATTTGACAGGAAGCCAACGGTAAAATAGAAACGACCCGACATTCGAATCGAATTAACGAAGCAATAGTTCGAATTAGGGCACTGAAATTGTTAGCAACAACTACTCAATTATTAATTTACCGAAAAAGAAAATAATAATTGTTTTTTCGTTTTTGTTGTTTTCTTCCTCAAAAATGTACCTTCGATGAACGCTTATCATGTAGATGTTGAGTGATCACGGAATCATAAAAACAGAAAAACGCACATTTCATTATTTGCCCAGCAATAAAGGGTCGGTGTATTACCCACTCACACCACACCTTTAATGCGTGGGTTTTGAAATTGCCATTGGGAACTTTGATGGATTTGAAAGTGACGCTTTCCTTTATCTCTATTTTTTTATGTTTTGGGAGTAAACCCATCATCACATTTTAATATATAAAAAAAATTCTTCTTCATTTTAATATATATATATATATATATATATATATATATATATATATATATATTTTTGGGATGTTGACATAAGAGGGAGGAATTTTTTTAATATAAAGTTTATACTTTATTTTTAATCATTTTGGAATCGCAATAAATATACATAAAATATATTTATATCTATTTTATTATGGATTTTTTTTTAATGTTATATAAAATTATGAATTATTATTAAAACTTTTTGAGGTTGACAGAAAAATAATTTTAATATTTGTAAACAAATTTTTTTCAATATTAATATAAAAATATGTTAATACATACAAAATATCCTATACAAAGGAATTTTAATATATTAATTTTTAAAATATTTTCAAAATTCGAAAATATAATAATTCTTTTTTAATTTATAAATCTTTTATTTTTCTTATTGAATTTAACAATAAATGTCAAAAAAAAATTATTTTATATTTAAACATGTTGAAATAAATAAAGATTCAGATATATTATTTTTTGGACTAACTTTGTAGTTATTTTTAATAGATAGATGAATAAAACATGTTAAAATAAACAAAATTTTAATATATTATTTTATTTTTTTTGGTAAATTTACAATTGTTTTTAATAGATAGATGCGTAAAACATGTTCAAATAAACAAAGATTCTAATATATTGTTTTTTTTTTGTTAGATGTGGAACTGGAATTATTTTTAATTTGTAAATCTTAGTATATGAATTTTAATATGTCTTGAGATTAAAATGAGTATAATATCTAAAATACTAAATATATAGCAGATTATAAAATGTATAGAATTATACTATATAATGTTCACATTAAGGATTATTTATGATGTTGACATTAATAATTATTATTGATATATAACATGCAAATGATCTAATAAACATGTATTGTTGATATATGTTGTGTAAAGGATTTAACACATATTTATATTTCATTGATAAAAAAATTATATATATATGTCTTAAGGCATTACTATTTGAAAACAACTCCCCTATTTGAGCCATTGTTTTAAATGCTAGACGATTGAAATGTTTTAGGCCATTAGATCAAGTAAATATTTTTATATATGTTTTTTTATAATGTTAGTTTTTTTCTTTTTAATATGTTAGATTGAATTAAGGTTTTAGTGACTTTTAAGTTAAAATGTTGACTTTTAAGTCATAATAACAAACATCATGGAGACCCAAAAGTAAGAAGAAAAAAAAAGTTCATAATCAGGGATTATAACGACTTTTTTAAGGATCATAATTCAAGACTTTAGTGCCTTTTAAAGATCATCTATTTTCCCATGAAATAAAAAGCAACAATCAAATTTTGTAGTGACAAGAATGGGAACAAATTTTAAATGTAATAACTCTCTTCCCTAGTGATAGTACATTTTTTTTTTGAAATGAAATTATTTTATCTTTTAAATAATAGATTCCTCCCCAAGTGACCCATTAGAGATACATTTTTTTTCCAACTGATTGCAATAGGTAAGTGTGTTTTGTCTAGTATTTTCCGAGTCCTCCTTACAATTGGAAATTCTCTCTCCCCATAACTCTATCTCTGGTTATAATTCTAACTTTCTCTTGTTTATGAATAAATTGTCTTTACATCACTATTGTCTGTCTCTTTTGAGCACTTGCTTGAATTACTGAGATAATGTAGCCCATCTCGATTCTAAAATTCTGGAGTAACCCATTTTCTGAAGAGGCCTCTTCTATTTTTAATTCAGCTATTTGGTCCTGCATGGCCTTGTCAACTTCATTTCCTTATAAAGAATCACACATTCTTGATAAGTATCCATTGTTCTTCCTTCCAAAGAATCATACATTCTTGATAGGTATCCATTGTCCTGCTTTTCTTCTTCCATATACTTTAGATATAAATGAATGGAACATGAGATAAGCTTCATGACATTTTCCAAATTCCAATATTTTTCATTGCACTTCTCATGTGTATCAGGGAAAATGGATTCCATACATTCAACATTATGCCTTTTTAGGGCTTGTTGTAAGATTGGAAGCTTCTCTTCACCATGTCTCCTTTCTTCTGTATCATTGACTTTGATACAAAAAATTGTTACCTACCCTTTTAAAGGTAAATTTAGTGTTATTTAAGAAATGAAAATTATGATCATTCGTCATTATTTCTCAAGATAAATCATGTCCTCTGAAATAATTTGGAAATTTAAAAAAGATCACATATTTTAAAAAATTTCATTAATATATATATATATATTAAGAAATAATACTCATGAAAAACAATTGTAACATAAATAATATATAACAAAAAAAACCCATCTATTTTTGGAGTAATAAAATAGTTGTAACAAAAATAATACAGAACAAGAAAAACTATGTATATTTGGATGTATGAAAATTTAGATACATTTTAATATGTAAAATTTTAAAAAAATAATGGTTATAAAAATTTAAAAATAATTTTATTAAATAATTAGCTTAGATCGAGATTTAAGGTTGATTTAGGCCATCTTAGTTCCCCCTATAAAGAAACTACATTCCACATGAATACCCCCCGAAATAAAGGGTCGGTGTATTATCCACTCACACCCCATCTTTAATCCGTGCGTTTTGAAATTGCCGGATTTGAAAGTGATGCTTTCGTTTATCTCTAATTTCTATGGAGTAAACCCATCATCACATCCTAATATATATATATTTTTCTTTTTCTTTTTAATATATATACTTTTGGGATGTTGACCTCAAAGGAATTTTTATATAAGGTTTATATTTTATTTTTAATTATTTTTGAATGGCAATAAATATACATAAAATATATTTATATTTATTATATTATTAAATTTTTTTATGTTATATGAAATTATATATTCTTATTAAAAATTTTGAATAATGAGAAAAAATAATTTTATTATATAAATATTTGTAAATAATTTTTTTTGAATATTAATATAAAATATCTTTTAATACATAATAAAAAAAATAAAGGAATTCTAATAAATCAAATTTTAAATTTTAAAAAGATATATTTCTTTTAAATTTTTTATTTTACTTATTGAAGTTAACAATAAATGTCAAAAAAAAAATATAATTAAATATGTTGAAATAAACAAACATTTAAATATATTGTTTTTTTTAGTAACTTCTGAATTAATTTTAATAGATAAATGCATAAAACATATTAAAATAAACAAAGATTCTAATATATTGTTTTTCTGTTTAGTAAGTTTGGAATTATTTTTACTAGATAAATGCATAAAACATGTTGAAATAAACAAAGATTCTTTTATATATATATAAAGTTTGGAATCATTTTTAATAGATAGATGCATAAAACATGTTGAAATAAACAAAAATTCTAATATATCGTTTTTTCTTTGTTAGGTTTGGAATTGGATTTATTTTTAATTTCTAAATGTTTATATATGAATCTTAATATATATTGAGATGAAAATGAGTATAATTAAAATAGCTGATTATAATATATACAAAATTATACTATATAATATTCACATTAAAGATTATTTATAATCTTGACATTAAGAGTTATTATTATATATGAAATGTAAAAAAATTACTAAATATCTATTGTTGATAGACGATGCGTAAAATATTTAACACCTGTTTTTACCCCCATCGATAATTTTCGTTTGAAAATAAAAGGAAAAAGATAATTTGACAGGAAGCCAACGGTAAAATAGAAACGACCCGACATTCGAATCGAATTAACGAAGCAATAGTTCGAATTAGGGCACTGAAATTGTTTGCAACAACTACTCAATTATTAATTTACCGAAAAAGAAAATAATAATTATTTTTTCGTTTTTGTTGTTTTCTTCCTCAAAAATGTACCTTCGATGAACGCTTATCATGTAGATGTTGAGTGATCACGGAATCATAAAAACAGAAAAAACGCACATTTCATTATTTACCCGGCAATAAAGGGTCGGTGTATTACCCACTCACACCACACCTTTAATGCGTGGGTTTTGAAATTGCCATTGGGAACTTTGATGCATTTGAAAGTGACGCTTTCCTTTATCTCTATTTTTTTATGTTTTGGGAGTAAACCCATCATCACATTTTAATATATAAAAAAAATTCTTCTTCATTTTAATATACATATATATTTTTGGGATGTTGACATAAGAGGGAGGAATTTTTTTAATATAAGGTTTATACTTTATTTTTAATCATTTTGGAATCGCAATAAATATACATAAAATATATTTATATCTATTTTATTATGGAATTTTTTTCAATGTTATATAAAATTATACATTATCATTAAAACTTTTTAAGGTTGACAGAAAAATAATTTTAATATTTCTAAACAATTTTTTTTCAATATTAATATAAAAAATATGTTAATACATACAAAATATCCTATACAAAGGAATTTTAATATATTAATTTTTAAAATATTTTCAAAATTCAAAAATATAATAATTCTTTTTTAATTTATAAATCTTTTATTTTTTTTATTGAATTTAACAATAAATGTCAAAAAAAAATTATTTTATATTTAAACATGTTGAAATAAATAAAGATTCAGATATATTATTTTTTGACTAACTTTGTAGTTATTTTTAATAGATAGATGAATAAAACATGTTAAAATAAACAAAATTTTAATATATTATTTTATTTTATTTTGGCAAATTTACAATTGTTTTTAATAGATAGATGCGTAAAACATGTTCAAATAAACAAAGATTCTACTATATTGTTTTTTTTTGTTAGATGTGGAATTGGAATTATTTTTAATTTGTAAATCTTAGTATATGAATTTTAATATGTCTTGAGATTAAAATGAGTATAATATCTAAAATACTAAATATATAACAGATTATAATATATATAGAATTATACTATATAATGTTCACATTAAGGATTATTTATGATGTTGAAATTAATAATTATTATTGATATATAACATGCAAAGGATCTAATAAACATGTATTGTTGATATATGTTGTGTAAAGGATTTAACACATATTTATATTTCATTGATAAAAAAATTATATATATGTGTGTGTGTGTGTGTGTGTGTGTGTGTGTCTTAAGGCGTTACTATTTGAAAACAACTCCCCTATTTGAGCCATTGTTTTAAATGCTAGACGATTGAAATGTTTTAGGCCATTAGATCAAGTAAATATTTTTATATATGTTTTTTATAATGTTAGTTTTTTTCTTTTTAATATGTTAGATTGAATTAAGGTTTTAGTGACTTTTAAGTTAAAATGTTGACTTTTAAGTCATAATAACAAACATCATGGAGACCCAAAAGTAAGAAGAAAAAAAAAGTTCATAATCAGGGATTATAACGACTTTTTTAAGGATCATAATTCAAGACTTTAGTGCCTTTTAAAGATCATCTATTTTCCCATGAAATAAAAAGCAACAATCAAATTTTGTAGTGACAAGAATGGAAACAAATTTTAAATGTAATAACTCTCTTCCCTAGTGATAGTACATTTTTTTTTTTGAAATGAAATTATTTTATCTTTTAAATAATAGATTCCTCCCCAAGTGACCCATTAAAGATACATTTTTTTTCCAACTGATTGTAATAGGTAAGTGTGTTTTGTCTAGTATTTTCCGAGTCCTCCTTACAATTGGAAATTCTCTCTCCCCATAACTCTATCTCTGGTTATAATTCTAACTTTCTCTTGTTTATGAATAAATTGTCTTTACATCACTATTGTCTGTCTCTTTTGAGCACTTTCTTGAATTACTGAGATAATGTAGCCCATCTCGATTCCAAAATTCTGGAGTAACCCATTTTCTGAAGAGGCCTCTTCTGTTTTTAATTCAGCTATTTGGTCCTGCATGGCCTTGTCAACTTCATTTCCTTAGAAAGAATCACACATTCTTGATAAGTATCCATTGTTCTTCCTTCCAAAGAATCATACATTCTTGATAAGTATCCATTGTCCTCCTTTTCTTCTTCCATATACTTTAGATATAAATGAATGGAACATGAGATAAGCTTCGTGACATTTTCCAAATTTCAATATTTTTCATTGCACTTCTCATGTGTATCAGGGAAAATGGATTCCATACATTCAAAATTATGCCTTTTTAGGGCTTGTTGTAAGATTGGAAGCTTCTCTTCACCATGTCTCCTTTCTTCTGTATCATTGACTTTGATACAAAAAATTGTTACCTACCCTTTTAAAGGTAAATTTAGTGTTATTTAAGAAATGAAAATTATGATCATTCGTCATTATTTCTCAAGATAAATCATGTCCTGTGAAATAATTTGGAAATTTAAAAAAGATCACATATTTTAAAAAATTTCATTATTAATTATATATATATATATATATATATATTAAGAAATAATACTCATGAAAAACAATTGTAACATAAATAATATATAACAAAAAAAAACCATCTATTTTTGGAATAATAAAATAGTTGTAACAAAAATAATACAGAACAAGAAAAACTATGTATATTTGGATGTATGAAAATTTAGATACATTTTAATATGTAAAATTTTAAAAAAATAATGGTTATAAAAATTTAAAAATAATTTTATTAAATAATTAGCTTAGATCGAGAGTTAAGGTTGATTTAGGCCATCTTAGTTCCCCCTATAAAGAAACTACATTCCACATGAATACCATGGGCTATATTTATAGTTTATCATTATTTTATTTTACCATTTTTAATTTTTATTGTATTTTGACCTAGTTAAAATGTTCATTACATTATGTTAATCTTTTTTATTTAATTTAATTTTAATTTTAATTTTGTGTAATTTGACATATTCAACATTTTAACTTAAAAGTCACTAAAACCTTAATTCAATCTAACTTATTAAAGAGAAAAAAACTAACATTATAAAAATATTTAATTGATCTAATGGCCTAAGACATTTCATTCATCTAGCATTTAAACCAATGGCTCAAACATGGACACAGTGGCAGCTAGGGGAGTTGTTTTCAAATAGTGATGCCTTACCATATATATATATGGTGATGTCATGAAGGTACATGTCATTTGGTGAATAACCTCATGGAAATCGGGACATGGCATGGAAATTTTATGTTAAAATTATCTCACAAAAACATGTTAATTATTTCAAAACAATTTCTAGTTTTAGGAGTTTAGGCAACTTATGTTTCCAGATATAGATAACTCTACTACTAATCCAAACCAAATTTGTTACCATCGTTACCCCCAAATTCTTTCCATTAAAATGATTAAAATGCAAGGTTGTAGTTTCACATTTAGAATCCCATCATATTGCAATTATGTAATGAAAGTGGTCATGTTAATGTTTTTTTAGAGTATCACCAACTATTTTATGGTTGGAATTTTAAGAATTAGTATTAGTTTATAAGGTTTACACACTTTTAGATGTCATGTCTATGGTTACTCTAGATTTTCCATTATTTTCTTTTGCATCAATATTACTCTATATTTTCAATGATCTTCTTTCGCATCTTCCAAACATCATATTACTTCATTTATGAAATTCTTTAGAATATTTTTTTGTGATGTATTTATTTATTTAGCATTGTTATTGTATCATATTGAAATCATTTCATGTCATATAAGCATCATGGTGATGTCATTTTAGTATCACAATGATAAACGTTTAGTGAAAATTTTGTATTATTTAATATTTCATGATTTGGAATAATTTATTTAATTATTATTGTTAACTTCATAGTTATTATTTTAATTATAATCAATTATTTTATTATTTTTATTAATTTGATAATTATTTCCAAAAGGGGCTAGATACATGGCGAGAACCCATGATTTTTTCATAGTTGGGAAAAATCCAATTCCTATGCGGGCCTAATGTGTGGTAGAATGTGTGGTTGCACATGAAATCCCAACCCCATGTCCTTCAATTACCTGATCGATTGGGTTTATATATTTTATTCAGTTTCTATTCCCACGAGTGAGTTTATCTAGTTTATTTAGTTTCAATTCCCACAGGTGACAACTTTCATTCAACAACCCCAGTATCGGGCCATCCCATTGTGTTCGACAAATGTTGTCTCAGATGATGGTGTAAAGAGACAGATAGCGAATCATCATTCCAACCCCTAGGATGACGATTTTAGACACTCTTTGTCAGGCCTTATGTGGTAACTTTCATTCTTTAACTTATTATTAAATGCATATTTATCATTTTCAAACGAATGGAGTGAATATTTTTGCATTTTTGTTTACTGTAATGAATGTAGATGGGTTAGATGCCTTCATACCATGAATGCCAATAGAAAATTATTATGGAAGTGAAAGAGATGTTCAGTGAAATTGAAGATGGAGTATCAATCACTCACCTCAATTATCCTCTTTCACGCATTTCCATGGTCGATAGCATTGAACATTTGGGAATCGATACAAATTTCAAAATGGAGATAAAATGAGCATTCGATTATGTTCATAGGTCAGCCCCTATAACATAATATATATATATATATATATATATATATATATATATATATGTATATATATATATATATATATATATATATATATGTATGTATATATATATATGTATGTATATATATATGTATATGTATATATATATATATGTATATATATATATGTATATGTATATGTATATGTATATGTATATATGTATATGTATATATATACATATACATATACATATACATATACATATACATATACATATACATATACATATACATATACATATACATATGCATATACATATACATATACATATATATATATATATATATATATATATATATATATATATATATATATATATATATATATGTACATATATATACATATACACACACACACACACACACAGATATATATATATATGTGTGTGTGTGTGTGTGTGTGTGTGTGTGGCATACAAGTGCTTCTAAGGAAATTTTATTTTTCACATACACTTATTGGAGTGAAAAAGGCATTGGTTGTGTGAGAGAGTGTGCTAGTAATTATCTAAACAAAACAACATTGGGTCTTCAAATTCTTCGACTACATGAATACCTTGTCTATTCAAGTAGATATATCCCCACATTTTATGAGTAAATCACTCATTTATGTTCTTTTATTATAGTAGTCAACTTTTATCAAGTTGTTTGATGATAAAAACCAGTTTCCATGTAGGTGCAAACATGGATTTGATAATACATTATGCATTAATATCATATGGTGTGTTGATACAAATTAAATATTGGAAGGGGAAGTTTTCCCATTCTTCATTTCAAAGATAACGAGAGATCAGAAGTAGTTTCAATTTATTTCAAGGCTCCTTCACTGCGTTTCCAATGGAGAAAGTTGTGGAAGGGGCTCAATGTAGGAATTAAAGCGTAAGTTCCTTAGATAAAGAACCAAAGGTCACCGCTCACAAATAGATCACAAATCAATACACCGGTATTATCACACGGTTAAAACCCTCGAAGAGGGAAACAATCCAAAACCTGAGCCAACATGGCCACTTCAGGAAATTTATTAATATAAAAAAAAAGTTACATATGTTTCTCTCATAAACGGTTAACCAAAAAATGACCCTCCATGCTCTTTAAATAGAGTTCATGGACCAATCGGGTGTTAAGCCACGGATCAAGTGTCATTAATACCGAGGAGAGAGTGAACCATTGAATCACTATAGATCATGACCGTCAGATTATAAGTTACAAATGTACATAGTCAGGAAACACACTTTACCATTCCTGAAGATGAAGGTGAAGAGTGCTCCAAATTGATGTTGTGCTTCTTCATTGCTGCTTCTAAGGATTCCATCTTCTTAAAGCATTTGGACTCTATATGGCCATCATGATTACAAAATTTGCAATGTCTATCTGTCTTCTCCCCTTTGTTTTTATTTGCTTTATCATTTTGGTGATTTGATTTTTCAGTTTGTGGCTGAAATTTCTTAGGACCCTTGTTTGGTTTAGGACCATACTTCTTAGGATACTTCTTCTTGGGATTCTTTTTATATGATTTTTGTTGAGCTACTAAGGCTTTCTTAGAAGCGTTTCTAGGAGTGATGAGACCAAGGTGTAAGAGTTTTTCTTGTTCTCTTATCAAAGAATCACAAAAAGAATCAAAAGGGGGATTCTTGTAGGTGGTTCCGGAAGAAATGATGGCTTCTCTAGTGGAATGGAAGGCAGAAACAGGTACAGAGTATGCAGGGCCAATATTATGAAGAATTAAATATATGAGGCTACCATCTTCCTTTTTGACCTTACAACCTTCTAAAAGAAGTCTAAGGGTCTTGATTTTGGACAAAAAATCTTCAATAGAGGAGAAATTATTGGGGTCCAAAGTAAGAAACTCATTTTCAAGCTGGTGGGCCCTAATTTGATTTTGAATGCCAAAGACAGTATTTAGCTTGTCCAGGGCTTCATGAGGGGTGTCAATGTCAATGATATGAAATTGAAGATCTTGAGCAATGGACATTCCTATCAACCCTCGTGCTTGATCTTGTTTTTTTTCCCATTTATGAACTTTATCATCATTGAAAGGTTTAGTTTCTTGTGTTGTGGCTATTCTATAAAGCCCTTTACTTCTAAGTATATCTACCATGTGAGGTAGCCATTGGAACTTATTGTTGTTGTTAAGAATAATCGGGGATGCACTTTCCATTTTTTAAAAATCAAGCTGAGAAAAAGATAAAACTAACTCCTCCAATGGAAATTTCTCGAAAAATTTGGTCGTTTAAAAAAAAACGGCTTGAGAAACAACTTCTGGATGAAGAAGTTACGCCTTTTGAAAAACTAAGTAAAGAGGAGCATTAGTCTGATGTACTAACGCTCTGTTTTGGAGGATCCTTAGCATTACTAGCGCACTGGTCAAGAGTAGAGAGTGCGTTAGCATTATAACGCACTAGTCAAGAGTAGAGAGTCACGTTACTGTGCCTTTACTTAGAGCGACTTCGAACTAACACGGTCTGGAGCCGAAGCAAGGGCGTTAATGTGATTTCCAAAAAAAATTGGAAAAAAATTAAACTCTTTTTAATCCATTTGGCTTTCAATTGTTCTTCGATGTGCGTGCTTTTTCCTGCACACAAAACTGAGCAAACAAAGAAATGCAAGCCTTACGGGATAATGTTAGATTTTTGGTTAGCCTTACTGGCAACTATCTATTTTTTTCTATTTTTGATTTCCCGAGATCGCACAAAGACATGGGGAAAGTGCATACGTAGTAAAAAAAACTTCTTCCTGTTTTTGATTTGCTGAGATCACACACAGAACAGAGCAAAGAGCATACACAGAGAAGATGGTATATATATGGAAAATAAATAAAACCTAAAAACCAAAATAAACAGAGGGAACCGAAATAAGAAGAACTATTAACAAATATAACTCCAAAACAGATACTTTATGCCTCCAGATCTAAACTGAAATAACTTGGGCAACTGGAAACCTTTTCACATGAAATGAAAGTTGTCCCTCACTATAACGGACACTCTGGAAAGAATAGAGCAGTTCTCCAGGCCTGTAAAAGTTCAGAAATAGTAAATCTACAAAGCGGCAGCCACATGCAGTCAAACCGGCTTCGGATTTGGATCAACAACGGATGCGGCCCTCAAAATAGCTCTGATACCATGTAGGAATTTACAGGGTAAGTTCCATAGATCAAGAACCAAAGGTCACTGCTCACAAATAGATCACAAATCAGTACACCAGTATTATCACATGGTTAAAACCCTCGAAGAGGGAAACAGTCCACGGCCTGAGCCAACATAGCCACTTCAGGAAATTTTTTAATATAAAAATCAAAGTTACATATGTTTCTCTCATAAACAGTTAACCAAGAAATGACCCTGCATGCTCTTTAAATAGATTTCATGGACCAATCGAGTGTTAAGCCATGGATCAAGTGTCGTTAATACCGAGGAGAGAGTGAACCATCGGATCACTACAAATCATGATCGTCGGATTATAAGTTACAAATTTACATAGTAAAGAAACACACTTTACCTAACTCGACACAAGACTAAGTTATTCTTAACTATATTCTATGTGTCGGAATGTCCTAACACACAGATATTTTGTACAATATATTTAAAATAATATATCCATAAGATTCCAGTATCTCATCGTTCACGTCAAGTAAGGAAGGGATATTTATGAGGAGTTCCATTGTAAACTTCTTGTTGATCCAAATTTGAAATTCAGAAGCCCTTCATAACAAAACCATGTTGGAGTCATTTTTTTCGAACAGATTCCTCGCATAATTTTTTAGAATAGGCCTTTTGAGTGCCGAAGGAGAAATTCTGGTTATATATGTTTACACTTGTGCCTAAAATTATAATAATTTTATTATAAATTATTTATAATATTTTTTATTTTATGTTTGCAAATAGAATTAGTTATGATGTATGGTTGGCACAAAAATATTTCATGATTGGAACCTACACATTACATCGACCTATTTGGATATGACATGAATGGGTAAGACCCTAGGGTGAAGCTGTAGACCCAACCTTGGAAATATACTTGGATTTTAAAGAGTTTGGTTTTACTCACGAAAACTTTGATTGTCAGCTCAAATATTTCAATATGGTTATGGAATCGTTCAACATAGATAAGTACGATGATAAGAATGTGATCATCATGTTCTTGAAATATCTCCAAATAAATTAGTGGAACATGTGGGATAGATTGTTGAATATGGAAAGAGGTTGATTAAACCTTATATTCATTTCAGGCTTGTGAGCATCTTGATTTTATCTACTTTTTAAAAACATTCTAATGGAAAATAGTTGTACAAGAGGAGTAACATGAAATTTCATCAAAAATTACTATGAATCGATGTTGAAATAATTTTAAGTTCTTATTCTCATGTTTCAACATTACAAAGGAAAGTAAGTGAAGAATAAAATTTTCCAAACAAATGTGAAACCCTACACTAACGAATTATCATCTCAAATACCAAAACTAAACTCTATATAGCAGTCGATACATCGGATATATTGGTTAAAATATAATTTATCATGGTATATTAAGGTTACCTTTATAGGCATAGTAATGGTTCGTTTATAGTCTCATGTAACTAGATTATTTTGATAGAGATATGTAGCCTGAGCGTAAATGGTAAACCTAGAAGTGTAAGCAATATCTCCTTTTAGGGTATCAAAACATAGTTTTTTGAATAGGTTATTGCATTAATACTCATCTCTGGAGTCAACCTAGATCATTAGAATGTGGCAAATCCAAGTGTAGGCTATATTAAATGTTTAAATAATGTCTACAGGATCATAAAGGTCTAATCCTTGCATAAAAAATCCATCTCATGAAACATTTTATTTAAGGATTTCTTGGAAGTCAAAAGATCTACAAAAAAAAATTATATATTGATCGAATGAAATAAAATAGCATATGTATCTAGGTTATATTGTTAGCACAAAATAATGTGTATGCTTTATGTTGTAAAGGAAGTAAGGAAAACATAGGGTGGCTTCATTTTCTCTTTCAAATGCCATGATGAGAGAGAAAAAATGAGAGAATAAAAGTATGTGATTTAGGGAGCATCACTCCACACCCCTCAACAATGGGACCATCTGCCTTCCTACTTAATTAGATTCACACTACTCTCTTGTGGGAAACATTGCTAAGATAGGGTATTTTGTTCTCATTATTCCTACAATCCTTCAAGTTTTTTTGAGTTTAACGAAAAATTTTGTGTCGTAAATAAGAATACATTATTTCCAACTTTGAGGTTCCTAAGTTTTATATTTCAAGAGTCGGGAAATTTCTATCAATTCTTTGACAAAGCACTTGATTCCATTTTTAACATAAATACTAATTCCCAGCATTGCTTCTTATACGGAGTCGAAATTTTTTCTTACATATATCGTATTAGTTATGAAATGTGAAAAAAAAAAACAACAAAGACATGATGTTTCACCTCATGTGATACCCTAATACGAACTTCATTCTTAAGACTAATAGATCACATATTTCTATTGATTTATGCATATAACTATGTATCCAGGCTAATTGGATGGGTTGAAGGTAGATGCTATTTGGTGAATACCCTCATGGAAATTGAGACATGACATTATACTTGGGAAATTTTATGTCAAGTTTACTTCACAAAAACATGTCAATTATTTCAAAACAATTTATAGTTTTAGGAGTTTAGGCAACTTATGTTTCTAGATATAGATAACTCTACTACTAATCCAAACCACATTTGTTACAATCATTACTCCCCCAAATCCTCTCCATTAAAATGATTAAAATGAAATGTTGTATTTTCACATTTAGCATCCCACCATATTGCAATTATTCAATGGAAGTGGTGAAGTTAATGTTTTTTTCAGAATATCACCAACTATTTTATGGTTGGAATTTTAAGAATTAGTATCAAGTTATAAGGTTTACACACTTTTAGATTTCATGTGTATGGATACTCTAGATTTTCCATTATTTTCTTTTGCATCAATATTACTCTAGATTTTCAATGATCTTCTTTTGCATCTTCCAAACATCATATTAATTCATGTCATGTAAGCATCATGGTTATGTCATTTTAGTGTTACAATGATAAATGTTTAGTGAAAATTTTTTATTATTTAATATTTCATGATTTGGATTAATTTAATTTTTTATTATTGTTCATTTCATAGTTATTATTTTAATTATAATCAATTATTTTATTATTTTTATTAATTTGATAATTATTTCCAAAAGGGGTTAGATACATGGCAAAAATCTATGAGTTTTTCATAGTTGGGAAAAATCCAATTCCTATGCAGGCCTAATGTGTGGTAGAATTTTTGGTTTCACATAAGATCCCACCCCCATGTCCTTCAATTAACTGATCGATTGGGTTTATATATTTTATTCAGTTTCAATTCCCACGGGTGCGTTTATCTAGTTTATTTAGTTTCAATTCCCACGGGTGCGTTTATCTAGTTTATTCAGTTTCAATTCCCAGAGGTGACAACTTTCATTCGACAACCCCGATATCAGATCATCCCATTATGTTCGACAATCGTTATATCAGATGATGGTGTAAAGAGACAGATAGCGAATCATCATTCCAAACCCTAGGGGGGGAATCTTAGACACTCTTTTCCAACACCTTATGTGGTAGCATTCATCTTTTAGCTTATTATTAAATTTATATTTATACTTTGCAAACGAATGGAGTGAATAATTTTTCCTTTTTATTTACTGCAATGAATGTATATGGGTTAGGCGCCTTGATACCGTGAATGTCAATAGAAAATTATTATGGAAGTGAAAGAGATGTTCAGTGAAATTGAAGATGGAGTATCAATCACTCACCTCAATTATCCTCTTTCAGGCATTTCCATGGTTGATACCATTGAACATTTGGGAATCGATAAGAATTTCAAAATGGAGATAAAATAAGCACTGGATTATGTTCATAGGTCAGCCCGCATAACATTATTATAATTATATATTTCTGCTTTATATATATATATATATGTGTGTGTGTGTGTGTGTGTATAGCATACACTTGATTCTAAGAAAATTTTATTTTTCACATATAGTTATTCGAGTGAAAAAGGCATTGATTGGGTGAGAGAATGTGCTAATAATTATCTAATCAAAACAACTTTGGGTCTTAAAATTATTCGACTACATCGATACCTTGTCTCTTCAAGTAGATATATCCCCACATTTTATGAGTAAATCAATCATTTATGTTCTTTTATGATGGCAGTCAAATTTTATCAAATTGTTTGACGCTGAAAACCAGCTACCATGTAGATGCAAACGTGGATTTGATAATACATTATGTATTAATATTAGATGGTGTGTTGAAACACTTTAAATATTGGAAGGGGAAGTTTTCCCATTCTTCATTTCAAAGATAACGAGAGATCAAAAGTAGTTTCAATTTATTTCAGGGCTCCCTCGCTGCGTTTCCAATGGGGAAAGTTGCGAAAGGGGCTCAAATCTTCTATACAATATATTTAAAATAATATATCAATAAGATTCCAATATCTGATCTTTCACATCAGGTAAGGGAGGGATATTTAGGAGGTCCATAGTAAACTTCTTGTTCATCCAATTTTGAAATTCATAAGTCCTACATAGCAAAACCATGCAGGAGTCATTTTTTTCGAATAGGCCTTTTGGGTGCCGAGGGAGAAATTATGGTTACATATGTTTACATTTTTGTCTATAATTATAATAATTTTATTATAAATTATTTATAATAATTTTTATTTTATGGTTGCAGATAGAATTCATTATGCCGTATGGTTGGCACACAAATCTTTCATGATTGGAACCTACACATTACATAGAGCTATTTGGATATGACATGAATGGTTAAGACCCTAGGGTGAAGCTATAGACCGAACCTTGGCAATATACTTGGATTTTAAAGAGTTTGGTTTTACTCACGAAAACTTTGATTGTCAGGTCAAAAATTTCAATATGGTTATGGAATACCTCAACAGAGATAAGCACGATGATTAGAACATGATCATCATTTTCTTGAAATATCTCCAAATAAATTAGTGGAACATGCAGGATAGATTATTGAATATGGAGAGAGGTCGATTAAATGTCATATTCATTTCAGGCTTGTGAGGATATTTATTTTATCTACTTCTTAAAAACATTCTCATGGAAAATAGGTGTACAAGAGGAGTAACATACAATTTCCGCAACGATTACTATGAATCAATGTTGAAATCATTTTAAGTTCTCATTCTCATGTTTCAAAATTACAAAGGAAAGTAAGTGTAGAATAAAATTTTGCCAACAAATGTGAAACCCTACACTAAGGGATTATCATCTCAAATACCAAAAGTAAATTTTTTATAGTGGTTGATACATGGGATATATTGGTTAAAATCTAGTTTATCGTGGTATATTAAGGTTAACTTTATAGGCATAGTAACGGTTCATTTATAGTCGCGTGTAGGTAGATTATTTTGACAAAGATATGTAGCCTCAGTGTAAATGGTAAACCTAGAAGTATAGGCTGTATCTCCTTTTAGGGTATCAAAACATGGTTTTTTGAATAGGTTATTACACTGATACTCATCTTTGGAGTCAACCCAGATCATTAAAAAGTGGAAAACCCAAGTGTAGGCTACAATAAATGTTTAAATAATGTCTGCAGGATCATAAAGGTATCCTCCTTGCATAACAGATCCATCTCATGAAAAATTTTATATAAGGATTCCTTAGAAGTCGAAAGCTCTACAAAAAAAAATTATCTATTGATCAAATGAAATAATGACACAAGTGATAAAATTGTGTAGGAATTTAACTGAAGCATGATAATTCCATCTCATGGAAAAGGTGAAGGTATCACAAATGGATTTTGAATTAATTCTCTTATAGTGTGTTCTACCTCAAATTTATTTCATGAACAATTTGTAATAAAAAACAAAAACAAAAAAATTAAAATCTCATGATTCTGGCTTAACAATGAAGGTCCTATTGTTGGCTAAATTTGGAGTCACATAGACCTTGAGCCCAATTCTTTTTGAAATTAAAATATTGTGACTTCCAAATCTCGTATATTAAATTTAAATTTACGAAAGCATATTTAAGTTTCAAATGCCGATTAAGAACAAAGAACGTTGACCAAATAATTATGATGTGATTAATCCAAAAGACATATATCTAAATTTAAGGTTTATTTGTCTTTCATGTAATCTTTGATATACACTAGTAATACCATATATTACCAGAGACAAAAAAGAGGCGGAACTTTGCATCAAATAAATGGATAGAAAAAATAGAAAAGTACCCAATCTACCAAAACTAAGAACAATTATAAGTATTTCATGGAAAGACACACATCAGATACAAGCAAAGAATTGCTTGGACCAATGGCACATTGAATTTCCGTTCACCAAAAAATTTTGTTTCTCTTTGGTTCACCTTCCTTCAACCCCCAACAAGCCAAACTACATTGATCAACACCAAGCCCTAAAATGGTAGCATTGTTCCATTATTGAATCTTCCTAGCCATTGATATCATACTACGTAGTAGATTTTTGTGATGTTTTGGATGATGAATTAGAAGATATTATTGAGGAAATTTCTTAGATATCCTATATTACCACTACTTCCAAATTCACCCCATCCAACATGCCTATGCCTCCGTCTATGTTTGACGAGCTTCTCATTTAACAAAGAACCTCAATATTCGAGTACCTTTATGTTAGGTCCATGTATTACTAGTGTAGTCCCTTATTGTTTTTAGTATAGCACATTTATTGTTATTGTTGTACTCCTATAGTCCCCATATTGTTATTATTGTTCCCCATAATAGCCCACTCTTTTTATTATTGTGCCCTTACATTATTATTATTAGGTCAGCTAGGATTATATTGTGACCCCATGGACACCTATATATAGAAAGGAGGTTTTTTCATTTGTATCATCTAAGAATTGTTCACTTATGTAATGTAAAGGAGGTTGCTCCCTTGAAGTGGTTGATTTCTAAGTTGTTGATCTCTCTTTTTTTCTATTTTCTGAGTTGGTATCATAACATTTTCTATGAGAGCTTTGGATTCTAGAGTTTCGGTACTTCAAACAGGTCATCGTGGCATTTTTTCTATAACGAGTTTTCTAGTAAGGTTCAGAAGCTAAAGAAAAACCCATTTGCACTAAACTCTGGAGGAAATTTGTGGAAAAATTCCAGATTCCTGGTTCGAAATTTTTTTAGAGATATGATCTATGGAAGTTAGGGTTTTTGCAGGCTCTCGAATTTCATCTCAAAGAGGTGAACTTGGGAAAATCCTCAAAATCTCTCTTTGAGCAACAAATTGGAATTATGTAAAAAGTGGCCAAAATTTCATGAACTTGGGTTTCCTTTGTATCGATTTCAGAGTTGAAGTAGGCAAACATGACATGTGGCACACTATATAGTTTCTCTTTAATGAACTAGTCCATACTTGGGACTAGTTCATTGTGGGAGATTGGCATAACTTTTCCTGAAAGAAACCAAGTCAGGTCAGACCTATGGCAATGGAGAGAATATTCATAGGGATACTAAAGGACCAAAGATATAATATTGGGGATCTTAAAATACATATATACATCAGTTTCAATATCAAACTCCTTAAAAGGAATAAAAACGTGTGTAATTTTTTTAAGAGTTTCCTATGACTTGTTTGAAAAAGTAGTTTGAAGTGATTCGAAGGGAATATTGAAGTAGAAATATATGTATTGGGTTCTAAATTCCCCCTAAAAATAATTCAACACCCATTGAGCCCTCATAAGGCTCTACTATCACCCATTAAGAGTAAGAAGTGCAACATGATATATCAAAATTACGAGACAAACTACAAAAATTTTCACTCTCGCAAAGAGCAACAGAAAATGAAATGGAAGCTAAGATGGATGGTTTGAAGATAGGCACGAAAGCTAATATGGATGGTTTGAATAATGGAATGAAAGCTAATATGGATGGTTTGAATAATGGAATGGAAGCTAATATGGATGGTGTGGAAGCTAAGATGGATGGAAGATTTAAAGAAAGACATGGAAGGTTTGAAGGAAGGTTTTGTAAAGTTGCTACATGAAAATATTCCTAATGGCGAAAAGGCAACACAAGAAACTCATGATGAGAAAAAAAGAAATGTTAATCATGATTTCATAGACTCTAATGTTGGATTTAAGACCCACTATATTCCAAAGATATATATGAGGAATTTTTATGGCAAGGATCCGATAACATGGATACTACAAATGGAGAAACACTTTGAGCTCTATAATATGCAAAACACACAAAAGGTACGCATTGCAACTTTATATTTAGAACAAAATAAGTTTGTATGGTATCGATGGCTTTTTTCTCGTAATCCAATGGTCACTTGGTCAATTTTTACGGAGGAAAGGATAACACATTATGAGGATACAAAGAGCAACACCTTCTTTAGCCAATTCATAAATATCAAACAAAAGGGTTTAATGATGGAGCACATTGAGGACTTCCTAAAATTGAATATAATGGTAAATAATATTGCAGATGAACATAGGATTGATGTCTTCATAGGGACTCTAAACGATCACATCCAACATGAGTTTTTCCTTTGGAACCTGATAAATTGAAGAAGGTATTCGGGTTGACAACAAAAATTCAAAGAAAAATTATGGCGAAAAGGAATCCTGCCACTCACAACTATAAATATGGAAGTGTTGCTACTCCTAGACTTCCACAACCTACAATGCTGACGCCACAACAATTGGAAGAAACAAAAGGAAAAGGGATTTGCTAGAGTTGTGATAGAAAATACACTAAAGGTTATAAGTGTGCTGAGAATAAATTATTTTACACAGGTTGTGAAGAGGAGGAAGAAAAGGAACACTAAAATTCAAAATAAGAGGATATACACCACGAACCAACCCTATAGGAAGAAGAAATGAATCTAACCATATCCTATAATGGATTGGTAGGAATTACCACACCTCAAACTCTCAAGATAGAAGGACATATCAAGAAGAAAAATGTATTGATTCGGATAGTACCCATAATTTTATTCATTGTAAGGTAGCCAAGGAATTTAATTGCTTCCTATACCCAGTGCCAGAGTGTCAAGTGATGTTATAAAATGGAGGAACTATAAATTGCCTTAGAAAGTGCCATAATATCAAGCTAACCATGGGGGAATATGTATTGAATGGTCCAATGCTTTCCATTCCAATGGGTGGTGTTGATGTTGTACTAGGAGTACAATGGTTACAATCATTGGGGACGGTAGCTTTTAATTTTTAAGAAATTTTCTTGAAATTGTTTTTGGAAGGAAAGGAAGTTGAATTACGGGGTATGTAATGGAATATGGGAAATATGATAATCTCTAATTTCATGACAAAGCTTCTTAAGAAATAAAAACTAGGTGAAAATGAACAGTTACTCCCACTAGAAGTTCTGACATCAAAATCATCTATTTCTCCGGATCTCCAAAATGTATTGGACAATCATTCCAAGGTGTTTGAAACTCCTAAAGGAATCCCACCTATTCATGATCATGATCATGCTATTCTTTTGATTCCAGGAAGTTTTCCTCCAAACATCAGGCCTTATATATATCCTTATGTCCAAAAGAGTGAAATTGAACATATGATTGAAGAAAAGCTAGAGGTTGGTATAATTCAACCTAGTTAAAGTTCTTTCTCTGCTCGAGTATTATTGGTGCATAAGAAGGATGGATCATTGCACATGTGTCTAGATTATAGGGAGCTCAATAATATCATTATTAAAGATAAATTTCCCATTCCTGTGATTCATGAATTATTGGATGAATTAAATGGAGAAATTTATGTCACCAAGTTGGATCTTCGTTTAGCATATCATCAAATTAGAATGAAGACTGAAGACACTGTAAAAACAACACTTCGAACTCATGATGGTCATTATTAATTTTTTTTCATGCCTTTTGGTTTTACTAATGCACCTTCTACATTTCAATGGTTGATGAATTCCATTTTCAAACCCTTACTTAAAAAGCTTGTGTTAATATTTTTTGAAGATATACTAATCTAAAACATGTCTTGGAAGGATCATGTTGAACATGTTGACAGGGGGCTCAGACTATTGGAGGAGAAATAATTATATGAAAAAACCTCCAAAGTTTTCTTTGGAGTACAAGAGGTAGAATATATGGGTCATATTGTATCTCAGGAGGGTGTTAATGTAGACCCTAACAAAATTAAAGCCATTAAGGAATGGAAAGTCCCCACAATCATAAAGCAATTGCGAGGATTTTTCCACTTAACAGGGTATTATTGCAAGTTTGTTAAGAAATATGGGAGAATAGTGTTACACTAAAATTTTTCACCGTGACATTTAAGATGTCTATATGGGTTCATCATTACCTATATTATGCTCTCTTAGAGGTCGAAAATCATAAAGTTCCTAAACCAAGTCTTGGAATTGGAGAAAAAATTATTAAAACCCTAAAAAACCTAACTCTGCACTTTTCCTAGTCATTGCCTACGGTACCACAGTTTCTTGCTCTAAAACATACGACACATCTTGCACATTCTGCTTATTAAAATTGTGGACCCTCATCAAAGGTAAAATAAAATAAAAAGTAAGTTATAGAAGCCCAGCTAGTCGAATTTTCTCCTTGATGAGGCTTCTAGAAGCGTTATCAGGTCAAGCTTTGTCCCTTTATTCATGAACCTCTATCCCTTCATTAATGGAGATTATCCCTTATTATTTGGAGCTTAAATCCATTTATGAGAGGAATTTATCCCCCTCTTTATGGAACTGAAAAATTCAGTCATTCTTATATAAATTGAACTCATATTTTAGTCTCAAAGGTACTTAGAACTTGGTTGTTTTGAGGTTAATTGCTAAAGAAATCATACTCTCTGTACTTGGTATCATTGACATGAGAACGATCACATACTCATGTCCATAGTTTCATGCTAGTTCAAAGAGGAGAAGGCTTTTCAAACTGAAAGGAAATGGCTATTCAGGACCCCGGAAGAACCTGTATAACAACAAGGTGACAAGGTTGTAAGGTTACTTCTTATCATACAATTTAATAAAAATGGATTCTATTTTCTCGTTATGTTGTTCATGTATATATTTGAGTAATTTAATTCTTGGATTCCTTGATCATTGAGATAGATTAGTGTTTCTGAATTATTATATCTTGCAAGTTCTTTTAATCATTTTTCCTATCTTTGATTGCAGGTTTTACATGTTGAATTGACCTCTTTTGGAGCGTCTGGATTGAAGATTACAACAAGCATTAGACTTTAGGTAGGAGCATCTCTTCATACGTAGTTAATTAATAATTCTGAATCACAATGATCTAGAGAAAATGGTTTATATTTGGTTGTTTGTTTCTAGATATCCTTAGGATACTTGGGAGATCGTTCTTGTCTGCAAGAGGGATTTATCTGTCTAAAAAAATGGCGACTCTGTTGGGGAAAAATGAACTTAGTTTTATTTTTTCATTTCAGTTTCACTTTTGAAAGGTTTCTTTGATTTTGATTAGTCCAAAAATCGGGTTGGCTAGATGTCTCACTAGAATACCTGACTGTAAATCTGTATTTTTATTTTTTCTATGTTTTTCCTGTCTTCCGCAATTTTTGTTTAAAAACAGAGTAGTAGACTCCACCGATTTTAGTGAAAAATAGTGTGGTACTGCACCTTTCTCCATTAAAAACTGCGGACTTCTGGAAATTTTTTGAAAAAATAAAAATCCTATTTTTAGGAGTCCAATTACTTGATTCTCTGTAATTACCCTAACTTGTTATTGACTCTCAAAGTCTTCTGTGAAATTTTCTTTTAGCAATTTTTGTGTTTCAAGTGATTTTTTCAGCTAGTTTTCATTTTATGAGTAAGTGTTTGCCCTGTCTTCCTCTTGCTATGAATTAGAAACTTTTATATACCTCAGCTAATTGGTATATCACCATTTCCTTGTTGAGCCATTGAACTTGATGCAAATCTTTCTTTTCTGAAAATTTGATTTTATTTTCATTTGCAAATCTAGAAAACCTTTGAGCTTGGTAAGGTATGAATTTCACTTTTAAAACCATTATTGGATGTTTTTGATTTATTGTTGAGATAAGCATAAAGTTATTGGTTATATCACAAACTAAGAATAAATATCCTCAAAAAAATTTTAGATAGAATTCAAACTTAGAGTTTTTCTTTTGGTTTTGAATTTTGTGATTTTAAGAGTTTTAGTTTTCTTTTGGAAGAATTTTGATTCTAGTTTCTGATTTTAATGTTATAAGGAATTTCATTTTGAACAAGTGATCTTCTTTCTGTGAAATTGAGTTCTCCAAAATTGTCTTTTTTTCAAAGTTTCTTGTTTATCAAAGAAAGAATTGATGTTTTGAAAGTTACTGAAATCTCTAAAATTTTTCCTCTAAATAGGTTTCATTGAAAATAAATGAGTTGCTTTTCATATAGATGCATTTGAGCGTAATTTCGAGTCGAGTCATTAAACATCATCGAAGTTTCACTTCCATACCTTTTGTCCTAAGAAACAACCAAACTAAAACTAACGCTTAATTAAAATAAATCTAGAAATTTTATATTTTCTAGGGCTCTTTTCCACCAACATAGCTTAGGCTAGTGTCTTGGAATAGGCTGTAATTAAATTTCTAAGGCAGTTCAAACAAACAAGTAGTAAATATTGCAGTAGGAAAATCCAATTGTAGCATGTATGCTCTGGGAAGCTCCTCCTAAAGGAGTTAAGCACGAGATCATGTCCGAACTAGTGAGGTAATCATACCTATCTCATTGGGAAAGTTAGAAGATGTGCACGTATTAAAAATATTAAACCTCAGATAGACCATTGTCGAGGAGCCTGGGTCACTTGTCGATAAACCTTGGATTATGTCAAGGAGCCTTCAAAGGGATTGAGCTAGTTACTCTGCCCTTGCGTGTATATCAGATCGTAGACTGTTCCCCCCAAGTATATGTGTTTCTGTTGGTGACCTTAGTGGCTATAAAATTTAGGATTCTTTCCCAAGGTGACGGTGGAGGGAAGGTCCCACTGTACCTGGAGCAGACGTCGACTAGACTCACTTGAACTCTCCAGAGGGTTATCTTCACTCGAGATGGTTTAAGTGGAGAAACTTGCACTAGTCTGTTTCATTAAGCAGGTTGTCGGGGTAACTGTTCCAACCACCATTTCTACATTAAAATTCTATGATGTTTGATTTCATCACCAACTATTGTTTTTAGTGCGGGAATCGACTGTTTTTCCGTGGATTGATCTCTTAGATTTTGTAAGCGTATGATCAATTTGATTGTTTCCTTAGAGACTTTAGGATTTTTATTGAAATTTTCTTTGATTTTGTGTGCTAAATTTTTTAATTGTGGCTGAATTACCTAGAAAATCGCGTAGAATGCAGGGGAAACCCCCTGAATATACACCAAGCTAATTAGAAAGACTTAAATCTAAGAAAGGACAAACATCAGGGACTGGATCAACAAAACAGGAAGAAACATCCATAATTATTCATCCTGATTACGAAGTAGATCAACCGCGAATAGCAGAGAATACTCCACAGGAAATTTCAATTTCCGAACTAGCTGAAGTTGCTTCTACAACAAGTGAATTATCAGCTACTGAACCTAAAATTTCTGAACCAAAAATTGAACCTACTATGTTTGAGCCTGCTTTAGAGTTTGTTACTCCAACCCCTGGTCATCCTGATTCACCCAGAGTGAAGTATCACATCACTGAAAATCTTCCTCCTGGTCTTATTAGTATTGAAGAAGTTACTGACACAGAAGAAGAAGTTGTTCTTCCTTCAACTAAGGAACCTTTAGATCTTAGATCATGTGAATCAATTTTTTAAAGTCCTCTTAGACAAGACGCTTGGTATTCTTCATTGATAGACTTTCTAGAAAACGTTGGTCTGAATTACTCGCCACCCCAAATTCCTTTTTACCCTACACCAAGAGGTTATAGGCCTCCATTAAACATGTCTAGTGAGTCATCCATGTTTTATGAATCTCCAGAAACATATTTGTATGGTGGTCTGTCTAATCCTACAGGATACCAGTCGCTCTCTGGTACTTTCTGAAGGGCATCTCCTCCCAACAAATGTATACCATCATCTGGTCCAAATGAATAAAATACTGAAATTTTGAGCACAGAACAAGTTTATATGATGTCTGGAAACATTCCAAACCCTGACCCCTCAAGGTAGTAATTTTCCGCCTGGGGGGGAAACCTCAAGTTAGTAATTTACCGCCTGAGGGGCAACCTCAAGGACAATACATACCTCAGGTTCAACATCAAACCCAAGGATAGTACATGCCTCAAGGCCAGTACATACCTCAAGGTCAATATCCATCTCAAGGGCAGTACCCAACTCAGGGTTTGCAGCCTCCTTTAGGACAAAAGTTCTACCCGAAACAACAATTGTGACAAGGATGTGGAAATTATCCAGCTAAGTATCAGCCATATTTTCAACCTAGTTATGCTCCTTCTTATGTACAACCTTCAATGGGACCCTCATATCCTAGAGTAAATATGGTGTGGTATCCATCCCAATTTCAAAAAAAATTGCAACCTAATGTGCAAGTACCCTATTATCAACCTGGACAACCAATTAGTTACAACCAAATCCAACAACCTATCCAGCTTACAATTCAAATACATGCATCTGGTACAGTTCAGCAGCCTAGTCTGAGTACACCTAGAAATCCACCACAAACTGCTGCTCCAGATTTTGTTCAAGCTACCATACCTATTCCTGGAGTATCTACAGCTCCTGTTTCTACTTCCCCTCAAATATCGGTACAGATTCCTCAGGTTTCTACCCCGCAACCTAGACCTACAATTCAAACTACTATTCACATGCCTGAAGCACAACCTGGTACAAGTACAACTATAACAAGCCGACCTCAGTTTTTCTATCAACCGTATCAATGGAAATATCAATATGGAATTGTTCCACAAAATCCAATATACCAGCATTAGTCGTATCTTGGGTACACATATCAAGCACCTTTTCAACCCCAGAATGGTCTAATTAATCCTAGTTATCTAGGGTGCATTTCGATTCCAAATGGACAGGCTATTCCAGGATGTCCTGGATATCCTTCTCCTGGAACTGGTATAGTTTCACAAGGTTATCAATTTAATCAGCAGAACCCTAACCGTCGGATGCCATTCATAACAACTTTGGATTTACCTGATTTATTGTGCCTTACGAATGATCCCATTTATTATCTTCCGTATTGGCTGCTAATTTCAAATAATTTGCCCAATCGTATACCAAAGTTTGAAGCAAAATCAGGAGAGGACCCTTCTAACCATGTCGTGACTTACCACCTCTGGTGTGCATCCAACTCTTTGATCGATGATTCCATTCGATTAAGACTTTTTCAGAGAACATTGATAGGATTAGAAGCTAAATGGTACATTGAAATACCACGTGGCTCATTTAACAATTTCAATGCTTTAGCAACTGCCTTCTTAACCCATTTTCAGTTTCCAGTCAGATATGAAAATGGCACATAATTATTAAATTCACTAAAACAATATACGTGTACGTACATATCAAATCATATACATGAATGGAGATGTAGAATACGTTTGGTGAAAGCTTTTATTCCGGATCAAATCTTGGCAGAATGGTTTATAAAATCATTACTACCAAAAATCGCTAAAGATGTATCTAAAGGAGGAGTTGTTACACAAGAACAAGTCATTGCTCAAGCTCAGTACCTTGACTTGGTATATACATAGTTAGGTACTTTGTACGAGAAAATTCTAGATTTACTGCATCCTGGTCAAATAACAGCAACTCTCTCAGGGTCTCATGCCGTTGATGGTGTAATCGATTCAATTAGTACTAATAAGAGTAAGAATAAATATTCAAATATTAATTCTCCTAAAATAACTTTACCTAATTCACCAAAAGGAGATTCTTCCCTTGAGACTTCTATCGACATTCACATTGTAGATTCATCTACCACTAAGTCAAAATATGGAAATAAGAAGAAAGGGAAGAATAAATGTAAGCAAACTTCATCTCCCAAAGAAAAAACTGAGAAAAATGAGTTGTCTAATGATAAACGAAAACCTCTTTATCCTTGTCTTATCTGTGACAAGGATCATTTCACCAAGGAATGTTCACATAGGTTTGAGGTATCTAACTTCTTAAAGGGTTCACCCATGCCCGCTGTCTTGAAGGATCCTTTTCCTATTCAAGATAGCAAAATGATTGGATCTTCTTCTAATACATCAACAGATATTTTTATGATGTCTCAAGTAATGGTTGCGACTCGATCCCAAGACTGGAAGTAAAAATCCTATTATTGGTAAATAAATAGAAAATTCGAATTCAGCACCAGCTACATCTCCTTCGGTTTCTTATCCACTTCATATTGAGAAACCCAATCCCAATCTAGTAATTAAACCACCCGCTAAACGCGTACTTCGAAAATCAACTTTCAATCCACATGTGAGAGCTGCTCAGAACTACAACATTTTTGAAGATTTAGCGATATCTCCTTCAGCAATGTTGGCCTTAGAAGTGATGCAATCATGTCCAACACAAAGGAAATTAATATTTTTAGCTATTCGAGCTATAGATATTCAGGATGCGAACCTTATGGTCTAAAATTTAGAAAATTTTACACCATGTCTCCCTCATCAAATGGCTTTTCAGAATCCAGTACTAGTCAAAAACACATGTTTCTTTCGTACTATAATTGATGAAGGAGCATCTATGTGTATTATGTCATTAAAATATTGGAAATAACTTGGTTCTCCAACACTTAACCAATCCCTGACCATCCTCAAAGCTTTTTACGAAAGAGGATTCCATCCATACGGAATTTTGTAGGATCTACCTATAGAAGTTGATTGTAAAACTATTAATTTAGATGTGGAAATCGTTGATACTCCTCTGGATTACAACCTTCTTCTGGGTCGAAGTTGGTCTTATGCTATCTCTGCTATCGTGTCATCCATATTTCGATTAATCATGTTTCCTCATCAAGGAAAGATTGTGAAAATTGATCAGCTCTCATATTATTCGTCAGACCCAACTTCTACAAATAGTATTCAACATATTGGAAAATCGACTATCCCTTATGAGGATGTTGGAGTAGGTTTAATCAAAGATTCCACTTTAATGGGAAATTTTTCTATGCCTCCACCTAACGTACCATGTACTATTTCTAATATCAATATGATTACATCAAGTACTATTCCATTTAATGACCCTTGGATAGTTCCTTTAGAGTCATAACTGGATTCTTTCAATGGCACGATGCCTTTGAGTCATTTTGAGATAGCATATCAAGAAGTACAGTGATTTTCCAATCCAACATCAAGCGATTCTAATCAATGGATGTGATCAATGAAGAATCATTTTCACCATCAAGCTCAGCTATAACATCAATTCCTGATCCTTTTCAACAAGTGTTTTATACTGATGAAAGCATTTGTGAATTCTTGTCCATAGATGAATTACCATGGGATGATCTCCATCATAGGTCATCATTTTTACCTAAGCTTGATAGATTTGAAAATAATTTTTCATCTATTTTTACATTTGACTATGTCAAGGAACCCCAGAGTCCAATATCGATTACAAATTCGGATTTTGAAATTAATTTTCGAAATATTTGTTCAACGGTTTCCATTGACATATCAGTTAAACCAAGAATTGTTGAAAGCATTCATATAGGTGCTCCTTGTACGTTAGATGAAATTACTACATATAAAGCCCTATTTTAAGAATTCAGTGACATATTTGCCTGGTCTTCTGAAGAAATGCGAGGAATTGATCCCAATATTGCCATTCATGAAACAAAAAATTACTCGGATGCTAAAACTATCAGGAAAATATTATTTTCGATAAATCCACAAAAAGCCACTGCTATTAAAGCTAATGTTAAGAAATTATAGCGAGCTGGTTTTATTTTTCCAATTCCTTTAACAGATTGGGTATCTAATATCGTTCCTGTTACCAAAAAACAAGGAACCATAAGAGTATGTGTCGATTATAGGGATATTAATAAAGCCTATCCTAAAGACAATTATCCTACCCCCTATATCGATCAAATCATAGATGATTGTGCTGGAAATGAAATGTTTTCATTTATGGATGGATTTTTTGGATACAATCAAATAAACATACTCCCTATTGATCAACCAAAAACAACATTCATTTGTCCTTGGGGGAATTTTTCTTATTGTAAACTACCTTTCAGATTAAATAATTCTGGTGCAACTTTTCAAAGGGAAATGTCTTACGCTTTTCATGACATTAAACACATTGCACAGCCTTATCTCGATGATTTACCTACTCATTCATTACACAGAGAAGATCATCCTACTCATTTACGAGCAATTTTTATGAGATGTAGGAATTATAAGATTGGGTTGAGGCCCCACATATGTGTTTTTTGTGTGCAATTTGGTAGATTAATAGGATTCGTTGTTTCTAAAGAAGGCATTCATGTCAACCCCTTGAAGGTTGAGGCTATTATCAATTTACCTCCTTCCACACTTTTCCAACTCCAAAGTTTTCAAAGGAAAACAAAATTTCTGCATAGATTTATCCACAACTATGCTGAGTTATCAAAATGTTTTACCAGGTTGTTGAAAAATAATGTTCCTTTTATTTGGGATGAGATCACTGATCGATATTTTGATGCTTTAAAACATGTGTTGACCCATGCACCGTTATTGCATCCACCAAATTACATCTAGGATTACTTTTTATACCTAGCACCCTCTAATTCCACCATTGGGATGGTATTAGTTCAAGAGGATGAATTAAAAAATGAGCATGTGATTTACTATCTAAGTTGGAATCTCAATCCAAATGAGATTAAATATTCGCATGTGTAGAAATTGGCCTTGGCAATAGTTCAAGTTGTCGAAAGATTTTGTCATTATATATTGTTACGAAAAACAACTGTGATATCTAATTGCAACCCGATCATGTACATTCTGAATAAAAAATTACTCGAGGGAAAATACTCTAAATGGATTTTTATCCTTCAAGAGTTTGATTTAGAATTCGAAAAATCTAAATCAAAGAAATCACTGGTTTTCGCAGAACTTATGTATGACTTCCCAAATATTGAGACAAAAACTATGGTAGAGCATCCGATCATTGATGAATCTCTGTTTCTTATTAGTACATTAGATCCATGGTATGGAGATATCATCATTTATCTCCTAACCCAAACTTTTCGGCCTAACATTTCACGTTAAAATCGACAAAATATCCATTACCAATCTTAGCAATACAATATTGTTAGAGACACACTTTATCACCATGGTTCGGATTCTGTATTTCAGCGATGTTTAACTCATGAAGAGGCTGAAAGAGTTTTGAGTGACTGCTAATCTGGAGCATGTGGTGGTCATATGTCTGGGTATGCCACAGCCCAAAAGATATTATGCGCTAGCTATTTTTTTCCTTCATTATTCAAAGATTGCATTCTCGTGGTCCGAAAATGCCACAACTGTCAAATATTTGATCGAAATATGTGTGCATCACTAGCTCCTCTTCACCCCATAATTGCTATCGTCCCTTTTGCAAAATGGGGCATTGATTTCATTACATGTAACCCTCACTTGGCCGGGGGGCATTGATATATTCTTCTCGCAGAAGATTATCTTACCAAATGGGCCGAGGTGATGCCTACATTTGCAAAATATGGAAAAACTACAGCTACTTTTTTATTCAATCATGTAATTGTTCATTTCAGTGTACCCCAAGCAATTATTACTGACCATGGGAGTCATTTTGAAAATATAATGATGAACGAACTTTCCGACCAACTTGGCCTGCGCCAGGATAACTCTACTCCATATTACCCACAGGCTAATGGTTAGGCTAAAGCCATTAATAAAGTTTTAACCACCATTATTAAAAGGATAATCGGAATTCATAAATCAAATTGGCATACCGTGTTTTTTTTCAACACTTTGGGCATATCGAACCTCAGCAAAACCTACAATAGGGTTCACTCATTTTCAATTGGTTTATGGTTTAAAAGTTGTGTTACCTATTGAATTCGAAATATCATCACTCCAATTAGCCATAGAGTTACTACTAGCTACTTCTGAAGAGGAAATTTTTTTTTGTACTTAGCACAATTAGATGAGACTCGGCGCACCGCTGCAATAACAGTAGAAGCTCATAAAAAATGCTTTAAAGCTCAGTATGATCGAATTGTTAGACCTCGTGTTTTTTTAGAAGGTGACCAAGTCTTGGTATATGATCAAGATAATGGTAAGCTAGGAGCTAGGAAATTCAAACCAATGTGGCATGGCCCTTACATTTTCAAGCGAATTCTTGCAAAAGGGGTTTATGAATTGACTGATTATGAAAGGGTCTCTTTAGATAAACCCATAAATGGACTTTATCTGAAGAGATATTTTGCTTGATTCTTGTGTGAAGATCTCACTTGTAAATTATTTATTTTTCTAGTTAGATGCCTTATATTAGATGAGTGTGTCTAGTTTAAGTTTGCTTTTACTACTGTCACTACTTATCTTGATTACTCTTGAGATTGCAGATGTCGACATCCCTCCAAACGTACATTGGTTTTGCTAATGGTGCCTATTGTAGTACACAAAATATTTCTTCCACAGCCTGGTTTATTTATTCACCCACTGATGAATTAGTTTCTATGCATGGGGCAAGCCTTGGTCAAACAACGAATAATGTTGCAGAATATAGCACAGTGATTGAGTTATTATTTGATGCCATTTAATTTTACATTCGGTGTTTGATCATTAGGCTAGATTTAGAACTCATTGTATTACATTTAAATATATTATACGCAATTTAAAATCTAGTGTTATTGAGATTATTTTTGAAGGTTCGTCTCTTGGAAGGGCAATTTTATTACATCGAATATCAATACATTCCAAGAAATTTAAATACATTGGGTAATGCATTAGCTAATAATGTTATAAATATACATTTGCAATGTTAAAATAGTAAACCAAAACAACATTCGATATGTGTTGAACAAGATATCCAGAGAAAGTAGTAATATCATAGATAGGAGTTTGTGTTTTCAAAAAATATTACATCGTCTGCGGTCATAGGTTTAAAACACCTTATGATTTGAAAGATAGTGATACAAAGAACAAAATACAACAATCCGTGATTATCATCCACTATTCGTGGTGATTATCATCATAGTAAACTATCACTCGTGCCACCTGTTGTCACCCTAGTAATTTCTAAAGATTGTGGGCTTTTGATTTTTTCAGTTTTAAGAAAACTATTGGTAACCACAAACCTACTTTGGAAATCTAGGATCTAGCCTTCCTAAATTTCAAAGAGGGCTCTCTCTTTATGATTTAACTTTGTTTTTGTTTAATGTTTTAGGCTAGTTATGATAGTTCAATTTGGTTTTGGTTTTGAAATGTTTGGTGGAAACTAAGATTACTTAAAGACAAATTAAAGAGGGATCTACTAATCCATTGGGCTATGGAGTCAAAATCTAGCAAGTAGAACTAGAAGGCAAGGCCAAGAGGATGCTAATGTATTCAGGGAAAGGTAGATAACCCTCAGAGATTTGGATAGATTGTTTTGATGAGATGGATTACTTCGAGATAAAGGGAAATGAAGAATCCTTTGATCCAAAAAAAGAGGAAGGAGGCAAGGGTCAAATGGGACTAGGAGCAATTGAGAATTCCTAAATCCGAAAATCAACAGAAAACATTTTAACAATTAAGTAGTTAAGAAAGGGAGTTCTAACACTAGTTCTTAAGTAATGCTCCTACTTAATCATTAAGATTGAAAAACATATATGAAATGAATGGAACTCAGAAAGTAAAAAAATGACAATATAGATGCACTTTACTGTTCAAATTATCTCATGAATCCTAAATTATGAAGTCCAATTGGCTATTGTGTAGATTGCTTCTTTGAAATCAACACATATGAGCCTCCAACGTACCAAAAAAATGTCTATAATGATCTTAGCAATTTTATTCTACAGTAAACACTTCATAAATTGAAGTATTTATACAAAATGTTTATTACAAAATATTCTAGAGAAATATAGGAATAACTCTAGGAAATAAAAACATCTTTACACATTAAGAGGGACAGCTGCTTAAGAACTTAGCAAGTTGTCCTCTTATCTAGAAAAAATAGTGATATCTTATCTAATCAAAACAGTTTGTTGACTAGGTGTACATGCTTGTTGGCATATTTGGAAAATATCTCTTTGAATATTGCTTCATGGATACTCTTTCTAATTATACTCTTTCACCCTGTACTTTATCTCTCATACTCTTTCACACTGCTTATTAACCATTTCACTGCTGTAAAAAGGAAATTGCATCAGTTAAATCAGTTAGCTGTCATTTTTATTTCTGATACACTTTTACTTTGAACTTTCACCCTGATACTCTTTAAACTATTAGTTTGACATTCAACTGCTGTAAAAAGAAATTTCTTAGCAGTAAAAATTCAAAATCAAGTACTGTGTTATTTGTTTTTTTTCAAACTGATTTCTTCATTTGCACTATCTTCCACTATTTTCTTTGTTGCTATAATAAATCTGTGAAGATCTGCCATTGTTCAGCATCTGGAATCTTCATGCTTTACAATTTTCTGTAATTCTCATTTTCTTCAGTGTACTTAGAAAAATTTGGCTTAATCACAAATAAATGCTTGATTTCATTCTGAAGGAAGAATAAATCTTCAATTTATTTGAGAACCACTTTCCCTGTTGGAGATCCCTGTGGTAATTGCTTACTAATTTGTTCTTTGGCATGATCTCTGATCTTCCTATCATATTTTTTCTGGTCCATTAACTTGTCATTGAATACATGTATGTCTCGAATGCCTGCTTGTCTGAGCATAGTATACTTTGCTAAAAACTTGGTAATGGAAAAATTCATAGCATCACATTTTTCTTTCAAGTTACTCATCAAAGTTTTCTTTGTCAATACCTTTTTGATTTGCAATATAGCTTCTGTCCTGTCCTATATCTTCAACTCCTCTAGCTCAGTCCTATTCTTACTGTTTAAGAAGGTAATCAACCTTTGTGCCTATGCCGGTTTGTCTGCTAATTCTTCTGTAGTCTTTTGTATTTCATTTTGAGCTACCAGAAGGAGGTCCCTTTGTTCATAAATTATCTAAATTGATGGCCATTGAAGATGTATGGCCTCAATGATGTTGGTCCATAAATGATTTCTTATGTAAGAAATTTGTGTGGTAAAGCTCAAATCTTTTTGAAGATTTTTTACTTGCTCTTCAAGTCTTTTAGCATTTTGTTCATAATTATTGGCATTAATCAATGTTGTTTTATTGGATGCCTCCATAATCTGAATCTTCTTCTTCAAACTGTTGATTTCATTGGTTTTCAATGTCATTTCTTCCATTTCCTTAACAATTTTCCCTGCATCATTAGTCTGCTGCACCTATGATGTTGAGGATTCAATATTGGAAGTGGTAGATGATTGTATTGACACTACACATTAGTACATTTGGCGGAAATTCTAACACTTTGGTTTCGAAACTTTTGACCAAATGTCGGAAATTTCCCCAAAATTTATCAATTTTTCAAATCCCGCCCACAACTGTCACTATACCGACATTTTGAGACAAGTGTCGGTATTGGGACACATAGAAGTTAGTGTTGGTCTTGCTACGTTTGTAGGAAAGCATCGGAATTGCGACATTTTGGGCAAAAGCGTTGGAATTATGACAGATTATAGCTAAGTGACGCTATTGCGACGTTCGGAGGAAAGCATCGCTATTGCGACAGTTTGGGCAAAAGCGTCGCTATTGCGAAAGTTTGGGAAAAAGCATCGCTATTGCAACAGTTTGGGCTAAGTGTCACTCTTGCGACATTTTTATGAAAGAATCGCTATTGCGACGGCTTGTAAATTAATTTCTTTGGCCTCTCCTTTAATAAATAATAATCTAGCTTGGGTCCCCTTTTTGAATGGTTGGAGCAACATAATAAGATATCTTTAGTTGACATATCACATTGTGATGAAGATGGAAGGTGGTTATGATGGGACTTCTAAGGAGTTTCATAAAATATTAAAGACATGATGCGCTCACTCCTTGGTTCACTTTTAATGTGTGCCCCCAACCACGGGCAAGCGCGTCGTGTCACGCAGTGTGAGGTCGCCCGAATGGGTGCATTCAGGTTGGGCCATTTCGTTCGAGGGTGCCCATACCAGTTTTGCTAAGTTTTGACTCCCCGGGTGCCTTGCACATGTTCAGGTGGCCCATTTTCCATTTTCTCCCTTGTGGCATCATTCGTTCGGGCGCGTCGTTCTGCACCATGTGAGGTCGACCAACCGGGTGCGTTCGGGTCAGACCGTTTCATTCGAGGGCGCCCGTATCAGTTTTGCTAAGTTGTGATTTCCCAGGTCCCTTTTGCACGTTCGGGCAGCCCGTTTTCCGTTTGCTCCCTTGTGTCATCGTTAAGTCGGGAACGCTATGTCACGCTGTGTGAGGTCACCCGACTAGGCGCATTCGGGTCAGGTCGTGTCGTTTTGTTCAAGGGCGCTCGTATTAGTTTCGCTAAGTTGTGACCACCTGGGTGCCTGGTGAACGTTCAGGCGGCCCGTTTTCCATTTTCTCCCTTGTGGCATTGTTCGGTCGGGTGCAGTGTGTCGCACCGTGTGAGGTCGCCCGACCAGGCGTGTTTAGGTTGGTCCGTTTCGTTCGAGGGCGCTCGTATCATTTTTGCTAAGTTGTGACCACCCGAGTGCCTTGTGCACGTTTGGGTGGTCCGTTTGTCATTTTCTCCCTTGTGGCATCGTTCAGTTGGGCACGTCGTGTCGTGCCATGTGAGGTCACCCGACCGGGCACGTTCGGGTCGGGTTGGGCCATTTCGTTCGAGGGCGCCCGTATCAGTTTTGCTAAGTTGTGACCACCCAGGTGCCTTGTGCACGTTCGGGCGGCCCGTTTTCCATTTGCAACCTTGTGGCATCGTTCGGTCAGGCGCGCTATGTCGCATCGTGTGAGGTCACTCGACTGGGCGCATTTAGGTCGGGTCATTTCATTCGAGAGCACTCGTATCATTTTTTCTAAGTTGTAATCACCCAGGTGCCTTGTTCACATTCAGGTGGCCCATTTTTCATTTTCTCCCTTGTGGCATCATTCGGTCGGGCGCGCCGTGTCGCGCCGTACTTTCAGGTCGCCTGACCAGGTGTGTTCGGGTCGGGTTGTTTCGTTCGAGAGCGCCCGTATCAGTTTTGATAAGTTGTGACCATCGGGGTACCTTGTGTACGTTCGGGTGTCTTGTTTTCCATTTTCTCCCTTGTGGCATCATTTGATCGGGCGCGTCGTGTCGCGCCATGTGAGGTCGCCCGACCGAGCGCGTTCAGATCGAGTCGGGCTATTTTCTTCAAGGGCGCCTTTATCAGTTTTGCTAAGTTGTGACCACTTAGGTGCCTTGTGGACGTTCGAGTGGCTCGTTTGTTGTTCGCTCCCTTGTGGCATCGTGGTTCGTTCAGGCGCGTCGTGTCGCACCATGTGATGTTGGCGCCCGACCGGGCGCGTTTCGGTCGCACCGTTTCATTCCAGGGCGCCTGTATGAGTTTTGCTAAGTTGTGACTACCCAAGACCCTTGTGCACGTTTGGGTGGCCTGTTTTCTATTTTCTCCCTTGTGGTATCGTTCGGTCATGTGCCGTTTCGTGACGTGTGAGGTCGCTTGACCGGGCATGTTCAAGTCAGATCGGGCTGTTTCGTTTGAGGGCGCCCGTATCAATTTTGCTAAGTTGTGACCACCCGGGTGCCTTGTGCACATTTTTGTAGCTCATTTACCATTTTCTCCCTTGTGGCATCATTCAGTCGAGCGTGCATGTCGCGCCGTGCGAGGTCACCCACCAGATGCGTTCGGGTCAGGCTGTTTCATTCGAGGGCACCCATATCAGTTTTGCTAGGTTGTGACCGTCTGGGTGCCTTGTGGACGTTTGGGTGGCCCATTTTCTGTTTGCTCCCTTGTGGCACCATTTGGTCGGGAGCGTAGTGTCGCACCGTGTGAGGTCACCCGACCGGGCGCATTCGGGTCGGGCCATTTCGTTCGAGGGCGCCCATATAAGTTTTGATAAGTTGTGACAACTTGGGTCCCTTGTGCATGTTCAGGTGGATTGTTTACCATTTTATCCCTTGTGGCATCATTCTGTTGGGCGCGCCATGTTGTGCCGTGTGAGGTCGCCCGACCGGGTGCGTTCGGGTCGGGTCGGGTCGTTTCGTTCGATGGCACCCATATCAGTTTTGCTAATTTGTGACCACTGATGTATCTTCTGCAAGTTTAGGTGGTCCATTTTCCATTTTCTCCCTTATGGCATCGTTCGATCGGGCGCGCCGTGTAGCGCCGTACGAGGTCGCCCAATCGGGCACGTTCGGGTCGGGCCATTTCATTCGAGGGCGCCTGTATCAGTTTTGCTAGGTTGTGACTGCCTGGGTGCCTTGTGCACATTCGGGTGGCCTATTTTCCATTTTCTCCCTTGTGGCATCATTCGTTCGAGTGCTTCGTGTCGCGCAGTGTGAGGTCGCCTGACCGGGTGCGTATGGGTCGGGCCGTTTCGTTCAAGGGTGCCCGTATCAGTTTTGCTAAGTTGTGATTGCCCAAGTCTCTTGTTCACATTTGGGCGGCCCATTTGTCGTTTGCTCATTTGTGGCATCATTTGGTCTGGCGCGCCGTGTCGCGCCATGTGAGGTCGCCCGACCGGGCGTGTTTGGGTCGGGTCGGTTCATTTCGTTCGAGGGCGCCCGTATCAGTTTTGCTAAGTTTTGACCGCCCGGGTGCCTTGTGCACATTCAAGTGGCTCTTTTTTTGGTTTCTCCCTTATGGCATCGACGTTAGATCAGGTGCGTCGTGTTGCGCCGTGTGAGGTCGGCGCC
This sequence comes from Pinus albicaulis, assembly GCA_034641835.2. Lineage (NCBI taxonomy): Eukaryota > Viridiplantae > Streptophyta > Pinopsida > Pinales > Pinaceae > Pinus > Pinus albicaulis. The sequence continues at coordinate 1,272,862,152 of CM076579.1, forward strand.
CGACCGGGCATGTTTCGGTCGGGCCGTTTTGTTCCAGGGCGCCCGTATCAGTTTTTCTAAGTTGTGACCGCTCGGGTCCCTTATGCACCTTCAGGTGGCCCATTTTCTGTTTGCTCCCTTGTGGCATCATTTAGTCGGGTGCGTTGTGTCGTGTTGTGTGAGGTTGCCCGACTGGGCACATTCGGGTCAGGATGGGCCGTTTTGTTTTAGGGCGCCCGTATCAGTTTTGCTAAGTTGTGACCATCTGGGTGCCTTGTCCACGTTCGGGTGGCCCGTTTTCCATTTTATCCCTTGTGGCATCGTTCGGTCGGGTACGCCGTGTCGCGCCATGCAAGGTTGCCCGACCAGATGTGTTCGGGTTGGGCCATTTCGTTCAAGGGTTCCTGTATCAGTTTTGCTAGGTTGTGACTACCCAGGTGCCTTGTGCATGTTTGGGTGGCCCATTTTCCATTTTCTCCCTTGTGGAATCATTCGTTCGGGCGCTGCGTGTTGCGCCATGTGAGGTCGCTCGACCGAGTGCATTTGGGTCAGACCATTTCGTTCGAGGGCGCCCGTATCAATTTTTCTAAGTTGTGACCGCCAGGGTCCCTTGTTCACGTTCGGGCAGCCCATTTTCCATTTTCTCCCTTGTGGCATCGTTCGGTCGGGCGTGCCGTGTCACACTGTGTGAGGTTGACCAATTGGGCGCTTTCGGGTCGGGTCAGTTTGTTCGAGGGCGCCCGTATCAATTTTGCTAAGTTATGACCGCCCGAGTGCCTTGTGCACGTTTGGGTGGCCCGTTTGCTATTTTATCACTTGTGGCATCGTTCGTTTGGGCACGCCGTGTCGTGCTGTGTGAGGTCGCCCGACCGGGCGCGTTCGAGTCGGGTTGTTTTGTTCGAGGGCGTCCATATCAGTTTTGCTAATTTGTGACCACCTGGGTCCCTTGTGCACATTCGGGTGGCCTGTTTTTTGTTTTCTCCCTTGTGGCATCATTCGGTCGGGTGCGTCGTGTCGCACCGTGTGAGGTCGCCTGACTGGGCGCGTTCGGGTTGGGTCGGGTCGTTTTGTTCGAGGGCGCATGTATAAGTTTTTCTAAGCTGTGACTGTCCAAGTGCCTTGTACATGTTCGGGTGGCCTGTTTTCCATTTTCTACCTAGGGGCATTGTTTGGTCAGGTGCACCGTGTCGCACCGTGTGAGGTCGCCCAACCGTGCGCGTTCAGGTTGGGCTGTTTCTTTCAACAATGCCCGTATCAGTTTTGCTAAGTTGTGACCACCTGGGTGGCTTGTGCATGTTTGAGTGGCCTGTTTTCCATTTTCTCCCTTGTGGCATCATTCATTCAGGTGCTCTGTGTCGCGCCGTGGGAGGTTGCTTGACTGGGCGCGTTCAGGTCGGGTAGTTTTATTCGAGGGCACCCTTTAAGTTGTGACCGCCTGGGTGGCTTTTTTGTTATTTTCTCCCTTATGGCATCATTCGGGCGGGCGTACCATGTCGTGCCGTGCGAGGTCGCTCGAATGGGCATGTTTGGGTCATGTCGTTTCGTTTGAGGGCGCCCGTATCAGTTTTGCTAAGTTGTGACTGCCCGAGTACCTTGTGCACATTCAGGTGGGCCGTTTTCCATTTTCTCCCTTGTGGCATCATTCGTTCGCACGCTCTGTGTCACGCCGTGTGAGGTCGCCCGACTAGATGTGTTCGAGTCAGGTCATTTCGTTCGAGGGTGCCTGTATCAGTTTTGCTAAGTTGTGACCACCCAGGGCCCTTGTTCACATTCAGGCGTCCCATTTTCTATTTTCTCCCCTGTGGCATCATTCGGTCAGGCACGCCATGTCACGCCATGTGAGGTCGCCCGACCGGGAAAGTTCGGGTCGGATCGGGCTGTTTCGTTCGAGGGCGTCCGTATCAGTTTTGCTAAGTTGTGACCACCCGAGTGCCTTGTGCATGTTTGGGTGGCCCGTTTGCCATTTTCTCCCTTGTGGCATCATACGATCGGGCGCACCGTGTCGCGCCGTGTGAGGTCACCCAACCGGCCGCATTCGGGTCGGGTCAGGCCATTTCATTTGAGCGTGCCCATATCAGTTTTTCTATGTTGTGACTTCCCGGGTGCCTTGTGCACGTTTGGGTGGCCTGTTTGCCATTTTCTCCCCTGTGGCATCATTGGGTCGGGCACGCCGTGTCGCGCCATGTGAGGTCGCCCGACCGGGCATGTTCGAGTCGGGTCGGGTCATTTCATTCGAGGGCGCCCGTATCAGTTTATCTAAGTTGTGATCGCCCGGGTGCCTTGTGCACGTTTAGGCAACACATTTTCCATTTTCCCCCTTGTGGCATCGACGTTCGTTCGAGCGCATCGTGTCACGCCGTGTGAGGTCGGCACCCGACCAGGCACGTTCCGATCGGGCCGTTTTGTTCGAGGGCGCCCGTATCAGTTTTTCTAAGTTGTGACCACCCGAGTCCCTTGTGCATGTTCGGGTGGCCCATTTTCCATTTTCTCCCTTGTGGCATCATTCGTTTTGGCGCACCGTGTGAGGTCACCCAACCGGGTGCATTTGGGTTGGGTCGGGCCATTTCATTGGAGGGTGCCTATATCAGTTTTGCTAAGTTATGACTGCCCGGGTGCCTTGTGCATGTTCGGGTGACCCTCTTGCCATTTTATCCCTTGTGGCATCGGTCGGTCAGGCACGCCGTGTCGTGCTGTGTGAGGTTGCCCGACCGGGCACGTTCAGGTCGGGCCGTTTCGTTCGAGGGTGCCTGTATCAGTTCTGCTAAGTTGTGATTGCCCGGGTGCCTTGTGCATGTTTGGGTGGCTCATTTTCCATTTTCTCCATTGTGGCATCATTCAGTCGGGTGCACCATGTCGCGTCGTACTATGAGGTCGCCCGACCGGGCGCGTTCGGGTCGGGCCGTTTCGTTTGAGGGCGCCTGTATTAGTTTTGCTAAGTTGTGACAGCCCAAGTGCCTTGTTCACGTTCGGGTGGTGCATTTTTTTTTTCTCCCTTACAGCATCATTCGGTTGGGCACCTCCTGTCGCACCGTGTGAGGTCTCCCGAATGGGCACGTTCAGGTCAGGCCAGGCCGTTTCGTTCGAGGGCGCCCGTATCGGTTTTGCTAAGTTGTGATCGCTTGGGTGCCTTGTGCACGTTCAGACAGATCATTTTCCATTTTCTCCGTTGTGGCATCGACATTCGTTCAAGCGCATCATGTCACGCCATGAGAGGTCGGTGCCCGACTGCATGCATTCTGGTCGGGCCATTTCGTTCGAGGGCGCCTGGATCAGTTTTGTTAAGTTGTAACCACCAGTCCCTTGTGCACGTTCGGGTGGCATGTTTGTTGTTTTCTCTCTTGTGGCATCATTCACTCGGGCACACCATGTCACACCGTGTGAGGTCACCCGACCAGGCGCGTTCGGGTCGGGTCGGGCCATTTCGTTCGAGGGCGCCCGTATCAGTTTTGATAAGTTGTGACCGCCCGGGTGCCTTGTGCACCTTTGGGCACCCTATTTTCTATTTTCTCCCTTGTGGCATCGTTTGGTCAGGCACGCCATATAACGCTGTGTGAGGTCACCCGACCGGGCACGTTCGAGTCGGGCTGTTTCGTTCGAGGCCGCCCATATCATTTTTGCTAGGTTGTGACCATCGGGGTGCCTTGTGCATGTTCGGATGGCCCGTTTGTAATTTTCTCCCTTGTGGCATTGTTCGGTCGGGCGCATCGTCTCGCGCCGTCTGAGGTCACCCGACCAGGTGCATTTGGGTTGGGCACGCTGTGTCGCGCCGTGCGAGGGTGCCTGACCGGGCGCGTTTGGGTCTCATCGTTTCATTCAAGGGTGCCCATATCAGTTTTTCTAAGTTGTGACTGCCCGGGTGCCTTCTACACGTAATCCATTGTGGCATCGTTCGGTCAGGCACGTCGTTTCGCGCCGTGCGAGGGCGCCCGACCGGGCGCGTTCGAGTTGCGCCATTTCGTTCGAGGGCTCCCGTATCAGTTTTTCTAAGTTGTGACCACATGGGTGCCTTATGCACGTTCGGGCAGCCCATTTGTTGTTTTCTCCCTTGTGGCATCGTTCAGTCGTTTAGCCCCATTAACCCGTAACGACCTCTAAAACCTTAAACTCTAACCCGGCCTAAACCCTTAACCCCTAACCCATTTAACCCCCTAAACCCCTAGTAAACCCCTAACCCATTTGACCCCTTAAACCCTAAACCTATAAACCCTTAACCTCTAACCCCTTATACCCTAAACCATTAAACCCTTATCCCTAACCCCTTAAACCCTAATTCCTGACCCTTAACCCATCTAACCCCCTACAACCTAACCCCATTAGCCCCTAACTTCTAACCCCTAAGATCCTTAATTGCTAAATCCCCTAACCCCCTAAACCCCTAACCCATTTAACCCCCTAAACCTATAACCCCTTAACCCCTAACCCCTTAAACCATAATTTCCAACCCCTAACCCAATTAACCCCCTAAACCATGAACCTATAAACCCCTATCCCATTTAACCCCTAAACCCTAAACCTCTAAACCCTTAACTACTAACCCTTAAACCCATAACCCATAACCCATTTAACCCCCTAAACCCCTAAAACCCTAACCCATTTAACCCCTAAACCATAAACCTCTAAACCCTTAACCCCTATCCCCTTAAACCCTATTTCCCAACCGGCCTAACCCATTTAACCCCCTAAAACCCTAACCCATTTAATCCCCTACCCCAACCCTTAACACCAAAAATCCTTAACTACTAAATCCCCTAACCCCCTAAACCTATAAACCCCTATAACCCATTTAAACCCCTAAACCCTAAACCTCTAACCCCTTAACCCCTTAACCCCTAAACCTATAAATGCACACCTAACCCATTTAACCCCCTAAACCCTAGACCTATAACCCTTAACCCCTAACCCCTTGACCACTCATTCCCAACCCCCAACCCATTTAACCCCCTAAACCCCTAAAACCCTTACCCATTTAACCCCCTAAACCCTAGCCCCATTAACCTGTAACGACCCCTAACCCCTAAAATCCTTAACTGCTAAATCCACTAACTCCCTAAACCTCTAAAACCCTAACCCATTTAGCCCCCTAAACCCTAGCCCCTGCATTAACCCGTAACGACCCCTAACCCCTAAAATCCTTAACTACTAAATCCACTAACCCCCTAAACCTCTAAAACCCTAACCCATTTAACCCCCTAAACCCCAAACATCTAACCCCTAAACCCCTTAACCCCTTGATCTGCTAGGGGCTAGTTACCTTGGTGTATTCATACTCCTTCTAAATTACCAATAAAGGGTCAAGGAAATTGACCAATATGTTGTCAAGTTTTATCTTATCCATCTCTGGGGTAAGCTGCTTTTCGGCTAACTCCACTGCTTTTGATCTCAATTTTTCCAATTGCTTCCTTCTGTCATATGATACCTGAGCCTTTGCCTTTCTCTTCCCTTCTAATTCCGTAATAGTGTCATATTGATGCTAGCCAACTTCTTTGGAAAGCCTTCCTAGCTGACAGTACTTGTGACCTAGCCAAAGCCTCGACACTTTCAGAGCATATAGAATGACCTCTCTCTTCCTCGATCTCTCTCTCTCTCTCTCTCTCTTTCTCTCTACCCTCCAATCCTCTCACAGCTATATCCCTCCCTGTATCCTTATTTCTGCCCCCCTTCCATCTTTGCGTCACTATCTCCCTCTCTTACCCTTCTCTACCTCTCTCACTCCTCTCCCTCTCTCTCTCTCAGCTGATCCATTCCTTCTCTCCCCTCTCTTTCATTTTATCTACATCTCTCCCTTGTGACTCCTCTTGTCTCACCACCTCTATCAGTCTATGTATTTATAATTATTCCTTCTCATATATATCTAGAGTTAATATATATCATGACATATTGGGACCTACGATTGGGTTATTTCCGCCTTGATGGAAAGTTTAAAATGTGCACAAACAGACACCAATGAAACTATCATCTTAACCCCTAACCTATTTAACCACCTAAACCTCTAGTAAACCCCTAACCCATTTAACCCCTAAACCATAAAACTATAAACCCTTAACCCCTAGACCCTAAACCCTTAACCCCTAACCCCCTAAACCCCTAGTAAATCCCTAAACCATTTAACCCCTTAAACCCTAAACCATTAAACCCTTAACCCAGCTAACCCCTTAAACCCTAAATCATTAAACCCTTAACCTAGCTAACCCCTTAAACCCTAAACCTATAAACCCTTAACCCCTAAAACCTAACCCAATTAGCCCCTAACTTCAAACCCCTAAAATTCTTAACTGCTAAATCCCCTAACCCCCTAAACCCCTAACCCATTTGACCCCCTAAATCCTAAACCTATAACCCCTTAACCCCTAACCCATTTAACCCCCTAAACAATAAACCTTTAAACCCCTAACCCATTTAACCCCCTAAACCCTAAACCTATAACCCCTTAACCCCTAACCCATTTAAACCCCTAAACCCTAAACCTATAACCCCTTAACCCCTAACCCATTTAACCCCCTAAACCCTAAACCTCTAAACCCATAACCCCTAACCCCATTCCTCGGCTAAGCCCTCAAAATTCGAATTAGCTTTGAAGAAGTAATTGTTTTCTTACTTCTGTCTAATTCACTATATAATCAAATCATGAATGTGAGAAGGCTTCTGGTTGTAAGCATAGTTGTGGTATGTTGTTGTTCATATGAAAAATACAACTTGTAGCCCTTGATCTGCTAGGGGTTGGTTACCTTGATATTAACGGTGGTGTATTCATACTCCTTCTGAATAACCAATAAAGGGTCAAGGAAATTGACCAATATGTTTTCAAGTTTTATCTTATCCATCTCTAGGGAAAGCTGCTTTTCGGCTAAGTCCACTGCTTTTGATCTCAATTTTTCCAATTTCTTCCTTCTCTCATATGATACCTAAGCCTTTGCCTTTCTCTTCCTTTCTAATTCCGTAATAGTGTCATAGTGATGCCAGCCAACTTCTTTGGAAAGCCTTCCTAGCACACAATACTAGGTTATGAGGGTATCATGTGTTTGTGGGTAATTCCATTATTACCATGTGTTTGTAGACTAATTAGTAAATTTTAATTAAATTTACTAATTCATAATTAATCAATTGATACATGATTAAAGACCCCTAATTAATCAATTTATATCATTAATATATGATTAATCATAATTAATCAATTGATAGCATTAATACATGATTAAAGATCCCTAGCTTGGCCTATTTTTTTAAATTCCAACAAATTAGCCTAATTACCTTACCCACGCGCCCTATTCCACCTATTCAAATTTTCTTAATTGACCTATTCAATTTTTTTTCCAACTTCGCTTGTTCGACCTTTATGCCTTCTTTCCCATGATTCCATTCTACCCTATGATGCTTGCTTTTTTCTAGATTCTTGCAGAATCATGGATGCTCTGAAACCATAAAGTGGCCACAGTCCATTAACGACTCGAAATCCATAGTAGTTGTTGGAGATATTTTGAGTTTTTTCGATTTTCAGAAATATGTGGGAGATATGAAGAGAAATTGATCATGGAAGAATGCTCTCTTCTTCTGGAAGAATCAGATTGGTATTCCCTTGTTTTACCCCTTTAAAATTTTCTATTTTCTTCTATGCTATCTTGGTTATGAGATATAGATAGTTGTAGGTCTGAAATATATTACATTTCTCATGGAAACATTGTACACAGCCTGGTTCTCATGAACTCTGAGCATGGAAAAATACTCTTTTTAAAATATTGCTTTAGCATTTGTTTTGAGTGGCAGCAGTAGAAAATACATAGACTTTTACAGTTATCAGAGGCTCTCTATCTTCATCACTATGTAATGGGGTGGCTTACATTTCCATCTCCCATTTTGTATTCTTGCAACTCTTATTGGGCTTTACTGGTAGATCATGATCTGCAGCTGTAAGCTCGCTGGCTCTCTAGGCTTGCAGAATCAAGTCTGTTCGAAGTAGAACATACAACATAAGCGTGACACAAGATGCCTGAGCTGGCAGTAGTCCGAGCCAAAGGCCCTCAAAATAAAAATTGAATACGAAACCCATGAGAATAGCGACTGGCATGCCAACAAAGTAGAAGGAGCCGAGATTGATGTTTGCACCGGTGGTAGGACGGGCTATTCCCCTGAGAACACCACACCCTGTTGTTTGTGGGTAGTTTCCAAGCTCACAGAGGCCTATGATGGGCAATGCCAAAGATGTTAGGGAAATTATTTCTTGGTCGTCTGTAGACATTTTGGCCCACCTATGACACATGGTGGTGGTGAAAGTCATGGCTAGGAATCCCAGTACAAAAGCCATATAAAGTGCTACAATCATGGCCCTCCATGCTTTTCCAGGCCTGTTGGCACCTAGCTCGTTTCCTACTCTAGTCAAAAACCCAAAGCTCAATAACGAGGGGAATATGTACACAAGAGAGGTTGTCGGGATGAGAATTCCCATGGAGGCAATAGCTGCTTTAGGATTTACAAGCAACCCACACAAAATAATCATGAACTCGTACCACCACCACTCTAGACAAATAGAAACACAACTCGAGATGGCCAGACTAAGCAATGACCTCCATCCTTTCAAACATTCTTTGGAAAGCCCCTCCCAAGATTTCTTGTACACCCCTGAGAACCACAAGTATAAGGCCAACCAAGAATTTTAGTGTAACTACCAAAAATCTGTCCTGGTTTTATCCAAGGAAAAATATTTATATTACGAGTGTATAATTAAAGTTCATGAATAGACCTAAGCCCCTTAAAGTGACTGTCTCATCAAATTATACAAGTCAATATTTTATCGAACTCTAAGGTGTTCCATAGTCATTCAAATAGAGAAAATTTTATATGATAATATATTCTTTCAAAGGGTGTTATTACAGGTAACTGAGTATGTTAACCTCAAACTGAAACTTCTTTTATTTTTCCATTGTGTGTTTGAAAATTATGTATGTTCGCATGCTACTGACACCTTAGTGCCTTTCAGAAGGAATATCTAATGGGAACACAAACTGTCAGAGTTTTAGTTAATAGTAAATACTAAATACACATTCTTATCTTGAAAATCAATTGGAAACACCAGTAAAAAGACGTTGTATAGAGGCAGTAATTTGGGAACTATGGATGCATATTACAAAAAAATTTAGGCAGCTAAAGCCTAGAAATAATATATTCCTTAAAATTTTGGCTATGTAGGATGATTCTTCATATTTTGTTTCTAGTTATTTGTTTAAAGAAATCTTGTTCCTGGAGGTAAGTAAATAAAATAGATGGATGATAAGGACTTACAATTGTTGAGGTTCCAACCAAAGTTGCATTTAAATTCTCGATTGTTAATCTTTTCTCTAGCATGAGTCCTGGTTTCTATTGCATTATATTATTATAACTGATGTTGTATGTAAAGGTCCTGCTTGGAGTTCCTGGTCATTCCTTAGGTGATTTATGTGATATGCCCCTTTTTTGAACCATCTGTAGTACTTCAAACTATTGTGGAAGCTTGCAGTTCTCTTGGAGCAATAATCAACAGTCCCAATAGAGAGAGAAGGTTGTTAAATTACAGTCAAGTTGGGAAGGATCTAGAATATGTTGCTACCCTAGATGAAATAGTAAATTTAAGTGTTCCTACTTTATTTGGGTTCAGTGTTCCTAAGCTTGTTTTACAAGTCCTCATGGAAAAAATGATTCTCAAAGCTAGCAGGCCTCCAGTGACTGAGTTAGTCACTCAAAAAGAAATAGCTTTTACTATGTATAACAAGGCTCTTCGTATCCCTCACTTGAATCATGTTTATGACGCATCGCAAAAACCCACATTATCACATAGAGCTCAAACAGGAGCTGTGCACCTGAGCTCAGTTGTTCAAGAACATTGGAATGATTGTGGTATATCTCGCACTACTGGGGGAACACCATCATTATCAAGAGACAATTTACTTGATACAGGATTCTTACAGCTGAGTGCTTGGGATAATTCTTGGAAAATAAGGTAGGGAGAGTCAACTACATGTGATTCAAGCAGGCCTGGAGAGTTTCCTTCCCAATATGGTGCATGCTACCTGTTTGAGCCACTATTTATTTTGGCAGAGCCTGGTTCCTTGGATAACATTGTTTCTAACCCTGTGACTAGTGCTTCTACTTCGGATTCAGTTAGAACCATATATGATGATGCAAGTGGGATTATTCATCCTTTAAATTCAATTGGACCAGGATATATTGCTTCAAGCACTGCTGCAGAAGGATTGGAATCTAAATATTTAGGGCCTGGGAACCAGAAGGCACAGAGTCTCCATTGTTGTTATGGTTTGACTGAAGATTGGAAATGGCTTGTTTGTGTGTGGACAGATGCTCATGGAGAACTATTAGATGTCCATATATTTCCATTTGGTGGGGTTAGTGGGAGGCAAGATACTAAAGGCCTTGAAAGTCTTTTTATTCAGGTTTTACAGCAAGGATGCCAATATTTATCAATTACTCCTGATGTAGGTGGTTGCAGACCAAGGAATATTGTGATTGCACATATTGGATGCTTTTATGAACTTGAATGCTAAGGTGTGCATGTTTTTCTTTGACTTTCCTATGAATATATGTTGTCCTTACTAATTTTTTTTTTGTGTTGCTATATTTTTAGAAGTTGGAAAATATTAGTAGTCTTGGTCATACTGGTAAACGTCCTAAAAAATGTTGGGGATGGAGGATGCAGAATGGAAGAAAGAAATTTTTGCAGTAGGTGGGAATGAAGTTAAAAGATGGCCCGTACAGTAGCGGAAATTTTCCCTTGATGTCACCTTAGCAATTGGCGGTGGTAGTACACTTCAGTAGCAGGAAATCAATATGATCCAAGATAGGGCTTTGACTTCTCCCAATCCATCATCTTCTCCTTACAGTTCACATTCAAAGTCATCTAGTTTCATTAAATGCAACCTTGGGCAAGTGAACACAAGAAAGAAGACAATGCCTGGAAATTTACAAGACATACCAAAGGGTGCTTTTCAATGGGTCTAGAACATCAGTCTAGTCTGCTTCTGTATAGACCACTCTCTGCAGTTAGTTTGTCCAGTCGAGATGGCTTCATTAGGTATTCTTCCCTTTATATGTTTACTTTTGCTGTTAATTTCTGGCATGTTCTTTTAAATTCTATGTTATATATTGTTGGATAATGTCATTCATGCTTTCCACAAATGTAAATCAAATGATTATTCCTCTTTTTGTATGTTTAATTGCAAACGAATTCTAACTCAACTCTCTGGTTTGTTGGTAAATTGAAGGATATGTTGTATTAAATATATATCATGTCTATCGGGTCTGTTTGGACAAGTAAGCCTTCATATTGCAGTTTGTATCACTTTAAGTCAATTCCAAATTGTGACTCTTATGATGTATATGGAAAGAAAATGCATTCTACTTTCTTGATTAGGATAATCTTAATTGTTATGCTTTCTTGTATGTATTTTTATTAAATTTGAATATTCCATTTTCTGCTTTCTTGGCAAATTGAAGTACACATTTCTTTTAAATAATTTTCTTAGCTGATGGATGTGTCTATACATTAGTTTTTACAAGTGGATTTTTGATTTCCTGCAGGTGCAACTCAAGGTGCTTCTTTGGGACTATCAAACTATATGGAAGGTTTAAACTCAGTAAAGTCACTTGCATCAACAATGGTTTCAAACTTGTTTGTTCCTTCACATGGTCTCCATTTTTATCCCTCCTGTACCCCTACAATTGCCTATGTGCCTTACATCTGAGTCTCCACCACTGGCACACTTATTACATAGCAAAGGATTTGCATCCCCTTTTGCTACTAGTTTTGTAGTATCCAAACCAACTCCCTCCATCAGGAGAGATTCCATGCAACGTATTGCCAAAGATGAGTGGCCATCTACTCTTATGGTGAGCTTGGTATATTATTATGGGGGAACATGTACTGTATCAATTAACCAGCAAGGATTTGTTACATCTGAAACTATAGAGAAAGGTAAGCAAAAACGTTTACATGTTGTAGAAGGAAAGGACTGTCAAGCTGAGGCTCATCATATTTTGGAGTTTGTAGCAGCAGAACTACATGCACTTTCATGGTTATTAGTGAGTCCTGCATTCTTAGACCAGCATACTGTTCTACCATTTCACTGTGATATGGTTCAATGATTGCGAAGACTTCTCCATTATGCTAACAAGGATTTTGGGATGTATGGAGTGTAGCCAAAACACTGTGTTTAATTATTGGATTTTGATCTATAGAGTATGCATGTAGCATATGTTGTCGTCTTATGCTTATGATTTCTATACCCAAGTGGTGCTCGAATCGGAAATTGGCATTGAGGGGAAGATTTGAAAAATGCTCTTAGGTTTAGAAACAACAAAGATACAAAGAAAGCCTTGTCAAGCTCATCGTTACAGCTCAAAGTGTTATAAAAGTGAATTTGTTCTGCATAATGTTGTGGTCTAATTTTGCCATCGGTTGGTTGTACCTAAATAGTAAATGATGCGATTTGTTTGGTTCATAATCTTGGAGTTTTGGGTGTTGTAATTCAAACAATCTGACATCAACCTTATAGTGCGATATTGCAGTGGTGTTCTAGGGACCAGTCTTTCCATATAAAGTCAAATATTTGTACCAAATTGTATCCTTTTATTGATCCTTTGGATATGTCTATTTGTAACTATAAATGTGGCAAGAACCTTCTCAGGGGACTATTTATATGACCAAAACTAAATACTACAGAAATTCATAACAGGTCCGCAGTGTTGTACAGTGGAATTTTTGAGCTTGTAGAGGAAATTCAAATGGGTTTCTTAGTCATAAGATTATTCCATAGAGGAATTTTTTAACTCAACATCACAATCACATGGAAAACTATTTATTTATGACCTTGTCGGTAGTGCGTTATTCTTTTGGTCTACAATTTTGCCTCCTACATGATTTCCATAATCTCTCTAATTAGAGAAATTTTCTTTTAAATCCTCTATTTGAGATTATAATGTGCATTTTATGGAAGGGACGTAACTTAAACATGGTTATCTATACACGCCTTCTCTATAATTAATCCTCAAGATAATTTAAGCAATTTATATTTTTCATTTCAAGAGCATGTGGGGATGCTCCTGTCAATGTATAATAGGTATGAATGAGTAATTATCAAATATATCATAACCTAATACGAAATCATCTATTAGTTTATGTGAACCATATGTTTGATACAATTTCCAGCACAGTAACAGAATTTGGTCGAATTGGCCCTCTGCTGAAATTTGGCCGAAATTTTCTGAAATTTCGATTTATTGGTACAGAAACTCTGTGCATCCATATGATATAATTATATTCACTAAAAGTTTATTAAAATTTTCATTAATACCATTGTAGAGAGTCAATATTCAATGCAAAACAGTGTGTTTAATTTTTTTTAAAATTTTTTAATCAAAGTGTCGGAAGACCGATGCCTTCAAAGTGTTGGAAGAGCGACACCTGCAACGTCGGTATTGTGACACCTCTAGCATAAAAAGAGCGACTTCTGCACAATGTCAGTATTGTGACACTTCAGCAAAGCGTTGGTCTTGTGACACTTCTGAAAAGCGTCCGTATTGTGACACTTCTGCAAAGAGTCGGTATTGCGACACTGCGGCAAAGCATCGGTATTGTGACACTTCACAAGCATCGGTATTGCGACACTTTGCAAGCGTTGGTATTGCGACACTTCACAAGCGTCGGTACTGCGACACTTTGCAAGCGTCGGTATTGCGACACTTTGCAAAACGTCGAAAAAAGTGTCGATATTCCGACACTTTATTGAAGTGTTGGAATTGCGACGTAATGGCTAACCACGTTTTGTCCGGCCTCAAACTGTCGCTCTTGCGACGACTATGTGTCGAAATAGCGACCATGTGGCCCTCAGAACTTGGGCCAAATTTACTAGTGGCAATTTCCAATGGGTCTTTGGGTGCTAACTTCTCTCCCAATGTAGAAGGAACAACAGCTGTAATAATAGGAATAACTGTGGGAATGGTGGAAGCATCTGTTTCCTTCAAAATTTCCTTTTCTTTCATTAGAATATCTAATTGGCTTTCCATGTCCTTGATATGGGCAGTAAGCTTTACAATTAACTTCATGATATCTTCTTTCTCTTTATGTTCCTGAAGTATTTCTTTGCTCTATGGGTGCTCACTTTGAGGAAGTTTTAATTGTTTCCTCAAAGCAGCAATGTCATCATTTTTCTTTTTCATTAAGACTTCAGCAGCTTGTACATTGGATGGGTCCACTCCTATTTGTAGAATCAAATCTTCTAATGCTTTGATTCTAAGATCTTTTACATACAAGGAGCCTTTATCAAGCTTCATCTGATATTGCAAGTTGATAATAATATTTTTCAAATTGGTGACACTCATGGATTTTGTTACCACGGTGGAGTATAGCATCTTTGAGCTATGCTTGTGGAAATATATCTGATCCAACTCATGTACCTTTAAAATATTTACTTCAAATTACTTCTTCTTGTAATCAACCACTATTTTAGGAGTTGAAGTAGTAGGCTATAAATAGGACATGATCATTTTATTTTAAGAATAATCAAATGCTGAAAGCAATCTATATTGGTTTCCTAGCTTCTCCTTGAGGAATTGAGAATATATCTCACTTTTAATCTCCTCATTTCTTTGTTTAATCTGTTTTTATCTGTCCTTGATATCAAAATCTTTCTGTTCTATTGTCTGAGAAGAAGAAGTTTCCATATTCACCTGTTTTTCAATTACTTGGGTCTCTTTTCCTTTGGAGGCTGCTTGTTCTTTTTCAATTTCTGTCAATATCTCTTTTATTATTACTACAGCTTCCTGATTTTCTGACTGGTCTTTATTCATTTCCTGATCATTGGTATCATCTATTTCAATGGCCTTTTCCTTTTCAACAGTAGTAATTTTGGCTCTTTTGTTGTAAATTAATTTAAACTTATTCTCAGTAATAGTTTGAGCTGAATAACCTTCATCATCCCCTGATATTTTGTTTGAAACTTCTGACTCCTTGGTAACTATCATAGCCTATGAAATGTCTGCTTCTTCTACTATCTCTGTATTAGCAGTAGGGTCTACCACTATGTTTTCCACCCATTCTATTTGATTGGCAAACTTCTTAATATCTGGCTTTGACTCATGTATAAAAGGAGGCATCTTATTTTTAATCCTTATACTGTTCAAAAGACCTTGGGGGTCATAATTCCAAGGAAAACTCAATTGGAATTTCAATTTTGACAATCTGTTTTGTATCTCTTTCTCATCATCCCTGTTATTTACTATGAATGGACCAATCTGATTTTTTTGCTTAAACTGTGTCTTCTTATTGGATGCCATAAAATGGATAGCATCAACATTCAATACCTGTCTCAAATACTCCAAAGCAAAGACTCTAATAGTAAAAAATTTAGGTAACTTATATGGAAGCAAATTGGATCCAAATATTCTTAACTCAGTGTGCTTCTCATATAAGTACCAATCTCTCGTTTTACATTCTTCTGACAATTGTAATATTCTTTTCATCTCCTCACTTACTCTTGGTTGTTCTGATTTTTGTACAAAACTCATAGCTGGTCTGATAAATAAATCTATGAAATCTGTATAACTGTATTCATTTCCTTCCTTTCTCAACAATGATGTCCAAAAGACAACTGATAGAGGCTGGCCCTCTACATTCATTTTCTTCAATGTTATAGGGAAGTGATATTCTTGTGAAAATAGGAACAAATGGAATAAATAGGAAGAATAACTAAAAACCCCTTCAGTGGGTAGCTTTGTCAACTGATGGTGTATGGAATCAGCAATAAATCTGGAAAAATCAAAGATGACAGCAGGAGTCTGACTAGGAGACAAGGTGGATAAGAATCCAAGGATGGACTCATCAGTAAACTCATTAGTGAAATATCCTAAGATGAAGGACAACATTGAAATAACATTTCTAGAACCCTCTACGAATTTGGAAGTGTAATATGGAGGATTCAACTTTGGGATATCCACATGGTTGGGCATGAATTTCTGGAAAATCATGAATATTTTAGGGAAATCTAACCCTATATATAATTGAGTCAGGGCTTCAATGGATAATGGGACTACCCTAGGGTCGAATTATAACTGCAACATTTCATTGATTGACTCAACAGTGATAGAAAAGAGAATTTCCCTGTGATTATTTATAATGGATCTTTGATTTGGGACATAATACTTCTGGCATAATCTTACCAAGTCCTAAATAGGGTGTGTTAATGGGATTACATACTTGGGTAGATTTGTATCCTAGAGAGGCATTTCTTCTTTGTCAAGGAACTTTTCATGACACCAGTTGTGTACTTATAATAGATTGAATTCCACTTGAGGGCCTACAATTTTGTAATCTACATCAACCAAGGGGATGACTTATTCAGTGGACATTGGAGGTTGAAGAGAATTAAAAATCGCAGTGGTCTTGGCAGTAATTGCAAGAGTAGATTTTGGGGTTTTTATTGCTTCAGATTTGGGAGGTTTGGATCCTCCAATTTTAACAGGTTTAGATCCTCCAGCCTTAGGTGTGCTCTCTTTCTTGGTAATTTTTAGATAACTAAAGCAAGATTATATTGTTTGCAATAGTTGAATTTGTAGAAATAGAGGAAATTTAAGCATATCTTTGACAATTTATGAATCTGGGATCTAAGGAATAGTTTAAGACAGAAAACACAGGTTTTCTAAATGGATAGGACTGAAAAAAGGGATTTTTAGGTAATCTGTTGATTCAAAAATATTTTCAAGCCGAGGAAGTGATTTATAGGAATTAAAAACTAAGGATTCGACTTAAAAAGGAGGCTTTTGAGACAATAAAATTTTCTGGGGAAATTTTGACAGAGTTTGCCCTGATTTTGAGCGTTTTACAGCAAATTTATATGACTAATTTCTCATTTTCAGGTGTATTTTAGTGAAAAGGACTTCAATTTTGGATTTGCAGGCTTGAATAGTCAAATAATACCTGAACTGCAGATATTTTGACAGTTTTACAAGTTTCGGAGATGCTTCCTCTTGAATTTTGACTTTTATTGATTTGTTGGAGCCGAAATAGTGTACTTTGTTATGTCGGCAAGGTATCTTGCTGTGAAATCTGAGCTTTCATGCATAAAATAGACTGACAGAGGTCTAAAATGGGGTCTTGGAAAGCTTTAAAGGGCTAGGTGGAGTTCTTTTTATCAGTAAGGAGGCAAATAATAACAATAAGGTTTATAAACAAAGGTTTTAATCTTTATGCGTAAATCAAAAATGTCATTAATGCAAGTCAAATCATAGGCGGGAGGTTGTTTTCATCTTTAGATTGTGAAAACCATTGGTGGGTTTCACGTTGGCAATAGGAAGTAAGTGGTATTCCTTAAAATGAATGTGATGCAATGAGAAAATTCCATGTCACAGGAGGGTGAACAGTAAAAACCGCCTGTTTCACATTCATTTTGGCTGCAGGTGGGTGATTAATTTGTGAACGCAAAACTAATCCTCCGCTGTTGGATCATTTGGATAGGAGTGAACGGTTTAGATTGTGTCAGGAGTTGCGGTTGGAAAGTATGGTGGGGTCGGGAATGACTTATGCGGGTGGAATGGATATATAGAACCTTTGTATCATTTTCTTTATAACCAAAGTTTTAATATATAAAATGATTTATATATATGCGAGGTATAATGCAAAATGTTTTATCAACAATATTTATATATAAATAGATTTTATATATATGGTTTAGAATGCGCGTGAGGTGGGATATGGAGTTAACCATGATAAAAGGAGACTTTAACCTGAGTTTAAGTCTTATGCGGGGAAAATAACGATGTATTCACAAAGGCTTTGGGGGAATACAGTTTATTTCGAATTAAACTTTATAATAAGCGTGGAAGTATTTTATTTCATTATATAGTTTATTAAACCATGAGGGATTAATAACTATAGTGGGGCGGGATATTTAAATATTTGTTACTTTTAGACCAAAGGGGGTGTTTTTTGGGTTTTTAATTTAACATGTGGGTAATTAACTTTGGTCTAAAATGTTATAATAGTGGGTTTTAAGGGGATATTATAAATAAAAGGATTTATTTTAATAGGATAAGATATTTTATAAGGAATTAATAGAATAAGTTAAAAATTAATATGATAGGGAAAATGGAATACTCAATAAATACAGTTGTATGACTAAGTAAAGTGAAAACCTTAAAAAGAAAGTTTAACATTTTATGAATTCACCAGTTTTACTTAGCATAGAGTGCTTTATGAGGGTTTATATTCTTTGTATAATGGAGGGAGTTAATCAAAGGGGCTTTCATGTATCATTAAGTAAGAAAAGAGTTCTTACTCAAGATTTTGAGTTATGATGGGTGAATGATGGGTAAATAATGATAATTTGGGGATTATTATAGGAATTCAACACTTTCAACCAACAATCATTAAGCCTTAGGTCCGATCCCAACAAAATTCAGAGAAATGCTCTGAGCCTCTTTGACTGGAAGTCTAGAATGCAGAATAACTATAGGAGAAGGGAAATTAGTAATTTTTTCCCGGTGAAAAGTATTTACATGATTCTCCCACTTCTTTCTACCTAGCCAAATTTTAATATAAAATTTTTTCTTTCATTTTGCAGGTGCATTTGAGCTAGCAACCTTGAACATTTTATTCTTTTGAAAGCAATAAAAAATATCTAAATCTACCTTATATCATTCGAGGGCTCAGATTAAACTGATGAGCTCCTCTTTATTCTCTGCCTGTATACTAATTAGTTAGGATTAAACTGTCTGACTAATTTTTATTCACTATACTACAAAAATAAAATTGAAACATGAAAAGTCAAGATTAAGCAGTTCAACTCATCATGGATTATGGCATTTATTGACACTCTGCCATGATCATTAGTAAAATGTAGTGGCATTTGGACTTTCACACTTTCATGTTTTATTTATTTTTCTTTGGGGTATATTATTTTTTCTAAGTCCTTTGATCTTTCTTTTGGGACTTCCACCCTCTGTTTGATTTTTTGTTTTTTTTATTTTTACAAAATATGGGAAAAAAAATTGCAGAAAGCAAGGTATGTACATATTTTTACAAGACTATCATAATTCAATTCCAAATTATGAATCCTATACTTATAGGTCCCTAAGAGCGGCTTCACATGGGGATGTCATTTCTTGGTGAAATGTTAAGAACTCTGAGATCAGTAGCCTTCCATTTTGACCATGATGATCCTGTAAATGTCTTATGACTTCTACAAAAACTCATACTTATGATATTTTACTATTCAAAGCTTAGGGCCTTCACTTCGGGCTTCAACCTTGGAAAGAAAACATCCAATCCAATCTAGAAACTAAAATGGGTATTTACAATGATATAAAAGGAAATTAGGACTAACTATTAGTTAACTCAGAGGAATAGTAGTGTTTGAGCATTCTATCATTCACTGGTCCTTCTTAAATGTTAGTTCCATCCAAATTTTTGATAAAAAATGTATTGTTACCTCTGTACCCATAAATGACATAAGGACCTTTCCATAGAAGGTTAAACTTTCCATGTTTTCCTTTTTCCTCTCTCCTGGAATCCCATTTTAATACTTTATCTCCTATGGAAAAGTCATATTCTTTTATTCTTTTATCAAATATTTTCTTTACTTTATCTTGAATGACTTGAGATTTTTCATATACTTCTTCCCTAGTCTGCTGCAGATGAATAGTCTGATTTATCCTTCTCTGTATATCATTGAGTTCTACTTGTGATTCTTGGAAAATTTTCATAACTGGAACACCTAAAGATTATGGGAAAACTGCATACATACCATATACAATCTGGTAAGGGGATGTTCTGATTGACATCTTGGTAGTAAGTCTATCTGCCCATAAGGCATAGACTAACCTTTTATTCCAATTTTTCTTATTTTCTTCAAGTAGTTTTTTTATCATACTCACAAGGCTTTTATTGGAAGATTCAGCTAGGCCATTACCTTGAGGGTAATAAGCAGTAGAGTGGCCTAGGATAATATGATACTTGTGACAAAAGGCAATCATTTTCCTAGATTTAAATGCAACTGCATTATCAGTAATAATTTTCTGTGGGCATCCAAATATAAATAAAATGTTGTTTTCTAGGAAATATATTGTAATATACCTTTGACACTTTTTTTCTTTTCTCCAATTCGTCGCTTTTCGACGATATAACTTTGATATTCTATTTTTATTTATTTCTACTTCATAACATTCTGGCTATTAACCAAGCCCTTCAACATATGTATTTTGCTTACAAATGTTTACCTCATAATTATAAAAGATAAACTTTAATATTATTCTACATATTGAATTTACAACTTTCATTCCATAAGTTGATTTACCATACTCTTTAATGTATTTGATAATACATTACCTATCCCGAATTTAAACATTATTTAAATTTCCCTTTACTTAATTTAAATAATATGGAACCCATTTTCTTAGTTAATTTTATCAACTATATCGAAACGTTGATTTATTCACATAGGGTCCCATTAGACCTATGCATATATAATACTCTACATATATGATACATATGAATAATACCATTTCACATATGTTTATCCACTACATATATCAACCTTCAATACAGGTATCATAAGGTATTGGGTTAATCGAATTCACCATTAATAATGTTAAAGAAA
Organism: Pinus albicaulis; assembly: GCA_034641835.2. Taxonomy (NCBI): domain Eukaryota; kingdom Viridiplantae; phylum Streptophyta; class Pinopsida; order Pinales; family Pinaceae; genus Pinus; species Pinus albicaulis. Next base: position 1,272,882,761 of record CM076579.1, read on the forward strand.
TTCGATTACACCATCGAATTATTTCAATATGAAATTGCTTCGAAATGAATATTGGTTACGATCTGAGTGCATTTAATGGCTATCTTTTATCGAGATTCATATCAATTCATGTGTTGGAAATTAGGCCAGTTTGTACAACAGACTTAACTCCAGGGTTTAATGATCCTTACAACAGAGTTTATTAACATGAATATTACACACAATGTTTCTTTTCCCATTGAATCCTCGGTTTCCGGTGTACTAATAACTTGGATCTTATAGATGGATTCGTATCTGCGTATTAATTCGATATGTATGGAACTGCTCTCAACAGTATTTCACATTTAATTTAAACAATTCTCTCGTCTTGAATCATACGATTCCAGCAGATCGTGACACTTGTAGGGTTCGATATTGTTAGGGTTTTGAACATCCATTTGATATTTAATGTGAACTCTCAATGGAGTTGTATTTCATTTGCCTCTCATTTTATCGTAACTCTTATGCTCATGCCTGAGTTTCCTCTGGCTCACACCTGAACTGCGATGAAGAAATCTCTTTGTTTGTTCATGGACCTATCCATTCGGACATGAAACTCTTTCGTTCGGTAAGCATTTGATTGTTAATTTATTTTTGAAGCTCTACACATCATTTCATGCTTTATAGTCTACGTTATTCTTGTTTGTCTCTGTGATTCTTATGGAATAGAACTCTGTTAATACCATACAGTTTTGTCTTGTTGTATTCGTAACCCTCCTCTAAGTTTCACATGGCCTCTATGGCAGGGTATAAAGCATCTTCTAATTAAGATTCTCCATGTTAATGGCTATTATTGTTCAGAGAAAACCCTCAGGTGAGATTTCCCCAATTCGTCTGGGTATAACGTATTTCATTTTCATATTAGTTGGGAGTTGTAAAACCCCAATTCGTATTTTTGTTTTACCGTAGATTCTCTCAACCGAGCTTATCACCTCACAATTCATGGTTTTCTTATGAGTATTTTTTTGGTTACTATGACTCTGTGATGAAGTCGAGCTTTCTCATGATTTGATTTTGGATTTTCACAGGTAATTGGTAACTTCAATCTAGTTTTATTATACAGTGAATTGAAATTATTTTCGTTTTATTTCATTCACACTAACTTCATGTTTATCTGATGTGTGATGTAGGTATCTTTCCATCTCTCTTCTATCCTTCGTTATAGAAGTGATACTCTGGTTTTTGGTCTATTTATCTTCTTGGAATTTGACTCCATTCTCTCTATACATGTCAGTTTGTACGCTCTTCACCGAGTATTACTACTCTGTTACAGTGGATCTAGGAATAAAATATTGATTTTGTAAATTAAGACATTTGTTGCCTTCTTAGCCTTTTGGCTAATCTGAGGTAGATTAGATAGGTTTCCTTGTTAAAATTTCCCAGCACAATATAGTATATATGGACTGTAAATTTTCGTTATCATTATAGCCTTTTTATTGGCTTACATTTTCTCAATATCAGTACTATTTATTCTGGTTTATAATTCCATTCTATATAATTTTCTAGAATGTCATATTCATATCATATGTTTTAAAATGATATATATATATATATATATATATATATATATATATATATATATATATATATATATATATATATATATATATATTCTTCCCAGAGATGTCTATATAAATGATTCATAGTTTCCTAGGTTGTTTTATTTTTCATCTCGAATTTTAATGATTACAATTTCTACTAATGGAATTTATGGTATGAAATGTAGAGGTATAACTCTTGTTTTAGATCCTTCCACATTCGGAAATTTAGATAGGTTAGTGGTAAATTTTTATGTCATCATTATTAGTTTAATTTTAATTATCTACATATTTTATGTTTCTCTATACTGAGTTTACTTAAGAATTAATTTACAGCTAAATTAATTAATCTTGTCCCTTAGGATAATATTAGAAAAATATGATATCACTTTCATTTTATTGTATTTTATCTTCTCCTACCATAAATGTTCTAAATAGAACTTATAGGGATTTAGAAGAAATATGGTAAATAAATCCATTAATAATAATGGTTCTACCCTTTTTTATTTCATGGTTATCATTATGCGGAATCCAGTAAAAATGAACAGTAAAGTTCCATGTGTATAATCTCACCTACTTTTCTTAGAATCTTTAGATAACAATATCCATATATAATAAAAATTTTCTACTCTATTTTATAATGACTATTCTCATGCATTTATTTCTTCAGGTTCAAATATTCCTTCAGTTTTTCTTTTATTCTAGTAGGAATTTATATTCAGATTTACATTAGTTTCGGAAGTAAAAATCTGATTTATAACTATACTCAGATTTCTATGTAATACACTAACCAACAATATTTTAAATTATACTTTTGCTATTTATCTTCCATCTGTAAGATAGATAAATATTACATTCAATTAATGATAACTATATTGGTATCTGGCACTTTCATTCTCTATCATTTAAATGGAATTATCCAGCTGTAGGTAGGGTTTGAAAATAACTAACATAATAGAGTTTCAGCAGATTGTTTATTTTCTACTAAGAACATTTTATACTACAGAAGCAAATTAAAGTTATTATTTAATAGTGAACTGTGGGATTAAAATCTATCTTCAGATTTAAACCAATACCTGTTTAGAAATTCTGAATGATATTTCCCAATGGCATATATTCCTACAACTATACAGATTTTAGAGGATTAGTTTCTTCTAACCAAATCTTTTAAATGTAAGGAATTGAAATTCTGCAGCATACCATTTTTCTATTTCTTTCAATCCACATAAACAGTTAAACTTTATAATATCATCTAGTTCAACTGTATATAGCTTAGGTGTGCATACCACTTTTTCTTATGACCAATCCTCCCAACCATAGAATTCCTCTATCTCCATAATTCACCCCCGAGCTGAGATCCTCTCCAAGAACAGATCAACCTCAATCTATTCTGGAGTAGCTTATTTAAGCTATGCTCTCCCCAAATCCTGTTTCCAATTTTGTGTCCAGAATTTTAGGATTCTTTATTCCTATTTGCCTAGGCTTCCCTTATTTATGGATTTTTAAAGCTGCTTTCTGCTTTTCTAGTTTTTTACCTCTTCCCATCTACTTTCCTCCTCATTGGGGAAATTTATACTTTTCCTCAAAAATCTAAATTAGAAATAAATTCTTTCAAGGCTTTTTGAAAGATTTTGGGGAAAGTCTTAACCTCTTTCCATAACCTCATGGATTAGGCAAGTGATCTCAAAAATCTCATTTGGTCATAGTGCACACAAAACATTTTATTTATTTTTCATAAATAAATAATTAACTACATCCACACAATAATTATCCATTGGGGTCCACTGCCCTTTAGACTTAAGTTCAAATGTCTAACTTGAAAAACATAAAACTAGGGGTGTTACATATTCCCCCTGTAAAAAAAAACACTGTCCTCAGTGTTAACAACTAACTACGAGAGTTTATTTTGAAAATAGAAGTGGATATTTTTCCATCATATCAGCTTCTCTTTCCCATGTAGCTTCTTCAGCAGTAAAGTGCTTCCATTGCACCTTTACTCTAGCTACTGTTCGATTTCACAATTCCATTTCTTCCCACTCCAATATTTGAAGCGGTTCTGGAAGGAACTCCCCTTCTGGTTCCACCTGGATCACATTCCAATCAATAATGTGAGAAGCATCATGTACATATTTTTTCAATAAAGAGACATGAAACACATCATGAACTTTAATATGCAGGGTTAAGGCCAATTTATAAGTCATTGGTCCCACCCTTTCTAATACTTCAAAAGGCCCACAGTATCTAGGAGCCAATTTTGCACAACTGCCAGTAAGCAAAGTGCTCTTCTTGGGCTTAATTCGTAGATATAGATGATCCCCCACATTGAATTCCCGATGAATTATCTTCATGTCAACATAAATTTTCTGTCAATCTTGAGCAGTTTTAATTTTTTTTCTGAATCTTCTTTACAACTCTTTCCATTTCCTGCCAAGCATCTGGCCCTAGGATTAACTTGTCTTCAGGTTGAATCTAGCTTAAAGGAGTGTGGCACTTCCTTCCATAGAGTGCCTAAAATGGAATCATATTTATGGATGCTTGATAACTGTTGTTATAGGCAAATTAAACTAAATGAAAATAGTCTTCCCACTTAGTTGGCCTATCCATTACATACATTCTTAACATATCCTCCAAAATCTGATTTATCCTCTCTGTTTGACCATCTGTTTGAGGGTGATAAGAAGTACTAAAATTTAATTTAGTTCCTTTTGTCAAATGGGCAGCTTTTTTCAAAGTATCTACTGCTACCATCACGGAATCCTGTTGATATTTTTTTTATGTAGGCCAGTAACAAAATCCATTGAAACAATGCCCCATTTCCATTCTGCTATTGGCAAGGCATTTAAAAGACCAGCTGGATGCTGAAGTTCAATTTTGACTTGTTGACACTCCATGCATCTAGCTAATAGTTGGCTACATCCTTTTTCATTCCAGGCCAAAAAAATTTCTTCTTTAATGCTGATAACAGTTTTTGATATCCAGGATGTCCTGAATACGACTGTTTATTATATTCATCCAAAATGTCCTTTTTCAAGGAATCCACATTTGGGATATACAATCTATTTTTATAACAGATCAGCCCTTTTTTATTTTTAGTGTATCCATCCATTTCCTTTTTCAGCATTTTTGTTTGAAGTTGTTCATATTTCATATCTTGATCCACTACCTTTTTCACCATTCCCTCCAAGTCAAAATCTACACTACTCCCAACATTGGTTATGTGTTGCACATCATTTCTGCTTAGTTCATCAACAGTTTTATTTTCTTTCCCTTTAATATGTTTTATTTCCATGTCAAATTCACTCAGAGAAGACATCCATCTAGCTTGTCTAGCATTCATATCTGGTTGAGTGAAAATATATTTCAAGCAAATGTGATCTGTCATTAGTGTAAATTTCTTTCCTAAGAGGTAGTGTCGCCACATCTCGAGAGCTTGAATTACAGCTGCTAACTCAATATCATAAACACTGTAATTCTGTTGATGTTTCTTAAGTTTTCTAGATTCATAAGCAATAACAGAATTCTCTTGTAACAACACTCCTCCTATAACTTCTGCACATGCATCCGTGCATACCACAAACTCTTTATTTGGATCTAAAATTTTCAGGATTGGAGCTGTAGTTAGTTTTAGTTTTAACAGTTCAAAACTATTTTGGCACTTTTCATTCCACTCAAAATTTGTGCCTTTCCTTTGTAATGAAGTTATGGGATGTGCTATTGCAGAAAATATTTCTACAAACCTTCGATAATATCCTACAATCCCCATAAATGATCTTACTGCGGATACATCAGTAGGTACATGCCACTCCTTTATGGCCTTTATCTTTTCAAGATCAACAGCCAATCCTTGTTCTGATATTATATGCCCCAGATATTGAATTTTATCCTTATAAAACTCACATTTACTAAATTTGGCATACAACTTATTTTCTTTCAAAGTCTGCAGTACTACTGTTAAGTGTTCTCTATGTTCTGCTTCACTTTTTGAATAAACTATAATGTCGTTTATAAATACTAGCACAAACTTGTCTAAGTATTTATTTATGACACTATTCATTTAGCATATGAATGTGGCAGGAGCATTTGTCAAATCGAAAGGTAGGACTACAAATTTGTAGTGCCCATACCTGGTTCGAAAGGTTGTTTTGTTGATATCTTATTCTTTTATTCTTAATTGCTGATAACCAGTTCTCAAATCAATCTTGGAAAACATTGAAGCTCCCCTAACCTAATAAAAAAGGTCATCTATTCTGGGTAAAGGGTACCTATTTTTGATAGCCAACTTATTCAGTTGGCGATAATAAATAAACATTCTGAAGGTACCATCCTTCTTCTTCACAAACAACATCGGTGCTCCCCAAGGGGATACACTTGGTCCTATGTAACCTTTATCCAACAATTCTTGCAATTGCATCTTTAGTTCCATTAGTTCAGGGGGACTCATTGGATAAGGAGCTTTAGAAACTGGTGTTGCACCCAGCACTAAATCCATGGTAAAATCAATTTCTCTTTTAGGGGGAAGATGAGGAATCTCATCCAGAAACACTTCTTTAAACTCCCTAACCACTGGCAAAGTGTCCGAAAACTTTTCTTCATGTTGCTGTCCTAATTCTTCAACATGTACTGCATACATTTGATATCCCTTCCTAGCTTTTATTTTTAATTGCAGAGCTGATATTTGTCTTATAAAGATTGGTTTTGGTTTTCCTTTGAGTAGAAAGACTCTCCCTTTCTCATCTATGCAATGCAGAGTTCTATCCCAACAATTCATCATAGCTTTTCTTTTCTCTAACCAGTCCATCCCTATCATCAAATCATATGAACCTAAGGGCAAAATGTTTAAGTTTACTTCTGTCTGAGAGTCATTTAATTGAATTGCTATTTTATGTAACTTATGAGTTACTATTCATTTGGTACCAGTGGCTAACTAGACCAACCAAGATTGTTGGAATTTCTCAGTATTGAGATTGCATTTTTCTACCACTTATGGACTAAGGTTACTCAAAGAAGCACCCGGATCAATTGAAATTGTAATAGAATGGTCAACAATATTACCTTCCATCTCGACCATAGTAGCCTGGTGTTCTGCTTGTCGGTTCTCCAATGTTGCACTGATAGTGGTAATATTTCTGGTTACATCATTTATAGTATTAGCTTCTCTAGGCCTCAGAACCATCTGAATATTTCGATGGGGACAGTCCCTCAAAAAATGAGGTTCTCCACAGCCCCAACACTTCAATGGCTCTCTCATTTTCACTGTTCCCTCTTTCTTATTGTTTTCATTCATATTTTTAGAACCAATTTGAGATTGGGTAGTTTGGTTATCATTTGGTTTACTAAACTTCTTTCTCTGATGGTTCTTACCAAAGTTTTTCATGTAAGCTGGTTTCTATTTCCTTCCACTAAATTCACCTTTATTTGACCATTTCTTCCCTTGGTCAATCTTACCATGAAATTGCTGATAACATAATCTGGCCTTTCTCACCACTTCATCCATTTTTTTTGGATTATCGAACTCTATTTTCTCTTTATAAACAACCGGTAAACAGTTCAAAAATATCTGCACTTTTTCCTTCTCTTCTCGGATGTATGGCACATACCTTAGCATATTTGTGAACTTAGTGACCATCTCATCTATAGTGAGCTATTCCAATTTGATTTCATGAAACGCTTTTGCTTTGTCATCATAATATCGTTCATTTAAGTATCGATTCTTGAACTTGATTTGAAAATCTTCCCAAGTCATTGTTTTCTCATCAATTGTGTGAACCATTTTTGTTTCTTCCCACCAAAAGGTAGCCTTACCTTGTAGTTGATAAATAGCTAATTTGGCCTTCAGATTGCTTTCATACTCATAAACTTGAAAATATTTAATCATGTTTAACAGCCATGCCTCTGTATCTTCCTCCTTCTCTCCATCAAAGGAGGGAGGTTTTATTTTCTGGAATTCACCCTGTAATTCCTTCTTTTTCCTAGACTGATGTATAGAAGCATCATCTTCTTCAGATTCATCTGACAAAGTTATCTTACTCTTTCTCTTCCTTCCAGAACCTTCACCTTGGCTGTTCCGTGAAGTCAGCTCTCTAATCAATTTTTATTATTCTTCAGTAGCTAAAGATAGCCTATCATTTTGCATTCTTATCTGGGCCATCTCCCACTGCATCCTGTGCAACATAGCCATCAAAGGAGCGTTGGGATCTGGCATGTTATCTCCACCACCCAGATCAACATAAATTTCATCTCCTTCAACCATTGACTTTACATTTTCAGTACCTTTGTACACTAAAACAAAACAACATCAGTAACAATATAATTTTTGAAAAAAATTATTTTATGCAGTGAGCACAACAACAACCCAGTTTTTCTAACATGGCCTCTGATACCATTTGTAATATACCTCCAATTTTTTTATTTATTTTTTTCCAATTTGTCGATTTTCGACAATATAACTTTGATATTCTATTTTTATTTATTTCTACTTCATAACATTTTGGCTATTAACCAAGCCCTTCAACATATGTATTTTACTTACAGATGTTTACCTCATAATTATAAAAGATAAAATTTAATATTATTCTACATATTGAATTTCCAACTTTCATTCCATAAGTTGATTTACCATACTCTTTAATTTATTTGATAATACATTACCTATCCCGAATTTAAACATTATTTAAATTTCCCTTTACTTAATTCAAATAATATGGAACCCATTTTCTTAGTTGATTTTATCAACTATATCGAAAGGTTGATTTATTCACATATGGTCCCATCAGACCTAAGAATATATAATACTCTACATATATAATACATATGAATAATACCATTGCACATATGTTTATCCGCTACATATATCAACCTTCAATACAGGTATCATAAGGTATTGGGTTAATCGAATTCACCATTAATAGTGTTAAAGAAATTTGATTATACCATCGAATTATTTCAATATGAAATTGATTTGAAACAAATATTGGTTACGATCTGAGTGCATTTAATGGCTATCTTTTACCGAGATTCATATCAATTCATGCGTTGGTAATTCGGCCAGTTTGTACAATAGACTTAACTCTAGGGTTTAATGATCCTTACAACAGAGTTGATTAACATGACTATTACACGCAATGTTTATTTTCCCATTGAATCATAGGTTTTTGGTGTACTGATAACTTGGATCTTATAGATGGATTCATATCTGTGTATTAATTTTATATGTATGGAACTGCTCTCAACAGTATTTCACATTTAATTTCATTGATTCTTTCATCTTGAATCATATGATTCCAGCAGATCGTGACACTTGTAGGGTTCGATATTGTTAGGGTTTTGAAAATCCGTTTGATATTTAATGTGAACTCTCAATGGAGTTGTATTTCATTTGCCTCTCATTTTATCATAACTCTTACGCTCATGCCTGAGTTTCCTCTGGCTGAAACCTGAACTGCGATGAATAAATATCTTTGTTTGTTCAGGGACCCATCCATTCAGACATGAAACTCTTTCCTTCAGTAAGCATTTGATTGTTAATTTATTTCTGAAGCTCTACACATCATTTCATGCTTTATAGTCTACGTTGTGCTTGTTTATCTCTGTGATTCTTATGGAATGGAACTCTGTTAATACCATACGGTTTTATCTTGTTGTATTGGTAACCGTCCTCTAAGTTTCACACAGCCTCTATGGCAGAGTATAGAGCATATTTTAATCAAGATTCTCCACGTTAATGGCTATTATATTTCAAAGAAAACCCTTAGGTGAGATTTCCCCAATTCGTTTGGGTATAACGTATTTTGTTTTCGTATTAGTTGGGAGTTGTAAAACCCCAACTCGTATTTTTGTTTTACTGTAGATTCTCTCAACTGAGCTTATCACCTCACAATTCGTGTTTTCTTATGAGTATTCTGTTGGTTACCCATTTCCTGATGTAGAGGGTTTGAAAATGCTGTCCCTCGACGCTAAAATGAAGTCAACTCTGACTCTGTAATAAAGTCGAGCTTTCTCATGATTTTATTTTGGATTTTCACAGGTAATTGGTAACTTCAATCTGGTTTTATTATACAGTGAATTTAAATGATTTTCGTTTTATTTCATTCACACTAACTTCATGTTTATCTGATGTGTGATGCAAGTAACTTTCCATCTCTCTTCTATCCTTCGTTATAGAAGTGATACTCTGGTTTTCGGTCTATTTATCTTCATGGAATTTGACTCCATTCTTTCCATACAGGTCGGTGTATACGCTCTTCACTGAGTATTACTACTCTGTTACAGTGGAGCTAGGAATAAAATACTATTTTTGTAAATTAAGAAATTTGTTGCCTTCTTATCCTTTTGGCTAATCTGAGGTAGATTAGATAGGTTTCCTTGTTAAAATTTACCATCACAATATACTATATATGGACTGTAAATTTCCGTTATCATTATAGCCTTTTTATTGGCTTACGTTTTCCCAATATCAGTACTATTTCTTCTGGTTTATAATTCCATTCTATATAATTTTCCAGAATGTCATATTCATATCATATGTTTTAAACTGATATATATATATATATATATATATATATATATATATATATATATATATATATATATATATATATATTCTTCCTACAGATGTCTATATAAATGATGCATAGTTTCCCAGGTTTTTTTATTTTTCATATCGAATTTTAATGATTACAATTTCTACTAATGGAATTTATGCTGTGAAATGTAGAGGTTTAACTCTTGTTATAGATCCTTCGACATTCATAAATTTATATAGGTTACTGGTAAATTTTTATGTCATCACTATTAGTTTCATTTTAATTATCTACATATTTTATGTTTCTCTATACTGAGTTTACTTAAGAATTAATTTACAGCTAAATTAATTCACCTTGTCCCTTAGGATAATATTAGAAAATTGTGATATCACTTTCATTTTATTGTATTTTATCTTCTCTTACCATAAATTTTCTAAATAGAACTTATACGGATTTAGAAGAAATATGGTAAATAAATCAATTAATAATAACGGTTCTACCCTTTTTTAATTCATGGTTATCATTATGCTAAATCTAGTAAAAATGAACAGTAAAGTTCCAGGTGTATAATCTCACCTAATTTTCTTAGCATCTTTAGATAACAGTGTCCATATATAATAAAAAATTTCTACTCTATTTTATAATGACTGTTCTCATGCATTTATTTCTTTAGGTTCAAATATTCCTTCAGTTTTCCTTTTATTCTAGTAGGAATTTATATTCATATTTACATTAGTTTCTGAAGTAAAAATCTGATTTATAACTATACTCAGATTTCTATTTAATACACTAACTAGCAGTATTTTAAATTCTACTTTTTCTATTTATCTTCCATATGTGAGATAGATAAATATTAAATTCAATTAATGATAACTATATTGGTATCTGAAACATTCATTCTCTATCATTGAAATGGAATTATCCAGCTATAGGTAGAGTTTGCAAATAACTAGCATAATAGAGTTTGAGCAGATTGTTTATTTTCTATTAAGAACATTTTATACTATAGAAGCAAATTAAAGTTATTATTTAATAGTGACCTCTGGGATTAAAATGTATCTTCAGATTTAAACCAATATCAGTTTAGAAATTCTGAATGAAATTTCCCAATGGCATATATTCCTACAACTATACAGATTTTAGAGGATTAGTTTCTCCTAACCAAATCTGTTAAATGTAAGGAATTGATATTCTGCAGCATAGAATTTTTCTATTTCTTTCAATCCACATAAACAGTTAAACTTTATAATATCATCTAGATCAACTGTATATAGCTTAGGTGTGCATACCACTTTTTCCTATGACCAATCCTCCCAACCATAGAATTCCTCTATCTCCATAATTCACCCCCGAGCTAAGATCCTCTCCAAGAACAGACCAACCTCAATCTATTCTGGAGCAGCTTATTTAAGCTATGCTCTCCCAAAAGCCTATTTCCAATTCTGCGTGCAGAATTTTAGGATGCTTTATTCCTGTTTTCCTAGGCTTCCCTTATTTAGGGATTTTTAAAGCTGCTTTCTGCTTTTCTAGCTTTTTGCCTCTTCCCAACTACTTTTCTCATCATTGGGGAAATTTAAATTTTTCCTCAAAAATCTAAATTAGAAATAAATTCTTTCAAGGATTTTTGAAAGATTTTGGGGAAAGTCTTAACCTCTTTCCATAACCTCATGGATTAGGCAAGTGATCTCAAAAATCTCATTTGGTCATAGAGCACACAAAAAAATTTATTTACTTTTCATAAATAAATAATTAACTACATCCACACAATAATTATCCATTGGGGTCCACTCACCTTTTGACTTAAGTTCAAATGTCTAACTTGAAAAACATAAAACTAGGGGTGTTACAGATATAATGACTGAGTCAATGGCTTGTCTGGTTGGGATGGCTTCAATTCACTTGGTGAAATAATTTGTGGCAGTTAATATCCATTTGTGCTGGCTAGAGGATGGAGGGTGAATTTCTCCAATGAAGTCTAAACCCCATTTTTGAAAAGGTATCTCAGTCGAAATTGGTTTGAGTGGTAAAGGTAACAACTTCCTTTTTCCTTCAAAAATCTGACATTTGTGACATGAAGTAACAAATTTTTTCACAACAGCAAATAAGGAAGGCCAATAGAAACCAACTCTAAGAATCTTATCTATTGTACTTTTCCAGTATAAGCGTCCTCCATAATCACCTGCATGAAAATATTCAAGAATTTTGTCAGCTTCTTATTTCAGTTAACAATTTAGTAAAATCCCACATTGTTCTTTCCAATAAAGCATTTTATCTAGAATACAATATCTCATTGCTTTCATTTTGATGAATCTAGCTTTAGTTCTAGTTAATCCACGAGCAACTTGTAAATTTGTAAGTACAAAGATAATATCTGAGTACGATGGTGAGTCTAGATAGGCTTCACTGATCAATGGAGTCGCCATCTCTTCCTGGTCATCAACCTGGGCAATAAAGTATATATCTAAAGCATTACAATTGGATTCAGACATTAACTCGGCTAAACCTTGTCCTATTATGAGTTTGGTTGGTTTAATATCTATGTCATATTCAAGGATAGTGGCAATCCACTTTCCTCTTCTTCCATCTGGCCCATCCTGTGTAAGAATATCTTTGACTACAGTATTGGGGACATAGGTAATAATGTGGGAGTAAATAATGTACACTCTAAAATATTTTATGGCTTTAACCAAGGCTAAAGCTTGTTTCTCCATGATTTTGTATCTCAAAGGTGCATCTCTAAGGGTTTTACTAAAAAATTCTATGGGTTGTTCAAAACCTTTGTCATTTTTCTAGAGTAGAACTGCAGCTATGGTATGTTCTGAGGCAAATGAAAAGATTATGAAATCTTTCTTGAAGTTTGGGCTAATTAGGACTGGTGTTTTTGTTAAAGCATTTTTAATGGATTAAAATGACTATTTTGCTTCAACTTTCCATTTTAAAACAGAGTCCTTTTTTAACATGTTGTTCAATTCTTTGATGATTTTTTCTAGATTAGAAATAAATCTTCTTAAAAAGTTAACTTTACCTAAAAATTATTGTAACTCATCAACGTTCCTAGTTGATTGAATTTGCAATATGGCTTCTATCCTTGCTAGATCTATCCTAATACCTTCCTTTGAAATTATGTGTCCAAGTAGTTTTCCTTCTTCTAGTCCAAAAAGTGTTTTCTTAGGATTTAATAATATACCATATTTTCTACACTTAATGAAAACTTGTCTCAAATGATCCAAATGTTAATTATATGTATTAGAAAAAATAGTAATATCATCTAGATAAATAACCAAAAATTCATGTATTTCCTTAGCAAAGGCTATGCCCATAGCCCTTTGAAAAGTAGCTCCAGCATTCATCAAACCAAAAGGCATTTTCACATACATGAAAGTGCCCCAAGGAGTGGTAAAAGTTTTTCTAGGTTGATCTTCTTGTTGAAATAGTATTTGGTTATATCCTAAGAAACCATCTAATAAAGAAATCCTGGAAGATCCAACTACGCTCTATAAAATACGATCCATCTTGGGTAAAGGGTAATTGTCTTTCAATGATACTTTATTGAGATTTCTGAAATCTAATCTGATCTCACCAGTTTTATTTCTTGTAGGTACTAAGTTAGAAACCCAATTAGAATATCTGATTGGTGCAATGATTTGGGCATCATACATGTGTTTAACTTCTTTTTCAATCAATGGTAATAGGGCACGATTAATCCTCCTCAATTTTTGTCTAAATGGTTTCTGAATATCTTTTATAGGAATATTGTGTTGAATGATGTTGGATTCATATGCTTTTAAATATTCGTAACTCCATGCAAAAACATCTTGGTATTCCTTTAAAAATTCAATATATTTTTCTTTTTCTTGACGGGGTAAATTTTTTGACAATTTAATCATTTTTGGCTTTGTGTTTGTACAATTGTTACATTCTTCAATGTCAGACTTGACTGGTTCCATTTTAGGATTTTTGGGTACCTTGGAATCAAGCAAGTCCTCCAAAGGAGTCAAACCCTTAGGTAAAAAAATATCTTTTAAATATATCATTTCAATTTCATCTTCAATTACTTCCTCTATATCTACCTTCTCTAAGTTATCTATGTCAAATTGAGTAAACATAGTGGGTTTGGTAAGTTTATGCGCATCTATGTTATTTATTTTACAATTAACATCTAAATCTATGTTACATTCAGAATCTAAATTACCATCAGTGTCTATCATACAATTTTGAAATTCATCCTCACTATTCAAGAAATGGTAAATCTGTTCATCTTCAGAGAAAATCTGCCAGTATTTCACATTATCAGGGACAGTGGGCTTATATTTAACTTCAGTATTATATCTATGTGTTGGTTGAAAAGTTAAGTTACATGTAATAGAAAAAGTTGCTAGGAAATGTGCTTGCAAATTTCTTTTCTTGGAATAGTAGCAAACTTACATTCTAGTAAATCATCACATAAATCAACTGTTGCATCTATATATCTGGCTAATATAGGATTATGAATAGAATAATCTCCATTTACCTGTTTAATGATTAACTCCAAATCTCCTATAATCAAAATTCTTTGACCTCCTAAATTTCTGATGATTTGAAGGCCTAAGATAAGTGCCTCATACTCTGCCATGTTATTGGTGCATTTAAAGTTGAGTCTAAAGGCATGTCCTTCTGAATGACTAGTTTCAATGTTTGTGATCCACACTCCATCTCCTACTCCTGACTTATTTACTGAACCATCAAAGTATAAATTCCAAAGGGCTTGATGGAAAATATTATCATTGTTTGGTTTAGGCTTTGTTTCAATTAATTTATTTTGAATGTCATTATTATCAGAGATACATAAAATGAAAGAGTCAAGATTAGTTGGTGTTGAGTAAATTGGGTAATTGATTGATCTCTCAGCACTTCTAACCATGTATTTCATTAGAGTTTCTCTGCAAAGTTTCTTGGGTTGTCCAAACACTGTTATGGTGGAATATCTCATGTCTAATTGTAGAGATCCCTGCAACTTAGCTCCCCATGAGCGAGAAAGTACCATACTTTGGTGGGATATCGACTACTACAATATCCATGACCATACTTCTACTGGGATATTGAACCAAATTGACACATAAGTCTTTTATCAATCCAATGCATTTGATCTTGCTTGAATCAAAAGTTAATAAATCTTTATAAGGCCTTGTTATTTCTAAATTCAGAGTCTCCATAATAGCTTTTGGCATTAAGTTGTGGAAAGCTCCTGAATCTAACATTGCATTATGTAGAATTTGATCGTGAATAGTAAGACTTATATAGAAGGGAGGAACTGATCCATCTAAATGTTTATCATTAACATTAGGACCAAAAATTAATTCAGGTTGATCATCATTTAAATTAATAGAATCTTCACCAATATTCATATTCAAATTTTCAGTAATTGTTGTTTTATACACATCATTCTTTACCAATTCTATCGAAGGAATTGGTATCTTTAACTTTTCTATTTCAGTTTGAATATTAAATTCTGGTTGAGATATACTAATCTGATTTAGTTCATCTTTTGTGATAGTTATCTGTTTTTCAGGTATTTCAGCAGTTTTACTCTTATCTTGAGTTGTCCTATTGTTCTCTGTTTGATTTTCTTGACTCTTAATGTCTTTAGTTATCTTTTCAGGGACAGATTTAGGGGAAGCAGGAGTTTTTTTAGACTTTGAACTTTCAGTAGAAGGTCTATTGTTAAGGGTCTTGGGATTTGATGACTTAGAATCTACAGGATTATTCTTAGGATAAAAAATTGTTGCTTTTGATGAATTAGGGGCTTTGGTAGTGTTAGCTTTTTGAGCATTATTAGAGGATTAGGCCACTTATTCAGTGATGTCAACAATTTTTGGACTTGGCCCTTTTTTATGACTGGGAGGATTGGAATTTTGCTTGTTTTCTCTTGGGAGAATTTGCAAAATCTTGGTTTTTGGTGCTTCTACATTCTTTTTGGTTTGATTTTGAGAAGTGTTTTTTGTAGAAGGCTTAGTGTTTTTTCTGTTTCTAAGTTTATACTGATTGTGAATTTCGTTAATGGTGAAGTCATAACTTTGTTTGAAATCAAAGGATTCACTATATTCTACTTTGAGTTGTTGAAACTCAAAGAGTTCTTGATCCTCCTAAGTGAGGAAAATAGTGTTTTCTTCACCTATCCCCATTACTATATTTATGTCATCCTCATCTTCATCATCATTGTTTTGAGAACTTTCAGCATAGTTCTCTTGGAATGTGGGCCTAATGTTTTGATCTGGAGAAGTTTCTTTACCTTTTCTAGCATTGTTATTTTTTCTGTAGTTGGGAATTCTGATTTGGGGTTGGTTATCCCATTGTGGTTTTTTCTCAATATTGTCTAATCTCTCAACTAATATTTCTAAATTTTTAGAAAAAAAGTGAAATTTAACATCTAAGTTTTAATTTTCTTCTTTGATTGTCACTCTTCCTTCATTCCTAAGTCTGGCTTTCTAGCTAGAATATTAATTTCTACACTAATAGCATATAATTTCATTTTCTCTAATGTTTCAGCATTCCTTTCTCTTAGTTGGTACGCCATATCTGGATCAAATCCATCAAGGAATTTAAGAAGCACAGAATATGGTGTAGGTTTAAGATTTGCTGAAATAGAATTGTAGACATTGTTGTATCTAGTGCAGTAATCATGAACAAACTCATTTGGAGCTCTTTTTAAAGAATAAAACTCAGATAAAATTTGTAAAGGGTTCTTTTTATTTTCCCATTTATTTATAAATGCTCTATGAAATGTAGCTAAATTAGCTATACTACCAGTAGCTAAATTCTTAAACCATTTATTAACTTCCCCAGTTAAACTTTGAGCAAACAGCCTCATTTGAACATCTGATTCATCTATTTCATAGATTTCACAATAATTTGTTATTCTTGTGACATGTTTTTGAGCAGTGTACTGTGATTGGCCATCAAATAGTGGTATATTTTTTTGAAAATCTTGGGGCATATCATGAAGGTTTTGAGGCAAAAAAAGGGGTGCATATCTACCAGCCATAGCTTGAAGCTTAGCTGAGCTAGGGGGTACACTAGAAATGATAGGATATGTGTTGGTTATAGTAGCTGATGTGCTGAAAGCTGTACTTGAATAACTTGGAAAATAAGCTGGTATATATATGGAATTGGTTGGGAAAAATGTAGTGCTTATAAAAATAGTGGATGCAATGGATTGTGTGAATGATGGAAATACTATCCTAGGCTACAAAGGAAACTCATGAATAAATGGTTGAGTAGATGAACTTGCAGTGGAATCTAAAAATGAAGTGACAATATACAAAGTTGAATCTGATGCTGGAATTATTATAGTGTGTAATTGAGAAACTGGAGGTCTAATGTGAGACAATAAATGGGCTAATTTAATAGCTTCATCAATGTCTTTAATCAATGTAACATTAATCCTTTCAACTTGATTTTCAGATTCAGATTGGTTTGATTTTATGGATGCTGAAATAATTTTGTGTTTTTAATTCAAAAAAGAAGTAAAAACAAGATCTATGACAGTTTCTTTTAAATCAGTTTCAGATTTATTCCTAAATAATGAATTTTCAAACTTGAAATCCAAATCAATATCAGATAAGCTCACTAATTCTTTGGGTAAGGAATTATCTTTTCTCAAAGGCACTTCAACTTCTAAACTAACGATTTGCTTTTTCCTTTTATTTTTTCCAATCAATTTTGGTTTATCTACTATAACTGCAAGCTTAGGATCCGGGTTAGACCTAGTATAGTAGGTTTTCCTAGAAGCAAAAATGACTATTTATAAATACCCACAACCTTTA
The DNA here is from genome assembly GCA_034641835.2 of Pinus albicaulis. Classification (NCBI taxonomy): domain Eukaryota; kingdom Viridiplantae; phylum Streptophyta; class Pinopsida; order Pinales; family Pinaceae; genus Pinus; species Pinus albicaulis. The sequence goes on from CM076579.1 coordinate 1,272,900,641, forward strand.
AAACTAATCTTAAAGTAAAAAATAGATTAAATATATTCCTTTAAGACTAATTTTAAAACTGGAGATTGGTTAGATCCCCAGTATGGTCGCCAGTATGTTGGCGACTCTCGTAAGTTCTAAAGATTGTGGGCTTTCGATTTTTTCAGTTTTAAGAAAAATATGGGTAACCACAAACCTAATTTGGAAATCTAGGATCTATCCTTCCTAAATTTCAGAGAGGGCTCTCTCTTTATGATTTAACTTTTTTTTTGTTTAATTTTTTAGGCTAGTTATGATAGTTCAATTTGGTTTTGGTTTTGAAATGTTTGGTGGAAAATAAGATTACTTAAAGACAAATTAAATAGGGATCTACTAATCCATTGGGTTATGGAGTCAAAATCTAGCAAGCAGAACTAGAAGGTAAGGTCAAGAGGATGCTAATCTATTCAGGGCAAGGTAGATAACCCTGAAAGATTTGGATATATTGTTTTGATGAGATGGCTTGCCTCGGGATAAAGGAAAATGAAGAATCCTTTGATCCGGAAAAAGAGGAAGGAGGTAGGGGTCAAACAGGACTAGGAGAAATTAAGAATTCCTAAATCAGGAAATCAACAGAAAACATTTAAATGATTAAGTAGTTAAGACAGGGAGTTCTAACACTAGTCTTGAAGTAATGCTCCTACTTAATCATTAAGATTTAACAACATATATGAAATGAATGGAACTCGAAAAGTAAACAAATTACAAGATAGATGCATTTTACTCTTCAAATTATCGCATGAATCCTAAATTATGAAGTCCAATTGGCTATTGTCTAGACTGCTGCTTTGAAATCAACACATATGAGCCTCCAACGTACTGGAAAAATGTCTATAATGCTCTTAGAAATTTTATTCCACACCAAACACTTCATAAACTTAAGTATTTATAGAAAAATTTATTACAAAATATCCTAGAGAAATCTACGAATAACTCTAGGAAATAAAAATATCTTTACATATGAAGAGGGATAGCTGCTTAACAACTTAGCAACTTGTCCTTTTATCTAGAAAAAATAGTGATATCTTATCTAATCAAAATAGTTTGTTGACTAGGTGTACATGCTTGCTAGAATATTTGGAAAATATATCTTTGAATATTACTTCATGGATACTCTTTCTACTTATACTCTTTGACCCTGTACTTTATCTCTGATACTCTTTCACGCTGCTTATTAACCATTTCACTGGTCTAAAAAAGGAAATTATAGCAGTTAAATCAGCTAGCTGTCATTTTTATTTCCGATACACTTTGACTTTGGCCTTTCACCCTGATACTCCTTAAACTAATACTTTGACATTCAACTACTGTAAAAAGATATTTATTAGCAGTAAAAATTCAAAATCAAGTACCGCGTTATTTGTTTTCTTTTCAAATTGATTTCTTCATTTGCACTGTATTCCACTATTTTCTTTGTTGCTATAATAAATCTGTGAAGGTCTGCCATTGTTCAGCATCTAGAATCTTCATGCTTTTCAATTTTCTGTAATTCTCATCTGCTTTAGTGTACTTAGAAAAATTTGGCTTAATCACAAATAAATGCTTCATTTCATTATGAAGGAAGAATAAATCTTCAATGTATTTGAGAACCACTTTCCCTGTTGGAGATCCCTGTGGTAATTGCTTACTAATCTGTTCTTTGGCATGATATTTGATCTTCTTATCATATTATTTCTGGTCCATTAACTTGTCATTGAATACATATATGTCTGGAATTCCTACTTTTCTGAGCATAGTATACTTTGCTAAAAACTTGTTCATGGAAAAATTCATAGCATCACATTTTTCTTTCAAGTTACTCATCAAAGTTTTCTTTGTCAATACCTTTTTGATTTGCAATATAGCTTCTGTCCTGTCATGTATCTTCAACTCCTCTAGCTCAGTATTTTTCTTACTATTTAAGAAAGTAATCAACCTTTGTGCCTATGCTGGTTTGTGTGCTAATTCTTCTATAGTATTTTGTATTTCATTTTGAGCTGCCAAAAGGAGGTCCCTTTGTTCATAAATTATCTGAATTGATGGCCATTGAAGATGTATGGCCTCAATGATGTTGGTCCATAGATGATTTCTTATGTAAGAAATATGTGTGGTAAAGCTCAAATATTTTTGACGATTTTTTACTTGCTCTTCAAGTCTTTTAGATTTTTGTTCATAATTATTGGCATTAATCAATGTTGTTTTATTCGATGCCTCCATAATCTGAATCTTCTTCTTCAAACTATTGATTTCATTGGTTTTCAATGTCATTTCTTCCATTGCCTTGACAATTTGACGTGCATCATTAGTGTGTTGTACCTGTGATGTTAAGGATTCAGTATTGGAAGTGGTAGGTGATTGTACTGACACTGCAGTTGCCAGTGGATCTTTGGGTGCTAACTTCTCTCCCAATGTAGAAGGAACATTAGCTGTAATAATAGGAATAACTGTGGGAATGGTGGAAGCATTTGTTTCCTTCACAGTTTCCTTTTCTTTCATCAGTATATCTAATTGTTTTTCCATGTCCTTGATCTGGGCAGTAAGCTTTACAATTAATGGCATCATATCTTCTTTCTCTTTATGTTCCTCAAGTATTTATTTTCTTTGTGGGTGCTCACTTTGAGGAAGTTTTAATTGTCTCCTCAAAGCAGCAATGTCATCATTTTTCTTTTTGATTAAGACTTCAGCAACTTTTACATTAGATGGGTCCACTCCTATTTGTAGAATCAAATCTTCTAATGCTTTGATTCTAAGATCTTTTTCATATAAGGAGCCTTTATCAAGCTTCATTTGACCTTTCAAGTTGATAATAGTATTTTGCAAATTGGTGACACTGATGGCTTTTGTTACGAAAGTGGAATATAGCATCTCTGAGCTATGTCTGTGGAACTCTATCTGATCCAACTCATGTACCTTTTCAATATTTACTTCAAATTCCTTCTTGTTGTAATGAGCCACTATTTTAAGTGTTGAATTAGTAGGCTATAAATAGGAAATGATCATTTTATTTGAAGAATAATCAAATGCTGAAAGCAATCTATCCTGGTTTCCTGGCTTCTGCTTAAGGAATTGAGAATAAATCTCACTTTTAATCTCCTCATTCCCTTGTCTAATCTGTTTGTATCTATCCTTGATATCCAAATATTTCTCTTCTACTGTCTGAGAAGAAGAAGTTTCCATATTCTCCTATTTTTCAACTACTTGGGTCTCTTTTCCTTTGGAGGCTGCTTGTTCTTTTTCAATTTCTGTCAATGTCTCTTTTATTATTACTGTGGCTTCCTAATTTTCTGGCTAGTATTTATTCATTTCTTGATCATTGGTATCATCTATTTCAATGGCCTTTTCCTTTTCAAGAGTAGAAATTTTGGCTCTTTTGTTGTAAACTAATTTAAACTTATTCTTAGTAATAGTTTGAGCTGAATAATATTCATCATCCCTTGATATTTTGTTTGAAACTTCTAACTGCTTGGTAACTATCATAGCCTCTGAAATGTCTACTTTTTTTACTATCTCTATATTAGTAGTAGGGTCTACCACTGTGTTTTCCACCCATTTTATTTGATTGGCAAACTTCTCAATATCTGGCTTTGACTCATGTATAAAAGGTGGCAGCTTATTTTTAATCCTTATACTGTTCAAAAGACCCTAGGGGTCATAATTCCAAGGAAAAATCACTTGGAATTTCAATTCTAACAATCTGTTTTGTATCTCTTTCTCAACATCCCTCTTATTTACTATGAATGGACCAATATGATTTTTTAGCTTAAACTGTGTTTTCTTTTTAAATGCCATAAAATGGATAGCATCAACATTCAATACCTATCTCAAATACTCCAGATCAAAGACTCTAATAGTAAAAAATTTAGGTAACTTATATGGAAGCAAATTGGATCCCAAGATTCTTAACTCAGTGTGCTTCTCATATAAGTATCAATCTCCCATTTTACATTCTTCTAACAATTGTAATATTCTTTTCATCTCCTCACTTACTCTTGGTTGCTCTAATTTTTGTAGAAAACTCATAGCTGGTCTAATAAATAAATCTGTGAAATCTATATAACTGTATTCATTTCCTTCCTTTCTCAACAATGATGTCCAAAAGATAACTGATAGAGGTTGGCCCTCTACATTCATTTTCTGCAATGTTATAGGGAGGTAATCTGCTTGTGAAAATAGGAACAAATGGAATAAATAGGAATAATACTTAAACACCCCTTCAGTGCGTAGCTTTTTCAACTGATGGTGTATGGAATCAACAATAAATCTGGAAAAATCAAAGATGACAGCAGGAGGCTGACCAGGAGACAAGGTGGATAAGAATCCAAGGATGGACTCATCAGTACACTCATCAGTGAAATATCCTAAGATGAAGGACAACATTAAAATAACATGTCTAGAACCCTCTAGGAATTTGGAAGTGGAATATGGAGGATTCAACTTTGGGATATCAACATGTCTGGGCATGAAGTTCTGGAAAATCATGAATCTTTTAGGGAAATCTAACCCTAAATATAATTGAGTCAGGGCTTCAATGGATAATGGGACTGCCCTAGGGTCGAATTGTAACTGCAACATTTCATTGATTGACTTAGCAATGATAGAAAAGAGAATTTCCCTGTCATTATTTATAATGGATCTTTGATCTGGGACATAATACTTCTGGCATAATATTACCAAGTCCTGACTAGGGTGTGTTAAAGGGATTACATACTTGGGTAGATTTGTATCCCAGAGAGGCATTTCTTCTTTGTCAAGGAACTTTTCATGACACCAGTTGTGTACTTCTAATAGAATGAATTCCACTTGAGGGTCTACAATTTTGTAATCTACATCAATCAAGTGGATGACTTCTTCAGTGGATACTGGAGGTTTAAGAGTATTAACAATCACAGTGGTCTTGGTAGTAATAGCAGGAGTAGATTTTGGGGTTCTTACTACTTCATATTTGGTAGGTTTGGATCATATAGTTTTAACAGGTTTAGATTCTCCAGCCTTAGGTGTGCTCTGTTTCTTGGTCATTTTTAGATAACTAAAGCAAGATTATATTGTTTGCAGTAGTTGAATTTATAGAAACAGAGGAAATTTAAGTGGATCTTTAACAATTTAGGAATCTGGGATATAAGGAATAGTTTAAGATAGAAAACACAATTTTTCTGAATGGATAGGACTGAAAAAAGGGATTTTTAGGTAATCCGTTGATTCAAAAATCTTTTCAAGCCGAGGATTTGATTTATAGGAATTAAAAGCCGAGGATTCGGCTTAAAAAAGAGGATTCTAAGACAATAACATTTTCTAGGGAAATTTTGACAGAGTTTGCCCTGATTTTGAGCGTTTTAGGGAAAAATTTTATGACTAATTTCTCTTTTTGAGGTGTATTTTAGCGAAAAGGACTTCAATTTTGGCTTTTCAGGCTTAAATAGTTGAATAATACCTGAACTGCAGGTATTTTGACAGTTGGACGGGTATTGGTGATGCTTTCGCTTGAATTTGGACTTCTGTTGATTAGTTGGAGCTGAAATAGTGTACTTTGTTATGTCAGCAGGGTATCTTGCTACGAAATCTGAGATTTCATGAATAAAATAGACTGACAAAGGTTTAAAATTAGGTCTTGGAAAGCTTTAAAGGGATAGGCAGAGTTCTGTTTATTAGTCAGGAGGAAAATAATAACAATAAGGTTTATAAACAAAGGTTTTAATCCTTATGCGTAAATCTTTAAAAAATGTCATTAATGCAAGTCAAATCATAGGCGGGAGGTTATTTTCGGTTTTTGACTGGGAAAACCATTGGTGGGTTTCGTGTTGGTAACAAGCAATAAGTGGTATTCCTTAAAATGAACGCAATGCAATGAACAAACACCACGTCACAGGAGGGTGAACAGTAAAAACCACTTGTTTCGCATTCATTTGGGCTGCAGGTGGGCGATTGATTTCTAAATGCGAAACTCATCCTCCACCGTTGGATCATTTGGATATGAGTGAATGGTTTATATTGCGTCAGGAGTTGTGGTTGGTAAGTATGGTGGGGCCGGGAATGACTTATGTGGGCGGAATGGATATATAAAACCTTTGTATCATTTTCTTTATAACCAAAGCTTTAATATATAGAATGATTTATATATATGTGGGGTATAATGCAAAAGGTTTTATCGGCAATGTTTATATATAAAGAGATTTTATATATATGGTTTAGAATGCGTGTGAGGCGGGATATGAAGTTAACCATGATAAAAAGGAGACTTTAACCTAAGTTTAAGTCTTATGCGAGGAAAATAATGATGTATTTACAAAGGCTTTGGGGGAATAAAGTTTATTTTGAATTAAAATTTATAATAAGCATGGAAGTATTTTATTTTATTATATATTTTATTAAACCATGAGGTCTTAATAACTATAGTGGGGCGGGATATTTAAATCTTGGTTTCTTTTAGACCAAAGGGGGTGTTTTTTGGGTTTTTAATTTAACATGTGGGCAATTAACTTTGGTCTAAAATCTTATAATAGTGGGTTTTAATGGGATATTATAAATAAAAGGATTTATATTAATAGGATAAGGTATTTTATAAGGAATTAATAAAATAAGTTAAAAATTAATATGATAGGGAAAATGGAATAGTCAATAAATACATTTGTATGATTAAGTAAAGTGAAAACCTTAAAGCAAGTTTAACATTTTTTGAATTCACCACTTTTACTTAGCATAGAGTGCTTTATGAGGGTTTATATGCTTTGTATAATGGAGGGAGTTAATAAAAGGGGATTTCATGTATCATTAAGTAAGAAAAGAGTTCTTATTCAAGATTTTGAGTTATGATGGGTGAATTATGGGTAAACAATGATAATTTGGGGATTATTATAGGAATTCAACACTTTCAACTAACAGTCATTAAGCCTTGGGTCCGGTCCCAACAGAAGTTAGAGAAATGCTCTGATCCTCTTTGACCGGAAGTATAGAATGCATAATAACTATAGGGGAAGAGAAATTAGTAATTTTTGCATGGTGAAAAGTATTTACATGATTCTCCCACTTCTTTCTACCTACCCAACTTTTAATCTAACATTTTTTCTTCCATTTTGCAGATTCATTTGAGCTAGAAACCTTGAACATTTTATTCTTTTGAAAGCAATAAAAACTATCTAAATCTACCTTATATCATCTGAGGGCTTAGATTAAACTGATGAGCTCCTCTTTATTCTCTGGCGATATACTAATTAGTCAGAATTAAACTGTCTGACTAATTTTTATTCACTATTCTACAACAATAAAATTGAAACATGACAAGTCAAGATTAAGCAATTAAACTCATCATGGATTATGGAATTTATTGACACTCTGCCATAATCATCTGTAAAAAGTAGTGGCATTTGGACTTGCACACTTTCATGTTTTATTTCTTTTTCTTTCGGGTATATTATTTTTTCTAAGTCCTTTGATCTTTCTTTTAGGACTTTTACCCTCTTTTTGATTTTCTATTTTTTTTTATTTTTACAAAATATGGGAAAACAACTTGCAGAAAGCAAGGTATGTACATATTTTTACAAGAATATCATAAGTGGAGTGTAAAAACTCTGGTAAACTTGAATAAGTATATATATTATAGATAAAAGATGAGATGATTACAAGTGGGGATCACCAAGGCTTTAAATACAACCTTCGGGTGTCCCTTGGCAAAGAGGCATGAACATTGATCATGCCCTTCCACATTAATAAACCTAAGACAACTATATTTAACTAATAATTAATAAATTATACATAACATTTCCCCTCTCTTAAAGATGCTTTGTCCTCAAAGCATACATAACGATGGGTGTTGCTAAGTAAATTCTTTATATTTCCAAGAGGCTTATTCTATGGGCAAATCCTTCCATTTGATTAAATATTCCATAATAACACGAGATCGTAGCATCTTTTCGCAGGTAGGTAGGATAATTTCGAGCTCCAAAATGATCCTTCCTTCATCATCCGAAATTGGGAGTCTCGTATTTTTCCACCACATATACCAATTATATGCTTCTCCTTCCATTTTCATGGAAGTGTGCTTAATTTTTTCGTCATCACTATTAATGTCATAAATCTCAAAATATTCTTCGGCTTTATTAAGCCATGCAACACTATTTTTTTCATTACTGTCAAACTTGGGTAGCTCGATTTTTTCTTTTCACTGATATGCTAATGGTGGAACGAGAAGGGGATATTGATTAGGAAATGCATTACAGAGCTGCTTATTTTGAGAATCTGCATTACTATCTTCGTGATGATTTGGGGAATAGGTTTTTTCCTGATGCTCTTCTAAGTTCCCTGAATCTACGGAATTTTTCTGTTGATTTTATTCCATATTAGGGGATATGGGTTGTTGTGTCTAACTTATCTTATCTATCTTATCATTTATCTTATCGAAGAATTCTGTCATCTTTTTCATTGCTTTGCTATGATTTTCTTTGGCCTCGTTATTATTTAGCCACATTTGTCTTCTATTTGATTCGTCATATCTTGAACCCTTTTGATATCGTTGGAGTTTCCTGCAACTGTACATTCGAGACCGACTAATATTTTGCCAAAGTCTTCAGAATTATTATTAATCTGTTTCTCAAGATCCAAAATTTTTTTTTGGAAATCGGCCATTGACATTGATAACGACATTGAACGCGTATGTGGTGGTGAATATTTATCTGCTAAATTTTTTCCCTTTTTTTATATATATAATAATAATAATAATAATAATAATTATTATTATTTTAATAATAATAATTATATATATATATTTTAATAATTATATAATAATAAATTATATATTATATAGTTATAAACTATTTAATTAACACCCAAGTGTTTTATGAATTGTGGGTGAATGGACGTGTTTGTTTGGGTTGAGGCAATTTTTTTGTGTAGAAATTTTAATGTTTTAACAATAGAATATACAACATGTTGGTGCAAGGCAACGAGTCAAAACAAAAAATGAATTTACGAAGAGGGAGGTGAGCATTTGATGATGGGACAAACAACGCAAAGCGATGGCAAAGGTCGCAGCATGGTAGTGGAGGCTAAGGGTGGTGTGAAGTTGAGTTTTGGTAGAAGATTCATATACGAGGGAACGACCCTTCCGGGTTACCAAATAAAACTGAACAGTGTTGGTGTCAGTGTTGTGGGCTGCAGAGTATGGCTACGGGAGCGCCGACAGAAGGAGAGGTGTCGGGGGGAAGCAGGAGTGGGACAGCAGGACGACGGGGAGTGGATAGGACATACTACGAAAGGGGAGTGGAAGATGCAGGGAGACGATGGAAAGGAGGGGAGAAGATGGTGGGGGAGGGCGCTACAGGTGGCGGGGAGGACAGCAGGAAGTGGCCGAAAGGCAGCGGGAATGGGAGCGGAAAGGAGGTCGGAAGGACGCGGGGACAGCGGAAAGGGTGCAGAGATGGGAAGGGTGGTCAGGAGGGCTGGCGGAAAGACAGCAGAAAGGGTAGGGTAATGGGGGTGACGGAGTAGGGGAGACGACGGGGAGAGGGTGGGTGTGTGGAGGGAGGCTACGAGAGGCAGGGAATGGTGGGGATGGGGGTTTCCAGAGTGTGGTGAGGGGAGCGGAGTGTGGTGAGCGTTGGGGACGGAGAACGGGTGAGCATGGGGATTAGAGTGGGTAGGAGTGTTGGGAGGGGCCGAGGGGTCGAGAGTTGAGGGATAGAGAAGGGAATGGGGAGAGGCTGAGGGCCAAGGGGTAGGGGGATGGGTAGGAGTGAGGGGGTGAACAAATATTGAACAGCAGGGATAAGTCAGTGAGTGGAGGGGCGTGGGAGAAAAATAATGGTAGGGAATAGCGGTAGAGAAATATGAAAAAAATAAATAAATAAATAAAACAAATATCGTTGCCCACGAACACCCAATTTTTAGACAATTCTGGAATTTTCTTGTAATTCCTTAATTCCTTTGATGATCACATAAATCCTGAAGAGTGACTGCTCTGATACCAATGGAGTGTAAAAACTCTAGTAAACTTGAATAAGTATATATTATTATTGATAAAATATGAGATGATTACAAGTGGGGATCACCACGGCTTTACATACAGCCTTATGGTGTCCCTTGGCGAAGAGGCATAATTGTTGATCATGGCCTTCCACATTAATAAACATAAGACAATTATATTTAACTAATAATTAGTAAATTATACATAACAATAAGTCAATTCCAAATTATGAATCCTATACTTATAGGACCCTAATAGCACCCTACACAGGAATCTCCTAAAATGGCTGGGAAAACCAATAACGTGTCTCTGGAGAGGAAGAGGAATATCATCCGTCGATGTCTCTGGGATATCTATAGTCAAAATCTCTAGGTCGTGCTCCAAGTGAGTAAGGATTTCTGGTGCCAGATTTTGTGGCTGTACAACACGCTTTATTGGCTTCCTTTCGAAGTGGCGGAGAGTAGCTGGCCTTCGTGGACCAACATCTGAATTTAAAATTTTGTTATCAGTATTGGACGATAAAAAAACAAAATAAAAATTAGAGTTAAAACACATCAAAATGATTCCACCTAATTCATCCCATTGTGCCCCTGAAGGTAAGGACATCTCAGGATCACCTCAGAAATCTATGCCTAGATACGGGAAATCCTCAATAGAAAATATTTGGTTCTGTAGCCAATGAAAATATGCGGGAGTGAGTTGAACTACCACACAACTTTCCCCACCATGGTGGGCCATCAGTGCAACCCAGCGTACCATACGAGGCTCTCTAGATTCACCAAAATCAACAGAGATCAGCTGAAGGGTGAGGGATGGAATCCTCTCCAAAGAAAAAGATACCAAGACAGCACCATACCCAAATTTTTTCAACTTTCAGTTTTTTTCTCTAGTCAATGGACCTTTCATATTGGGCAACACCCCTTCACACCAATTTAAAATGATACATCTATAGCGCTCAATTGTTGTTTGCATTTGAGACTTGGTAGCCACATGTGGAGTTGCGCTGCCACACAATCGGGTGACAGTGAACGTAATGAATTTAAGATCAAGACGTAGGATAGTCTTTATATCTATACGGTTAACTTTGGGATCAGGTTCTTCACTGCAGAACTCTTATTTATAGCTAGTAATAGGCAGACCACCTTGCCTAGCTCCAAACAAAGAGATATGTTCACCTCTTTTGGATAAACCAATGAGAAAGTAAATGTATTCAAGCTCAAGTTCTAGCTTGTGATCACCGACGATAAAACATTCTTCTTGGACGTCCCATTTTTTCACCATCTAGGTCATTAGTTCCACTTGTGCCCTCATGCCCTAAATTGCCCAGAATTTATACAATCCATAATTTCTCATCACACGCATTGTGGCCGGATTATTCATGGTCGCATCGTCTACCTCTTCGTGCTCGCGCTCTCTCCACTCCAACATTGTGGAATAATCTGCAAATGGACACATTTGAAGGTTAGAAGCTTTTAGAGCGAGGATTTTTAGCCATTTTTGAGAGAATTTAATAAATTTCCTTTTCTCACGGTGCCTCCGCAGTTTTTATATAGAGACAGTGTGGACCTCCGCACGCGCCCTTAATAAAAATTGTGGTAGCTTGATAATTTTCCTTTGGGAATATTATCGTGGTCCGCAGGTAACCAATAGATGACTCGTGACCCCCAAGAGCGAAATTTTAAACTTTTTTTCCCATCAAAAAATGATTTCAAAGCCAAAAAGGAGAATTCAAATGGATGAAAATAAAGAGAAGAGTGTTGTAGATTACCTAGATTCGACGATTTTCAATTTGAGCGATCAGCTCTCCCGTTATCACCTCCAGAATAATTTTTTTTTGCCAAAAGCTCTCAACTTTCAACTCTGAATACAAAAGGTGAAAATGACTTTGTTGAACTAATTTTTATCAGATTTTTTGAATAAATAAAATATTATTTTATCTATTTTCCACTTTAAAAAGTTATTTTTCAAAAAAAATTTACTTATTGGAAAGATATATGTTTAATTTTTCGAGTTTATGTGCAGAAAATAGGTTTTTCGGGTGAAAAGAATTATTTTTATGATGAGTACACTTTTATCACTTTTTCAAGCTCTTTAAAATTACAAAAAAGCAAAACCCTAGAGTTCTCTTTTAAGCCCTTTTCAAACTCTCTAAACATGAAAAGATTGCCGAGTACTTGACTATTCGAACTTGTTAAAGGAAATGAATATTCATCCTTTCAGTATAAGTTTACCCCTTTTACGAACTGAAGTGGACTATTTATGAAAAAGGTATACGTTGACTAATCATGGTCAATAGAGTTCTCTCCTGCAATATTTTATCCCTTTTCGGGCTTGAGAGACTAAATTTACGAAAAGGTACACCCACAGAGTTTTCTTAAGTTTTTCGTCTGACTCCCTAAAATTGAAAAACACCGAGTTTCACCTATACTGGACTCGTTAAAACTTAATAGTAAAGAACCTATCGATTACAAATACGAACGAGCCACTCCTTCTTAGGGTTTGCTTTTAATACTAAGATGGACTCATCTAAAGGATGATCTTACACAACAAGCAAATGTTATCCTCCTTAAGCTTGTGAAAAATAAAGAGGTACTCGCCAGAAATAGTGGGGGAAAAGAGAGAAAATGAATCCAGTTGTCACACTTTGTTTGAAAAATAAGTATACTACTCTTGAACATGACACTTTTCTCACACTCATACCTGGGTTGGGAAAATCCTTTGGCCAACAGTTAATCAAACCACATTGAAAGTATTTAGCGGGTTTTTGGGTATTATCTTTAGGTTAATTGTCACCAAGCAAACATTTGTCTCCATTCCCGTTGACCATCCCTGATTCAATCCTTGCAAATATTTTTTCAAAACTTGATCTAATGGTTTTGTGTCGTGGGATTTCTTACGAAGGGTCACTTTCTATCGATGACAGCTCATCATATAGAAATTTGATCGAGAATCCTATCAGTACCTTGGGATCTACATGCCCTAATGATAGGTTTCTCGCCTTCGACGACAGGTTGCATCATTGACGTTTGATCGAATTATTCTGTGAAGTTCTCGACTTCAAATAATTCATTCACACTTCATGGATTGTACTGAGTACTTTGAGATCCATTGTCATTATTGGTGGTTTCTCTAACACTTGTTAATAGTTCACATCATTGACTGGTAATCAAGTGGTTTCTACCATGTTCGACTTCGACACAATAAATCATATGGGTATAATCGTACTAGTTCGGGAAGCGGAAATCAAGACCCTAGATCTAGTTTCCACCATTCAGGCTACGACGAGTTTTATTATTCATGATTCAATAGACTACTTATGACAGATGGCTGCATCCATGCTATGTCTACTATTGATGTAATTCTAAAATCATTTCTGTATCAGAACATGTATTTAGTTTTGATCTGAGTATGGGAATGCCTACCTCAGCGATGATATACATATATATGTTTGCATTGAATGTTTTTATAGGTTTCAACTGGTATGCCTGCAACCCAATCCTCGGAATGATAAAGCACTTCATTCTTCAGAATTACTTCAGACTTCGTGCTTTAGGGGGCAATCTGTTACACTAAAATTTTTCACCATGACATTTAAGTTGTATATATGGGCTCATCATTACCTATATTATGCTCCCTTAGAGGTCCAAAATCACAAAATTCCTTAACCAAGTCTTGGAATAGGAGAAAATCTGATTAAAACCCTAAAGTGCCTAGCTCATCTCTTTTCCTAGTCATTTCCTATGGTACCATAGTTTCTTTCTCTATAACCTGTAGCACATCCCACACGTTCTTCTTATTAAAACTGCTGACCCCCGTAAAAGGTAAAATAAAAGAAAAATTAAGCTCTAGAAGCCCATCAAGTCAAATATTCTCTCAGCTGGAGGCTTCTAGAAGCGTCATCAGGTTGAGCTTCGTCCCTTCATTCATGAACCTCTATCCCTTCATTAATGGAGATTATCCCTTGGTATTTGGGGCTAAAATCCCTTTATGAGAGGAATTTATCCCCCTCTTTATGGAACTGAAACTTCCCTCATTCTCCTATAAATTGAACTCATATTTCAGTCTCAAAGGTACTTAGAACTTGGTTGTTTTGAGGTTAATTGCTGAAGAAATCATACTCTCTATACTTGGTATCATTGACATGAGAACGATCACATAGTCATGTCCATAGTTTCATGCTAGTTCAGAGAGGAGAAGGCTTGCCAAACCAAAGGGAAACGACTGTTCAGGACCCTGGAAGAACCTGTATAACATCAAGGCGACAAGGTTGTAAGGTTACTTCTTATCATACAAGTTAATACAAATGGATTCTATTTTCTCATTAAGTTGTTCAAGTATCTCTTTGAGTAATTTAATTCATGGATTCCTTAATCACTAAGATAGATTAGTGTTTCTGAATTATTATATCTTGTAAGTCCTTTTAATCTTTTTTCCTGTCTTTGATTTCAGGTCTTACATGCTAAATTGACCTCTTTTGGAGTGACTGGATTGAGGATTACAACAAGCGTTGGACTTTAGGTAGGATTATCTCTTCATACGTAGTTAATTCATAATTCTGAATCATAATGATCTAGAGAAAATGGTTTATATTTGGTTGTTTACTTTTAGATATGCTTAGGGTACTAGGGAGATCGTTCTTGTCTGCAAGAAGGATTTATCCATCTAAAAACAACACTTCGAACTCATGAGGGTCATTATTAAATTGTTTTCATGCCTTTCTGCCTTACTAATGCACCTTCTCTATTTCAAGGGTTGACGAATTCCATTTTCAAACCATTACTGAAGAAGTGTGTGTTAGTATTTTTTGAATATATACTAATCTAAAACATGTCTTGGAAGGATCATGTTCAACATGTTGACAGGGGGCTCAGACTATTGGAGGAGAAATAATTATATGAAAAAACCTCCAAATTGTTTTTTGGAGTACAAGAGGTAGAATATCTGGGTGATATTGTATCTTACAAGGGTGTTAATGTAGACCCTAACAAAATTAAAGCCATTAAGGAATGGAAAGTCCCCACAACCCTAAAGCAATTGCGAGGATTTTTCCAGTTAAGAGGGTATTATTGCAAGTTTGTTAAGAAATATGGGAGAATAGCAGTACCTCTAACGAAATTTTTGAAGAAATATGCATTTTCATGGACTCGTGAAGCAACTAGGGGATTTGAATATCTTAAAGAGAAAATGTGTGAAGCGTCGGTCTTAGCTACGCCAAACAAAAAAAAAACCTTTATTGTGGAATGTGATGCCCCAGGAAATGGAGTTGGTGCTATTTTAATGCAAGAAGGAAGACCCATTTCTTTTGAAAGCGATCGAATCAAAGGAAAATATTTACAAAAAGCTATTTATGAGAAGTAAAGGTTGGAAATAGTACATGCACTAAATAAATAGTGACCTTACCTAAAGGGAAGACACTTCAAGGTAAAAACTTATCATGGTAGTTTTAAATTATTTTTGGAAAATAGAATATATTCAGAAGAGCATCAAAAATGGGTCACAAAGATTGTGGGTTATGACTTTGAAATCATCTAAAAAAGGGAACCTAAATGTTTTTGGAGATGCACTCTCAAGAAAGGATTAGGATGTGGAAGCATTGCTTTGTGCCATTTCTATTATCCAACCAGATTGGATAACCAAAGAAAGGGAGGAATGGAAGAATGATGAAGAAGTGTGGAGACTCATTTAAAAGTTATAGGAAGATACCAATATATCTGATACATTTAGTTGGAAAAATGATTCCTTATGGGACAAATATTACTTATATCTTTGTAAGAATTCCCAACTAAAAGAAACTATTATTTTGGAATTGCACACCTCTCCCTTAGGAAGACACTCAAGATTTTTAAAAACTTAGCACAGGGTGAAGAAATACTTTTTTTGAGATGGCCTTAAATCTGATATTCAAAATTTTGTGGTGGAATGTTTGGTTTTCCAACAAAATAAAGTTTAGACAATTAAGACCCGAAGTCTCCTAGAACCTTTATCCATTCCATGTTAACGTTAGGAGGAGGTTTCAATGGATTTTATCAAAATTTTACCTAAGTCCAAAGGAAAGAGTTTCATCATGGTGCTAGCTTATAGACTTGACAAGTATGCACAATATTGTGCATTATATCATCCATTCAAAGAGATTATAGTTGCAAATGCATTTATGTAAAAAATTCAAAAGCTACATCGAAACCCAAATATTATTTTAAGCGATAGAGGTCCCATTTTCACAAGTAATGTTTGGAAGAAATTATTTTCTTGTTTGGGTACTCAACTATCTCATAGCTCATCTTATCATCCTCAATCTCATGGGAAATTGAGATAGTGAAAAAATGTTTTGAAGGATATCTTCGTTGCTTTATATCTGATAAAAAAACATAATCGTTGAATTGGTTACCTCTGGATGAATGGTGGTATAACAATTAATTCCACACTACAACAAAAATTACACCATTTATGGCACTTTATGGATATCATCCACCGTCCATCACATCATCTTTAAGAGAAAATTCTAAAGTTCAAGCAGTGGAAGATCACATCGAGCATCAACAACAAGTTCTCCAACTCTTAAATGATAACTTAAATTTGGCACATAATCAAATGAAACAACAAGCATATCAACATCGCACTGAGAGAAGTTTTGATGTAGGCAACTTTGTATTTTTACGTGTATAACCATACAAAAAAAATTCCCTTAAGCGAGCTAAGAAGAATAATAAATTATCACCAAAGTACTATGTTACTTACAAGGTGTTGCAAAATATTGGTACTATGTCATACAAATTGGAGCTTCCTGCATCTTCCTGAGTGCACCAAGTTTTCCATGTTTCATGCTTAAATAAGGTTATGTGTTACAAACTTCCAGTTCAAACAATATTGCAAGAAGTTGATGAGAAAGCAAAAATCGTATTGGAACCTAAAGTAGTCACTGAAAGAAGAACTGGACAGCTACAAAATCGATCAATTTCAGAGTATCTCATTAAGTGGAATAAGTTACCCATTGAAGATTCCACATGGGAGGATTGGAATTTTATACAGAAGCATACATAACTACTCAAGCATTGAGGAAAACACTTTTTTGAAGGAGAGGGGGATCTTAGGTCCCTATATTAGTAGTGTAGTACCTTATTACTATTAGTGTAGCCCTCTTATTTTTATCGTTGTGCCCTTATATTATTATTTTTAGGTTGGCTAGGATTATATTGTGATCCCATGGACTCCTATATATATAAAGGAGTTTTTTTTATTTGTATCATCGAATAATTGTTCATTTATGTAACGTAAAGGAGCTTTCCCATTGAAGTGGCTTATTTCTAAGCCATTGATCTTTATTTTCTTGTAATTTTTGAGCTGTTTTCATAACAATTTACTATCCGAAAAAATTAGGTCAACTCAATCTCTGAATCACTACTTTCAGGATAAAATCATAGGTAAATGTCCCTGTGGTTTGTTGGATTCCATAAGAGAGGAAAATAAACTACACATACAACCAAACAAAATTGATCCCCGCAAACCTCCCTGAATGCCTCCCTAAGACTAAGAAAAACTACTCCACCATTAGCACCAAGGAGAATTATACGTATCATCCTGTGTATACTAGGAAAAATGCCCTATTTCATCATCATCAAGTAAGGGAAACTCATGCCAAAAAAACTAATAACGAACCCTCAAATCCCTCCTCTAGTTGGAATCACTTGCTGCCACTAAATAAAACAGAAAATGGGGGGATTCTTATTCATGTTCTTATCTCCCTCTACTCGCCTGAATTCAAACCTTGATCTCAAGCTCTCCTACCATCTAAAAACTTGGTGACAACTGCGAAGGAAGCTCAAAACCACTTGCTCTTAATCATCATCAAATATCCTATTGGATTTGTTCTTCCCATTTTTCTTCTTCTCATAATGGAAACGCCACCTGTGATGCACCTCTTCTTTAGGAATAGTCATTTCAAGAAGGGTATATTGTCTGGGAAACTTAGGTTTGGTTACAAGCACTGCAGTGAGGCGATATCCTACGAGAAACCTAGCAGTAGGAAATTTAAATTTAGTTGATAACGAGGAGCCATTTTCATTCACAACGTTGCCATTTTTCCTTCGAAGTGGAGCTCTCCTTCCTTTCAAACTTCTTCCTTTTCATTACACTCCCATTCTCGAAGGGCGAGGTTTTTATTTTTGCGTTCTTGTTCCTTGTTCGCTTCACTGGAGACATTATTTATAGATCTATATACTAGTAGAATAAAAAAGGTGATAAAAGATGAGGGAAAATATCATGCTTATATTTTCTCTTTATATTACCTTATATTTTTTATATGAACATGTCTTATAAATAAACTTAAAAATATCTCAAAATTAATTATTAAAAATTACTATGAATAGTATTTATTATTATAAACATGAGTTTTCTTAAATTATAAAATTTAAGTAACAATGAAGGGAAAATATCATCCTTATATTTTATTTTTATAACACCTTATATTTTCTATATGAACATGCATTATAAATAAAATTACAAATATTTCAAAAAATATATTTAAAATTAATATGAATAGTATTTATTATTATAAATCTTAGTCTTCTTAAATTAGAAAATTGAAATAACAAGGAAGGGAAAATATCATCAATATATTTACTTTTTATAACACCTTATATTGGTTATATGAACATGTATTATACAAAAACTAAAAATATTTCAAAATTAGTTATTTAAAATTAATATGAATGGTATTTATTATTATAATTATTAGTTTTCTTAAATTATAAAATAGAAAAAATAAGGAAGGGAAAATAGTAATAATAATTATCATCTAATTTTAAGGTCATAATCAAGCTAGACACCAAATTGGTATATGACAGCCCCTTGTTTGTGGGATAAGAGACCCACATTCGTGCAACGATTTGACTGCTAAGTATACAAAGGCATACATACTCTACCCCCTATGGTTTTGAACCTGTGACCTCTTAGGAGGAAACACATGCTCTTAACTATTTATATTTGTATTATGAACATGTATTATAAATAAACTTAAAAATATTCCAGAATAAATTATTTCAAATTAATATGAATAATATTTAAATTGTTATAAATATTAGTTTTCTTCAATTATAAAATTGAAATAACAAAGAAGGTAAAATATATAGAATTATTGGTTTTTTATTAATTTTTTAATGTCAATTTTGTTAACTTCCAAACCAGAAAACATATTTGAATTTGATAGAGTTTATTCCAGTCTTTCACCTATCACTTGGGAGACCCAACCACAACCAAAATTGTACATTTCTAAGGGACACAAAAGAAAATTGAACAATAGAAAAAGCAACCAAAAAAAAAAAAAGCTTATACTAATATAGTGGTATATATTGCCATATACGTAGTTGGTTACAAAGAGAGATACGTAAACGTGATACATCATGAAATTAGGGGAGGAGTTTCGGATACAAGCCAATCACTGGGATAACGTTAGATTGGTCTATTGAGGGTTTAGAAACTATTCGAGGAAAGTTGAGATACTTCTTCATCCATTCGAGGTTGCAAAACATAATTTCCAGCCTGCAATCATAATGTTTAATGTGTCCATGCATGTGATCCTTGGTTTCTAACATGTCCCTCCTAAATGTCCAATAACGTGCTCCCTAAGAGGAACTTCATATTTCAGCATTAATCTATTATTTGCATATACTATTATCTCTTCCTCCTGTATTACATTTTCCGGGATCCATCATGTCCTCTCTACGAATACTTAAGGTTCTGAGATGGAAGTTCTCTGAGAAGAGGCTTCCCCGTCAGACCTTTTCAATTCTTCCTAAGCCTACATAATAATTTTCTTATTGTATCTAGTTGTAAATCTTGCCACTCTATTACGTAAACGAGAGTTTCATCTATTGTCTCTCTCCTCATAATATTCCACCCTTATCCTCACTTGGCTTCTTAGTCTCGGTATTGGGAATACATCTCTAGGGCACTAGACTAAAAAATCAAAGTTATTCTATATTGCAAAGGCTTCTCTCCTCCTAATATACCTCACCTATAAGTTCCCAGATTCTACAAAGTATGTGGCCTGTAAACTGGCTAGAAGGGGATCCTATTTAAGAAAGTAAACACCAATTGATGTCTCTTCCAAACTCCTATCTTTAATGGCTTCCAAACACTAATTATTTATCGCTTTGTTTAACCACAAGTTGCACCACCCAGGGTTTAGAACCTGATATATAAAATAACAACACAACCTCCACCCAATTGACACAAATTCAAGAGGACAAGGCCACAACCTCCTCCCAACCCATGCCAAAGGATGATAATTGCTATATCATTTAAAGAATATGACATCCCATAGTGATAAAAAATTTCCTCCGCCCATTATACTTCCCAACCATACCCAACACCACCAATACTTGGTAAGGATAACAACACCAAAATAAATACAACAATAACAAAATAATATACACCCATGAAATTACAGAATAAATACAATTCAGTAGAATCCCACTACATAAATTCTAAGTGAACTTCCACTTCCACTTCGTTCTTAATAAAGAATAAAAAAATAATAGGAATTTTCTTTCTTTCCTCAACAACCGAACAAGGATATAGCAGGTCCCTGAAAGGATTGGTGAAAGAATGAAACAGCACATAAATACTAAAAAAATATGTCAATTTCAGAAATATAAATTAAATACATAAAATAGAAGGAGGCTTTGCCGCCATTGTCTGAACCGCTTAGTAAGTTTCCATTTGGTTTCCCACTCTCTAGACTAAAGACCGTGTGGTTCACATTCCATGTGAGATGCTCACTCAAAAAGGAGGAATTTCTAGACTTAAGCTTCCCCACAATATGTATGCACCAATCTTCCTTGCCACAGTACTCTTAGCTCTGTTTGATCCTCTTCGCTGCACTGCCTCCTTGCACTCCTCCGTCTAGAATTCACACCAAACTTTCGCTAGCACTCTTTAGGTACCAACATCCCACTGATGTATAATTAGACTCATGTATAGCGTCAATTCCATTCTCCTTGCATGCGTAGAGCAGGTCCTCTTAGTATTTTGGTGTCGCTTCATCTGGCGCAAGGATGGTAGAATTATGATTGCTTGCATGTTTATTACATTTGGTGGGGGCGTGTTGCCACATCCCCTTGGCTACAGGTCATGGGATAGTGGCAACCCATCCCGCGTCCTTCCACTTTTGTCGCTAATCACCCCATCTAGGATACTCCATTCTCATTATTAAAAAAAAAAAATATTGTATTTCAATATATTTGTTACTTTTAATAATAAAAATTTATAAAAATATTATAATTGTAATTTACGTAAATATATTAAAAATGATATTAATAAAACTCAAAATAATTATATCAATTTGTTAAGTGAAACGACAAAAAGAATTAAGAGTTATTCAATTTAATTTTAAAATATATTGATTTAAAATAATTTTAAAACGTAATGATTTTAAAAATATTGTATACTTCATAAATAGAATTTTAGAAAATAAAAAAATATATATATCGTTTTTTAATAAGTGGAGGAAAATTAGGTATGTTTTGTCGGTAATACACGGAGTAGAATTTAAAGACAAAATAAATATTTTATCTTAAATAATTATATTTTTATTTGAATTATTTTAAATTAAAATCTAAAATTATTTTAATCGTCTTTAAATTTTAAAATTATTAAAATGCAAGGTTGTAGTTTCACATTTAACATCCCATCGTAGTACAATTATGCAATCGAAGTGGTCAAGTTTGTATGGTGAAAAATATCATGCAATGAGGCGCATCATTTTCATGGAAATTTTCAAGGGATAAATAGTTTCCATCTGCGAATTTTCATATATATATTATTTTCTAAAATCCTTCGCTCAATTTTTTTAAAATAAAAGTGGCAAAGATTTTTACAAACTACATAGAGCTTTAGAAATTTTAATGTTTTTCAAAATATCACCAACTATTTTATGGTTGGAATTTTAAGGATTAGTATGATTTAATAAGGCTTCTACATTTTGAGATGCCATGTGTATGGATACTCTAGATTTTGCATGGTTTTCTTTTGCGTCAATATTACTCGAGATTTTCTAGGGTTTTCTTTTGCATCTTCCAAATATCATACTACTTCATTGATGAAATGCTTTAGAATATTTTTTGTGATGTATTTGTTTATTTAGCATTTTTGTTTTATCATATTGAAAAAAAAATTATTGTTTAATATTTCATGATTTAGATTAATTTAACTAATTATTATTTTGAATTTCATAGTCATTAATTTAATTATAATTAATTATTTTATTTTTTTACTAATATGATAACTATAACTATTTCCAAAAGGGGTTGGATACATGGCATAAATTCATGAGTTTTTCATAACAAGAAAAAATCCAATTTGTGGTAGAATGTGTGGTTGCACATCAAAACTCACCCCATGTCATTCAATTAAATGATCGATTGAGTTTATCTATTTTATTCAGTTTAAATTCCCACACACCAAATTATCTAGTTTATTCAATTTCAATTCCCATAGGTTACAACTTTCATTCGATAACCTTCATATCAGATCATCCCATTATGTTCGACAACCGCTGTATCGGATGAAGGTGTAAAGAGACAAATAATGAATCATCATTCCAACGCCTAGGACGGAAATTTCGCACTCTCTCACCACGCCATATGCGGTAATATTTATCTTTCAACTTATACTTAAATGCATATTTCTCCTTTACAAATGAATGAAATAAATACTTTTCCCCTTTTATTTACTGCAATGAATATATATGGGTTAGGCACCTTCATACTGTAAATGTGAATATAAAATTAGTAAGGAAGAGAAAGAGATGTTCAGTGAAATTGAAGGTGGAGTATCAATCACTCACCTTAATTATCCTCTATCACGCCTTTCCATGGTCGATAGCATTGAACATTTGGGAATCGATAGGAATTTCAAAACGGAGATAAAATGAGTGCTGGATTATGTTTATAGGTCAACCCCCATAGCCCTATTATAATTATTTATTTCAACTTTTATTGGTTAAAATATCATTTAGAATGGTATATTAAGGTCAGGTTTATAGGCCTAGTAATGGCTCATTGATAGTCTCAAGTACCTAGATTATTTTAACAGAGATATCTAGCCTCAGTGTAAATGGTAAACCTAGAAGTATAGTTAGTATCTCCTTTTATGGTATCGAAACATGGTTCTTTGAATAGGTTATTGCATTCATACACATATTTGGAGCCAACCCAGATCATTAAAAAGTGGAAAATCCAAGTCTAGGATATAAAAAATGTTTAAATAATGCCTCCGGGATAAAAAAAAATCAACTCCTTGCATAGCAAATCCATCTCATGAGAAATTTTGTCAAATAATTCCCTGGAAGTCGAAATAAATACACAAAAAGTTATCTATTGATCGAATGAAGGAATGACACAAGTGATCAGATCGTGTAGGAATTGAATTGAACCACAATAAATTCTAGCTCATGACAAAAGCAAAGGTATCACGAAGGTATTTGTATTCGATTCTTTTATAGTGTGTTCCACCTTGAATTTATTTCATGACCAATTCATGATAAAACATATAACATAAAACAAATCTAATGAGTGTGACTTAACAATGAAGGACCTATTGTTGGATAAATTTGGAGTCACCTACACCCTTAGCGCAGCCCATGTTGAAGTTCAAATCTGGTGTGACTTCCAAATCTGGCATATTAAATTTAAATTTACGAAAACATAGTTAAGTAGTTTTCAATGCGGGTTAAGAACAAAGTCAAGTTTTATTTGTGTTTCATGTAAGCTTTGTGATACAGTAGTAACACCATAAACTACATGAGACAAAAAAGAGGCAGAGGTTTGCATCAAATAAATGGATAGAAAAAATAAATAAATACCCAATCTTCCAACAATAAGAATGCTTATAAGTATAAAATTGAAAGAGACACCTCTGATACGAGCAAAGAATTTCTTCTACCATTGGCACTTTGAATTTCTAATCACCAACAATTGTTGTTACCCTTTGCTTCACCTCCCTTCAACCACAAACCAGCCAAACTACATCGATCAACACGAAGCCCTAAAATGGAAACATTGTTCCATTATTGAATCTTCCTAGCCATTGATATCGTTTTGCGGAGCAAGATGTTTGTGATGTTTTGGATGATGCAATTAGACTATCTTACTCAGGAAATATCTCAGGTATCCTATATTACCACTACTGTCAAATTGACCCCATCCAACATGCATATGCCTCTGTCTATGTTTGATGAGCTTCTCATTAAAAGAGAACCTCAACCGTTGAGTACCTTTACGATCCAAAAACATTAGCTCTAATCAGTCGATGAATCACTACTTTCGGGTTAAATCAGAAGTAAATGTCCCTGAGGTTGGTTGGATTCCATAGAAAAGGGTGAGAAATTGGAGATAAAACCCAGAAAAATTGATTCTTGCAAACCTCCCTGAATGCCTGCTTAAGAAACACTGCTCCACCATGAGCACCAAAGAAAATTCTTTGTATCATCTCGTGTATACTAGGGACTAGCACAACGACATTTACCAATATGGTTGATATACGCCGATAGAAGTGTAAGACATCTACAACCACATTACTAAATGTGTTTGATATACGCTGATAGATATATATCTAAAACATTAATAATTATTATATATATCTAATTAAAAGCTAACTATTTCTCTCTCATGATTAATAACTCTATAAATAATCCCAACTATTTATTTTATATTGATATATTTATAGTTATTATATTGATATTATATTATATATTAATATAATACTATATTATTATATAATATTATAGTAATATTCTAATAGTTATTTATCAAACTCTAATATAATTAAAATACAACATGAAATAATATTTTTTATTGTAAATAACTACTATATATTTATTAATATAATTTTCAATAGCTTTTATATACATAATGAGAACATATTAATAGTATTAACTATAGATATGGAATATATTATATAAATAACCCAATAGTATTTTAATGAATTAACCTATAAGATTATTATTATAAATAAAAAAGAGGTATATAAATAAGCTTAAGGGATTAATATTATACATTCAAGGCATTAATAAACCCTATATAGTATTAATATTATAAATCCAAGTGATTATGTTATAAAACTAGGGGATTAGTATTAAATATAATATAGTATTAATATAAAAAATAAAATAATATTATATATATATATATATATATATATATATATATATATATATATATATATATATATATATATACTAAAATCCCAATATTATAAAATGGAGGGATTAATATTATAAAACCAAAGGATTAACATTATAAATCCAAGGGATTATTAATATTATAAACTTTTTGGATTAATATTATAAACAAAAGAGATTAATAGTATTGCAAGTCCTTGGAATTAATGTTATAAACCGAAGGGATTAATAAATAGAAAGAATTATTAATATAATAAATCCAAAGGATTAATATTATAAACCATTTTGATTAAATTTTTAAACGGAACGGATTATTAATATTATAAACCAAAATGATTAATCAACCCAAGGGATTAATATTATAACTCCTTGGGATTAATAAACCCAAGGGATAATTAATATTACAAACCCAAAGGATTAATCTTATAGACCCAATGAATTAATAAAACCAAAATATTATTATTGTTATAAACCAAATGGATTAATATTATAAACACAAGGGATTATCAAAACCAAGGGATTAATATTATAAAATAAGTTTGATATTATAAAAAACCCACTAGGGTTAATGTTATAAACATTATAAAGCAAAAGGATTAATATTATAAATCCAATGTATATAAACCCTAACATAAATATTATAAACCCTAAAATAAGCATGGTTAATTGTGGTTTACCATGGTTGATTTTCATGTGAAGCTAATCTTTGTCACAATGTGATGTTGGACCATGGTTCACCATGGTTGATTTTCATATTGAGACAATCTTGGTATAATGTGACATTGGACCATGGTTGACCATGATTGACCATGGTTGATGACGATTAAGAATGGAAAAATATTGTTGACAATTGATTACCATTGTTGATGATGGGTTGCGATGGTTGAAATTTTTTTATTTCTATAGTGAGATAATATTTGACACAATGTGACATTATATAATCGTTCACCATTGTTGAACATGATTATAAACCCTGCATATTTATATTAAACTCAAGGATTAATATTATAACCACTATGAATAATATTATAACCTAAGTATATGAACCCTTAGATTAATAAGCCCAAGATATTGATATTATAAACCTAATGGAATAATAAACTTGGGAGGTTAATACTAAAATCCCAAGTGATTATAAACCCAAGGGAATAATATTAAACCAATAGGATTAATATTATAAACCCAAGGTAAAAAAAAAACCCTAAGATAAATATTTTAAACCCGAAAATAAGCATGGTTAACTATGGTTTACCACAATTGATTTTCAGATTGAGACGATCATTGTCATCATGTGACGATAGACCATGGTTGATTTTCATATTGAGACAATATTTGTCACAATGTGACATTGGAGGATTCTTAACCATGATTTACCATGGTCAAATATGATTGACAATGGTTTTCCATTATTGATTATTGTTTACCCTTGTTGACCATGGTTTATGATGGTTGAAAATGGTTCATTTTCATATTGAGACAATATTTGTCACAATGTGATGTTGGACCATGATTGATCAAGGTTGATCATGATTATAAACCCAAGGAATTTCTATTAAAACCAAGGACTAATATTATAAATCCTATGAATAAAACCAATGGTTTACCACATGGTTGAGTATGGTTGACCATGGCTTATTTTCATATTGACAAAATATTTGTCATAATACGACGTAGGACCATGGTTGGCCATGACTATAAACCAAAGTTATTTATATTAAAACCTATGAATAATATTATAAACCATATGAATAATATTATACCCTATGTATATGAACCCTTAGATTAATAAACACAAGGGAATAATACAATAAACCCAAGGGAATAATAAACCTAAGTTGTTAATACTAAAATTTCAAGGGATTATAAATCCAAGTGAATAATTTTACAGTCCAAGGGATGAATATCATAAATCTAAGCTAAATAAACCCTAGTAAAAATATTTTAAACCCTAATATATATATTGTACACCTTAGAATTATCATGTTTGACCATTGTTGATTTTCATATTGAGACAACTAAGGGGATTAATATTATAAACAAAAGGTAAATAAACCCTAAGATAATATGATAAACCCAAGGGAATAATAAACCTAAGTTTTTAATACTAAAATTTCAAGGGATTATAAACCCAAGTGAATAATATTATAGCCAAGGTAATGAATATTATAAATATAAGCTAAATAAACCCTAAGACAAATATTTTAAACCCTAAGATATATATTGTAAAACTTCCTATTATAATGGTTGACCATTGTTGATTTTCATATTGAGACAACCAAGTGGATTAATATTATAAACCCAAGGTAAATAAAGCCTGAGATAATTATTATAAACCCTAAAATAAAAATGGTTATCTTCATTTACCATGATTTATTTTCACCTTGAGACAATCTTTGTCATAATGTGACATTGGACCATGGTCGACCATGGTTGATTTTCATATTGAGACAATTTTTATCATAATGTAACATTCGAGGATGCTTAACCATGATTTACCATGGTCATCGAAGGTTGAAAATCGTTTACCATTTTTTATTATGGTCTACCATTGTTGACCATGGTTGATAATGGTTGACAATGGTTCATTTTTATGTTGGGACAATCTTTGTAAGAATGAGATGTTGGACCATGATTGATCAGGGTTGACAATGATTATAAACCCAAGGGATTTTTTTAAAACCGTATGACTAATATTAAAAACCCCATGAATAAACCCAATTTTTTACCATTATTCATCATGGTTGACCTTGGTTGACCATGGTTGATTTTCATATTCAGACAATTTTTT
This sequence comes from Pinus albicaulis, assembly GCA_034641835.2. Taxonomy (NCBI): domain Eukaryota; kingdom Viridiplantae; phylum Streptophyta; class Pinopsida; order Pinales; family Pinaceae; genus Pinus; species Pinus albicaulis. Next base: position 1,272,928,553 of record CM076579.1, read on the forward strand.
TCATAATATGACGTCGGACCATGATTGACCATGATTATAAACCAAAGGTATTTATATTTAAACCTATGAATAATATTCTACCCTATGTATATGAACCTTTATATTAATAAACTCAATGGATTGATATTATAAACCCAAGGGGAAAATAAACCCAAGGTGTTAATACTAAAATCTCAAGGCCTTATAAACCCAAGTGAATAATATTAAAACCAAATGGATCAATATTATAAACCTAAAGTAAATAAACCCTAAGACAAATATTTTAAACTCTACGATGGATATTGTAAACCTTAGAATTATCATGGTGGACCATTGTTGATTTTCATATTCAGAAAACCAAGGGGTTAATATTATAATCCCAAGGTAAATAAACCCTAAGATAATTGCTATAAACCCTAAAATAAAAATTGTTAAGTATGGTTTACCACAATTGATCTTCATATTGAGCCAATATTTGTCATAATGCAACGTTGGACCATGGTTAAGCATGGTTTTTTTTCATATTGAGACAATATTTGTCACAATGTGACATTGGAGGATGCTTAACCATGATTGACCATGGTCAATGAAAATTGAAAATGGTTTACAATTGTTGAATATGGTTTACCATTGTTGACCATGGTTGATGATGGTTGATAATGGTTCATTTTCATATTGAGACAATGTTTTTCATAATGAGATGTTGGACTATGATTGATCAAGGTTGACCATGATTATAAACCCAAGGAATTTCTATTAAACTAGAGGAATAATATTAAAAACTCTATTAATAAACCAAATGGATAATCATTGTTGATCACGGTGGACTATGGTTGACCATGGTTGATAGGTATTGAAATAATATTTGTCATAATATGACGTCTTAACATGGTTCACCGTGATTATAAACCCAAGGTATGTATATTAAAACCTATGAATAATAATATAAACCCTATGAATAATATTATACCCTATGTATATGAACCCTTAGATTAATAAACACAAGGGATTGATACTATAAGACCAAGGTGTTAATACTAAAATATCAAGGGGTTATAAGCCCAAGTGAATAATATTAAAACCCAAGGGATTAATATTATAAAGCTAAGGTAAATAAACCCTACGACAAATATTTTAAACCCTAAGATAGATATTGTAAACCTTAGACTTATCATGGTTGACCATTGTTGATGTTCATATTCAAACAATATTTGTCACAATGTGACGTTGCCTCGTGCTTGACCCATGTTGACCATGGTTGATTTTCATATGCAAGAAATATTTTATCACAATGCAACATTTGACCATGGTTGATTTTCATATTGAGAAAATATTCGTCATAATGTGACATTGGACTATTGTTAACCATGATTATAAACCAAGAGGATTCATATTAGACCAAAGCATAAATATTATAAACCATATGAATAATATTAAAACATAGGAATAAGAACCCTTAGATTAATAAACCCAAAGGATTAATACTAAAAACCCAATGGAATAATATTAAACCCAATGAATAGATATTATAAATCTAATGTATAAAAACCCTACGATGAATATTATAAATAATAAAATAAACATGGCTAACGATGGTTTACCATGTTTGGTTGTCATATTCAGAAAATATTTGCCACAATGTGATGTTGGACCATGGACGATTTTTATATTGACACAATATTTGTCACAATGTGACACTAGATCGTTGTTGGACACTATTGACCATGATTATAAACCCAAGGGATTTTTATTAAATCTCAGGTTATTATAAAACCAACTGAATAATATTAGAACCAAAGGGATTAATACTATAAACCTAAGGTAAATAAACCCCAAGACAAATATTTTAAACCCTAATATAGATATTGTAAACCTTAGAATTATCATGCTTGACCATTGTTGATTTTCATACTCAGACAACCAAGGGGATTAATACTATAAGCCCAAGGTAAATAAACACTAATATTAATATTATAAACCCTAAAATAAATATGGTTTACTACGGTTTACCACGATTTATTTTCATATTGAGACAATCTTTGTCATAATGCGACATTGGACCATGGTTGAACATGCTTGATTTTCATATTGAGACTATATTTGTCACAATGTGACATTGGAGGATGCTTAACCATGATTGACCATGGTCAATGAAAATTTCCAATGGTTTACCATTGTTGACCACGGTTGATGATTGTTGACAATGGTTCATTTTCATATTGAGACATTCTTGTCATAGTGAGATGTTGGACCATGATTGATCAACGTTGACCATGATGATAAACCCAAGGGATTTCTATTAAACCCGAGGACTAATATTATAAACTCTAGGAATAAACCTAATGGTTAAACCTAAGGGATTTTCATTAAACCAGAGGAATACTATTATAAACCCTATGAATAAACCCAATGGTTTACCATTGTTCGTCATAGTTGACTATGGTTGGCCATGGTTGATTTTCATATTTAGACAGTGTTTATCATAATATGACATCGGACCATGATTGACCATGATTATAAACAAAAGAGATTTATATTTAAACCTATGCATAATATTATAAACCCTATCAATAATATTCTACCCTATGTATATGAACCCTTAGTTTGATAAACCCAAGAGATTAATATTATAAACCCAAGGGAATAATAAACCCAAGGTGTTAATACTAAAATCTCAAGGAATTATAAACCCAAGTGAAGAATATTAAAACCCAAGGGATTAATATTATAAGCCTAAGGTAAATAAACCCTATGAAAATTATTTTAAACTCAAGGGAGTTTTATTAAACCAGAGGACTAATATTATAAACCGTATGAATAAACCCAATGGTTTACCATTGCTCATCATGGTTGACTATGGTCGACCATGGTTGATTTTCATATTTAGACAATCTTTGTCATAATATGACATCGGACCACGAATGACCATGATTATAAACCAAAGGGATTTATATTTAAACCTATGAATAATATTATAAACACTATGAATAATATTCTACCCTATGTATATGAACCCTTAGATCAATGAGCCCAAGGTATTAATATTATAAACCCAAGCGAATAATAAACCCAAGGTATTCTAAAATCTCAAGGGATTATAAACCCAAGGGAATAATATTATAAACCCAACAGACTTTTATTAAACTATAGGATTAATATTATAAAACCTGTGAATAATATTGTACCCTAGGAATATGAACCTTCAGATTAATAAGCCTAAGGGATTGATATTATAAACCCAAGGGAATCATAAACCGAAGGGATTAATTCTAAAACCCCAATATTTTATAAACAGAAGAGAATAATATTATACAAAGGGATTAATATTATTTAAACCCAAGGTATATAAACCCTAAAATAAACAATATAAACATTAAATTATTGTAATAATATGGATATTAAACCTAATTTAAATTTAATGTTAGCTCTATGACCATTGTTTACCATGCTTGATTTTCATATTGAGACAATATTTAGCACAATGCGGCGTTGGACCATGGTAGACCATGGTTAATTTTCATATTGAGACAATATTTGTTACAATATGACATTGGAGCATGGTTGGGCATGACTATAAACCCAGGAGATTTATACTAGACCCTAGAATTAATATGATAAACTCTATGAATAATATTATAATAAATAATATGAATAACATTAATATAAATATGAATATGAATAATACTAATATATTGATGTCAATAATATTAATATAATAATATTAATATAATAAAATGAATAATATTAATATAATAATATTAATAATAGTATATATAATAATATGAGTAATATTATAATAAATGTGGTTGACTATGGTTGACCATGTTGGGCCATTCCAATTTGGGTAGACCTTAGTTTGCCATTAGGAATGAGTATACCAAGGGGTTTCTAGGGTGAGAGGGATGACAATAGTTGACCAAGGATGACCACGGTGAGTAAGGTTAACCACGATTGACTATGGCTAAGTAAGGTTGTGTATCATTCAATATAGGTGAGAATGAGTGACAATGATTGACTGTGTTGGAAATGTTTGGCCACGGTTAATTAAAATGATTAGAATGTAAATATTATTAGTATTACTTTTTGATATTAATCTTAATACTGGTTCTATTAACAATATTAATTTTAATATCATTAATACTATTAATGATATGGTTACAATGAGTATATATTTTTTTAATTTCAATTTTATTAGCCCTCAAATTCTTTTTTATTTTAAATAAAAGAGAATTATAATCACTTAAACAGTTATTATACTTATTTAGATATCTTCTAGATATTTATTTTTTTTCTGAATTTGTCTACTCCTATTATTGATACAAAAATTTACAGAGGTTCCAGCCTCAAAAGATCTTGCCCAGAGTTGCAGCATTCTGACAATTATAAAGCTGATGGCTAACCAAAAAATTTCAAAAGCTAGAACTGCTACCCTATTCCGAACCATACAAGTAGTAAAATGTTGCCCTCATAGGGGAAACCGGCTATTAGACATAGTAGCAAAGGTCTGAGTATGTAAACTGATGAAACAAAAACGCAGAGGATCAAGCCCAAACGAGCGACTGTGAGACAAAAACCTGAGAGTGTAGACGTGTTCAAGAATCATGAGAGTTGGTTGGCATTTCTTCGACGATGCGGCAACCATACTCATAGGGGTCTTCATCCACCGCCCGATGTTCAACTTTTCCAACTAAGCCACCCCGCTTCGAATCGCTTGGGCCAACAGGGTGGCTTGTGTCTTGAATCACGTTGCGGCAGGGCTCCTTACGCTTTAGGCTATCAGAGGGAGGAGTAATATGTAATGCGTTGATTTAGATATTATTTTAATTATCATTAGTTTAAGAATTTAAAAAATTATAACTATAATGAATTATTATAATTATTAATTATAATTACGGCTCACCATGGCTTATTATGGCTTAAGACGGTAAACCATGGATGACTATGGCCAAGCAAGGTTGTGTACCATTGAGCATTGGTGAGAATGAGTGACACTCATTGAGTGTGTTGGAAATGTTTAACCATATTTAATTAAAATGATTAGAATGTAATTTAATTATTAAAATTAATCTTAATAGTCTGTATATTAACAACATTAATGATAATATCATTACTACTTTTAATCATATTTTTTTTTTTTGGGTATGTTTAGACTAATCCTATTCTTTCCATTTTTTCTCCTCCCATCCCACCCATGGGTTTCGAACCGGTGACCTTGCAGATAGAGTGCCTTAAGAGTGCACCCCATCAGCAACTGCTCTACACCACGTGGGCTACTTTTAATCATATTGTTAGAGTGAATACAAGTTTAATTTTTTTTTATTAATAATTATATTCTTAAATATTAAGAAGTAAATATTATTATTCTTATTTATCAATATTAATGTTAATATAATTTTTTTAACAACATTAATATTTTTTTTTTAAGATATTAATATTATTAATAGTAGTAGACCCAATTTAAATTTTAATGTTATTTCTATAACTTGTTATTTTGAATATATGTAGTTATTATATTAATTAAATTTTATTATTATAATGTAAAAAATAGCCACATAAATATTAGAATGTAAGTATTATTAATTATTAATACTAATCTTAATAGTATTTATATTAACAACATTAATGATAATATCATTAATACTTTTAATCATCTAATTAGAGTGAAGATAAATTTAATTTTTATTTTATTGATAATTATATTGTTAATTATTAAAAATTAAAAATTATTATTCTTATTTATTAATATTAATTTTAATATTATATTTTTTAACAATCTTAATATAATTATTCATATTAATATTATAATGTAAATGTTATTTTTTTTTTCTAAATTAGGCTACTTCTATTATATCATACAAGTAAAAAAATTAGAATTCTTGTCCTCCAGAGTTGGGAGGCCAATTCCAAAGGGAAGTATCAGAAGCAAAACAAAAAAATAGGGGCTTCCCCAGACATGGAAACCAGCCCAAGAGAAGAGATGATAATGAGATGCCCACAGTGGGAAACCAGCTTGACAAGTTATAAGTCTGATACCGAACCATAACAGGAAATAGTACCAAAACACAGAAAATCTAGAAAACATCAGAAGATAATTGGAAAAAGAGACAAGCACCCAAAAATTAGGTTGATGGTGAGCTATCATTCTTTTATGGAGGGATGGGTGTCTCTTCCATAATCCTACAAACATATTTTGACTCGTCCTCCTCCTTCTTGGTCTCGACGGCCATTGACGAAGGGAGAAACAATACTTGGGTATCTGGCGAAATGGAGGAAGTCGCATGAGTGCTGGCCATGACGTCCTTTCTATCCTTGTCCCAAATTAAACCTACACTGTTTCTTGAACCATGACTGCTATTGGATGTTCTCTACACAGGAAAGGCCTTCATTTTGCATGGAGAGAAGGATGGAGCAAATTGAATGGTGGATTTATGGGGTCACTTTTTGGGCTGGAGGCCGGAGCCAGAGGATTCAAGTGGAGAGCTAGGGAGATGGAGGGACAAATGGGCTGAGAGATTGACAGGGTCGAACCGGTCTAGCTCCTCCCAATCCACATAGAGATTCACCTCCCTGCCTGCAAAGTTCGAGGAAGGAGGCCTAGAGGGAAGGCCGCACCCTCTAGCTCTGCAGCATCGCATCCTGTGTCATCTCGACATGGAAAGGGTAAGGGAATGAGAGGATCACAGAGGAGAGGGGACAACCTCTGTAACATCCGAGGTGCCAGAATTCATAGAGAAACAACCACAGGGAAGTGGAACAGGGAAGAGGGGCCGAGGCATGACAAAGACGCTAGAGGCAATTACACAGAGCCAAAGGGAGAGGCGAATGGTGGAGGGAGGAGTGGGGGTGGTGGATTTAAGGTCCATGGGATTCGGCGAAGGCAGGATGAGCAGAGTTAATGAACAGTAGACGAAGGACGTCTAAGGGAGGCTGGCGGGGCTGGCGAATAAATGAGCCATTCTCTAGCATTTATCATGCGTTGGGAAGCCATGTGCAGGCGCATGGGGAGGATAGGTCCCCTGCCATATCGTGCCCAAGTGGCTCTCCGTCTCGTCATCTAGCACCTGAATCTGGGAGTAATGTAAATTTTATTATCTTAATAATATTAGATTTTAAAAAATTAAAACAGTTAATATTACAAATATTAATTTTTAAACATTATTAATATTTCATTTAATGATATTATTAATAATACTCCTTTGAATATAAAGTCGAATTCTTATTTCCATTATTTATCATAATATTAATAATAATAATAATATACATTAAAATATTTATTTTAAATTTAACATAAAATTTACTATAAGCCCAATATTGTAAAAGTATAAACATTAAATTATTGTAACAATATAAACATTAAATTTAATTTAAATTTAACTAATATTATAACAGTATAATCATTAAAATATTACAACAATATAAACATTAAATCTAATTTAAATTTAATCTTTACTGGAAATTAAATGATAATAGAAGTTTGAAAAATATGGAAAACTTCCTTAACCTGTAATCTTGGTTGGGATTTAAAGAAAAATTCAACTGTATATTTTGTGTGACGTCTCTTTTTTTTAATATTTTGATGAGAGTAACTAGACATATTATCGAAAACCTTTTATTTTATTCTTCCACTAAATTTTCAATTGAAATAGAAAATAAATAAATTTAAACAAATGAGAAAAATTTCCCTCTCAAGTTTGACAAAATATAGAAATGATAAACCAGTCGAAACAACACAAGGCAAGTCGACCTCGCATAGAATCAAACTGAAATTAATAAAATTCACACTCCCAAAAGGCCAAGGAATAAAGTAAAACTCTCTTGTCCAACTCGAACGATTTTGAAACCATCCATGCACATCGCATAAGTAAAGTGACCAAAATACTTCTCCTAAAATAATAATAATAAAAAATGAGTCCAAAAAAATTATTTTATTTATTCTGTTAATTCATTTATAATTACATTGTCGTAGGGTTTTAGAACCAATTTAAAGGGACCTAGTATATGGGAGAAGAAAATAAAGGGAAATTAAACAAAGAAGGAAAAATATTAATCAAGTGTTCATAAATGAAATTCAGAAACAACAGACAATTCTGAGCCATGCATGTTGCAGTAAGCTGATTGGATTTGTCCTTACAGCATCTCCCTGAAATCCTTTTCTAAATTTTCTCCATCTACTAGTATTTTTAAGAAAGTGTTTCAACAATTTCTGCAATAATGTATCAAACTAGTAAGCACTAAGAATCATAAGTAGCAGAAAGAGAGAGTACGCTTAGTTAATATGAAACTCTAACCTAAAAAAATCTTATTTAATATATTGTGCACACAGTCAAATAAGTTTATTACTCACAAGCTTTTCAATGCTAATTCTGCCATTTATACTTCTACCCTGTGATAAAAATATGTGCCATGCTTGTTGTTGTGGAGCTGATTGGAAAACTCCAACAGAAAGCGAGCAGTGTATACCATTATATTTCTATATGAACTCATCACCATAAATAATATAATTTTATAATTTACTACTAAACAATGAAATCTACAAATTTAAATTTTTTTTGGGATCCATAACAAGATCCGCAAATTTGTAAGGAAATGAAATATGAGGAATTGAAACTTACTTATTTTTTATTAAAAAAGAGAGCATATGGCACAACCAGAATATGAACAGGGAGAAGTTACACATAACCATGCCATATTAATTACAAAGGAAAATATTAATACTGAACCACATAAGCTTGTAACAGATATGAGAAACATAGTGCACGAAACTATGTCTTATTCCTTCAACATTCATACCTTTCAGAATGCAGAGGGACATCCGTTTCAAAGTTCCGCTCTAATTTTTTTTTATTTCATTTTCTCTAATCCCTCATACATGGAGATAAATAAGACGTAAATTTTTAATGGTATTTTGGTAAAAAAATAATTGAAGTAGGGTTTAAACACTTGATTTCGACATGCAAGTAGGTTATGTCTTTTAATTTCATTCATTGATGGAGTGACATCTTTAAATTTAGACCATTGGATGAAAAAAATTAATTAATAAAAGGATTAAATTAGCTATTTCCAACAGAGGGGATGCCTATCAGCGTAAAAAATCCCGGTTGCATCATCATCGAGTAGGAAAAACTAATTTGAAAACACTTATTAATGAACCTTGAAATTCCTCCTCTAGTTGGAATCCCTTGCTTCCAAAAAAAATAAAAAGAAACATTGGAGGGATTCTTATTGATGTTCTTATGTCCCTCTAGTTGCCTAGATTTGAACCTTCATCTCAAGCTCACCTGGCATCCGAAAACTTGGTAACGACCATGAAGGAAGCTCAAAACCTCTTGCTCTTCATCATCATTGAAAATTCTGTTGGATTTTTTCTTTCCATTTTTCTTCTTCCCATATTGCAAAGGCCACATGTGTTGCACCTCTTATTTAGGCATAGGTGGTTGGAGCAGGGGATGTTTTCCATGCAACGTAATTTTTTCTACATGCCCTCTAGAGAGGTGATCTCCTCCAACCAACTTAGCAGTGAAAAATTTAGCTTTATTTGTCGATAACGGCCCATTTTCATTCACAACGCTGCCATTTTTCCTTAGAAGTAGAGCTATCCTTCCCTTCAAAATTATGGCTTTTCACTACACTCTCATTCTGGAAGGTTGGGGTTTCAATTTTTGTGGTCTTGCACCTTGTCTGCTTCACTAGAGACATTGCGTTAATATTTGTATGACACTAGAATAAAAAGGGATGATAAAAGATGAGCCCCTTCCTCTCCTTCCCTCCAGTCCATCGGGATTTGAGCTTTCTGAAAGGGAATGGCACGAATGCATTTGTGAGATCAATCTTTAATTCTAATAATCCTGAGTCCTCTACCATGAAGGAAGTTGTCGATCCCTATTGGTAATTTTGTAGTAGTTGTTACATTGACGAAATGTCTTAATTAATTGTCTTAAATAGCCCCTAAATCTTGTCTCAGATTTGTTGATTCCTTTTCCCTTTGTCTTAAATTTTACACATAATTTATTTTGTCTTGAATCAAAATTTAAAGACGAGTAAAATAATTTTATATTTTAATTTGAAATAATTTAAATAAAAAAATAATTAAATTGAATTAAACCAACGCACAACACAACAAATTTTGAGACAAGGTTCACACACTAAAATTGATTTAAAATTCATGATTACATTACATTTATATAGCACAGTGCACTCACCTAATCTCTTGAATTGGAAGAAACAAACCTAAATAGGTGGAACTAAACTCTAAATAAAATCTCTCGTTCAACAACTCAAAACTAAATCCACTTCTGCATTAATCTAGATTATTATCACATCCTCCCTTAATGGAGAAACGGATTTTCTACAATACCTAATTGACTTCTAAAAACTTCAAACTTAATTTTACCAAGAGGCTTAGTAATGATATTAGCCATATTATCCTTGGTATTACAAAATATTAAATCAATTTCATTAGACTCACTCTTCTCACGTACAAAGTGATATTGCAGCTCAACATGTTTTGTTCTGGCATGGTATATTGGATTATGTGCTAATTTGATAGAACTTTGATTATCACAATTGATCCATGTTGAACCACTTTGCGCCTCTTCAAGATCTGCAAGAATTCTCCGCAACCAAATAGCTTCACAGGTGGCATTTGTCAAAGCTTTGTACTCAGATTCTGTTGATGATAAAGAAACAGTTGGTTGTTTCTTACTACTCCATGACACAATCCCTGATCCTATGTAAAATGCATAGCTAGAGGTAGATCGTTTGTCATCAATATTTCCTGCCCAATCTGAATCAGAAAAACCTGTCAGTGCAACATCAGATTCATCAGTATACATAATACCTAAATTCAATGTTCCTTTTAAGTATCAGAGAACCTTCTTTGCAACATTCCAGTGATTTCCTGAAGGCTTAGCCATAAATTGACTAAGGATACTGACTGAGTATGCAATGTCTGGTCTGGTAGTGGTGAGATAGTTCAAACTTCCCACCAACTGACGATATAATGTTCCATCTGCCTCTTTAGTTCCATCTTCTCTGTACAACTTTGCATTCTGTTCTAATGGAGTTGGCATAGCTTTGCAATCACTCATATTGAAATTTTTAAGAACTTATTTTGTGTATTTGCTTTGAGTGATCAATGTTTTACCAGGCTCTCTCCATACCTCAATTCCTAAACAATACTTCAATTCACCCAGATCTTTCATTTCAAATTCCTGTGACAACTGAATTTTAATTTCTTCAATTAACTTGTAAGCACTGCCTGTGATAATGCGATCATCCACATACAAAGATATTAAAGCAACATTTCCTTCTTCATCTTTCTTAATATACAGGTTAGGATCATTTTCTCTTTTCACAAACCCATTCTGAAGAAAGAAGGTATCAATCTTTACATACCATGATCTCGGTGTCTGTTTCAAACCATATAAGGCTTTTCTTAACCTGCAAACTAGATGCTCCTATCCCTGTTCGACAAACCCTTCAGGTTGAACCAAATAAAATTCTTCCTTTAAAACACCATTCAAAAAAGCATATTTGACATCCAATTGATGTATATTCCAATTATGTTTTGTAGCTAAGGCAATTAGTAATCTAATTGTATTCAATTTAGCTACTGGTGCCAAAGTATCTTCATAATCAATTCCCTCCCGTTGAGCATATCCTTTTGCAACTAATCTTGCCTTAAATTTATCAATGCTACCATCTGCTTTAAATTTATATTTATACAACCATTTTCTTCCAATTGGAACTTTATTTTCAGGGAGTTCAACTAATTCCCATGTTTGATTTTTCATAAGAGAGGCATATTCATCATTCATAGCATTTCTCCAATGTTCGTGCTCTTTAGCTTGTTCATAATCAACTGGTTCTACAACATTCATGATATTAGACATCAAGGCATAATATTTATACCTTGCAGGAAGGTGGGTTTTTCGGGTTGACCTTCGTGGTGCTACAATATTTTTTGGAGTTCCATCCATGATTCTTCGGCTTTGAGGTGAATCTTCCTCTCCTGATGAATCACTGCTGTTGGATGTGCTCATACTGCTCTCATTCTAATCTTGAACATGTACCTATACCTGTTCCTATTCCTGTTTAACCAAAGTATCAAGTTTGACATGATCATCATTAGATATATGCCATGCATTATTCTTTGTATCACATTTATCAGCCTGCTCATGAAACACCACATCTCGACTTGCAAACAGTTTATGTGAACTTGGATCAAACAATTTATATGCTTTCTGATCCGTACAATACCCAATAAAAACACACTTGATTGACTTTTCATCAAGCTTTCTTCTATTAGCCTTAGGAATATGTGCAAAGGCAGTACATCCAAAGACTCTTAAATGACTGACATCAGGTTTATAACCATGAATAATCTCAAAAGGTGTTTGAAAAGCTAATTTCTTAGTGGGACTTTGATTCTTCAAATAAACAATAGTATTAATGGCTTCTGCCGAGAAACCATTAGAAATATTTTTACCTTGAAGCATACTACGAGCACACTCCACTAGTGTTCTATTCCATCTTTCAGCAACACCATTTTTCTGAGGGGTATGAGGTACTATGAACTGTTGTTGGATTCCATGAAATTTACAATAGCTGTTAAATGCGCCTAACTTATATTCACCCCCTTGATCAGATCTGAGTATTTTAATGTACTTACCTGTTTGTTTTTCAATCATAGTTCAGAACTCTTTAAAATATTCAAATATATCACTTTTCCTTCGAATGAAATAGACCCAGGTATACCTATATCTATCATAAATAAAAATAACAAAGTAGGAAGCACCACCAAGAGACCTAGTTTGCATAGGTCCACATACATCAGTGTGAATTAATTCAAGTATATCATATTGTCGTTTCTCGGTATGAACGGGAAATTCTTCTCTATGCTGCTTACCAAGTGCACAAGCTTCACATGGTAAATGTTCACACTTCATAACAGGAAGACCCTCAACATTGATTTTCTTTGCAACAACGATAAATCATTGTAATTTAGGTGCCCATACCTGTGATGCCATAACTCTGTTGTTGATGTCTCTTTGGATGTCAATGCAACATGACGCTTCATCATCACATCCAATTTATACAATCCTCCAACCCTGGTACCTGTGGAAACAACCCTGTAGTGGTCCTGAACATCTTTCACAATACACCCCAGTTTACCAAATTCCACTTTTAAATGATTATCAGTGATACTGGAAATAGATATCAAATTCTTTTTGAGAGTAGGTACATACATCACAACATCAATCTGTCTCATTTTTCCATTAGGTAAGTACACATTTATTATGCCATAGCCTTGGAATTTAAGTGACCTGTTATCTCCTAGGTAAATGTGTGTGCCGTCAGTTTTCTCATAATATTTATCATACCATTATTTATTACAAGTCATATGTTCTGATGCACCAGAATCTATGAACCAAGCATTCTCATCATCAATTTCAGCAGACAATGCAGCATCAAAAAGAAACAACTTAAGATTTTTAAATCCATCAGTAACTAAAGTGTGTCTGTTTATGAAATTTCCATTATGCCATCTATGTCTTTGATTTGATTCATGATTCTTTATTCTATAGCAATCTTTAGCTAGATGTCTAGGTTTTCCAAAATAATCATATTCAATGTTTCTCTTAACATAAGAATTAGGAGGTGTCATACCTTTCTTCTTTGCTTGAAAATGGTCTCTATTCCTGTCCCATGGTCTCCCTCGGAATGATCTTTTACCTCTTATAGTCAAAGACAAATCGAAACCATTTGACTCCAGTTCAAAAATTTTCATTCTCTCTTCTTCTTGAAGAAGAATTCCAGCCAATTCATCAAATGTAGGAGGCGTTGGTCTAGCTAAGAGTGCTGAAATAAAGACTTTATAGTCTTGGACTAAACCCTTCAAAGCAACAGTTACTAAATCGCTACTAGACACTTTTTCACCAATATCACCAAGCTTATCACTTAAGTCTTTAATTCTAGAAACAAAGTTGCTAATGCTCTCATTGGCTTCCATTTTGATAGATAGTAGCTTTGTTTTTAAAAATAAAATGCGGTTTTCATTAGTAGTTTCATACAAACCTTTGAGAGTGTCCCATGTCACCTTTGAAGATTGACAGTCCCGAATGTGAGGAATAATATTGTCCTTCACAAACATACGTAGCAGCACTTTCGCTTTCATTTCTCGCATATCCCAATCTGGGATTGTAGCAGTAGCAGTAGGCTTAGGTTCGTCACCTTTGACAATCGTCCAGAGATTGTATGCCTCGAGAACTATGACCAGCTTAAACTTCCAATTTACATAATTTTCACCATCAAGTTTTGTGGATTCATTTAAATATGAATCGGCAAGAGGATTAGCCATTTCAATAACAATGATCAAATTTAATTTGCAGGAAATTAATTCACTGCAATGATCTTGCACCAAATTTGAACTATACGCTTCTTCAGAGGAACCTCACAAATATTGACAGGGTCGTCTTTAATAGTGTTGCTCACAAGTCGATGCTGGAAAACATTCAAAACTTAAACAATGGATAAAATAATAAAATTTGCACTACACAACACATAACTAATTATGCACGAAAATCTGAATGACACTAGTGTAAATAAAAATGATGTATGAATCCTTAGACAATGATATAGAGAGCTCAATGAGAGCTCGATAAGGGCAGCGTGGTATGAATCTGCACCCAAAAAAATTAACAAGTGAAAAAATTGAGGACAGAGAAGGTATATATAATTGCGAGCTCCACGTGCTAGCTTGAATAGCAACCGTGATAGGCTTCTCAAGTGACTAACAGAGCTTCGATACCTTCCAGAAGCGTTATGGCTCCCTCACACTGCGTCGGCCGAGAAAGTAGTGGATGTGATGCACAGTGGATGTGATGCGCAAACAAAAAATGCGAGGCAAATCCGAGGCGTTGTGATGTTAAGGGTGTCGAAAGCGGACCGTGAGCAACAAATCACTCCAATACCCAAATATTCTCTAACGTTGGCAAAGACATAATAAGCAAACTGCTTTCTACAAGAGAAAAAAAAACGTTTCTCGGCTCTTGTCACGATTGGCTATCACTCTGGTTCGCTGTCTCAGGAGGTTGATCACACAGAAAACAAGAAGATCAGTGGCGAGTAGCTCCACGTGAGTCTGGATTGAGTGCTAATTACCACTCAGTGATTACAGCTATTAAAATAATTATCGCTCTGATACCAAATTGAATTAAACCAACGCACAACACAGCAAATTGTGAGACAAGACTCATACACTAAAATTGATTTAAACTTCACGATTACATTACATTTATACAGCACAGTGCACTCACCTAATCTCTTGAATTGGAGGAAACAAACCTAAATAGGTGGAACTAAAATCTAAATAAAATCTCTCGTTCAACAACTCAAAACTAAATCTATTTCTGCATTAGTCTAGATCATTCTCAAAAATTATTTAAGATAAAATATCTATTTTTTCATAAAATGCTCTTCTGTGTAGTAGTGACCAAACCCACCTAGTTTCCAATTCCTCCACTTATTAAAAAAAGGATGTATTATTTTTTATTTTTTCGAAAATTCTATTTATAGAGTATAAAATATTATTTGAAGTCATTATGTTTTAAAATTATTTTCTTTCCCAAATTTATATATATATATATATATATTTATATATATATATATATATATATATATATATATATATAATAAAGATTTTACATACATCATAAATCAATATATTTAAAATTAAATCGAAGAACCTTTAATTTTTTGTTGTTTCACTTAACAATTGATATAATTATTTTGTATTTATTAATATGATTTTCAATATATTTAAGTAAATTACTATTATAATGTTCTTATAAATTTATATTATTAAAAATAACAATTATATTGGAATATTTTTTTTTTAATAATCAGAATGGAGTACTCTAGATAGCGTGATTAGCGACAAAAATGGAGGGAAGGGGGTTTGGGTTGCCACCATCCCATGACATATAGCCAAGGGTATGTGGCAACATGCCCCCAAAAAATGTAATAAACATGAAAACGATCATAATTCCACCATCCTTAGGCCAGATGAAGTGACACCAAAAGACTAAGAGGAGTTTCACTATGCATGTGAGGAGAATGACATTGACACTATACATGAGTCGAATTATACATCAATGGGATGTTGGTACGTAGAGAGTACTAGATAAAGTTTGGTTTGAATTATAGATGAAGGCTTGTAAGGAGGCATTGCAAAGAAGAGGATCAAACAAACCTTGTTAAAATTTCAGAGTGTGGAGAATATCCTCACCTAAGAGTACTGTTTCGAGGAATATTGGTGTATATAGATGGTGTGGGAGCTTAAGTCTTGAAATTCCTCCTTGTGAGTGAGCGTCTAACCTATAATGTGAACCACATAGAATGTATTCTAGAGAGTGGGACACCAAATGGAAACTTACAAAGTGGTTCAGAAAATTGCAACAAAGAATCCTTCTATTTTATCTAGGTAACTTATATTTTGGAAATGGAAATATTCTTTACGGTCTATGCGTTTTCCTTTATTTCTTCAATACTTTCGGAGACCTCCTATATCCATGTTCGGTTGTTAAGGAAAGCAAAGAAATTCCTATTATTTTTTAATTTTTTATTAACCTCAAACTGGAAGAGGGATCGGGGCCTTGGGAAGTTGGCTTAGAATTTATCTAGTGGGAGTAGATGTTGTGGAATTCTATTGAATTGTGTCTATTATGTAATCTCATGGGTATATATTATTTTTTGTCATCGATGTATTTAGTTTGGTGTTGTTATCCTTACCAAGTATTGGTGGTGTTGGGTATGGTTGGGACATCTAATTGGTGGAGAAAAATTTGTATCACTATAGGATGTCATATTATTTAAATGATATAGAAATTGTCATCCTTTTGCATGGGTGGGGAGGAGATTGTGGCCATGTCCTCTTGAATTTGCGTCGATTGCATGGAGGTTGTGCTGATCTTCTATAGATTATATTCTAAAGCTATGATGGTGCAACTTTTGGTTAAAGAAAGAGGTAGATAATCAACGTTTCAAAGCCGTTATAGATAGGATTTTCGAAGAGACATAAATTGGTGTTTACTTTCTTTAATAGGGTCCCCCTCTAGCCAGTTTACAGGCTACATACTTTGTATAATCTAGGAACTTACAGTTGATGTATATTAGTAGGAGAGAAGCCTTTGCAACATAGAATAACTCTTATTTTTTAGTCTAGTACCCTAGACACATATTCAAGATACCAAGTTTGAGAGTAGAAGTGAGTAGAGGGGTGGTCTACTATGAGGAGAGAGACCATAGATGAAACCCTCATTTCATAATAGAGTGACAGGATTAAAAACTAGATACAAGAAGAAAATTCTTATGTAGGCTTAGGCAGAATTGAAAAGGTCTGAAGGGGAAGCCTCATCTCAGAGAACATCCCTCTTAGGCACTGAAGTTTTTCCAGAGAGGAAATGATGGATCTGGGAAACATGTAATACACGAGGCAAAGATAATTATTATATGAAAAAAATACATTAATGTTAGAAGATAAGTTCCTCATGTGGAGCATGTTATTTGACATTTATGAGGGACATTTTACAAAACATGGATCACATGCATGGACACATGAAAAATTATGATTGTAGGTTGGAAATTATGTTTTTAAACCTCAAAACGACGGAGAAGTATCTTGAAATTACTACAATAGTTTCTAAACCCTCAATAGAACCATATAACCCTATCCCAGTCATTCGCTTATATCCAGAACTGCATTCGTGATTTCATGATGGATCGATTTTACGTATCTCGTTTTGTAACTAATTATTTATATGGCCAAAAAGACCACTATACTAGTATAAGCTTATTTTTTATTGCTTTTTTTTATTGTTAATTTGTTTTTTATGTCCCTTAGAAATGTACAATTTTGGTTTTGGTTGGGTCTCCCAAGTGAAAGGTGAAAGTCTGGAACAAACTCCATAAAAGTTAAATATATTTTCCTGATTGGATGTCAATAGATTTCAAATTAAAAAATAATAATGAAAAAGCAATAATTCTATATATTTTACCTTCCTTGTTATTTCAATTTTATAGTTTAAGCAAACTAATATTTATAATAATAAATACAATTCATATTAATTTTAAATAATCAATTTTGAAATATTTTTAACTTTATTTATAATACGTGTTCATAATACAAATATAAATGGTTAAGAGCACATGTTTCCTCCTAAGAGGTCACTAGTTCAAAACCAGAGGGGGTAGAGTATGTATGCCTTTGTAGACTTAGTAGTCAAATCGTTGTGTGGAGGTGGGTTCCTTGTCCCACAAAAATTGGATCTCATATACCAATTTGGATTCTCGCTTGGTTCTGGCCTTAAAATTGGATAATAATTATTATTTTTATTTTCTCTTCCATGTTATTTCAATTTTATAATTTAAGAAAACTAATATTTATAATAATAATAGTAATTTTAAATAATTTATTTTGAAATATTTTTATGTTTATTTATAATACATCTTCATATAGCAAATATAAGGTGTTATAAAAAGATAATATAGGGATGATATTTTCCCTTGTTATTTCAATTTTATAATTTAAGCAAACTAAAATTTATAAAAAGAAAATATAATGTGTTATAAAAAGAAAATATAAGGATGATATTTTCCCTCATCTTTTATCATCCCTTTTTATTCTACTGTCATATAGAGCTACAAGAAATGTCCCCAGTGAAGTGAACAAAAAGCAAGACCGCAAAAATCGAAACCTTGACCTTTGAGAATGGGAGTGTAATGAAAAGGAATAAGTCTGAAGGGAAGGGAGAGCTACACTTCTAAGGAAAGATGGAAACGTTGTGGATGAAAATGGTCCTCATTGGAAAATTTTGGGGAAAAATAATTGCATGTCATTTAATTTTTCAACCCAGGTGTTTCGTAAACTTGTGAAGCATGCGTGCACTGTATGTGCTACAAATTTTCTTTCAGTTTAGATCAATCTAACTACGAAAGAACTAAAGACAATTCATCTAATGTATGAAAAAAATAATGAAAATGAACTTCAACTAATCTATGAAAACAAGTAACGAAAAGAAAGAAAACAATTTCAAAATAAAATATAGCGCGTGCAATCACACTTGCAGGAAATGAAAATTTAATCTAACAAAGCATTTCAAAGCTAGTAAAGTGGAAAGTTACTGGGAAGAGGTCGAATAAAACTAGAAAGAGAAAAAAGCTAGTTTTAAAGTACTTTTGTGAAAAAAACAAAAGGAAAGCCTAGGAAAAATGGAAAACAACATCCTGATTAACTAGACGCAGTTATGGAAACGTGTTGAAGTGAAATCAGGCTTAAACAATCCATTCCTAGGTAGTCAAGAGGTTGTCTAAACCTTGGAGGAATTGGTCTCTACTTGGGAGGAGCTATGGAGAGAAAGATCAAGGTTAGGTGGAAATTAGTCTTACCAAAATTGGTATGCACAAGTAATTCAATTCTGTGTTATGAAATTTAGTATTGCAGAAAATTTGAAATTATTTAATTGTATTAAATTATGAATTACTTATAGTATATGGAAGTGGTTAAAAAAGTTGAATTTATGCATGATTGAATTATGTATAAAGTTAATTAGATATTCTGATGTATTTAACAGGCAAAAACTATAGAAATTATAGTTGATATGTATGGTTACATAGACAATTATAAGTAATAAACCAATTCTCAAAATCTATAAACCTCAGTAACAGGTTTAAATCTGAGGTTAGGTTGTAACTCTTATTATTATATACACAAAAACACAGATAAATATATGGGAAAGAAATTAAATTTAGTGTATTTATCATTTGTGCCATGATAACATAAATTGAAAATCTATACATAAAGATTAAAATTCCTTTCTCTTTTTAAACATGAAAATGTGAATTTAAAATAATATCTTCTACTGTAACATATCTAGATGATTTTTGGATATACATATAAATCATAGCATTATCTAAGAAATGTATCAAAGGTCAAAACATAACCTAGTACATGCAGAAAAGTAAACATAACTCAACTTCCTGAAAAAAATATATATTGTATTATACTCCAACAAATTAATTCTCGACATTTTTATATACATAAATGTCAAGTAAATTTTGTCATAAAATTTAGACAGAGCCTAGGGTTCAACCCCACGGTTACAATAAAATTATCCATTTGAAATTAGTTCAGAATACATGAGGAGGAATTCCTTAAAAAAATATGGACAAACCTGTAAAGATGACACCAAATTTTATTATCAATGAATGACTTACAAAATTATCAATTAACTGTATGAGTGAGAAGGAAAGGAAATGGAGTACATGAACATACAATTATGCATATGAATTAATAAGTGTACAATTGTCTTTAAATTCAAGTAAAGCAATGAATACATAACTAAGTGACATTGGTAATTAAATATGGAAACATTACCTTACTATTCTTAATAGACAGGGATAGTAAACCTGCATATAAATATGAGGAAAATGATTAAGTGTGAGAATGAGAGGGACACAAAAGAAATAAGAAATTAATATGACGAGAGGGAAAGTGATTACTTGAAATATCGTCAATAGAGTGCTTGTCAAACTCTAAGGAATGGTGTAAAAATTATTGTTCTTGTACAAAGTATGATTTTATTACATTGATAAATGTCATAAAATCCTATTCTTTGCAATTAGATATATAAACATAAATATTAGAAATTCATATAGATTATAAATCTGTAATATAGTAGTATTAATTTCATTTAAAATAAAGTAAAAGGAAAGAAATATTCCTGAACCTGAGAATGTATGAATATTTCAAAAACCAAACAAAATTCAAAAGTCCGCATGAGGAAAGGAGGAGTTCTGAGTCAACTCAAAAATCAAATTTCTGTAGATAGATAGAGCATCTGAGAGATATAAGGAATAATAAAAATTAACTTGGTTCAATTACAAATAAGGAATTATATAAAAATTCCTAATAATTGAAATGCCAAACCAATGAACTCTCAATGCAGACTCCTCAGATTTAATTTGGAGGAAAATATACTTTATATAATGAAGTTGTATATTCAATGAGAAAAACTCAAATTTTAAAATAAAAAATTGATGTCAATTTAACCGTATGGAAAGAACTGAGAAGCAATTTTAATTTCATTGATTTAATGTAAGCAGTCACGTTAATCTATGCCTGAATAATCTATATATGATCACCAAAAATATGAAATGAAAGTACAAAGACTGATATGCGATAGTTAAATCATGGCTATAATAAGTTAATAATGAAAACTTAAGGTATTGTTAAAAATACACAAAATTACAAATGTAAATTAATTAAGATGGAGATTAAATACATCGTAATCCTGTATGAGTAGAAAATGATAGTAATGATTTAAATATATTGCAGGTATTGTAATTATAGGAATTATGAAAGGCAACAGGCCACCAGACGTTTTGAGAAAGGATGAAAACTCTTACCTCACTATTGATTGAAATGCTAATGGAGGACAGTTGACCACCTCGGATAAAAATGGAAAGCTTGCAATAAAAAAAAAAAAAAAAATGTAGGTTGCAGAGAATAAAATTTCGAAGAAAATGAATTGAATGTTAACTAAAATCGATATAACAGAGACAACATTTCGAAAACGTTAATAAACAGATCGTAATCTATATTACATTACGTGAAGTAGACATGAAGGAATTTGATAATGAAACCTTACTGGTGAACCATAAATTTTCTGCGTCGTCATTCTAGCAAGGCTGAATCGACGACATGGAAACATTTCTAAAACGACGGTTTGAGAAAGAGCCAGAGCCGAAGAGCCCCAGTGACAAAATGACAATGAAAAAAATTTAGGGTTTAGTCTATGAGTTAATCTGAGACAGAAATACAATCCCAACATAACCATCCACATAGTGTGGATCTAAGGCGGTTGAGTACTCTGAGCCATGTGATCACATTAATCAATAGATTATGATTCATAAATGATAAAAAGCCTGAAAGGATAAGAAATTAAAAGCATCTAACTTGTAAAGCTATGAATAGTAATTCTGAATCTCAACTTCATAAATATGCATATTTATGTGGAACAGTATTAGGTTAATATGTTTCATGGTTAATGTAAAATGTGTATTTCCATCCTAAGTTAGGAAGGGATGGGTTAATATGTTACAATGTATTAAGAGTTATATGCAATTACATTAAATTCATACAATACCACATATATTAACATAAAACCCTCTTGTGTAAATTGGTAGTAGTATGTAAAAGTAAAAGTTATAAAATATATATGTTACAAGTTGAATCATAAATTTGTTGTTTATAAAATATGCAATAAGGAAAAATACCTTCCAACTTCATGAAGGTTCAAATATAACAAATAACATTGAACACATGTGATTTAGGATAATAAATGCATTAGTAAGTTGGTTGTTAAGGTTTAGCTTTAACCTTAATTAAATACAGAGGTACAAGTATCAACTATTGGTCGTTGATAATATAAACTAAGGTAGCTCTATGCATAATAAGAGTGACGTAGATAGAAATTAGGGTAACATATATTTATGTATAGATAAAAATAATAGAATTACTATTTTAACGGTATAATATAAGGGATAATATTATTCTAGAATTATGTAGGAGTAATTGTTGCCTTGCAATTCTGCATGATAAATCTTTCTAAAACTTCTTTTACATATTTAGCTTCAGAAATAAAAATCTTATTTTCATTTGTCTCTACTTCTATTCGTAAGAAGTATTTCAACAATCCCATATCAACCATCTCAAATTCATCATTCGTGACTGTTTTAAAATTCTCAATGAGGTAAGCATCATTACCTGTAAATATCACATCATCAACATACAAAACAACAATCAACATCTTACCATATTTCTCTTTGATGTATAATGTGGGTTCTCCTTCACATTTTTCAAACCCATTTTCCAATAGATAGGCATCTATCCTACTGAACCATGCTCTTAGTGTTTGTTTCAGCGCATACATAGATTTCTTCAATCTACGGACTTTGTGCTCTTGTCCTTCTTTCTCATATCCCAGAGGTTGTTTAACACATACCTCTTCTATCAATACTCCATTCATGAATGTTGATTTCACATCGATTTGGTAAACTTTCCACTTGTGTTGTGCTGCTATGGACATCACTGCTCTTACTGTTTCCATTCTTGCAACTGGTGTAGAAGTTTCTTCATAATATCTTCCTTGTTGCTACTTGTAGCCTTTGACAACAAATTTGACATTGTGCCTTTCAATCTTACCTTTAGCATTTATTTTGGTCTTGTAGACCCATTTTACTCCAATAAATTCCATACCTTTTGGGAGATCAACCAATTCCCATGTCTTGTTTTTATCTATGGCATTAATATCTTCATCGATAGCATTTATCCATTTATTATCTTTTATAGCTTCTTCAAAATGAATAGGATCTTCTACATGATAATATAATGCAAATAAAGAGTTCATACCTTTATTTGCTGCCTCTCGCTCATAGATTTCATTCATACTTCTGAATCTAGTTTTCTTTTACTTGTTGAACTTGTTCTTGTATAAGAACTCAAATTTGCTCCTTGTGACGTGTTTGCACTATCACCACTTCTCAAGGGTGTTCTCATACGTGTTTGTGGTGTCCCTTGTTGTCCTTTTGTTGGTGGAGGTGGTGCTGCTAATAAGGGATGTCTTTCATCCACTTCTTCCTCATCATCATCATGAGACAAACAAGTTTTTACATTCACTTTTTTCTCAATGCTTCCATCCGAAGCTTTTTCCTCAATAAATTGTACATCTCTGCTTATCATAAATTTCTTGGTGGATGGGTTATACAACTTGTATGCTTTGGATTCTTCACTATATCCAACAAATATGCACTTCTCTCTCTTACTGTCCAACTTCGTCCTTAGCTGATCTGAAATGTGTGCATAAGTAACACAACCAAAAACTCTCATGTGGGTGACGAACTGTTTTATGCCACTCCATGTTTCTTCCGGAACTCTGTTCATTAAACTCTTTGTTGAGTATCTATTCAAGACATATGCTGCACAATGTATAGCTTCAGCTCAATATTCATTTGGCAAATGTTTTGTCTTCAACATGCTTCTTACCATGTCGATGATGGTTCTATTTTTCCTTTCAACAACTCCATTTTGCTGTGGTGTGTACCTTGCTGTAAATTGCTTGTGTATCCCATTTTATCTGCAAAAACACAAAAATTATTTGGAGATATATTCTCCTCTTCTGTCTATTCTTAAAACCTTAATATGCTTCCCACTTTGGTTCTCAACAAGATCTTTAAAGTGGCAAAATTTCTCAAACACTTCACTCTTGAATTTCAAGAAATAAACCCATGTTTTTCTTGTGAAATCATCAATGAAGGTCAGCATATAGTGGTTGCCTGCTAATGATGGTGTTTGCATTGGTCCACACAAATCTAAATGGATAATTTCTAAGAGTGCCTTTTCCCTTATGCTCTTTCCTGATGGAAAGCTTTCTCTGTGTTGTTTTCCCAAGATGCAACCTTCACAAAGGTTGTTCAGTTTCTCAATCAATGGTAATCCCTTTACCATTTATTTCCTATGCAATAAATTCAGACCTCCAAAGTTGAGATGTCCAAATCTCAAGTGTCATAACCAGTTTTCATCTTTTGTTTCTCTTTGGAATGTCTATTGTGTTACTGCTGTCATTGCAACTCATTTCTTCAAATATGCTCTCATCTTGAAAGGGAACATTCTGTTCATTGTCATCTTCACTTGTGCCATGCATTGCTTACTTGGTGGTTTATATATGATTGTGCATACATCATCTTCAAAAAATACGTTGTAGTCTTTATGAATGAGCTGTCCAATGCTCAAATAGTTACACTTCATACTTTCCTTTCTTTGTCGAAACACTTATTCTGCCTTTTTCCATGACATGGACCTTACTGTCTGTCCCAAATGTTACTTGAGACTTTACATTTTCATCTAACATAGAAAACATAGAAATGTTTCCAGTCATATGGTTGCTACATCCTGAATCTAGAAACCATATATCTTCACTTTTCTCTTCAGCCATATTATGTGCTGAAAACTTCTCGTGACTGATATTTTCTTTAGTAAAATTAGCACTGGGTCTACTACCCATGTCACTCTATTTGTTCCTACATTCATTGGCATAATGCCCATACTTCTTACAGTAATTACATTGGACTTGAGATTTATCATACCTTTGTCCATGTGCTTGATGTTGTCCACCTTGTTGGTTGTTGCCTTGTCTTTGATTCTGATTTTGATTGCTACCCCTTTCACTAGTATTTGCAGGGTTGTTCCTTCCTCCTCTGTTTTGGCTTCTTCCTCTTCCTTTTCCTCTGTAGTTTCCTCTGCCTTGACCTCTTCCTCTTCCAAAGGAAATTTGGGTCTTGAAGGCATGCTCCAAATATGAATTTTTCGTTCTGCCCAATCTTTGTTCATGTGTCATCAATGATGCATGAAGTTCATCAACTGTAAACTTTGAGAGATCTTTTCTCTTGAATGGTTGTAACTATCACATCAAATCTTGAGGGTAAGCTCCTCAATACTTTCTCCACTATTATTCTCTCTTCTACTGTCTCTCCATGAGATATCATTTGGGTGACCAACCCAATCAACACTGTGAAGAATGGGTCTATTGTATCATAATCTTTCATGCAAATGACTTCAAAATCCCTTCTCATCAATTGAAGTTTTTTTGTATTTACCTTCTCCATACCTTGGTAGGCTATCTAGAGGGTATTCCATACATTCTTGGACCTCTTAGCTCGTGAAATCCTTGGAAATACACTTTCATCCACTGCTTGATAGAGATAAAAGAGGGCTTTTGAGTCTTTATTCCTATTGCTCTTCAGCAAATCCTTCTCTGTCTGTGTTAAGACATTAAATGTTTGTTCATCTACTGGTTCTTCAAAACCATCTTCAACTAGCTCCAATAAATCTTGAGAGGCAAACAGGGCTCTCATTGTGATTGTCCAAGAGTCATAGCTCTTTCCATTGAACTGTTGGAGTTGAGTATTTCCCATACCCATGCTTGTGTTGGCTCCTGCCATGGATAGCTTACTGAACTATGATTTTAAAACTTGACTGTGTTTTTAAACAAACTGTTTCTCTACTTAAGAGACAAACCCTGTCTTCAAAAAGACTTCTCTGGACCACACTCTTTTAAAACAAAACAAAAATATGTTTTTTTTTAAATACCTTGCTTTTGCTAAGCCTTCACTCTGCTCGTCAAAAGCTGCAACAAACTCCTTCCTTTAGCTTCTTTGACAAATTCAAAGAACCTGGACTAGCTCTGATACCATGTTTAAATTTCTGATTATTTCAAGCACAGAGAAAGATAAAAATTTATCTTCCTTCAACAAAGAGATTTAATAAAATATTGTGGACAGAGATGGAAAAAAAAAACTATTTCATTAAGCTTAAAAAACTATTACAATATTGCCATAGAACTGTTGTTCTGGCCTTTCAAAAAAAAAAAGATTAACTGCTTCACATGCAGCGCTGCCAATTTTTTCTTCACTATCACTCTCTGTCTTCAAAATGGTGCACACAGTAAATAAAATGCACATACAGTGCTCTCTGTCTTCAGGCTTTTTGAAAAAAACAATACACAATCCAATACAATTCATATACTCTGTTTTTCTGCCTGCTGGCTTTTACAAACCATGGAAAAAAAAAACATTATACATCGTTGAGACGGCTGTGTATTACAATTACATTGTACTATTGTTTATATATATATATATATATATATATATATATATATATATATATATATATTATAAACATGTTAGTTATGTTTAAAATATATATGTATAATAAGACTTATACATATATCTAACCCAAAGTAAAGAAATTAAAAAGTGCAGCAAAATAAAATAAAATAAAATATATATATATATATATAAGCGTAAAAATACATTAAACTTTTACCAACATTAAAAACCTTAATAATGTTTTCATCGCGGATTTCAAAAGCTTTTTCAAAAACGTTTCAAATCGATTTTACGCATCCATTTTCAGGATGGATTACTGTGCACCCAAAGCTTGCGATATCCCTCTCATTGGTTGATGGTGGACCCTCCGCAGATTTTAAATACATTCAACCACATAACAAAATTCTTTATCGCATCCAATTTCTTCCTTGGTGACTTATGATTTAGAATTTGCGATCGGCATATGATTAGTTATTGGAGTTGCGTTGGCATGTGGGCCCTCCATCTATTGTGCGTTTTGTGTTGAGTGAAATTTAATGCAGGCAGAGGAAGTGGATTTAAATGTAAGTTGGGATGGTCAAACCACAGTTCTTTAAAGTATTTACGTGCTAGAGCCTTAAACCAAAATTCGAACTTGCAGAGTTTTAAAGAGAGTTTTAAAGACTGGTTTTAATACACGGTGAAGTGTGGACAATCAAACGAAGAAAAGCTGGTGCAGTGTCCTTCAGCGCTGAGTGCTGTTGGATTTAATATTTCAACATCATTCGAATTAGGGAACTGAAATTTATAGGGTGCAACTCATGAATCACGGACGTCTTCACAACCATCCATTCAAGAAAGAGAAAAACAGTAATAATTACCGACGAAGATGCTTGGTTTTTTGTTGTTTTCCTCTGCTGAAACCTCACTGTGATAAATGTCACTGTGATGATGAGCAGTTGAAATGACGGCCGAATGATAAGCACAGGAAAAGACATGTTTCAGATTATTAGCATGAGCAGGAAAAGACACGTTTGTTATTGGATGACCAGTGCTCTAGATTTCTAGCTCTTCTGCATGCTATTGGTTCATTAGTTGTGTAGTAAGTTTGTATTTTAAATTGCGCTTTCATTTGAAAATAAAAGGAAAAAAATAATTTGAAAGGAAGCCAACGGTAAAATAGAAACGACCCGACATTCGAATCGAATTAACGAACCAATAGTTCCAATTAGCGCACTGAAATTGTTAGCAACAACAACTCAATTATTGATTTAATGAAAAAGAAAATAATAACTACCATGGAGATTCTTCGTTTTTGTTGTTTTCTTCCTCCAAAATGTACCTTCGATGAACCCGTATCATGTGGATGTAGAGTGATCACGGAATCATAAAAACAGGAAAACGCACATTTCGTATTATTACCCCGCAATAAAGGGTCGGTGTATTACCCACCCACACCCCACCTTTAATTCGTGGGTTTTGAAATTGCCATTGGGAACATTATTGGATTAATGGTTTTATGTTTTGGGACTAAACCCATCATCACATTCTAATATATAAAAAAAAATCTTTTTCTTTTTAAAATATATATTTTTGGGATGTTGATATAAGAGGGAGGAATTTTAATATAAGGCTTATAGTTTATTTTAAATCATTTTGGAATCGCAATAAATATACATAAAATATATTTATATTTATTTTATTATGGAATCTTTTTTAATGTTATATAAAATTATATATTATTATTAAAACTTTTTAATGTTGACATAAAAATAATTTTAATATTTGTAAATATTTTTTTTTTCTATTAATTTAAAAAATATGTTAATATATACAAAATATCTAAATAAAGGAATTTTAATATATTAATTTTTAAAATATTTTTAAAAATTTGAAAATATAATCATTTTTTAATTTGTGAAAAAAAAATTATTTTATATTTAAACACGTTGAAATAAATAAAGATTCAGATATATTGTTTTAATAGTAAATTTAGAATTATTTTTAATAGATAGATGCATAAAACATGTTGAATTATATATATATATATATATATATATATATATATATATATCTATATATATATATATATATATATATATATATATATATATATATAGCTTAAGTTTGGAATTAATTTTAATAGATAAATATATAAAAGATGTTGAAATAAACAAAGATTCTAATATATTGTTTAAAATAAACTTTTTTTTCAGAAGAAATAAACTTTTTTTTTCTTCTTAAAAAAAAAGTTTATTTTAAATCATTTTGGAATCGCAATAAATATACATAAAATATATTTATATTTATTTTATTATGGAATTTTTTTTAATGTTATATAAAATTATATATTATTATTAAAACTTTTTAATGTTGACATAAAAATAATTTTAATATTTGTAAATAAATTTTTTCTATTAATTTAAAAATTATGTTAATACATACAAAATACCTAAATAAAGGAATTTTAATATATTAATTTTTAAAATATTTTTTAAAAATTGAAAATATAATCATTTTTTAATTTGTGAAAAAAAAATTATTTTATATTTAAACACGTTGAAATAAATAAAGATTCAGATATATTGTTTTAATAGTAAATTTAGAATTATTTTTAATAGATAGATGCATAAAACATGTTGAATTAAAATTAATTAAATTAAAATTAATTTGTATACGTGGAAATTAATTCAAACTTAAACGATATATATATATATATATATATATATATATTGCTTAAGTTTGGAATTAATTTTAATAGATAAATATATAAAACATGTTGAAATAAACAAAGATTCTAATATATTGTTTTTTTTTACTTAGGTGTGGTATTGGAATTATTTTTAATTTGTAAATCTTAGTATATGAATCTTAATATATGTTGAGATTAAAATGAGTATAATATATAAAATATTAAATATATAGTAGATTATAATATATAAACAATTATACTATATAATGTTCAGGTTAAGGATTATTTATGATGTTGACATTAATAATTATTTTTATATGACATGCAAATGATTTAATAAATATGTATTGTTGATATATGATGTGTAAAGGGTTTAACACATGTTTTTAGTCCATTGATAAATTTCTTTCCTAAATATATATATATATATATATTTTAATATTTTAATTTAATATTAAAATAGTTTAAAACCTCATGGGAAGTAGAATAGATCATGATGGGTGTACTATTAATTCACTTTGTTATGTAAAGCCCACCGGTTTGAAATTTCATGGGAAAAAAATCCAATCATGTTAAAGGCGGGTGTGGCCTACTACGAGTCTGAGTGTTTTTTATTGCTTAGATGCTCATGGCTCGTAGTTCCTCAAGCCATAGGTCAAACCAGATGTAATATCTCTTATGCACTCAGACCACTTGACAAAAAAAAATCAACTAAAAAATGTTGATGAGGGTGAAATTTTGTTAATAATCAAACTTAAATTGATCTAAATTCTATAACTTTTAAGTACCGATAATGGTCAAATATCACGACATGTAGACCTATTTTTGAGTGCAAAATATAAGTAAAGGTTAAATGTGCCTTGAGATATCTGATCCATTTCACACTTGTTAAATCCAAAGTTATAATGGATCTAGGCTGGTTTTAGTCATATGCAACCACAATTTTTTTTTTAAACATATGATTGATTTAATCGTTTTAAATATGTTAAATATGTCTAACATTAGTCTAATGAGTTCCTTATCTTCTACATCTCATGCCCATTGGACATTTATTTGTATTAAGCACTAAAAATCCTAGATATAACTCCTCATACACATGATTATTGGAAACCAAGATAATACTGAGGAGTGGGTGGATCAATATTATGACCAATTTTAACAATTATTAACACTTTAAAATATTTAAATTTAATTTTAACAATCAATGATGTGAGGATCACCATAAAGAAAATCATGAATCACACAACAAAATCATAAGCATCATACACATATGCAACACATAGAGACATCAGATGTACGTCGAAACCCACAAAGAGAGAAAACCATCAATATTATTTTTTAATGATGTAAATCCTAAGCCACCAATCCTGAATATATCAATTATTGTGAGTACCCACTCACATGAGGCATCAACCAAAAATTTGTTTTGTTGGTACCAACCAAAAAGAAGCGCCAAATCCCTTATTTGGTTTTCTTGAACTAGCCATCATGCAAAACCAACTCCCTGATTTGTTTTTTCGGCACCAACCAACATGAAGCACCAACTCCCTGATGTGAAAGTATTGACCTGCATAATATAACATACCTATGCTTCATTCTTTTTTAGACTGAGATCCACAAGTGCTCAATTCATATAAAACTTTTCAATCTCTCCCTATGCTACAATTCTTATTCAACTTGATATCTCACTAGATAAAAAAAAATGCTCCAAATCTAAATCTACTTTTTAGCTATTATCTCACTCAGTTCTTATCAAAACACTCATA
Source organism: Pinus albicaulis (assembly GCA_034641835.2). NCBI lineage: Eukaryota > Viridiplantae > Streptophyta > Pinopsida > Pinales > Pinaceae > Pinus > Pinus albicaulis. Next base: position 1,272,959,693 of record CM076579.1, read on the forward strand.
TATAATTTAACAACTCTTCAGGACCTCTCATCCCTCGCAAACTCTTATAGTAGCTTAAAATTTGAAAATACACACTCTGCATTCCTAGCCTCAATTCTCAACTACAATAATAATAATCTCTTCCCATTAACTCAAACACATTCTATAGCTCACAAACTTCCTCACCTTTTCAACAACCTACACATCGATTCAATCTAACTAGATTCTCCCACACTGACTCACAACTGAGTAGTATTTTGTTCAACTAAGTTATTATCACATGGATGAACAAGAGATTTCATTAAATCTCATAGGGCTTGAAGATGCACATCATTAAATATTTTCACTACTCGAGGAGAGACTTCATTTACACCTATATAGCACAAGTAGGTACTTCTCATCATGGGGACTTCACTCACAAAGAAATACCATATCACGTGCATCTATATTGGGGCATAAAAAATGAGGAAAAATAAAAATAACATATTGAACATATAATACATGGCTAAATGGTTTATAAATGTTATATTATAATATATGTGCTATAAGGTATAGTTTATAAGGTACATTAGCTAAGAATTTGCAAAAAAATAGGCGGGATCGAGAGTAGGAGATAAAATGTGTAGGTTGAGGGTGAGGTGGGATCAAGAGTGGGAGAAAAAATGCATAGGTCGATAGTCTAGGCATGAAGGTAATATTGACCAATTTGAAGGTAAGTAACTAACTTGGAGACTCAGTGGCTCGATATGAGGTGCTCCTAATCTTGGTGGTTCATTCTAAAATCCATTTTGGTGAAATCACAATTATTTGAGCTATTTATGTTGCAATTTATCATGTCAAATGATATTTTTGATTTTGGATTTGTGATTTCTTTTCTCGTTGAACATGTTTCCTATAGAACAATGTTGTCTTTGGCATACCAGAGCTCCTTCAGAGTGGTGTATGGGGATTTGATCACATAACCTATGTATGTGTACAAGAGCATGCTTTTTTAGAAGCTAAGGCTCCATGAGCACAATGATGAGATTCTCCAAATTCTCTCATTTATCTTCTGTACATTCACACTTGTTCCTATCTGCAAATATATATTTTTTCCTCTTGACCACAAATGACGATATTGAAGGTATTTTTTTCTCATGTTTGTTCCCTTGGTCAATGGTTCAAATCTCATAGTGCTCTAACTTCTATTTCTCTTTTTTCTTGCAAGGGAAGGTGCGACAATTGTTCTATATTAATTTTTTGGTTGAAATCCAAAATTGTACCCTTTTCCCAACCACAAACCTTTATATGCATCTTTTTCCGCATATAAGGTTGCGAGACCTCGCGAAATTAGTCTACTTTGGGAAATAAAGTTCTTCTTTAAAAATCATTAAAGGCAACGTATTTAGCTTCTGCTAGTAATGTTGCTGAGAACCTAGTTGGTAATTAGGGATGGAATGCTCACTGAAACAATCGCTAGACAAATATAAGGTATTATAAAAAAGAAAATAAATTTTAAAACAAATGTAAAGTATTATAAAAAGAAAATATAGATGAAATAGTAAGTAATCTCAATTTTTAAATCCAATTAAATATCTTAGTATAAGCATATAATTTGATCCCATAAAATTTTAATTCTAAAATGGTTTTATTAAAAAATAACAACGAATTAATATATATTAACTAATAATTTTAATTAACAATAAAATATACAAATACCAATATTGAACAAGAAAGTGTTATTGAAACATCAAAATGATAAATACTCTTTAGTAGACATGGCATTATATGAGTTCTAATTTATTGACCAATAAAACTTTAAAAATATATTGTTTAAAGCTATATATATTAAAAGCATTAGATATTGTATAAATAGAAAGAAAACTAAAAAAAATACCAATAAAATATACAAATACCAATATTGAACAAGAAAGTGTTATTGAAACATCAAAATGATAAATACTCTTTAGTAGACATGGCATTATATGAGTTCTAATTTATTGACCAATAAAACTTTAAAAATATATTGTTTAAAGCTATATATATTAAAAGCATTAGATATTGTATAAATAAAATTACTTTGATAAAGGTTAATAAAAAAATAGTTATTTTATTAGTAATTTTTGTTAGCCATGGCCAAAGTAAAATTATAAAATAAATTTTTCCTATTGCCTTTTTGGAATACTATATATAAATTTTAAAACATAATTGGTCAATATTTTATCCTCGCGTACCGGAGTTGTATTACCATGTATGCATGATTGTGGATGCATTAGAATTCATGTCGAGATTTGACGAAGCATTAGGTAAGAGAGAATGAAAATGCCATGGGATTAGAGTTTTCTTCTTTTAAATATAACGTATAATATCGTATTTAAAAAATAATACATAATATTTTATAAAATAGGAATTAAGCATTATTTATGAATTAATAATAATATTCTATCAAGAGTTGCAAGAGGGTCGTTCCTAGGGTTTCTCCTGATATAAGGGTATTGTACTTTTGAAGTTTGTGATAAGGGTATTGTACTTTTGAAGTTTGTGATAAGCAGTAAATATGTTTTTGAGGTCTATCTAGTATTTGAACTTATTATAGTAGTTTAGAATGTAGAGTATGAGATCGCTAAATAGTTAAGAATTCTCATGTTATAAGTTAAAAATATATGAGATAGAATATTTATCTTGACATATTTTTAGAGGGAAAATTTTCTAAGCATCTTAATACTGGGTAAGTCAGAAAATTATACTAGTATAATTTTTGGTACTATCAAGATTATCTTTAGACATTGTTATTATTAAAATAAATAAATAATAAAAGTATAGAATTTTAAAAGTTTTATTTGAATGATCATAATAAAAATAATGATGAGCATAGATAATATGACATGATTAAGCTAGACTCCCTCATCTTTTGAAGATAACATGGTAAATAACAAGCTAAACTCAGTGATTACTTGAATTAAGAAACTCATAAAACACTTTGATCAAGTGGCATGGTAATCGCTACAATTGAAAAGAAAAACAATAAAATAAGGGATAAGAGGAAAATATATGTAAGGGATAAGAGCTTGAGGTATCCTAACACATTTCACTTGCTTCAAAGTAACTCTCAAATGGTAAATCATTGTATTTAAATCTTATTTAAGTCTTGGCATAACATAGGGGATAATGACGTAAGAATCTATAATCTCAGTTGCCTCAAAATATCTACAGTGGTAGATGTTATGAGGTGTGTAAGTTACTCCATCCTTGGTTATGGTTTGTGGTTCATCATCTTCTCTTAGGGATCTATGTAAGTTATTTCCATTCCCTTGATAAGGTAATGTTTGCTCTCTTTTACTCTTAATTTTTAGTTACTATCACTTTCAGTTAGATAATCTCATCCTTTCTGGAGTTTATGAGGATTGCTTTGGTCTATCATCTTTGTTTAACAAGTTAAAAATGAAATGTATATCAATAAAAGAAATAAAAAAAATGTATTAAAAAAAAAGAAAAAATAATATTCTAATTAAATAAATGACATCAATTAGTCTCCCAATATTGACTACAATTTCTTAATTCAATATTCAATGCTATCAAATTTGAAAGAAAGATGGAACTATCTTCAATATCCCTCTTTCCTAGATAATGCAGGGATGTTGTCTACTTCTCAAGAAACTTGTTACTTGATTATCGAGAACACAAGCCTTATGAATATATAAGAGCCAAGGTTTCACTACGGGAAAGATCTATTTGTTAATGCATGAGTTTAAGTGGGTGACCTCTAAAAAGATACATGCTATTTGTTGATTAGTTGTGTAGTAAGTTTGTATTTTAAATTGTGTTTTCATTTGAAAATGGAAGGAAACAAATAATTTGCCATGAAGGGAGGATTTGGAAACCAACGGTAAAATAGATCCATAGCATACAACTCAATCATTGATTTACCGATAACGATCCTTTCATGAAAGGAAAAAGAAAATAATGATTACCATTGAGCTGCTTCGTTTTTGTTGTTTTCTTCCTCCAAAATGTCACTTCGATATCAGGTAGAGTGGTCACGGAATCATAAAAACAGGAAAACACACCTTTCATATTATTACCCAGCAATAAAATGTCGGTGTATTACCCACTCACACCCCCATTTTTAATCCGTGGGTTTTGAAATTGCCATTGGGAAATTTGTACGATTTGACAGTAATGCTTTCGTTTATCTCTATTTTTATGTTTTTGGAGTAAATCTATTTTTTCATTTGTTTTTAATATTTATATTTTTGGGATGGTGACAAAAATAATTTTAATATATCGTTTTTACTTTATTTTTTAATCATTTTCGAATATATATATATATACTAATTTTTAATGTTATATAAACTTATATCTTATTATTAGGATTTTTGAATGTTGATATAAAAATAATTTTATTATATAAATATTTTTAAAGATATTTTTTTAATATTAATATAAGTCAAGATTAGAACGAACTTTCATGAGCTCTATAGTGAAACAGGTCGTTGGACACTTCTTAAAACACCATCGATGGAAAGGATCTACCAACTCTGTGAGAATATGAACATCGAGTATGAAAATCACTTCCTCTTAGAGTGCCCAGCATACAACCACATTAGAGCTCAATTTCATAATCTTTGTTGCAATACTGACTTTCCTAGCCTTTTAGGATGTCAAAATTATAGTGAGCTCCGGAGGCTTCTCTCCAAGCTTTTCAAGCATAGGAATAAAATCTTAAATCAAACTAATTAACTCTTTTATTTAGGTCCGATAGACCAAAGATTGGTCTCAGTGGACTTTAACCAACATCATCATCATCAAAAAAATACAAAATATGCTAAATAAAAGAATTATAATATATTAATTTTTAAAATATTTTCAAAATTTGAAAACATAATATTTTTTTTGGTTAATAAGTTTTTAATTTTTCTTATTCAATTTAAAATTAAATGTCCAAAAAAAAAAGAATTTAGATTTAAACATGTTGAAATAAACAAAGATTCATATATATATATATATATATATATATATATATATATATATATATATAAGTTTGGAATTATTTTTAATAGGTAGATGCATAAAACATGTTGAAATAAACAAAGATTCTAACCTATTGTTTTTTTCTTAAGTTTGGAATTATTTTTAATAGAGAAATGCATAAAATATGTTGAAATAAACAAAGCTTGTAATAAATTGTTTTTTTTTTTTGGTTAAGTTTAGAATTATTTTTAATAGATAGATGCATAAAACATGTTGAAATAAACAAAGATTATAATATATTGTTTTTTGGGCTAGCTTTGGAATTGGAATTAATTTTAATTTATAAATTTTAATATATGAATCCTAATATATGTTGAGATTAAAATGAGTATAATATATAGAGCATTATAATATATAGCGGATTACAATATATAGAGGATTATACTATATAATGTTCATATTAAGGATTATTTATGATCTTGATATTAAGAATTATTATTTATATATGACATGTAAATGATTTAATAAATATGTAAATTTGTTGATATATTATATGTAAATGATTAAATACATGTTTTTAGCCCATTGATAATTTTTTTTATTAAAAATAATAATTTATTTTTTATTTTTTTAATATGTTAATTTAATTTAAAAATAATTTACAAAATCACGAGGCGTAGAATAGATAGTGATGGTTTTACGATTAAGTCACTTTGTTATGTAAAGGTTATCGTTTTGAAATTTCATAGGGAAAAATCGAGTCATGTTAAAGGCGGTTGTAGCCTACGACGAGTGTGATCCCCAAGTGTTTTTTACGGCTTAGATGCCCATGGGTCGTGGTTTATCAAGCCATCGGTAAAGCCTAATGTAATGTATGATGAACTCAGAACACTTGACAAAAAAAAAATAGTTAAAAAAAGTTGACGAGGGTGAAATTTTGTTAATAATCGAACTTAAATTGATCTAAACTCTACATCTATTAAGTACTGAGAATGGTCAAATATCACGAGGTGAAAACCTCTTTTTAAGTGAAAAATATTGTGAAATTTTAAATGAACCTTGAGATATTTGATCCCTTTTCACACTTAATAAATCTAGAGTTACGATGGATCTACGCTGGTTTTAGTCATATGCAACCATAAATTGTTTTTCAAACATATGATTAATCTACTCTTTTTAAATATTCTAAATGTGTATAACATTATTCTAATGTGTTCCTTATCTTCTACATCTCATGCAAATTATACCATTTTTTGTATTAGACACTGAAAATCATGGATATAAGTCCTCACACACATGAATATTGCAAACAAAGATAATCATGAGAAGTGGGTGAATCAATATTATGGCCAATTTTAACAATTATTAACACTTTAAAATATTTCAATTTGTTTAACAATCAATCATGTGAGGATCACCATAAATAAAATCATGAATCACACAACAAAATCATAAGCATCATACACATATGAAACACATAGATTCACTGGATGTATGTGGAAACCCATAAAGAGAGAAAACCATCCATATTTTTTGTTATGATGTAGATATTAAGCCACCAATTCTGACTACATCAATTTTTATGAGTACCCACTCACATGAGGCACCAACACCCAATTTTTTTTGCTGGTACCAATGACAAAGAAGCGCCAACTCCCTAATTTGGTTTGCTTGCACAAGCCAACATGAAGCACCAACTCCCTGATTTGTTTTTTTGACACCAACCAACATGAAGCACCACCTCCCTGATGTGCAAGCACTTACCTGAATAATATGACATACATATATTTTATTCATTTGTAGACTCTGATCCACAAGTGCTCAGTTCATATAAAACTTGTCACTCTCTCCCTCTACTCTAATTCTTACTCAGCTTGATATATCACTAGATAAACAACATGCTCCAACTCTATCTCTACATTGAAGCTCTTGTCTCACTCAGTTCTTATCAAAACACTCATATGTACTTCAACAAATATTCAGGAACTCTCATCCCTCACAAACTCTTATAGTAGCTTAACATGTGAAAATAAACACTCTACATCCCTAGCCTCAATTCTCAACTACAACAATAACAATCTCAATCCATTCACTCAGAAAAATTCTATAGATCACAATTTTCCTCACCTCTTCAACAACCTGCACATCAATTGTAAGGTATTGTTTATAAGGTACATTGGCCAAGAATTTGCAAAAAAATAGGCGGGATCAAGAGTAGGAGAGAAAATGCATAGGTTGAGGGTGAGGCGGGATAGGGAGTGGGAGAGAAGATGCATATGTCAATATTCTAGGCATGGAGGTAATATTGACCAATATCGAGGGAAGTAAATAACTTGGAGCCTCGGTGGTTCGATACGAGTTGCTCCTCATCCTGGAGGTTCAATCTGAGGTCCATTTTGATTAAATCACAATTATTTAGGCTATTTATGTTGTGATTTCTTATGTCAAATGTGATTTTTTATTTTTTATTTCTGATTGATTTTCTTTTTTAACATGTGTCCTATAGAAAAATGTTAGCCTTGGCTTACCATAGCTCCTTCGGGGTGGCGTATGGGGATTTGATCACACCACCTATGTGTGTATACAAGAGCATGTTTTTTGGAAAGCTAAGACTCGATGAGCACGATGATGAGATTCTGGAAATTCTCTCATTTATCTTCTCGACATCCACACTTGTTCCTATTTGCAAATATATATTTTTTCATCTTGACTACAAATGAAAATATTGAAGTTATGTTTTTCTCATGTTTGTTCCCTTGGCCAATGGTTCAAATCTCATAGTGCTCTCACTTCTATTTATCTTTTTTTTTTGCAATGGAAGGCGTGACATTTTCTCTATATTAATTTTTTTATGGACATCGAAAATTGAGCCATTTTCCCAACCAGAAACCTTTAGATGCATATTTTTCCACATACAAGGTTGCTAGACCTCGCGAAACTATCCTAAGTTGGGCAATAAATTCCTTCTTTGAAAAGCATTAGAGGCAACGTATTTGGCTTCTGCTAGTTGTGTTGTTGGGAACCTAGTTGGTGATTGGAGATGGAATGCTCACTCTAATAATCACTAGACAAATATAAGGTGTTATGAAAAATAAAGTAAGGTTTAAGATAAATATTATAAAAAGAAAATATAGATGAAATACTAAGTAGTCTCAATTTTTTTCTTCATTTAAATCTCCTCTTATGAGCATATAGTTTTTACCAATAAGCTTTTAATTTTAATTTGGTTTTATTAAGAACTAGAAATTTCATGAGATGTTGCAAAAGAAATGCCTTAAGGAAATAACATAGGAAAGAGTAGCCTAGAATAAATAAGTTGTTGCAGAGAAGGAGCCATCGTGAAGGAATAAAAAGAAAATTTTTCTTACATGGAAGTAGGTTGTGGAGGTTTCAAAGATATTGATTATAAGAGTTATCAACCAGACATTTTTGTTATAGATATTGAAATATGCAATTGTGGGTGAAAACATATATGCAAACCAACATAATGAAATAAGTTGTTGTAGAGAAGGAGCCATCGTGAAGGAATGAAAGGCAAATTTTGCTTCCATGGAAGTAGGTCATGGAGGTTTCAAAGATATTGATTATAAGAGTTATCAACCAGAAAATTCTGTTATAGATATTGAAATAGGCAATTGTGGGTGAAAACATATATGTAAACCAACATAATTTGTTTACATATATAAAAAATTTGTTATAGATATTGAAATAGGAAATTGGGGTGAAAATATTTTGGTGATTAATACTCCTGCAAAATAAGCATGAAATCAGCATGTAACTCAAATAAGATATTTAGATACATTCAATTACAATCTATCTAACATAGATTTAAATAAAGAGAATTGTTATTAACAAAAATAGTGTTTACTCCAAGTTAGTCTACATATCCGAGTGCCAATTGTATTTTTAAGATATATATTTGATGATAATAATATTTTTTTTTTGGGAAAATAATACTAAGTTAGAACTAAATGGACTTGGTGAATTGAATAGAGATTTAACACATTAAGGCACATTAAGTGAAGGGGTGCTAGTGTTCCTTACCTCCAACTGTAGTATATTGACCACACAAATCAAGTCACCCATTTAATATTCTAATTCTTCTCAATGTACATGTCAAGTTCAAATTAAAAATTAAAAATTAATGTATTTTTTTATGTAGGGAAAACATCTTACCTACAACACAATCTTACCACACATAGAAAAACATGGACATTAATAAGAAGTTGCAAGAAATTGTCTTTGATGATAATTTTCTAGATAATATAGAATCAACTAAAATTGAAGAAATGAGGAAACTAATTCATGAATGAATAGTTCAAGATAAAGTAAATTAGGTGATCAAAAATCTTTTTCAAGGTATATCTATGAGAGCACAAGCTTAACTCTTAAATATAATTTGAAAGCGTAAATATCTAAGAAATATAGTTCGATTATTGGGCATTAGAAATTCCAAAGAGGTGAAGGTAAATGGGTTAGTATTAAGAAATATGACATCAACACCTAGAAAAAATGAAAAATATCAATCTCAATCATGGCATAAGTGCTAGTAGGGAATTATTGACAAGTGTCATTGGAAAAAGAACTACATCAGATCGGTTGATGTCAATGAAAGAAATAATGTACAAAACATTAAGAAAAAGTTTATGGAGGCATTAAAAAATAAGGATTCAATAACATGAGAATGATGAACTTGCATGTTGGGCTAATATATGTAGGAAACGTTATCAAGATAGACTTTCGTATAATGTGAGTGACAATGTGAAAGAGTTTTGATATTGGAATTTCCATGTGTCGCCAAATGAGAAGAATATCATGAGACATTGTATATATAGAGGGGTGTATTTAGATCATTTCCCCTTTCAGTGACTGTTGTTATTAAAGAACAATTTTTACTACATAATATGTATAACTTGTATATAGAATTATATATATATATAAATGTGCTGAATCTTATGACAGTGAGGACAATATAAGTAGTCCATTCATAGAACTACCACTTACTATCAATAGGAAAAATGGTTTTCTTGTGAAGCGATCTATGCATCTTCGACATGCAAATCGAATCTCAACACTAAGGAGTCATCCTAAGATAAAAGGTCATCATAGTAACTTTGATGTTCCAAAACCATCAATCACTTAATTATATTTCTCTAAATATTAGCAATTGGACAATAGTCACGATATGGTAATGCTTGGGGGGAATGTGTATCCATATCATAGTATAACTGTATATACAATAACTTATCCAAATGATATAAAAATATTTCATAAGCAATGCAACTGCTACATGAATTAATCACAATCCTTAATGATATACTCCAAGTTCTTCCACAATACTAATCAAGTGTCTAAAGAAGTCATCATCACTCAGTCACCATATAGGTAACACCTGGGGAAAATGTGTTAGAATTATAGATACAATATCTTATACAGAGGATATAAAAATCTGTTATAAATAATGCAATTGCTACATGAACTACTCACCATATAGGTAACATCTTGCAGAAGTGTGTTAGAATTGTATATACAATATATTATACAAAGGATATGAAAATATTTTATAAGCAATGCAACTACTACATGAACTACTCACAGTCTTTAATGCTATAATCAAAGTTCTTCCACAACACTAATAAAGTGTCTAAAGAAGTCGCCATCACTTCCAAAATCACATATTTAAACGTACAAGTTGTAAAAAATGAATTTGTTTCATAAATTTTAATAGATTCACGTGCTCAGATATAAGATATAGTTCTTAAACTCTGAAGCCTCTTCTTGATTGAAAACATATTAAACTCATAAGATATAGCTAAAGAGCAATAATTTAACAACTTCTTGTCACAATCGTTACATAATAATTTGATGCACAACTTGTATAGCAATAAATATTAGCTTGCAACACGTCCAAATAAAAGAACTGAAGTAAATACTATCAGTTGGTTTTCATTACATTTATGTAATTCAAATAGAGCTAGGAACTTTTGAAGACTACTTCATTGAAAATTAGAAGCATCTTCATTCCTAGCTTTCCAAGCTGGCCGTGAATACCTCTCTAGATCACTTGGATTAGCATTGTATTTATTTCACCATTATCTAGCAATATCGAGACAAAATGAGTAAGAAATTTATGAATGGAAACACCTACAGACATGTCACAAATATTTTTTCATTTGAAACATCAATTTATTCTGTGAGTTGTTGTGATTTTTTTCTTGTGGCTAAAACTTAGTTTTGGTTGTCACCTAGTTGTCATGATTCAAAACTTTGTTATCACCTCAGATCCTTATAGCATTAGATATATTTTGTGAGCTAATGTGATGTTTTTTTTGTCACAATGAATTAAAAATCAGTTATTATACCACAATATTGACTTTCTCATTGTCTGTTTTGTTTATGAACCCTTTAAAAAGACCATGGGAACATTTGATTTTACACTGTGATCTCCCCATCATGGGTGGGGGTTTCAAAAATTGGAGACTAAATTGAGTGGTTATTGTTAGAAATTGTTGTATAAGATTGGAAATTTTGATGGTTTGTAGACAATATGGATGTCATAACAGATATCTATTTTAAATTTGTTAGTGTCTCTGGCCACCATGCATCTAATATGATCCATTTGAACTGAGAGCTTCAATATCTATTTTGAAATTTTTAGTGTCTCTAGCAACCATGCATCTAATATGAACCATTTCAGAAAATAACTTCAATAAATCACTTTGTGAATGATAAATTGTGACATCCCTAGCCATTTTCTTTGATTGTGGATCAGGTTACAAACTAATAACTTGTGAAATCCCTAGCCATTTTCTTTGATTGTGGATCAGGTTATAAACTAGAATACACTTTCTCTTCAGAAGACTCTACAATATATATTGGATGGATGTAAACGTTACGATAAAACATGTACAAAAACCCTTTAGGGTTGTCTCAACTTACTTTATTGTTAATCACATGGTGTCAATTTTGTAAAACTATAATCTATAGTAAGGACTGAGTCGGTGTTTTTCTTTTGTAAGTTTTTTTTGGAATTGAAAAATAAAAAAATTATAAAAGCTAAAATTATTTTCTTTTTTAAGTTTTGTTTGGAATTGAAAAATAAAAAAAATTATAAAAGCTAAAATTATGTAGTGAAAAACTTTATTTAAAATTTGAGAATAAAAACTTGAGAAAGTTTAACGTCATATAATGTGAAATTATTTTATAATTATAAAGTAAAAAACATGTAATTTTTTTTTATCATATATATATATATATATATATATATTACACCAGAAATTTGATATTCATTAAAAAAAAATTCGAAAGAGTATGTATGTAGTTACAAACTATTACAATTAAGTAATTAAAGGTAAATTTAGTGTTAATTAAGAAATGAGAATTATGAACATTCATCATTATTGCTCAAGATAAATCATGTCCTGTGAAATAATTTGGAAAAAAAAAAATATATATCACGTATTTAAAAAAATCATTATTAATTTAATTTTAAAAGAATAATGGTTATAAACAATTAAAAATAATTTTATTAAATATTTAGTTTAGATATATATTATTTATGAGAGGGATCAATTCTCTTTTCACTCTAAAAGAAGTTTTCATATCAAGACATTTGATCCCTCTTGGCTCTTGGTAGATCCAGAGTTAAGGTTGATCTAGGCCATCTTAATTTCCCCCTTTAAATAAATTATATTCCACATGAATACCATGGGCCAATACCATGGGTTGTTTTTATAGTTTATTATTATATTATTTTATTACCTAAATTCAATTTAACTTATTAAAAAGAAGAAGAAAAAAATACTATAAAAAAACATATATAAAACTATTTACATTTACATATACAAATATAACAAATTTTTAATAGCAAAATTTTAACTTAAAAGTTACCAAAACCTAAATTTAATCTAACTTATTAAAAAGAAAAAAAACTAACATTATAAAAATATATATAAAACTATTTACTTGTGCATCTAATGGCCTAAAACATTTCAATTGTCTAACATTTGATCCAATGGCGCATACATGGATGCAATAACAGCTAGGAAAGTTGTTTTCAAATAGAAATGCCTTACGACATCAACTAGCAATTGCACCAGATGTTGCAAAGGAAACACCGTAAGCTGGTAGCATAGGAAAGAGTAGCATTAAAGTGTTGCTTTTGCATGATGAAAGTGGAAGTGTCAGCAAATAGTGCAAGTAGACTTTAGATCTTAGTTAAAGATGGGCATCTTAGGAATTGCGTCATTGACATAATAAGAGTATACATAGTATCAGGTTCTCTCTTTTTGGTTATTTAGCGTAGTTACAAAATAAGGCACTATTGAGATAGAAAATATCTCTATCCTTAGCAATTACATACCAGAAGAGCATGATTTGATCTTTTGGTTAAACATCTGTATGTATTTGTACTAGAAACACTTGTATATGAATTATTTTCCTACTTGAATGGTTGGAATTTATCCACACTCTCTTTGTATATGCCAATTTTATTTGGGAATAAATATTTCTTGAAATTGATATGGCTCTCCCAGGTTTCATTCAGATCCCCTTTTACATTTATCCCCCAATTTGTTACTTTAGCAAACATTTGTAACATTTTGTTTTTTTATCTGTGGGAGGGTTCAAATCACACAGCTCATTTCAACTACCAGTGTAGTGCAACTCAAAATAATGCCTGATGACATTAACAGCACACCAAATATCTATGCTCTGTGCATTCCTCATTGATAGAACCTTGGCAGAGCCAGAAGGGTACCACCTTCCAATGAAGCTTGTGTGTCATGAATTTGATCAATTCAGCTAGTGTGTAAGGATTTTAGTGAGGAGTTCTTCATCATTGGTTTGATATTATTATGTTTTTTTTGTCTTTCATGATGGGTAGATGAGTAGAGTGTCCACTAAAAACCATAAGAAATCCTTGCATTATAGTTAAGATTGAATTTGCTAATTCATGTAATTTGTTGATTCATTGCCATGCCTATTTTGATTCATTACGTTGCCTATTTTGAGACATTGATGTCTATCAGGATGCTTATTTTGAGACTTTTATGGTTCTAACAGACCTCAAGGATTATATGATGTCAATATATAATGATCACAGGAAATAAAAATGCGTCAAATACTTTACTCTGTTCTGAAAAAACCAGCGACTGCGGAGTACAATTGTGTTCTCTTTTAATCCCTTTGGGCACTTTTCGAAACCACATCTAAATTTGTGGCATTTTTATAAATGAAATGCGGAGATATAAAGTGAATTACATTTTTCGAAACCAACTTTGAATTTGTGGCATTTTCAAAGTGAAATGCACAGATATAAAGTGAATTACAGTTTGAGAAGTTCAAATGGCATGAATTTGTGTTTTTTCTTCAATCACAAACTGTTGGAACCATTCCTATTTTGATTAATTAGGTTTCCTATTTTGAGACATTGATGTTTGTCAGGATGCCTATTTTTAGACTTTGATGGTTCTAACAGACCTCAAGGATTATATAATGTCACTGTATAACGATCACAGGAAATAAAAATGCGTCAAATCCTTTACTCTGTTCTGAAAAAACCAGTGACTGCAGAGTACAATTGTGATATCTTTTAATCCCTTTGGGCACTTTTCGAAACCACATCTAAATTTGTGGCATTTTTCTAAATGAAATGCAAAGATATAAAGTGAATTACATTTTTCGAAACCAAGTCTGAATTTGTGGCATTTACAAAATGAAATGCATAGATATAAAGCGAATTACAGTTTGAGAAGTTCAAATGGCATGAACTTGTGTTTTCTCTTCAGTCACAAACTGTTGGAACCATCTTTGAAGCTCCAAAGACCTGCGAAAACCATTTTAAAGATTATCACACAGCTGAAGAAATGGATCCTTATCTCACAAAGCTATTGTAACATTGATTGTTCAATTCAACTCTTTAAGGAAATGATGATTTAATTTGCGAAGCAATTGACATGTTGGTGTAAAGTTCTAAGAAATCTCTCTTTCTATATATTTTATTTGTATCCCTTTTGATCTTTATATTTTGAACAGTTCAATTTCTACGCCCGAGGATAGGGTAAGAACGTACCAGAGTGAGTGTATTTAATGCTTATAAAAGCATAGCATTTATCAATGAGGTCCTAAGAGAATATATTCAGTTCCATCCTCTTTTTCTATGGTCCTCGCCCTGTAATTCAATACCGAAGCAAATATCAGCCATTGAATTCCCTCACATGCAAATGGGGAGGAAATTTCATTACCTTCCCATTCTAAGATGTTGTGCGCACAGTAACTGGACTGTTCATCTCACACCATATCACCTTTGTATTTTCCGTATTGAAAACACAATGACATTCTTCCTAAGAAAAACAATAGATGTACCTGGAACTACCCTATTTCCTATTTCCTATTTCCTTTAAGAAAAAAAAGAAATGCCCAAGTATAGGGTAAGAACATACCAAAAGTATTCTGCTTATAAAAAAGAGAGCAACCGCTAAGTGAGGTATGAAGCAGAGATATTCAGTCCTGTCCAATGTCCTCCGTTTCTGTGGTCTTCGCCCTGAAATTCAACACCGAAGAAAAGATCAGCCATCGAATTCCATCACATGCAAATGTGGAGGTTCCATTACTTGTCCTGGAAAGCCCGGGGGTGCATTACCGCCTTGTTTGGGATATCCCCTGCAAATCAAGCAACGATTTGCCTGCCATGAAAGTAGTTATGGAGCAATGTAATGCATGGGTAGCTGCAGGAAATGAACTTGCATGAGCATAGGATGAGGCCTGAGGTGATATTCAAGGTAAATGGAAGGGAGAACGAAGAACACCATCTGAGAGGGCGGCCATCTGCAACATGAAATAGACA
Organism: Pinus albicaulis; assembly: GCA_034641835.2. Classification (NCBI taxonomy): domain Eukaryota; kingdom Viridiplantae; phylum Streptophyta; class Pinopsida; order Pinales; family Pinaceae; genus Pinus; species Pinus albicaulis. The sequence continues at coordinate 1,272,975,468 of CM076579.1, forward strand.
TATTTCATTAACAACATAGTACAAAACATGAGACTATCAAATCATTCACAAAGAAAGGAAGATTTCTTTCTGGATTTTTGATCGCTTCTGGTTTGGGAGGGCGAATTGAGTTTGCAAAGATACATCTCTGTAAACCATCTCCTCGCTGTAGCCATCTGCAACATGAAATAGACATATTTCATTAACAACATATTACAAAACCTGAGACTAACAAATCATTCACAAAGAAAGGAAAATATTTAGACATAAAAAAGTGGCGAGGATGGCTTACACAACCTATTACATCTATTACATCTAGCAATTACAGTGAATGCATTCTAACTATTCTACATTTTTCTCTTTTCTAGGCGTATTTTATAGTCTTATTTTTTTCCAGAAATCCGATAGGGAATTGTTGGAAATCTAAGTTTCAGTTGTGTCGTCTACATAATTTAGTTCCCAGAGGGTTCAAGGTGTTGAATCCATTATTAGATTAAAAATTCAATTTAAACAATGAACAATTACAATATCACCAAAACCTGTATCGCCAAATTCTATAAAAAAAAAAAAAAAAAATGTAGAACCATTAGACTATGCCATTGTAATCAGGAAAAATTTGAATGTGCCTCACTCCTCACAATTTTTCTTTCTAGTAAACTATTATTTTCTACCATCAGTGATCTACATTGATAGATCATATGAGTTCTCACATGAAATGTTTGGGAGAGAAACGACTATCTATCAAACCTATGACAAATCTTTCAGTATAGAGATAATCACTATCATGACAAGAATAGGGAATAGGTCTCTCCACACATCACAATTCTCTAAATATATACAAATATCACTAAAATGTTTCCCTAGTCAAATTAAATGGTAATATTCAAAACATTGAGACAGATAAGAGTTGTAGCCGTTAGATTTAGTTGTTGAGTGACCCTTTATGTTGTTTGTCTCAAATTAGGGACTTTCATTTCTTGAATTCATTGACAATTTTTTTTCTCTACTCCATGAATAATTAATTCCATCTAATTAAAATGTATGAGAACTAGGAGAATATCCTTGGCTTTTGTTTGAAGCAAAGGCATTCGTTTTCCTAAGGTGGAAAGGGATTGGAAATTGTTTTCCAGCAAAGTGAGCATAAGGTTAGCCCAATCAATGGTCAACCATATTCTAGCAACACAGAGTGGTACAATCTCCATGTGTGCATGCACTAGTGATCAATCTATATACAAAGACTAAAAATCTAAAAAATCAGTAAAACTAACCCTGCAAGTTAAGGCAATGAAGTGATATCTCAATCTACAATTTAATTAAAATACGTGTATGTTATAACATGTTACCAGGTCAGTGCACCACAGTTGTGGGGTTAGTTTGAGATTAAAGTAAATATCAGCCTCTTAGATTTAAATTTCAAATCATAATTAACACTATGGCTGATAGCCCAACAAGTGAGGCCAAGCCTAAGCTCTTATATAAAACAAACAGGGCCACAAGAACCTGCAGAGGCACACTCCAAAACTCATGTAGATACCAACTGAAATCCCCAATTCACTCAGCATCTACACTCATATAATTGATAATCTCACCACTTGTATGCCTTTGCCTAGATTGACTAGAAAGAAGCAAACCTTTCCTGTATATTGCAGCCATGAAAGCTACTTTGAAATGTATACCAATCTTTTGCACTTTGAAATATAACTAGCGATGTGCCAAAGACTCTGTGAGCTTTGCTACAAAAAAACAAGAAGTTAAAGCATAGCCCTGATATCTAAACTGTTGCCTCTCGTATAAATATTGTACAAAGGCATCCATCAAATATGGACCAACATATGATGCACAAATATATATTGCTGAAAATAATGCACTCATGATTACTTTCCAAATAGATAGAAGTGTGGCTTTTGCCAACGACCGGGTGTCAATAAGGCCTTCAGCTTCTAATCGATCTCTAAATGCACAACATACTACTTCTGCACTATCAGCATCTTCAACATGAGGCACATCCTCTATTTGTAAAGGCCTTTTAAACCCTACAGTAAGCAAATTATTTAACCAAGAAAATGACATAAGGCTGAGAAAGTTTGTTGTTGCATAAGGAGTAACTGGTTTAATATTTGCAATTTTCTCTAAAGCACTTGCCAGCAGAGGCTCTTGCATAATTTGTGTAAATGAATCTGAACTGGTTCTAGTAAAATAGCTAACATAACATAAGAAGTTGCAAATAGAGAGAGCCACTATATCAACCCAAATATAGGGATAAATAATTTGCTGATCCTTCAAGATTAATATGTCAAGAATCATGAAAAAGGTAAACAGAATGAATGATGAGAACCACCACATCTGTAATAAAAGTGATAAATTCTCTCTCCTTCGTTTTCTGACAGAATGATAAGCATAATATGTCATTCTATACCAAGCCAGTGCTTGAATAATATACTCTGCCTCAGCAGGAAAATTGGTAGACCTTTTCTTCAGCCACCAATACACAGTGCTCCATATGCCAATTATAGTATGGCAAACAGCTAGAGAGATGCAACAACAAAGGATGAGCTTACACCTTAAACCCAATCGAATTTTGTTAGTAAAAGCTGGATTGGAGGAACCATCAATAAGAAGTGGTGATGCCCTATTACTGCAACATGCCCATCTTCTCCAGCAAAGGGCTGAAATGAAAGAAATAATGATGAGAAAGTGAAACACAAGTGCAAGTTCATGCCTAAAGAAAGGCCCAAGAATAATATTTTCAGGTCCTTCCATCTGTATACATTCCCCAATTTCCAAAGTAAAAAATCTTCTTCGAATGTTTTCTGCAATCAACCATGAGATACCGCCTATTCAAAATCAAACTATGCTCAAACTGCATCTACCCGGAGGACAATGCAAGAACTAAAGAAAAAAATTGAAAACCAATCATAAGTTCAAAAATATGTTTCCCCAAACTTGCTTATTTATCTCTATCCATATTTCGAAATCAGAGAGTCTAATGAGTGCCCAAAGAACCAGTGTTTTCTAGGATTTCTGAATAAATAAACCCCAATAAATTTATTCTAAGATGAATGCTCATTCTATCGCCTCTATGTACGAAACTCTCGAGTGTGTGTTTTATGCAACTAATCAAAACAAATTCAACATATCTTGCACTAAACAAGAAAATTTACAAACCTAAAATAAACATAGATGGGATCAGTTATGAAATTACTATAACAACTGATAATAATGGCAAAGACCCTCTTGGTAACCCATAATTTAACTACAACTTCCACGACAGCCTCGCTCTTGCCAACAAAGAACATATCGATAGCAACAGGGCCTGGCGCCACACAATTTGCAGTAATTTGAGAGCCTCTCAACTCCTGTGCCAGAATTCTCGTCATCATCTCCATCGCCGCCTTGCTGGCTGAGTAGGCGCTGTACCCTATTCTCCCCTGTGCCACAATGGAGCTGGTTATGTTGATGATACGACCACTGCTGCCACAGACGACCCTCTTGGCAGCTTCTCTGCTGCACAGAAAAGCCCCCTTGTAGTTCACTTTGAAAATTCGGTCTCAGTCTTCATCTGAGGTCTGTGCAAGGGTCGGATACTTGGGGTCCAGAATTCCTATGCTGTTTACCTCAATGTGGAATGCCCCAAATGTGTGTTCAACCATGTCGAATAGTTGAGCCACCTGGGAGGGCTCTGCGACATCCGCTTTACACACAATCCCCCGAACACCTTATAGGCAAAAAATGGCAACAAATGGGAGATACAATAAATTTGGAATTGCAGGAATCACAACTGCCTGGCAACTACCAACAAATGGAAATTCTAATCGATGGTTCAGCATTATTGAATCGTCTAACAAAGAATCCAATGGCACATATTATGACACAAAGGCACTGAGGAAATTTGTTTTAATATAAATACACCTTACATCGTAATAACAATGAATTAATATATATATTAAGTAACAATATTAATTAACAATAAAGTATACAATTACCAATATTGAACAATAAAGTGTTATTAAAACATCAAAGTGGTAAGTACTCTTCAATACACATGGGATTATATATTGACAAATTTTTTATAAGAGTTCTGAATTATTGACTAATAAATTTTTAAAAATATATTGTTTATATATATATATATATATATAGATTATAAAGAGAAATAACACTATTAACAATCGAAAATAAAATTGATTGCAATAGTCTTTGTTGCTACGGATTAATAAGAACATACTCATTTTATTAGTAATATTTATTATTCATTGCCAAAGTAGGATTATAAAAATAAATTTTCCCTTTGAATAAGATTGATTTATATTGTTCTTTTGGAATACTAAATATAAATTTTAAAACATAATTGGCTAATATCTATAGTACAATGAGTAAGAGATGATTCAATGATGAGATGTGAGAAGGGTGAGGTAATTATAAATAAAAAATAAAAACTTATTCTATCTTTTTTCTATTTCTTGTTGTCCCTTGATATTTGAAATATAATTGTCTTCCTTTTTATGGAATTAGTTTTCTCTAACTAACTAATGTGACTACTTCCAATTTAATATTTTTTTGCAACAGTTGAAGTAATTAATAATCATTATATATTATTGGTAATGTATAGTTTATGGATTAATAAGAAAACATTAAAACACAGTAAAACAAACAAATAGTGTTTGAATTCTTGTTTATTAATACATAAACCATACAAGGGACAAGAGGAGACAAAGAAGAGATAGAATAAGTTTTTATTTTTTATTTATAATTACCTTACCCCTCTGAGTTATCATCAGTGCATCATCTCTTAACTCATTGTATTATCTATTAACAAAATTCAATACCCACTAATTAACATGCCCACCTGTCATCTAAAAAAAGAATGTAATAATTTATTTTGTTACAGAATTATTAATACAATACTCATATAATTAAACTAAAAACTAACAAAAAACTAAATGCTGGAAATGAATCCCGAAATGGTAGAAATGAATTCCCTTTTTATGGACTAAAATATAATTGTTTCACTCTTTATGGAATTAGTTTTCTCTAGCTAACTAATGTGACTACTCTAAGTTAAGCATTTTCTTGCAACATTTGAATTAAACATATTCTTTGCATATATTTTAACAACCATTATATATGATTTATAATGTATGGTTTATCTATTAATAAACAAACATTCAAACACAATAAAACAAATAATTACTTGTTCCCAAGAATCACCATTTTTTTATATATTTAAATTCCCTATCAATAGTCTCAAGATGAGACTAGCTCTAACGGTATAAGGTGTGATGCTATTAATCAATATGAATCAAACTTGCAATAACTTAACACTAACTTTTTATTCTAAATTTATCTTTAAAATAATTTATTAATTTTAACCAAATAAAATACAAAATTGTAAATAAACAAAATTGTAAACCATACAATGAGGATTTTTAATTTTATTTTTAAACTTAATCATTTTCCTCATATGTATTTTCATAAAGTAAATTTATAATTAGTAATACATAAATTTATTAGGATAAAAATTAAATCAAATACTAATATGTTAAGGTCTAATATTTGATTACATTAAAATATTACCTAAACTATTACACAAAAATTTATGAAAAAGGCAAATAAAATATAACTTATAGATTTTGTAAATTTATTTAATTTTATTCTCTTTAGAGTTAAACTAATTATGACTAAAAAATATACATAACTAATTATAATTAATATATATATATATATATATATATATAGTCGGACATGAATTTACATTTTGTGGTTAATGGAAACTTTTTAACCTGAAGCTTATTTTTAAATAAGTATTTTTCACCATAATTGATGCAGCTATTCACCAAATCATCCTCTACCTAGAAATCTTTGTAAGAGGGAGTTTGCTTTAATTTCCTCGGTGAGAAACCATTTCCAATAATAAAACCAAATAGCTTTTCCTTATTCTTCATCTGAATTAAGGTCAAATTGTAGCATGAAAGATAGTTGCAATTTGAGGGTAGAAAATTTTGAAAATAGCATGTTCTAAAGGTATAAGGTATGCCTCGGCTATGAATCAATATGTATCAAACTTGCAATAACTTAACACTGTTTTTTTATTCTAAATTTATCTTTAAAATTATTTATTAATTTTAACAAAATAGAAATACAAAATCATAAATAAACAAAATTGTAAAAATGCAATAAGAGTTTTTTATTTTCTTTTTAAACTTAATCATTTTCGTCATATAAATTTTCATAAAATAAATTTTTAATTAATAATACATAAATTTATTAAGATAAATATTAAATCAAATACTAATATGTGAAGGTCTAATATTGATTACTAATAAAAAATCATCTAAACTATTATACAAAACATTTATAAAAAAGGCAAATAAAATTGAAGTTATAGATTTTATAAATTTATTTAATTTCATTAATTTTAGAGTTGAACTCTGTGAAACCAAAATTATGATTAAAGAAATACAAAACTAATTATAATTAAAAAAAAAAAAAAGTTATAACGAAGGTAGAAGCTTCGAACATGAATCTACATTTTGTGGTTAATAGGAACTTTTTGACCTGAAAGCTTATTTTTTAAATAAGTGTTTTTCAGCATAATAAATGTAGATATTTACCCAATCATCCTCTGCCTAGCAATCTTTGTAAGACGGAGTTGGCTTTACTTTCCTCCGTTCTAAACCATTTCGAAAACTGTAATAAAACCAAATAGGGTTTCCTTAATCTTCATCTTGCCATACTTTATTTGGGGAAGGTAGTAATCTAATAGTGCTCGCTCTCTTTACTTCGGGATGTGGATTTGTTGGCAGAGCTACAAATAAAGTTCAAATTGCAGCATGAAAGATGATGGGAAATAGGAATAAATTTTGAACTTTAGTAATGAATTTTCAACAGTTGGAATATGTCAGTATCTAGCTTATGCTTGTGGAGGATATTTCTTGTGTGGCTCACATGTTATATTAAACTTAAAAACAAATAAATACCTAATTTATAAATGTATGTAACAGAGACTACTTACATTATTATTTTTAATTAGAGATAAATAAAATTGTCTTTTTCATTTAACTATTGGTTTTAGAGTAACTATATCTATATTTTAACTTAAAATGTAATAATATTTAACTTAATATTGATATGTAGTAATAGTTTTCACATTATAAATTGTTGTCTAAAGTTTTAAAAATTGTGATTTTTACTATATACTAAAATCCCTCAATCCATTAGGTAACAAATCACATTTTTAACTCACTAAAATTTCAAATATGTTAAGGTGCTAAGGCCCAAATATATATGATAATAAAATTTGTTTTGTAACTAACATGAGTATAAAAACATAGAGGGCTTGAGTCTCACATACCTCCCAATTTCTATTGAGATTGGAATAAATTAATAGGGGCTTTAAGGCCTAATATATGGCACTGAAACCAGGATCAAATAGAACAAAACATAGAGAGCCTTAGTTTTACATACCTCCCAATTTCTATTGAGACTGGAACAATTTAATAGAGGCTTTAAGGCCAAATATATGGCACTGAACCTAGGATCAAAAAGAAGCTCTGTGTACCTTCTTAACAGAGTCAATCTATTACATACCATTCAATGTATGAAATTTAAGAAATTTCTCTACAATATTGAAAAAAACCAATTAACAACAAAATTGGACTAACTTTCATATCAAATTGAAACTTGTGAAGAAACAATACACCTTCACAACATGTTTATCAAATGAAACTTGCAGCATTGCAACATCTCATCGATTCTTTTTAAATAAGGTTCGCTTCATTTTGTATTGAATTTGTTTTGTGGAATTTTAATGAGAACAGTTTCAATTAAACAAAAGTGTATTAAATAAAGAATATGGAACATGATGGCACACACATTCCCAATGGTGGTGCTCCATGGCCCTCCATTGCATGCCATCATTTTACTTGTAAGTTACAAGATTAAATTGTAAGTTACATTATGTAACCTACAGTTATTAAAATATTAAAAATATTATTAAAACAATAAATAATGATTAAAATATTAAAACAATTATTGTTACATAGAAATTAAACGTAATAAATTCATATAATACCAAGAAAACATAACACATTGGCCTTTTATTCTATTATTAAATAACAATAAAATGCCATACATTCTATACCATTAATTGTGAATGAATCATTTCTAGTTTAAGAATGTGAAGAACATATGTTTAAGGTTTTGAACAGTTATGAATGAAAATCAACATGTAACTATATAAGACGTTTCATAGTTTTATTATCTAGCTATATGACACGTTTCATAGTTTTATGGTGGTTCAAATAGTTATGGCTTTTTTTAGACATTTCATGAAGCCACGACTTCAATGATGTGAATTTAATTAGCATTAATGTTCATAAGTAGTCAATAGTTAATGGCATAGTAATATTTTAAATATAATTTCCTAAAAAAATTATTTAGGACAATCCCGAAATTAACTAAATTAGAATTGATTTGGAATTCATCTTCAACTTTCACCACGTCCAGATTATTTTTGACGAAGTGTGGTTACAAAGGCACGAACTGAAGGATGGTTTTCATGACCAAATTCTTCATTTCATTGCTGGCGACGCTGTACCCATCTCTATATTTACGCCGATAGGCGTAACCCCCCTATTGGAATTGGATGATTTAATCATTTTTTAATTAATCATTTTGATCGGATGGTGTAGATTTAGAGATGCCAGTATATTCTTGTCATTACCACTTAATCAATGAATGAAATTAAAAACTATAACCTCCTTGCATGTATAAATCAAGTGTTTAAACCCTACTTAAATTAATTTTTTACCAAACTATCATTAAAAATTTATTATGCGTCTTATTTATCTCCACGTATGAGGGATTAGAGAAAATGAAATAAAAAAATTAGACCAAAACTTTGAAACGCATGTCTATTTGCATTTTGAAACGTATGAATGTTGAAGGAATAATGACACGTTGATTAGGAAGATGAATTTTCCATCGACATTCTCCAACGCGCCCAACCTGATGCTTGAAATTCTGTAACGCTCCTAATTTCTTTCAGACCATAAGGCCACCCCATTCAGAGAAGCCGAGACATTTGGACGTAGAGAACCGGGACTGTGGCGGCTCGGATCAAAGTAATAAATCCTTTGTAAGAGCTTCACAGCTGTTCTTCTTCACAAGGTAGTAGTTATTTGAGTTTACAAGATAATAGTTAATATATTGAATAGGTCACGCTTATTTCTGGGTTGTCCTTTCCCTTCAAACATAACATTAGTTGGAAATGTTTATTGCATATAGTCGATCACCTATTTCTCTTTTAAAATAGCCGAATGCGGAGGGTGCAACCCATGCTATTTACTCGTAGATTTTAATATGGAATCTGTTAAACTGATCCCAGGAATAGAAAAGTAATGTTATGGTGTGCGTTAGGGTTTAATGGGAGTCACCGCCTTTTTCATGGTTATTGTATATAGTCAATCAATCTACTGCCCGTGCGGACTTGCAATGAAGCCAAATCTTTCACAATGGTGCGACAAGCTAAATTTTAGATTATCATGCTTTTAGGATTTCCTTGGCTGACTGTCAATAGGGTTACAGTTGTAATTTTTGTTGGATAATGGAATGGGTTGTCATCCTTGTCGCTGATTGTTTCTGTTTTCTTAACAAAATTACTTTAAATATCCCAGTGGCCATTCTATGGCCATTTGAATGACCTATCCCACAGAACCTTGGAAATGTAGTGGCCCTATGGGAATAGGTTTATTTATACAAAGAACATAGTTATTGTCCATCTTATTAATATTAGAGTATATCAATTTGCATGAATGGACTCTTGTAATATCTTGTTCAATTTAAATGATAAATTTCTAATATTTCCTTCAGATGTTTTGCTCTCAGGCCACCTTAAGTTTCAATATTTTCTTTTTATTTTTAAATGGTTGTCAAAATTTGTCAGTTTGCACATTATTAGTTTATTTCCATGTAATGTTATCTATAGCTATTATATTTCTATTTTTTTGATGTTTATAGAGACAAAATAGATGTTAGTAGCTTTTAAGTGTTATTTTTTAAAAAGAATTGGGTTTATTTTCCTATCTAATTTGTTTAAAATTAGGGAAATATTCATTCAAATAAAAAATTTGACAATCATATACTCATTTTTTATGATGTTGAATCCATATATAATAAAAAAACAACATTTTTTTAGGTGTTGAATCTATATAGTAAAAAAAATAGTTTAAACAATACAAATTAAAATTTAGCCACAAATATTTTAACTAAATTTCAAAAAAGAAATCTATATAAAGAGCAAATACATTAAATTTAGGGTTACACATATTTGAATTTTCGTTAACTGCTAAATATGTTTAAAAAGGAAAAAATAATGTAGCAGAACATCAAATCTCAGCCCTGGTGAGAACTATAGGTTTTCCGACCAAATGTATGGTCCAACTTTCTTATACATGTTGAAGAATTTACGTCCAATTTCTATATAATTCATTTCACTACAATTTTTCGATAACTATCTTAAAAATTTTCACATAGGTGTTCCATGAGTATGTCGACAATTATAGGTTTATCAGGGAAAAGCTGGACATCATTCTAAAAAATATTTTCAACAATAAAGAACTTATAATAAGTTCCTTAAATGAGATTCTGAATGTTTCACAAGATATAATTATGGGCTTGATGTTGAAAAGTATATAAAACTTTGTCATTATAATAAAAAATAGAAACTATTTTCATGCCATCAAGAGAAGCATAATAATGAAAATAAATACTATCGAAGAATTGTTTCTTTTAGGAATTTCATTACCAGAATTGTGCAGTATGTTGAACTGTACTTGTTTCTAGGTCGTTGAAATCATATAGTATCTCGGAATCTATTCGTAGGGTCAACTTTCGATTCCTGATTGCAACTATGAATACCTAAAAAAAAAAAAATCCCTTCAGATTATTCTCAACTAAGTGGTGACATGAGTTCATACATTACACACAAAGATTATGTTTAAAGAGAACGGTAAACATTTCACAGAAATTTCATGAATTTCTATAACTTATTCCAAATTATACACAAAGTGGTGACATGAGTTCATACATTACACAAAAATATTATGTTTGAAGAGAACCTTAAACATTTGACAAAAATTTCATGAGGTTCTATAACTTATTCCAAAGTATAAACGGAAGTTGAATTAATGATTTTTTAAAGAAAATTAAGATAACAAAAATAAATTCACCAGGTTCAAATAGTGACCTGTGCCATGTGGGTGAGGGGACTCCCTAAAGGAATCTTGTTGGGATACATGAAGAAACTAGAGCTGAATACTAGAAGAGCCAGAAATATCGAAATTGTGGAAATTTTGAATCCCCACTACCATTCTATGTTTTCTTGAATCCACATCACAAAAGTGACTGCTACCAGGCCTCCCACGCATAGACTGAAGAAATACTAGTTGAAAAAATTTGATATAAGCCTCCTCTCTTCCGGATCATTTTCATCAAACTGATCAGCCCCGTGCACTGATAAAGTAGCTCTCACCCCGCCTGTTCCCAGAGCGACGATGTACAACCCCATGTAAATCATGGCTATCTGTCCAACCGTAGGATTCTTGCAGTGGCTACTTAGTTTCTCGCTACTGCAAGGTGGGGGCTTCAAAGCAGGAAAATGTGCTTGCAGAGTTGAAACAGATTTTAAAGGGTTACAGGATTATTAAGGATAAGAACACAGCTAAAAGGTACATGAACAGAGGTTTAAAGAAAATAGTAGAGTGATAAAGGCAGCATGATGATTAAAGAAGGCTAAAATAGAATCAGGCCTTAGACACAGTTTATTGATGAAATTAAAGGAAATATTAGGCTAAAGAAACCTCGAATACATCAACAAAGAGCAGCTATTTCATCAGAAATATCAACCGACTCCTTTCGCCTTTCTTTATCTGTAAAGGAAAATCAGCAGTTATTACACAAAATAATATAATTTAAGCTTGTCTTGATAGAAATATTTGAGAAATATTTGATAGGAATAACCGTGAGTTGTACTTTTGAGAGATAACGCAACTTCGACAGACAGGAGCATTGAATCATATATCATGAAATTCGATTGGCTTGCAGTAATGGTCACCAACATATAAATGGATTGATTGGTCATGTTGTTCATAGAAGGGTTGTGAGAACCCCTGGGTGGTTGGATCAGACCCTGCCAACCCGTAACCGTGCAAGAAAAATTAGCCGAGCAAGGGATATAGAAGATGTCGTACCCAAGACTATATTCCTACCCAAACTAACTATTCCTCAAAAGGGTAAGGAAGTCAAGCAACAACAAAGGGAGTTGTTTCAGAAGGGAAAGTTGGATGATGAAACCAAGAAATATCTTAGGAGGAGAAGGCTATTCTTCTCTTTTCAGAAACCTTGGGCGCTAGGAAATCGGTGCACTAAAGGAACGGCCCACTATATTGAAGTATTTTTTGAGAGAGAAGATGAGGAAGAGCAGCCAGAGCCAGACCAGGGAGAATCACAAGGTATGGGGGGAATACAAGAGGAGATCTAGGAAGGTATTATTGCTTCTCTTACAGGGGTCCAAATATACCACACTTTTCAGGTTAGGGGCACCACACAAGGAAAAAAAGTGATTGTGTTGATTTATGATGGGGCCTCCCACAAATTTCTTGATGCAGAATTTGTAGCTATAAGAGGACTAATGACTGAAGAATTTGGAGGATTTACAGTTTTGATTCCTAGGAAGAAAGAGCACAAGCGCATGCCATGCACTAAAATAGTCCCTTACATGATTCTAACAATGGGAAACTACACGCGGGTTGTCAGTAAATTTTTTGTTGTCAATTTTCCAGACTTTCATGTAGTATTAGGGATCCAATGGCTATATTCAATCGAGACTCATACAATAAACTATCGAGAGTTAGATTTTTCATTTACATGACCATATGCTAAGAAGGTGATGTTGAGAGGAATGCATTCATATCTACCCAAGATTGTGACATCCAAAAGGATGGAGGTAGATCTTCAACATGGAGATATTGTATGGGTTTTGGAGTGCTGAATCATGGAGAAAAAACTAGCATAACAACATAAGGAGTATCCCCATGACATCATGGCATTGTTGCAAAAACACTAGATATTTTTTGGAGATATACACCCATGGCAACGACTAGATAGGGTATTTGAGGACATCATTGAACTAGATGAATGGGTCCAAGTTCTCATCACTAACCCTTACCTACACACCAAAGCATATAAAGATGAGATAGAGAAGGAAATCTAGGAGTTGTTGGAATTCAGACACATTCAACCAATCTCTAGCCCTTTTGCTTCATCCTTGTTTTTGGTAAAGAAGAAGGATGGGTCCCTAAGGATGTGAATAGACTATTGGGCACTAAATAAGAAGACCATTAAAATAGATATCATATCCCGAGCATCGACGAGCTGATGGATGAACTGAATGGAGCCAAGTACTTCTCAAAAGTTGACATTTTCTTGGGCTATCACCAGATCATATTTAGTGATCAAGACATCCCAAAGACGGCTTTCAAATGCCACTATGGGCACTATGAGTTCCTAGTGATTCCGTTTTGATTGACCAACGGCCCGTCGGCATTTTAGTCATGTATGAACCATGTATTCAATAAGCACCTACACAAATTCGTGTTGGTCTTCTTCGACGACATCTTGATCTTCAGTCAAACATGGGAAGAGCATTGAGAGATATTATATGTAGATCAACAAAGGCTAGAAAGGAGTTTCGAAGTAGGAGATGTTGTTTACCTTTGGCTGCAACCATACATAAATTCTACCCTGATGAAAAAAGAAGAAGAAAAGTTAAATCCATGATTCTACGGTCCCTATCGAGTAATTCGAAAAATAGGAAAAGTGGCATATAAATTGGAGCTTCTAGTAGAGATAAAAATTCATAACATATTTCATTTTTATTGTTTAAATAAAGCATTAGGAGGGAAGGTCAAATCATCACATGATTTTCCATCGTTAGATGAGGAGGGGCATCTTCAACTCGTTCTAGAGGAGGTGTTGGAGGTTCACGAAAGGAAGCTTCAGAGCAAGACCATCCGTGAATATTTGTACTGTACTCTGTAAGGTTTCTAGTTTTGTTTAATGTAATATATATTTATTTGAAGAAAATCCTGTGGTATTTAGCAACTGTATTCTCATGGAAATTATTCGTATACTCATGGTTATGTTTTCCTTATAGATATATCGTGATATCTATTTATTATGGTGTTCACCGAGCCTCTGTCTGGTTCATGTATTTTCGCAATCCTATTTTATATCTTTAAATGATTCCTATTTACTACTAGCTTCGGAGAAACGAACAATCCTTATTCATGTACAGTTGCTTTCTTTCATTTCTCAATATTACCAATAGAGGAATTTTATCTAAGTTTTTCTTAGGTGACCGGACCACCTCAATTTCTTGTCCAAGTATAGCTAGATTGAGTAACGACGTGTTTTGTGTTGAGGTTCCACCTCACACCTAGAACTGAAAATTCACTCCTCATTAGTTTTTAAAATGACAGAGTTGGTTTGACTATATGTCTTGAGTTTTGCTATTGTATTGTTTTCTCAGTAACTTATTATTCCTTTACTTTATATTCCTATTTTCATGTCTTTAATAGATTTTAATCCATGCCATGTAGCTCTCCAAGCAGTCTGCACTATTTTCTAAAGCAAGATAATACTATTGTATTTATATAACACAGTTACTACTGTATTTTATATAACACAGTTACTACTGTTGAACACCTAATCCTTTATGGGTAGGTGTGGAAGGCGAAGAGTCATAAAGGAGTCTAAGTGACCTTGGAAGATGAATCCAAGAGTCACACCATTGTATTATAAATTGGCATTTATGGTGAATAATATGTGCATATCATGCTTATCTTTCTATATGTGTGTTTATCTTTCTTCATACACCATGTGTGTGTTTAACATGGTATCAGAGCCCAGGAGAGGCCCTGGCATTTTCTCTGCCTCCTGAGATCTTCCTCTTCATTGTTTTATGTGTTTATGAATGTTTGTTGCTCTCAGCCTTATGCTTTCACAAAGATCCTAATACCTGTAGCTTACATTTCCCAAAATAGTTTCACGGCAAGCATATATGTGATTATCATTCCTCGCTACATCAAAATATCTCGTGTTTGAGTTGTGCTGGCTCTCCCCTCTGCAAACTCTGTGCACTCCATACACAGCAGTCCGCTCCGCCGGCTCGACTTCCCATCGGACACGCTACCACCGCCTCACCTTCCCATGCAACATATCGACCCACTCTTCCATAGGCCTTGCCTCTAATATCGCCATAACTAGAAACATCAAAATGCCCCATCTGTTCTAGCTTTTTCCTATAGCTAATCAGAAGCATCATAAAGTAATATGTGAAGAGGGCAGAGAGAAGTAAGGCCGCTGAAGCTAGAGCCCATCCGCTCAACTTGTAAGTGTAGGGAAATCCAAGAACGCCCATGCCCACGATGGATACTATTATATTTCCAAATGTTTGTGCCACAGAAGTGCTGCATCTTCTCCCTGCACTGTCTCCGAGCAATGCCACTTCTTCAATCTCGATGTCAATGGTATGAATGGAATCACTCCCTCTGTCTCTTGAGATTTCCTTTGTTTAAATTGCACTGTCACTGGTTTAAATTACATTGGTCTCGAGAATTACTGTGTTAAGCTCAGAACAATTTTGAACCGGGAAAATTGGGTCTGTGTTGATTTTGATAGTATTTAAAAAAAAAAATGAACTCACTCTCTGTCTTAGAGTAGGGATTATGGGGAAATTGTAAGTATTTCATGTGGACTGGCTCCCTTTTTGCCTCATAAGCTCACCTCAGGCACAACACAAAGAGCCCCTGAACTCCGTAGCCCAAATCCAAACTTCGAGTATTCAACCCTCAGCAAAAAAATTATCCCCTTGCCCCTCAGAGCCTGGTGTTTCTAAGGGGTATTCTGGCTTTATTTACCCTTCTAGAGAAACATAGGCCTTGGGACTTGAAATTTATGTTTAGGAATCATATGTGCCCTCTTAATACTTGTGAACTTGTCATTCCAACATGCCAAGTACTTGGCAATCTGATAATTAACTAGAGTTGCAATAGAGAACCAGTGGAATTTGAAATTGATAGTTGAAAGGGAGAAAATTAATACGGTAGACATAAGTTCCCTTTGAGACACAATAAAAAATCAACCTCCCACGCTTCTACTATACGCTCGAACTCTTGAAGCCAATCGTTAGCCAAATTTCGAACCTGTTGGTTCGGGTGGTGCTAGAACGCCTTCAAAGCTTCCTGCAATGTATTTTTCATGTCCTGAGAACCCATGTTAGTCTCTCAACCAGTGTTGAGAGACTTAACCAGCGTTGCACTGAGACTTAACCAATGGGCATCACAATTCTGAGTGAACCAGTTCGGTCAGGGGTGGTGGAAATTCTGACAGAGTGAAGGTGATTGCGTGTTTGCAAATCACTCAGTGAAAAAATTTATGTGTTTGCAATTCACTTAGTGAAATAATTTTCCTATTTGCAATTGTAATTCCGAGTGAAACAATTGTGGTTTTGCAATTTTGAATTGATAGCATTGCAATTCTAAGTGAAACAATTGTGGTTTTGCAATTCTGAGTTGATAGCATTGCAATTATGAGTGAAAAAATTATGGGTTCGTAATTCTGATTGAAACAAGTGGGGGCTTGCAATTCGGTGAATATAATTAATGGAAACGAAGTGAGTGTTTGCATGATATTACAGTGGAATTGTAGTGAAAATAATTAGTGGAAATGAAGTGAAGTGCTTGTTTGCAATTCAATGGAAAGAGTTAGTATTTGCAATTCCAATCAAGCTTTTGCAATTTCTCACAATTGATTGGTAATTTATTCAACCATTTTCAATTCATTGGCGTAATTAATTCAACCATTTTCAATTCAATTCGAGTGAAGTGAATTGAAGAAAGTGTGTGGGGGAATTCATTGGTAATTAATTCAACCATTTAAAAAAAAAAAAAATTGCCAAAATTGTAGCAGACATTTTGAAGAGGACTGATTGAAACCAAACTGAAGAATATTCGAAATTTATTTACATTGTAAATGGGTGCAGTATTGGTTGAACCCGACACCCTTCATTTATTTAACTTTGAGTTGTTGAGAAAATGGCTAAAATCAATGATGCATTAGAGTTGTTGAATAACCTCATTCATTCCACTGTTCATGATATGGTAAAAATAAGCAAGAATGCCCTTTTTAATATTCAAACTTGCTTGCAAGATGCACAAGACAAGATTGAGTTTTTGCAGTTGGAGTCTCAGTTTCAGCAAGATGAACTTCAGCAAAAGACTCATCATTCTAAACCTGTTTCTGTTCAAAAAATTGAGGACTCTTATCAGCAGCAAGAATATAAAGTTGCAGATGATTCACATTCAGTTCCTTGTACAAGAGCAGATTTACATGCAGATGCAGCAGCTCGGTCTGCACTTCCCAAGCCCATCATCAGACCTTGGGGAGATCTTGTCCATAACAAGCACCGAACAAGTCTTGGATATGACAAGGAGTTGTCCTTTCATATTCCGGACTACTCCAAGCCCATAAAATTTCAAAGTGCCGGATTTATTTATGATAGTTCACCTTCAGCTGTTCCAGATCCTACTCCTCTTCCACAAAAACAACAACAACAAATTGAAAAATGAAAGCACTGTGATCGAGTTGGCCATATGAAAGACCATTGTTTTGATCTTCACCCATGCAAGAACTGTGGTCGGCACACCCATTCTTCACACAAATGCTTCAGAAACAAGCCTCCTGCAAGAACAAAGATTCATCTTGGATGGATTTCTTCTTGGCAATGGGCATAAACAACCAAGAAGATGTTTAAGTCGCATGTCAAAACTTGTTCTCGAATATTGAACAATCTTGCAGTTGAGTTTTCACCGTCATCTCACCTTGTATCTAACAGGGGGGGGAATGGTGGTCATCTACAAGCTTTAAAGCCACATCAAGCGAGCCTCAGCCACAATTTCTCATTCCAGATTCGGAGTTGTAGCCAGAGACACAACAGTTCAAGCGAGCCTGAGCCACAATTCGTTATTCTAGATTTAGAGTTGTAGCCAAAGACATGGATGCCTATGAGCATGCCTTTGGTTGGTGGACAGCCTTAAACCATCTATGTGAGGTTGATATTCTTCCTCTTTCAGAACACTTCCTCTAGCAGAAGACTTCATATTCTTGTCAGTTTTGGTTGAGTTCCAGGAAATGCATTAAGCATTCCATTGTTGGTGGTCATCCTTAAACCATCACAGCTTGTAGAATTCCCTTCTTTTAGGTTGAAGGTCTCTCTCTTCAAATATGAGGGACACTTCCTCTAGTAGAAGCCCTCAGCTTCTTGCTAGTTTTGGAAGAGTTCCAGGAATTGCAATAAGCATTGCGTTCCAGTGTCGGTGGTCATCCTTAAACCACCTCTTTATGCCAACATTTCAGAGAGCTAATTCAGCCTAAGTGCTGCCATGCATATTTTGCAAATTTGTATTAAAACTCTCTTCTTTGACTCACACATACCCCTTCAGATTAAGGGGGGGAATGTTGAACACCTAATCTTCTATGGGTAGGTGTGGAAGGCGAAGAGTCACAAATAATTCCAAGTGACATTGGAAGATGAATCCAAGAGTCACACCATTGTATTATAAATGTACATCTATGGTGAATAATATGTGCATCTCATGCTTATCTTTCTATGTGTGTGTTTATATTTCTTCATACACCATGTGTGTGTTTAACAACTACTGTATTTTATATAACATAGTTACCACTATATTTACTTTATTATATAACAGAGTTACCTATTGTATTCACATAACACAGTTACCACTGTATTTACTTTAAGTGTGGCCATATATTGTTTTTCCCTTAATAACATTTTCTTTTATATTCACAATTACTGAACTCAGAAACACATTATATGATTCACATATGATTTACAGAACCTATAATTAACTTGCTTAATCAGAAAGCTATACAGAATCCCATTATTTTTCAAACATTTGTCTTTCATAAAATTGTCATCCTTGAATATGAATAAACCCATACCTGTATATACACTTAATAAAATTGTTCCTGTTTAATTTACTGAAATGCACAGTTACTTATCTGAATGTGCAATTTGCTGCTGATGTCCATCCAACCATCAAGAGAGGCGATTACTTCCTTCTCTTTCCCCCATGCTCCACACCTGAGAGGTACAGGTTGACAATGTTTTCTGTTGTGACCTCAAAACCCCAAGTCCAGTCAATACCAGAAATTCTCAGGAACAATGAGTGGTTTCCACTGGTCTCTACCAGCTCAAGAAATTCCTCACTCTCTTCCTTAGTTTATGAACAAAACCCCTTTTCGTCACTGGGATATCCTCAGAGGAGTAGGAAGTTAAAACTGTCCAACCACTTCTCAGTTCTTGGAATAATTTTACCATCATTCTTTTTACTTTTTATGGAACCAGTTTTCCATAATCAATTTTATTTTTCATAATAACAACAAAAAATAAACTTTTTTCAAAAAAAATAAATGTTTCAGTCTTTTCTTTTAAATTAATAACTAAAAATGTCATATTACTAGTTAACAACTAGTTAATACCAAATTCCAAAACAAATCACTCATGATAAAGTGAGAGTAAATATGCATTCTTAAGAATATTGTTCATATTTTCTTTATATATATATATATATATATATATATATATATATATATATATATAATTTAAAATATATATATAATTTAGATAGCTTTTATGAATTTTTTTTTTTACTTTTAGCAATGTGAGATGTATAATGAAGTAAGTGTTTTCATGCTTGGTGTAGATTGATGCATATCCTTATTTACCACTTATTTAATTCACTGAGTGAGCTCGTAATAGTTGGAAGTTAAAAAATGAAATGATGGTCATGTAATTTTTAGGGCATTTAGGGTAAACTTCACTTGGTTGGGATTTTACAAAATATATTCTTTGGTAACACAATTTTTCCATGGTATTCACTTGGTTGGGATTTTACAATATATATTCTTTGGTAACACATAGAAAAGGTGAAAAAATCAATCAATCTTAGGAATAAATAGTATGGATGCATCATTGCCCATAGATAGCCATTAAATACTAACAATTAGTAAATTAGTTATTAAGGTAAATAATATTCAAATTGGTTGTTAGGAAATATTTATTAAAATATTATATATTTATTAAAGAAGTTGTCTATTGAGCCTGTGAAATAGCTAGGATGGCAGAAAATTTCCGGAATATGGTCAACTAAAACTCGAAAAATTAGGTACTTGGAGTGTTTAGAATCCATTTATCAAAAACCCTTAGAGTACTCAAAATATTAAAATTTAACATCTGTAAACAAGATTCTGGGCAAATCCTTGCCGGATTTTCTGAAAATCATTCTGGGTGAAAACGAGGCCTTTTTAGACTACACATTTATTAAAAAGGTTAAATTTAATAAATAGTTCTTAAATTAAACAAATAATAGCATTAGGTTTAAAAATTGGTTAAAAAAAATTATTTATTAATAAAGAGGTTGTTAGGAGATTATATATTTTAAATAAACAGATTTTTAATAATAATAAAGATACAAATTAATTAAATAGATGCTAAAAAGTTAAAAGTGGTTACAAATTATTATTTATAAAGGTTAAGAATAGGTACAAAATATTGTTATATATAAAGTAGTTATTAGAAGTTTATATAGAAAATATTAAATTAATTCAAAGGGTTTAGAATAGGATCAAAATACTAAAAATTAATAAATAATTTAGGAGTTTATTTATTTATCTCAAATTTTCTTTTATTAATAATAAAGATATAGGTTTATGGGTGGTTAAAGAATAATAATAATAAATAAATAAGTTGTTAGGGTTTATTATTAAAATAATGAAGTAAAATAGAAATAGAGGTAACAAACTACAAGGAAATAATAAAAAAATAATATCATAAACTAAACTCAAATACCTAACACAAAAAGAAACAAGCGAGAGGAGGAGGAATCACACAAAGAGAGCCGAAATCCAACTCTTACTCAATTTCCAACCATCATCCATGTTGAGATTCCTGGCATGCCTCTCAATCTTAATAACCTATATAAGCTTCATATGGTGGAAGTGATCAACCCAAGCAATGACTCTATAGTCCTCAATACAGACATGGTGACAAGATTTTACTGCATGTTCAGCTAGATCTTATGTGCAGGAATTATTGTGCCTAATGTCTACAACATGATCATGGATTATTTGTTTAATGGACCAACCCATTTCTCCAATATAGGGAATACCACAAGAAAAAGGAACTAGGTAAACCCCTTTCATGTCCTTAGGGTTGACAGGTCCTTAACAAATCCAAGAGAAGTTCTAAGGTACAAAGAGGTTTGAATGAAGAGGAGACATTATTCTTTCTAAGGACATGGGAAATCTTGTTTGTGGTCCCTTGGATAAGTGAGAGATGAAACTTGGAGATAGGATCCACGCAAGTAGTTTTTCCTCTTGACCCTTTACAGGCTTTTTGAAAGGAAGCAAGGATTTCTAGGAATTTTTTTATGTTTTTCTTGGTCTAGAGAAATTGGAAAGTCTTGCACTTAGGAAGCAAGGGTTTCCAGGCATGTGTTATTTCCTTTGCATTGTATTTTCTTTCTTTCTTTTTTTTTCTAGAGGAGTTGTCAAATAGTCTTGTACTTAAGTGACACAAAGTAGGGAGGGGTTGATTACTTTTTCTACCACTCTAACCTCTATCCCCTTCTAGAGACATAGGTAAAACATGGGTATTTGAACCTAGAATCTCTTGGTACATAAAATTTCATTATCACGACAATAATCAATTAAGCTACCCCTCATGGATTTCCTTTATGAATTATTATGATGCATTTATTATATCTATTTTTATAATAGTGGTATAAAAGCTAATGGAAGAGCAC
Source organism: Pinus albicaulis (assembly GCA_034641835.2). Classification (NCBI taxonomy): domain Eukaryota; kingdom Viridiplantae; phylum Streptophyta; class Pinopsida; order Pinales; family Pinaceae; genus Pinus; species Pinus albicaulis. The sequence goes on from CM076579.1 coordinate 1,272,997,391, forward strand.
TTCATTCAACAAAAAGTCAATGATTTATATGAGCCAATGAGAGATCGATGTAATAGATAGAAGCTATGTTGAGGATAATTAATCTATATTAAGAAGGCTAGGTCAAGGTGAGATGAGAGTGTTAGATGATTGGTAAGTGGAGGTCGAGGAATATGTGCAAATTATGGATAGGTTGAGAAAGGTTGTGTAGCTTAATGGATGAGAGAATGTAGATAAAGTGGATGGTGTTGAGGCTTGGTGAAAGAGTGAAATTATTATGGAGAGCCTTAGTAGTGCATGAATGCCCTAAAGTACCGAGCCCAAGTTGTAAAACCTAGCCATAGGGAAGATGCATTCCCTAAGGTTGTTGTACTACTTATTTTTCAAGCATACATGTTGTAGCATGGTGGCACATTATATCATCCCTCTCATGCACAAAGGAAATGGAAGATAAAGCTTTCGAATGACCCATTTGAATAGGTATGAGGGAGGTGGGTGTGTTGGTATTCTAACTCGAGGCTAGTTTTTTGGAAGCCCTGTTATTTAGGCATGCATATTGTAGTGTTGTGGGACCACTTGAATAGGTATGATGGTGGAAAGCGTACTCATGTACTAGCCTAAAGGAGAAATGTGAGATCTTAGGATGTGATATGGTTCATGCCAAACTTAAATGAGAAAAACTGTAAATGAGATCTCAGGATGTTAGACAATCGATGAACCATGCACTAGAAAAATATCGTCGATAATTTATGGATATAGCGACTAATGATCCCATATATTCGAAGGTATGCTGAGTTTTTTTAATGTGGAATTCAATAAAGATATTGGGACCAAGTTAATCTCTCCAAGTCAATTTTAAGGGGAAATTGTTAGTGTGGTCTGGGTAAACTTGAATAGGTCATTAAGACAATTTGGTATGCTCAATAATGGGTTTATCATAAACAATTTATCAAATACCAAACCTAGGTGTAGACTTTGAGTTGGCTGATTTCAACTCAAAGGTATTCATGTGTTTGGAATTAAAATATAAATATTCATATTTAGAGAATCTACATAAAGATCAAACTTAGAGTCATGAGATCTATTATCTTTCCACATAGAATGATAATGATATAAACCATATGCTTGATAAATGTTTTTATGTCGAGAAACTATGATTATAAATTTAGTAATCCATGAATTTTATGCGAGATTGGCTTGATTAAATAGTGGAGAAAAATTTAATAAGTTAAATAAAATGGAAACAAATAAAATAGAGAAGAGTTCTCCTCTTCTAACATGTTAGCGGGTGTGGCACATTAAAAATATTTTTTTTTAATGATAAGGGGATATCATCCATATAGGTGTCTCAAAAATTAGGAATTTCAACCATAGAATACAAATGAAAATTATATATATAAAAAAAAAATACAAGGAAAATTATAGAGTAAATTATTAACAAATTTCAAGAAATTATCAAGCACATTCTACATGCATGTGTTGCAAATTTTCCAATTTTCCTTGCATGTAAATTCCAATAGTTGGGATTGTTCTACACATAGGCTTAAGATCATGAGTAGAATTGGTGAATGATTTGTGCAAGAACCATTTGGAATCCAATGATGCATTCGGGACACGACCCATTCTTAATCCAATGGTGTGGTTGGGACATGACCCATTCTTGCTTGACATCACACGGTTCTCCAAATATTGAGACAATTCAAAATAATGGACTAAACTCATTGTAAAATCCCAAGACTGTCTAGGTCCTCCTTAAGTGAGACTGAAAGGGAATTAGAGAATAGATAGTGCATGCTTCTCATTATGGATATAGAGCTTATGGTTTGAAAAGAGCGACCTCTTAAAATACAAAAGGGCTTTAATATTATTCCTCTTTTGGCTCTGGAAGAGAGAGATATATTAATCAGTTCTGAGAATAAGGATGATTGTTTTTTTATGCAGTTCATTCAATGATTAATAAGAGGTAAAATACCAAGATTGTTGTTGCATGTATTGATATATTCTTAGCCATCATAGCTAATTCAATGTGTTGATTTTCCCTAAATGCCATCAAACATAAAACCAATAGTTCAAAGACTTGAGTAAAGGCTTGTGACTCGGTGCCAACATTATCTCTCATTGAATTAATTATGTAGTCTATTATGCAAAGAGAAAGTGGTTAAAAAAAAAATTAACCACATAGATGTTGGACTTTGAAGTGATGGATGTTTAGAATTTCAAATTTATATGGTTTATTTTTCATAAGTGAGTGAGTGTGATTTCATAACAACATCACATTGAATTAATTATGTAGGCTACTATGCAAAGAGAAAGCGGTTAAAAAAAAAAAACTTGGTCGCATAGATGTTAAAATTTGAAGTGATGGATGTTTAGAATTTCAAATTTATATGGTTTCTTTTTCATAAGTGAGTGAGTGTGATTTCATAACAACATCACATTGAATTAATTAGGTACTCTATTATGCAAAGAGAAAGTGGTTAAAAAAAAACATAGTCACATAGATGTTGAAATTTAAAGTGATGGATGTTTAGAATTTCAAATTTATATGGTTTTTTTTTCATAAGTTAGTGAGTGTGATTTCATAACAACATCACATGACTTTTGATGGATATTATTTTCAAATATATAACTTCAAATGAATGGTACCATCACATCACACAAGAATATTTTGGATTGATATATGTATTTTTTATTGTTATTTTTTTATCAAATCTAGTGTATACCTTCATAAAGTGTTAATTTATAATCTAAAATGATAATTTTTTAAAAATAAGTATGCACAATTGTAGATAATAGTTAGTGTGTGTAATATCTCAACCATTGACCTTGTTCGACTAAATAATAATAATAATAAATAAACAAGCCCAATAAAACTTATGATTTTGGTTTTGGCCCCAGAGAATTGCCCATAGTTTGTTCCGAGCAGCCCAACATTAAAAGAATGGCATTTGGTTTTTATTTCTTCATTCATAATTTGAGAGCTTCGGTGAGTTTTCATTTGAGGGTTTTCAGGTGAGATCCTCAGAATTTATTTGGTGGTATCTGAACTCACTCTAGTAAGGAAACCCAACTTTGATGGTCTCTTCGATTACACTAGCTGGTCCAATTTATTTTCTTTTAATTTGGGAGAGTTTTCGTGCATTTTTATATTTCAGATTAAGGGTGATTTTTTGTATTTTAGATTGAGGGTTTGGGTCTGGAACACTCTCTGCAGGTTTCGCTAAAATTGATTGTACCAGATTGAAAACAAGAGCGCTGCTTTGAACATTGTCTGCCAGTGAATCTATTTATGAGGTGGAACACGGGAAGAGGAGTGCAAAACCGTGATGGGGCATTGGAGGAGGACCAAGAATTGTGTGAGGTCGCTGGTGGCAGCAAGGTGACCAACCACCTCATTAGAGGGTCTGTCAGCTGCATTGACCAACAATCGAAATGTCATGAAAGCAAGGGTTGTGGGAGTGCACCATCGACCAAGAAGCTAGAGAAGGTCATGTGAAATGAGTGCCACTCATCAAGAGAGGGAAGGCGAGATTCTAGGAAGAGGATTGAGCTGATAACGAAACACATTCCCCGTGCAACGTAGAGGAGGCCATTATGCCAAGCAAGGAGGACGAGATCCCTCCCGAATGATGCAGTGATCGGGCTGAGAGATCAACGGTTCCCTCATTCCTGCAACGTAGTTCCCCATCACATATCCACCAAGTAGATGAACTGAGTAGTTGAAGGTGATAGTTGTTGTTAGAGGCCGGAGTTGTGAAGCGATCCGTTGACTCCATGTGCTGAATTGCGAAGTTGACCCATCAACGCACATCAGTCGTTGCTCAAAATGTTATATCAAATGCCCATTTTAATAATAGGGTAATTGGGCCTGCGCTCATTTTAATAATGGACCTGCACATGGTATGGTATTTCTCCCCAATAAAACCCTATTATTACAGTAATCATCATCTTAAATTTTTTTCCTTATACTATGTTTTAATTTTTCATTTTTTTGAGCTTTTGTGTTTTAATGTTTCTATTTTTCTAAGCTTTGTTAAAAGCTCAAGTTGGATCCTTTGGAATCTTTGGTGTGGTGTGGGATATTGCTAGCATGAATTTTTTACATATATATTGTCACACACATACATATAAGAATAAACAAAAAAAATTACTTTCTATATTAAAGTGAACCCATAAACCAGGGTTTAACTTATCATTCATTAATATATTCTCTTAACACCATTTCTATCTTATCAACTCACAACGCTTTTCATTAAGGTTTAGACTTATATATATATATATATATATATATATATATATATATATATATATATATATATATATATATTATTACCTACAAACCGCCATAGTATATCTTGGTCACATCATATGCTTTATTGTTAATTCCATCGACTTCAAACTTAATGTATATTATATACGAACTTTAACTTGGTACTATGTTAATGTTACATTATGGTTAATGTTTATCCCACTGTATATTTGTTTTATACCGTGATTTGGTTCTCTCGAGGTATATCTGGCACGATTCTGGATATTCAATGCTATGAGTACCCGACATTTATCATAGTTGACAAGTGTGTGATCCACTCAGATTTGTTGCAAGTTTTTATGGTCCTCATCAGTTCTCTTCACCATTGGATCTAGAGTGATCGACGATGAGAGCTTTGGCAGGAAAATTGGCATAGTTATCCATGCCAACCCTAGCTGGCACCTCCTTTTTTACTGCATTTTGCGTCGAGGAGTCATTTAGCTCTGATGACTTGTTCCAACTAAGGGTTTTCTTCGTCTGAGAATTTTCTTCGTGGCGTTCTCGAACTATGGCTTTGCCACCATCGTGTCTTGTCCAGGTTCACAAAGTTCTACAAGGTGCAGCCCTTGGGGATTCTTTTTCAACAATTAATGGAGAAGGGTTACCATTATCTTCAGTGTTAAGCTCCAAGACAGATTCTTCCTTTGTCACCCAAGCAACTTCTTCGGGACTGTTATCTCTTGTTTATCATCCATGTAAAAGTTCTTCCCTTCGCATTGCTTAAATATTCTCAACTTATTTCCAATTTTTTTTTTGAGTATTAAGTCTAGAATTTATGTGTTAAACTTCTCTTTTGTTTTCTCTAAGGTTATTGCTGCGTTTCTCTTATAATCGAGAAGGATTTTGTTCCTCAGGTAATTTTCCAAATAGAAATCTATTTTTCTTAACCATGATTTCTTCATTTTTCGAGGTAGGAAATTGTTTTGGGTAATGGATGAAATTTCCTTACATACATGCCCTCTGTGGCTATGGCTGCAGGTCAACTTTGGCAGGCCATTTTTCCTCCTGTTAGTAGGTCCTTCTGCATATAATTTCATTGTTTTTATTTAGCATTTGTCATGGCTAAAATGGCCAGTACTTCTAATACTTGCGCTCAGAAATTGTGACATAGCTGTCTCCGGTGGACTTCGGGTCTTCATGGGCCAATGAACCCAAAAACTTAGTTTTGACAGTCGGCCTAGTTTAGGTCTTTTAATGTTTCTTTTATATGTATATTTAAATAGTATAGACTATGTTCTAGCCAACATTTCCTGAGGTCGTGGATAGTCTCTCTAGCATTGCTAATTGTAATAATAATTTTTTGCGTTTCATATGTAAAGTCTACTGTGGAATTTTCATTCCTAGAGTTCGTCTCTTGCACAGCTATAGTTTAGTAATGGTATTTGCTGAGTAATTTCTAAAGATACAGTTTTTTTTACCTTTCGGATTACGTGTATTATTTTTGGAAAATAGTGACTCCATATTTCTTTTCAATGAAATGAAACGTCTACTATATTTTACACTAGTTCGAATCTTGTTACAATTTTTCTTATCTTTTTGAGTATTCTCGCTTTTAAATTCATTCAATTAGTAAATATGTAGATATGCTCATTGGATAAGTCGTAACTCAGTTTTTCTTGTAAATAATTTTCTCACTATTTTTAAAGTACTTTGACCTTTCCAGTATTTAGCTTCTATGCACAAATTCTGAAAGCTCTGTCTATTTCTTTTCATTCAGCTTTTTATTCTTGGTGACCAGACCACCAGATAGCTTGTCCATGTATAGTAAGAATTTAGGGAGGCGATGTGTATTGGGTTGAGGGTTTCACCCTCGTACCTTGTACCAACAACTCTCCCTGCAATAACTTAAATAGGTAGTAATCCCTTGTATTCAACAGTGTTCATTTTTGTTCTTTTAAAAGAATACTACAGTCTTAATATTTCCTACGTTACCTTATAGTATATGGTCAACTATCATATGATTATCTAGGTTATTCCTAGCATACTTCAGTTTATATATCCACCTGCTCTATAGTTAATATATCTACACATATCTTCACAGGTTTCAATCTTTAACTCGTGTAAGAATAATACACAAAACCCTGTAATTATTTGTCGATTCACTCATTTATTCTAGTTCTTCTTTTTTTCAACATAGAAAGATTTTCCAAGGATAAATATTAAATTTCTTTTGAGAAATAAATATCAAATATTTGCAAACAGTAACCTTGAAAACAATCCTTCTGTCTATTTGATAATAAATCAAACAGAACATATAAAATAATAATTACCCAACATTTATAAACAGAAATCTTGAAAACAAATCTTCTGTCTGTTAATTGTTAAATTAGAGAGAACTTATCTAAAAATAAGGTTGGTTGTTGGTGTCCATCCAACCAACAATAGAGGAAATGACGTCCTGCTCTTCCCTGTGCTTCTAATGAAAGGTACGGGTTGACAGTATAATTTATGTTGTGACCTCAGGATTGCAAGTCTAGTCAGTGCCAGAAATCTTCAGGAATCTTTGAATGATTTCCACTGGTCTCTACCAGTTCAGAAAACTCTTCACTCTCTCCTAAGCCCATGAACAGAACCCTTATTCCTCACTGGGATGAGTCTCTTATCCCTAGAGGAGCATGTAACTGTTCAAACTATCCAAGCACCTTTCAGTTCTTGGAAAAAATTTACCATTAGCCTTTTATTTTTACATTCCATAGTTAGTTTTATTATTCATAATTAAAAAGAACGAAAATAAATTTTCCGGCAAAATACTAATTGTCTCAGTATTTTTCCTTAAACAATATTAAAAATCATTTTAACTAGTTAACAACTAATTAGCAATAAATGCAGCTGTCACATATATTCCACCAATGGAAGAAAAATGTACTAGCTTCGAGGATCCTTAATTCTCTGACTTAATTTTTTTTTAATATTAAAAAAAAATTACTTAATATATTTTCATACTATAATCAATTCATTCATATTATTTAAAATATAAATATTTTATGTTCTATTTTTAAATTAAATTAAATTGAACCAATATATTAATAGAAATTAAATTTAAAATTATTTTTCGGCCATGAATTTAGATCTAAAGTGTGGTTACAAAGCCATGGGCTTGAGCACGGTTATCATGACCAAATTCTTCATTTCATTGGTTGAGATGTTGCACCCATCCCGATATTTGTAGCCATGAAGGAGAGCTCTAGTGATGTCAAATGCATATTTCTTGGCAGAGATGGGAATATTGCTGTCTGGTTTGAGAAACTCCCAATTTAATTCTTTGATTAACTCATTGACCATGCCATGTATATCATTTACAACATCTTCCTTTGTTAATCTAGGATTCTCTTTCATATAACATGATATACAAAAATCTACTTCTCCACGGGCTTTTTTTCCCTGCATTCGCTATGCCAATTTCATAATCATAATCATCAACTGTATTTTAACCAAAACTAGTAAAAAAATCAATCAGAGAATGTAATGCAAAAATTACTCCATTTACATTGGGATGGATATAGGTTGTACCTTGTAACCACTAGTGTCACTTTTCAGTCTAAGGATACCAGATGCCAAGTTACTGAACCTCGTTGGAAAGTCAATTTCCTGTAGCTTATCATGAGGAAGGGGAATGCCCAATGTGAGAGTGAGTTGCAATTGGATTATATTATAACCAAAACTAACTTTTCCATTCTTGTAGTACTCCTCGAACATTGGGAGATAACCAGTGGAGATCCACTCTGCTTCTTTCATAAACAAATCGATAAATGCCTCCAACTACACATACACAAGTGAATAAAATTATGTCATCCCCAACCAGCTGTCGAGTGAAATCCATTCATGGGCAAGGCAATCTTGCCAAAGAAAAATATGTGTTTTCATGAATATAGACATATTTGATTGTTCATACAACTTGTCGAGCATAGTTGATTGTGTCTCGGCCTTGGGACTTCTCTCCCTATTGTGCCATTTCATGTACGGTTTTGTAAAGCACCATGTACACTCTTTTGATATATTGTGGAAGCCACTCTGTTGCAGACGGATCCCATTTGATCACTTGCAATTATAACCACCACAATTTTCTGTCAAATCGGTTCTTTGATGCAAAGGGATTATAGAAACAAGAAAATATTATTGTAAAGCTCGTTCACCAACTTTTAACTGCTACTGTAAAAATTTGGAGCTCGTCCATTGTTCCAAAGGTGTCATAGATATCGTCGATAACCGTGACAAGATGACAAATTTTGGCAAAGATGAGTCTTAATGCAGAATGTTGAGGATCAATCACGAAGCAAGATGCCAAAGTGTAGAATTCCACGTGACGATTGCGAGCAAATGTCAATTGAGAGAAACCCAAACCCTTCCACCCTCTATTCACAAATATAGGAAATCATTAGACTCTTCACATCCAAATTTGCATGACAAAAAATTATAATCCAATAGAAAGTTCGTCACCTAGAGATATATTTTAACTCCCTCTGTTGCATGGAGTGAAATATATTAAACTCCAATTTTGCGAGTTCTAAAAGTTTCTTGGTGTCAATAAATTCCATCCTGAAAAAAGAAAATCTAACTTATGACAATTGAAATACTATACGGAAACTGAAATATCCAATAGCAGATTTCATTGTTGGGAAAATAAAAATTCAAATAACAATATCTTCGATAACAAAATGCAAACAACAATAACTAAATCACACTCTAATTGTTTAAAAAATTAATTACATGTATATGAAATAATCAAAATCAGTTGCCCGGCTACACCCAGACAAATTATTGAAATTCCCTCAATGGGAGAAAATTTATGAAGTAAAACATGACGCGTGGACAAAAACAACATTTATCGAGATGAATTTGACCAATTTTTATCAGGAAAAATGGAGGATATAACAAATGTAGTCTTCGTGATTTAATAATTAAGATGGTGAACATTAATTATGATGATATGGTTAACGTTCACTAAGACCAATTTTTGGCCTATTGAACCTAAAGAAACGAATTATTTAGTTTGATTTAAAATTTTGTTCTTATGCTCAAAAAGCTTGGAGAGAAGCCTCCAAAGCTCACTATAATTTTTCCATCTTAAAAGGCTAAGAAGGTCGAGCTCACTATAATTTTGACATCTTAAAAGGCTAGGAAGGTCAGTATTGCAACAAAGATTATGAAATTGAGATTTAATGTGGTTGTACATGGGGCACTCTAAGAGGAAGTGATTTTCATCCTCGATGTTCATATTCTCACAGAGATGGCAGCACCTTTCCATCCATGGTGTTTTAGGAACTGTCCAACGACCTATTTCACTATGGAGCTCATGAGAGTTCATTCTAATCTTGGCTATATTAATTTTCTTCTTTGAGCTAGTTAAAACAGAGAGATACTTTTGATCTTCTAGGGCAGGGCTTATGACCTCCTTATAATTTATTAATTTTCTTTTAGATCCTAGATTTTTCTCAAACAATAGTTTTTCTTTGAACTTAGAAGTAACCATTTTTTTAATGTTATTAATTTTTTGCAATGCAACATTCTTTTTGATCTCCCAATGGTTTAACCAGGCCCCGGTGTCTTTATACCAACCTCGTTTAAGCCTTAGGTAGTTTTGGCTGGAATTTAAAGCTAGCTTAGGAAGTCTATGGTCTCTTATGCTATTGAGTTTGTGCTTGTACAACAGAAGCCTAGTCATAGTTAGGTTCTCGATAGGGGAAAGACCCATTTCTATAAGGAGAATAGGATAGGGTGTATTGCTTTTAATTTTGAGGTTATACGTTATAAAACGCTTCTGGATTTTCTCAATCTTTTTCTAGGATTCTCTAGAGATGATGCAACCCCAAACCTCATATCCATAAAAGATAACATGAGTGGCTAAAGTTTCAAAGAGGAACTTCTTTCTATCCCACATTACGAGGTTTGTCATTTTACAATTATTTTCAAGACCAAAATAAGCTTTCCACCCCCCATTAATCCTTTTCTCAATTCTATAGTTCCAATTGAGCTTGTGATGAATATCAATTCCTAGGTACTTGTAAGAAGACACTTCCTCCAAGTTATTATTGTCATACATAAAATTAGCGTTAGTGTCCTTGTTGGATTTGATAATCATAACTTTTGTTTTGTCAGCGTTAACAATCATACCCATGGTAGAGCAAAAATCCTTAAGAATTCTAATTTGCTTATCAAGATCAGATGGGCACCTTGCGAGAAGAATGATATCGTTAGCATAGAGAAGAAGGATGATGACTATCCCAGCTAAGATCATGCCAGCTCAACCTGCTTCCTCTAAACAACCTTCTAGCTTGTCGATGTAAATGCCTAATAGGGCAGGGGAGAGGGGGCAACCTTGTTTAACTCTGATATTACACTTAATATCTTTTGACCACCCCTCATTGATCTTTAACTTGGCAATTACATTCTTGTATAACCTTATAGCGGCCACTCTCAGCTCAGAAGGAACATTTAGCTCTTCTAATCGATTCCATAGGTCGTTTCTAGGAACCGTATCGAAAGCCTTTCTAAATTCCACAAAGCAATAGAAGAGATTGGATTTATCATTGCGACATTCCTCCATAATGATCCTAAGCGTAATGAGGTGGTTCGTTGTTGAGTGCTACCTTCTAAAACCCGCTTGGCCTTTAGCTCGTTTACCTTCACTTTCAAGCCATATGCTCAACTTCTTTTCCAAAATAATACCATAAAACTTGGCTAAGAGAGGGCTGATCATAATTGTCCGATAATTAGAGGGGTTATTTGTATCCCCACTTTTAAAAATAGGTATAATGAGGCTCTGAGTCCATGGTTTAGGGAACCCTTGCTTGACCGCTTGATTGAAAAGCTTGTGGATGTGGGGGATGAGGACAAGACCTCCAATTTTTAAGATTTCCAGCTGGTAACCTTCAATGTCTTTAGCTTTCCCATTTTCCGAGCGCTTAACCCCAAAATCAATGTCTTCTAATGAGAAAACTTTTTTTGTCGTGAGCAGCGTTTCAAAGTTATCCCTAACATTTGGAGATTCATAAATCTTTTTAAGATAGGAATTACAGTGGTGTAAAGAAAATTTATTATTATCTTTAGTTTTCCTAGTTAGAATCTGCTTCTAGAATTTGTTAGGAGCCACCTTAGAGAGGTGCAAGAGTTTCTCTTGTCTTTTACAAATATATTGCCTTTTTTTCCTTTTAGTTAGGGCTTTATAGATTTTTATCTTGTCAATTTTAAGAGATTCATCAACAACTTCCTTAATTGCTCTCATCGCACTTTTACAATCTTTGTCATACCATGGGTTGGTTTTGCTATTTTTTTTTAATGTATATATTAATTGTAATAATATTTTCTAAATTATTTGAATATTTGTATAATTAATTTAATAAATAATAAATGTAATAATGTTTTCTTATTTTAAGTGTGCCAAATTTTAGAGAGAGTAGTAATTGCTATAAATAAAAATTTTATTTATAAGAATTTTTTCAAGTAATTTAAAAGTATTTAGAAATTTTAGGGAGAGTAATAGTGGTTATAAATAAATTTTTATTTATATGAATTTTTAATCTAATTTAAAAGTATTTATAAATAATAAAAGGGTAAAATAATCAAAATTTATATAATAATGTGAAGAGTGCCTTTTCATAAATATTATTAGAATTTTAGATTATATATTTACTAAGAAAGTATTTATAAATAATAAAAGGGTAAAATAATCAAAATTTATATAATAATGTGAAGAGTGCCTTTTCATAAATATTATTAGAATTTTAGATTATATATTTACTAAGTCTCAGAGGGATCAAATTTATTGATATAGAATTTTTTTTTAAATCAAAAAAGATTTGATCCTCTCAATAAACTTATAAAAATTAAGATAAATTTAAATTGATTTCAATAATTTTCCAATTTAACTTCAATAATAATTATAAAAGTGATAATATAAAACACCATTAATAAATATACCTCTATAAAATAATAACTATTTTATAATATTCCTCTTCTGGATGAGGAGGAAAAGTTGTGTTGCATATTTAGCGCACTCAAAGGGTCCCTGTGAATCCATCCAATATACATAGGTACTTTTGATTTGTTTTAATTTTATTTTTGGAAGTATTCTAATGGACGGCTTATAGCGCACTCAAAGGGTCCCTGTGAATCCATCCAATATACATAGGTACTTTTGATTTGTTTTAATTTTATTTTTGGAAGTATTCTAATGGACGGCTTATTCTAATGGACAGCTTATTCTCCTACGTTGAATCTTCTATATATTTTCGACCCTCCAATATACATATGTGTTTTTGTTTTGTTTTGGCCTTTTTTTTTTTTTTTTTCAGACCATCCAAATATACATATGTGTTTTTGTTTTGTTTTATTTTTATTTCTGGACAGTTTATTTTCTCATGTTGATGTTGCCGTTGAGGGGCTGCTAAATTTTCGGATGACTAGATTCAGGGGACCTTGCGGGATTCTACATTTTCGGATGATGACATTAACACTTTTTTAATGCTTACATATTATATACGATGCAAGGGGATCGAGTTTAAGGGATTGTAATATGTATTTTTTTTTTTTTCCCTCACATATTACTCTTTTTTTTTCTCTTTCTTCGATGAATATGATGGAAGTTTTTCACTCCATATAATTAATGCTCTATTTAATGTCTAAAATATTTTATATTTTAATTTTTTTATTGTGAAATGAGTTATGTGTTTTAGGTATATGGTATTGATAAGTCATATTATTGGCTCATAGTATTGTAAAAAACATATCTACAAGTTAATAATATCCATGATAAAGTGAAGTGGGAGTGGATATCATGATTAAGATACTTGTTATATTTTAAGTTTTTTTGTAAGTATTAAGTTTTTATGTTCTTATTAATTAAATTTAAATATGGTTATGAAATGATTATTAGCTATTTAAAACCCAGGACTCTAACAATCCATTTTTTGGTTGATTACTATTAGTTCAACATTGACCAATGCAAATAATAATAATTAACTTTGAAAAAAAAAATATTTTTCAATATTATTGAAAAAAAAATTCAAAAATTTGATTGGACCATAAATTGAAGAATTTAATGAATCCTTTGCAAAATATAATGTCATGTGAACAACTTTCTTACATATTTTATTCCATAATGCATGGATATAGTTGCAATATTAATGCATATTTTTTAGATATTTGTGTAGTGATTTTTTATTCTTAAGCTTTGCAAGAAAACCATCCAAATAAAATATCTACCATCAAAATAATTTATACTCAAGTATATAAAATATCTACCATCAATTAATTCCCAACTTAATTTAAGCAAATCTTTGCATATAATAGGAATAAGATGTAAAAAATACACTTATTTATGTTTTCTTTAACCATTATTAATTTAGCATTGACCAATATAACTTATAATTATTCATGCAAATTTCAGAGAGAATAATTTATAACCTGAGTTGGAGGAGCTAATGAAGTAAGTGTTTTCATGCTTGGTGTAGATTGATGCATATCCTTATTTACCACCTATTTAATTTCCACGAGTGAGTTCGTAATAGTTGGAAGTTAAAAAATGAAATGACGGGGATGGAATTTTTAGGGTATTTAGGGTAAACTTCACTTGGTTGGGATTTTGCAATATTTATATTTTGGAAACCCATACTTTTTTCCATGGTATTTTTATGTATGTAACATATTTAAGGGCATGATAACTCCATTGTAAAAAATAATAATAGACATATTGTTAGATCTAAGACTTTTGTGATCCATAATTTAAATAAATGTATTTCAGATTAATCACATCATTTCCCACATATATAATATGGATGCATGATTGCCCAAAGATATACCTTAAAAACTAGCAGTTAGTGATTTAGTTATTAGGGTAAATAAATCAAATTGCTTGTTAGGAAATATTTACTAGAGTTTATATAAAAAAAGTCAAAAGTTTTAGAATAAGATCAAACTACTATAAATTAATAAAAAAGTTGGGAGTTTATTTATTTATTTGAATTTTTTTTTTTATTAATAATAAAGATATAGGTTTAGAGATAGTAAAATAATAATAATAATAAATAAAGAAGTTTCTAGGGTTCATTATTAAAATAATGAAGTAAAATAGGAATAGAGAGAACAAACTAAAGGAAATAGTAAATAAATAATATCATGAAATAAACTCAAAGACCTAACACAAAAAAACCAATAAATAAATAATATCATGAAATAAACTCAAAGACCTAAAGCAAAAAGAGCCAAGCGCGAGGGAGAGGAATCATACATAGAGAGCTGGAATCCAACTCTTACTCAATTTCCAACCATCAAACCTATTGAGATTCCTGGCATGCTTCTCAATCTCAATAACATATATAAGTTTCCTATGGTGGAAGTGACGAACCCTAAAAATGACTCTAGAGTCCTCAATACAGACATGGTGACATGATTTTTCTGCACGTTCAGCTAGAACTAATGTGCAGGAATGATTGTGCCTAATGTCTGCACCATTTTCATGGATTCTCTATTTAATGGACTGACCCATTTCTCCAATATAGGGAATACCACAGGAAAAAGGAACTAGGGAAACCCTTTCATGTCCTTAGGGTTGACCAGTTCTTCAACAGATCCAAGAGAATTTCTAAGGTACATAGAGGTTTCGATGAAGAGGAGACATTATTATTTCTACGGACATGGGAAATCATGTTCGTGGTCCCTTGGAATAATGGGAGATGAACCTTGGAGATAGGATCCACGCGAGAAATTTTGCCTCTTGAGCCTTTACAAGATTTTTGAAAGGAAGAAATGGTTTCTAGGAACGTTTTTATGATTTTTTTGGTCTAGAGAAATTGGCAATTCTTGTACTCAGGAAGCAATGGTTTCCAGGCATGTGTTATTTCCTTTGCATTTTTTTTTTTCGTTCTTTTTTTGTCTAGAGGAATCGAAAAATATTCTTGTACTTAAATGGCACAGAGTAGGAAGGGGTTGATTCCTTTTTCTATCACTCTAACCTCTATCCCCTTCTAGAGATATAGGTAAAACAAGGGCATTTGAACCTAGAATATCTTGGTACATAACATTTCATTATCACGACAATCATCAATTGAGCTACGCCTCATGGGATATCCTTTATGCGTTATTATGATGCATTTATTATATCTATTTTTATAATAATGGTATCAAAGCTAATGTAAGGGCACTTTATTTAGCAAAAGCTCTATGATTTATATGAGCCAACGAGAAATCGATGTAATAGATCGAAGCTATGTTGAGGATAATTAAGCTATATTAAGAAGGCTAGGTCAAGGTGAGATGAGAGTGGTAGATGATTGGTAGGTGGAGTTTGAGGAATATGTGAAAATTGTGGATAGGTTGAGAAAGGTCATGTAGCTTAATGGATGAGAGAATGTAGATAAAGTGGATGGTTTTTAGGATTGGTGAAAGAGTGAAATTATTATGGAGAGCCCTAGTAGTGTACGAATTCCATAAAGTACTTAGCCCAAGTTGTAAAGCCTAGCCATAGGGAGGATACCTTCCCTAAGTTTTTTGTAGTACTTATTTTCAAGCATACATGTTGTCGCATGGTAGCACATGATATCATCCTTCTCATGCACAAATACGATGGATGATAAATTTATGTAATGACCCATTTGAATAGGTATGAGGGAGGTGGGTGTACTGGTATTCTAACTCGAGACTAGTTTGTTGGAAGACCTATTATTTAGGCATACATATTGTAGCATTGTGGGACCACTTGAATAGGTATGATGGTGGAAAGTGTACTGATGTACTAGCCTAAAGGGGAAATGTGAGATCTTAGGATGTCATATGGTTCATGAACCTTACATGAGTAAAATTGTAAGTGAGATCAGAGGATGTTAAATGGTTGATGAGCCATGCACTAGAAAAATATCATAGAAAATTTGTAGATATAGCTACTAGTGACCCATATATTATGAGGGATGGTACGTTTTTTTTTATGTGGAATTCAGAGCTCCTTTTGTACCGTCTAGCCAGAGTAAGGTCTTCCTCTAACCAAAGAGGATTGGGGCTGGAATGATTGCTTAGAAGAATAGCTTGGTTGCTTGAAGTTCGAGCATTATTACATTCATTCCTTAGGCTAGAAATATCATTCTCTAAACCATTGTAAGGACTATTTTTATCTAGAATCTTTTTCTTATATAAGTTACAATTGATGGGGGGGAAATAAAATATTTCTATATAGGTATTTTTATCATTAATTTCAGTAATCTCAATCCAAATATATTGGTTGTAATGGTTGCTTTTATAAATCTAGCATGGGGGGAGATGTTCTTCTTAATGTAGCAAGCTATGCCCCCAATGCCTCTATGGGAGGATCGTTTGTTCCAGGTAGACCATAGTACAAATCCATCTATGTTATGGACCTTAGATTCTTCGTGCTCCCAAGTTTCAACAAGAAATATAATATCAACATCATTTGAGATCCAACTTAGCTTTGGGCCTTTGTTCCATGGAAAGCCCCGACAGTTCCAAGAAATAATTCAAAGCATGTTGAATTTCTATTTATTACTATCTTGTTGGTTTCTATCTCGAATAATGGCTTTTCTATTTCTAATTATTGCCCATTTTCCTTCCTTCCTAGCTTCTTTTACCTTTTGAACCTCCTTTCTTAATTCTTCTTGATCTTCTAGAATGAGATATTCACTTATAAATATTCCCGTTCCTTTTAGACTTGAGGTTTTACTAAGTATGTCATAGTTATGGTCAGTAGAGCTCACCTTTATTCGGATCAGCCTTCCTTTATTCTCAATTAATTTCCCTAACCTTGTTACTTCTGTGACACACGTGGTTTCAATTTGTAATATATTATGTAATTCTGTCTGGGCTATGGCTAAAGTATCCTCGTCTACCTCCTCTTTCAAACTGAAGATTATAAGGTTCAAGGACCTTTTGTTACGCTTATGGTCTAATTCGATCAATTTTTTCATTTCATCTTTAATTGGTTTGATATCTAGTTTACCTGCCCCACTATTTAGGGTGAGGCTTTTGTTAAAAAAAAAAAATATAGTTCTTTAATCATGTCCTTTATTTTAAGACTCTCTATATTATCAACATCTCCTTGCTGGGATGTTTGGTTTGTATCTTGGTTTTGTTTTTCTATAACCTGCAACCTAGTCTCCATTACCTCCATTTTATTCTCCAATAGTTCTATTTATTTTCTATTTGTTTTTGGATCTTGCCTTCATGAGATGTGAATTTTCTTTCGAGCATGGCTTCTAACTAGGTTTGTAGCTTGACTTCTCTTTCTTCTCTAAGTTTCTCTAAAGACTCTATATACTCATAAAGGCTCTCTAGAGTAACTATGCTAGGTCTACCTTTGGTAATCTTTGGTAGCTGTGGTGAATTATTCATACTTGAGAATATATGAGAAGATATGTATTAGAAAAATATAAGGAATGTGCGCATATGAATATCAGCAAACCAGACAACAGACCTCAAGTGCCTAGGTCCAAAAATTTATCTAGAAAAAACCACCACAAACCCAAGTATTAATCGATAAAATTCACCGCAAAATTTTCACTGTAGAATTTCACTAAGAGTGGTTTTTCATAAATATTATTAGAATTTTGGATTATAGAGTAGTTTAGATGGATTTTATCAGATTTACTAACTTTTAGAGGAATCAAATTTATTGATATACAAACATCTTTTAGATTGAAAAAATATTTGAATGATAATACAAAACATCATTGATAAATATAATTTTATAAAATAATAACTATTTTATAAAAAAGAAACTGGATTGATCATATTATTATGAATTGGTAGATGTGGTTCATCCTTACTTGTTAATGTGGTTTGGAGGATGAACAACATTAACTTGTTCAAAGTGATTAATCCGAAAAGATATTTATCTACTTTATGGATCACAAAAATCTTAAATTTAACTATTTTGTAATATTTTATTATTTATTAAAATATTCATTTTAATTCATAATATTTTATTAATCATTTTAAATATTAAAAATTAAAAGACATTCATTTAATATATATATATATATATATATATATAGTCATCCTATCCTATAAAGTGATTGAAATTTTCATGTGAAATATATATTTGCATAGAAGTGATGTGCAACTATTCCCTTTATTCATTATTCATTCATGAATGTTCCGTATGTTAATATCCTTCGAATTTTTTTTTAATAATTTCTCTTAATGCTTGGTATGAAAGAGATTTTTAGTGCTTAGTATGATAGAGATATAATTTTATGTCATGCTCTCGATGTTTAACATTTGGCTGGTCAAATTATATTAAAAACAAAAATAAAATTATAATTATTAATAAAAAAATGTACTCATTCAAATTACATAAAATAATAAAATAAAATAATAAAATTAATATTTATAATTAGAAGTATAATTAATCTTAATTACAATTAACAATTAAGTCAATTTAGAATTCATCTTAATGATTAAATAAAACCTAGATTAAATATAAATAATAATTGTCTAATAATATTAATCAAATTGTATTATATAGTTATAATAATATACCAACTTTCTTACATTACTTAGATTATAATTTTATATTTTATGGTAAAATTTATCTTACAAACACAATATTTTTACATAAAGATTATTAAATTTTTAAATTACAAATAAATTATAAATTATAAAGAAATGGAATCTCCAATTAATGCTTTTTAATTAGTAAAGATAAGGGTAATGGTTCAACTAATGCTATTTAATAATCCACCAACAGAAATGAGAAGTATTACTGTAGAACAGGATTTGTCTCGATGATGGGTCTTGTTCTAGACCCAAAACGTAGAGGCAAAAATGCTCACTGTGGAGATTCCAAACCCAGAAACTCTAAACTCACACCACAGAAATCTGAAATCTACAAATCTAATAATGCTTTAATTGTATCAGCTAGAATTGTGCTATATCTTTCGTGAAAGCTATATATATAATCAATAAGATTTTTCATGAATGTTGTATCCAACTGACGTAAAAATTTAGTTCCTTAGACCCCAACCAATAAGGATCCATCAAATTTGGAAAAACAATAAGTACGTGTTGATGTTCTCGCAACTTAAGTTGGTATGTTATGGTCTAATATAAATTATCTCACCCATACTAGACTGTATTACAGTGAAGATATACTCTCATAGGTTGCCAAGCAGCTGGGAATTTGAGTTTCTCAAGGGAGTTTTATGTCATTTGGAAACAATATCATAATCCAATAATGATTATGATAGTTATAATTTATCAACGATAAATAATGAGGGGGTATATTGTGACCAGGGCAGATTCATGAATCAGAAATATAGTGATTAAATATTGTGATTAGAAGAGATTTATGAATCACAAATATAGTGATTAAGTTGAATGGTTTATTCTGCAATTTAATATGAGAAAGATGTGTAAGTATATCATATTCTCAAAAAATAATAAAAATAATTTAAACAATTAAAAATCTATTAACACAACAATTAATTGTTAGTATTATAATTTTATACAACTTTATAGAGATAAAATAATATATATATATATATATATATATATATATATATATATATATATATAATTTAAAGAAACAATTTGAATATACATATTAACTAATATATTTCAGTATGAACTTTCTCTCTTTACACAAAGAGTGTATTTATATATGTGTTTGTTAACCTTAGTTGGAAAAGTAAAAATAATTGAAGGTAAAGTAGAGAAGTTACTTTTTAATAAGAGGAAAATGTGTAACTAATTCAATTTTTAATATAAAATATTAATAATGATAAAATTTCAAATTATACAATTTAAACATTGAAAAATTACCAAATAGATCTATATTAATCACATATCTATGAAGCAGTTTTTTTTTTTTTCAAGTTTGAGATTTCATCCCTTTAGGATCTTGTGAAGGCTACGTGTAAGTGTGTTCGTCTCTCTTAAAATAAAAATAAAATATTCTCTAAATAGAAAAACAATGTGGCTATAATAAAAATGAAAAAATATATATGCTATGCATTTTTAATTAGTTGTCCATATGACCTAATATCATGTAGAGTAATTAGAATTAAAAATATATATGTGAATAAGATGTTTAAACGTTATGTTTTTCAAAAATATTTTAATACGTGATATCAACTTTATATAAATCTATATATAGAAAAAAAATGTTAAAATAAAATATTTTAATGTATGATAAAATCAAATATCCAATATAAGTTATAAATAAAATAATTTAATATGAATTAATATAAAATGATCCAATACACATGCTGTAATTTCTACAATATTCAAAAATGCAATATATATTAAAAAAATATACATTGTTTTTGTATTTTAAAATAAGCAATAAAAAAAATTTGATCTTTTTCTGTATTCATGTTTTAAATGAACTTATGCTATTTAATTTTAAAACTATAATAAAAATACATATTCACATTACAATGAGATGCATTAATTAGGTAGGATAAATCAAACTAGAGAAATACATAAAAGCACTCGATTCTAGCAGAAAGTTTATTTAAAATCAAAGAACATAGAACTCTTTCCCTATGAGAAATGAACTGCACGTTAATTTGATCAATTCGTTGAATATTGTATAGGATGACATTTCACTTGACAATTTATATCCGCTTATGGTATAGGATGACATTGAGTTGGTCAATTTAAAAGAGATTACAAACATATTCAAATTTAAAAATTTAATTTTTTTATTTTTAAATGATTTTTTAATAGATATAGTAAAATATTATAAATTAAAATGAATATTTTAATAAATATAATAAATAATATTTTAATAAATGTAATATATATATATTAATATTTTCCATTTTCACTTAATTTTAATACATTTTAATATTTATAGATTCTCATTGGGATTTGAAACATCAACACTCGTTCTCTAGTATTGTGAATAATCTGGAAAGCTTTTTAAAAAATATTTATAGACATTAATGATAACTATTTATACTATATTTATAAAATAATAAATTTTCTCATAGAATTTAACACATGGAAATAAATGGTCATTAAAAGAAATGGCCCCTCATTATACTTGTTATTGTTGTTATCGGCCTGTGGAAAGACGTCGATGTAACTCCTCGCTTCCAATCGTGGGAGATTTGTGTGCCAACCATATTCCACAAAATTCAACTTATTATAAAAACCTTCGAGACACCGATGTCAACACTTGAATTGAGAATAGCCGAAACTATTATTTGACTTTTTATCGTAAACTCCGTATAAAAAAATTTCAAATTTGGATCAACGAGAAATTTTGTTTTATCTTTTTTGAAAAGAACAATATCAAACTCCCTGCCTCACCTCTCATGAAAGATTTGATACCCCAATCTTTTGAAGAGATTCTTTTAGATATCTCCTACAGAAGGTTTCCGCGTCTTCCATAACTTTCTCATTGGGAAAGTGGACGAGCGAGGCCCCAAATAAATTCAGAATAATTCTCATCTCTCCTTCATCCGCGTTTGAGTGGAAGAAGTCGCAAACTGTTTTTTCTCCTTTTCAAATTCTTTTATTATCAAAGAGGGTTTTAAGACAATATTTAAGATAATTTTTGGGTAACTTGAAATAAAAGAAAATGTGTGTATTGTTTTAAGTATTGGTGTCTCCAATTAAATTGTCTTAACATATTGTCTCTATAAAAATAATATATAAAAATAACATTTTTGTCTCTTCAAAGACAATTTTATTTTACAATAAAAAATTACATTAAAAAATAATATCACTTTTCTCTTTAGAGACAATATAAATAATGAATCTAGAAAAATGTCCCATCATTGAAATAAACCAATATTAAAAGTATTTATTTTAAAAAAAATTACAATATCATTGATTAATTCATATTAACTTGATATTGATTAATTTATATTAACCACTGACCTCTTGCTAATTAAGCAGGTGCTCTTCCATTGAGCTAGCACTCTTTAAAGAATTATGTGAGAGTTAAGGTAGTCTTTGAAATTGCATACATAGGCATTAATTTAAAAAAAAAATGCACGACAAAAAATGGCTTAATCTTTGTAAAATCTAAAATCATGTAGCCTCTATTTTTAACGTGATAAAAATAACTGAATGGAGTTAGCTCAATGTCAGTTTTTCCTGAAATCTGTCAGCAACAACAACTAATGCACGCCTGTCAATCTACAAATAATAACAAGTGAAGCTACGAGGCAGCAAGTCCCTACCAAATAAATCTAAATGCAAATTGTTGATCTGACACTGGAATATAGTGTTATGTAATACTGATTTCAATACCGCTTTCATGGGACCATTGAACATGCATTGATCACTTCTTCCAATTGAACGAGCATTGATCACTCTTGTAGCCCTATGAATCAAATGAAGAAAGAATCCATTGAAGTTGTTTTCTTACTGCACTTGCAATCCTTCTTAATGCCTTGTCAACTATGCTTGAACAAAGAGAACATATCTACAGAAGTTTAAACGCTACATTTGTAATAAACATAATTCCAACCATCATGAAAATCACTCTGAAAATCAGATGTGATTTAGAAAAAACATTTTTCAACCATCATGAAATTTAGAATGAACATGTAAATCCAGAACATATGTCCAATGTCCTATATGCCTTAGTGTCAAAAATACAATATTATTTAAATTTTTTTTTTTAAAAAAATCACAATCATAATCATATGATAAAAATAGAAATTACCTTTATAAAATATGAGTCTCATGACAGAAAATAAAAAATTAATAATAATAAAAATAATAAAATAACAACTGTTGAGTATGTGTTACTTTTAAAAGCTTGGTGTACCTTGTGGACTCTACAAACTTCAATTGTGTCACATAGGTGCTTCATATTATTGCATGACCACAGAATTGGCTACTTAGATTACTTGACTTGGTTTACTTGATTATTGTTCAACTAGATGTAATTTTTTTTTCCAAGACTCTTAAATCAGACACAAACATAGACAATGGTCAAGGCAAAGGTGAAACGAGTTTACCATTTTAAAGTAAGAAATTCAATTGCTTCACATGGAAATTTTGTAAATATATTTCCAAAAACTAAGACTCAGTATAAAATTGCTTTAAAAAGAGATAGCATCCTAAAAAGCAGTGATAAAAAATTATTACCTACTTGGCCCCAGGCCTAGCCCATATCACTTCGGCAAGTTACCAATTTTCCATGATTTAAATAAAAAAAAGATGTTTCTCTAAATCTAGCAGAGATCAAGGTATTCCCCCATTATGAACTTGTCATCCTGAATGAATACGTTCTTCCATAAATCTGAAAGGTATGTTACAACCTACTTTTCAAATTCCCCCTTCATTTTAGTTGTGGTGTCTACATGCAGTTGTGGTGTCTGCATGCTGTTGACGTCTATGGGACGATCACATACTAATGATTGTTTGATAAATTGATGACTATTGATGTCTTGAGAATGTACCATCTTGAATGTGTTTTCCTATCCATCTGGTTAAGATTTTTTGTCTTACGCCTATGATTATTCTAGCTTTGATGTCGTTGCGTTAGTCTTAGCCACCGGTCCTAGTGCTTCTTCAACTGGATCTGATCTTGGCTATGTTGGGAGCATATGCATCTTCCCTTCTTCAGCTTTCGGGTAGACACAGGAGCCACCTGCCACTAGAACCATCAGGGTCATAGAATTTAGTGGAGGTAAGGTTGTTATTCTTGAACCAAAAAAATAATTAGCAGCGACCGACCTCTCTGTCACCTTAGATTTTGATGACTCTTCTCACCGTGGTCGTAATCACCATACTTTTCCTAGATATCTAACCCTACACTAATGATAGTAAACACATGTAAACAAATCTTCAAATAGGAAAGCTAACCAAGTGGAACTGACAGAAATGGAAATTCAACATACATGTGCATACCTTATGTTCTTTACACATGATGGTCGCTTCTGCTAGGCCTCAACTTAAAAGAGAGAAAGGCTCACAAAATGGGTGAGTTTAATTGTTTTCAACTTTAACTATTCTAACTTTCCTGTGTGCTTTCAAAATTTGTAATAGAATGAAGCTCTAAAGAATAAATATAGGAAAAATATATTTCGAACATACTTTTTATCTACTTTGAACCTTTTTTTTTCTCAATTAAGAACAAAATGATATTCAAAGATATGTATACAATCTGGCATATTATTTAGACAGGTAAAAATTCCATCTGTAGAGATATCATTACTCAGAAGTATTTCCTTGTATCCAAATTAGAATAAGTAACATGAAGCTCTTCAAAATGACCGGTTGTTAATAAATTTTTCTCTTAAGCTTTCCTCCAAGTAAAGGGTTTGCACCAAATAAATTCCAGATCCTTCCTATGTTTGAGAAACTACCACAACTTTCTCTTCTCTTTACTTTGTTCCAATGATATTTTGCCACACCCTTTTTTTCACTTACAATTAACAATTCTTTTGAAGATTCATCCATTGTAAAATCGCCAATATTTCATTATAGGTGCTTATGTTTGAGAAAATATATCCTATTTTTTAATGTTGCAGGTAAGGAAGTGATTGAACCTTGAACCTTGGAAGTATATTTAAAATCCCCTGCTTCCTCAGCATTAAAACTCCCAAGCAATGGAACCACCTAAAATTCAAACATGGTTTAAAGTATTAATTTCAAAATATATCCAATTATGAATAAACTAACATAGGAAGGATGAAGTAAAACAAATACTAGAAATATGGACAATACGATATTTTACAAATTTACTTAAGTAGCATTTAAAATAATACCTGGTCCCTATGGGAGCTACA
The DNA here is from genome assembly GCA_034641835.2 of Pinus albicaulis. Taxonomy (NCBI): domain Eukaryota; kingdom Viridiplantae; phylum Streptophyta; class Pinopsida; order Pinales; family Pinaceae; genus Pinus; species Pinus albicaulis. The sequence continues at coordinate 1,273,022,378 of CM076579.1, forward strand.
ACCACCATCAACATTTACATAATGAACAAGATAATCAACATGAAATTCATTTAGTTTCACCTGTGATTGTAGTGGAAGAAACATTAAACTTCTTATTATAAACATTACTCAGATCCATTTTTCCACAACGGCTAGGAAAACTAGTATAGTTTATTTGCAGCCTGTGATGCGAGGCACAAGTACTTTGACCTATATTTGGAGCTTTCTCTAAGGTTGTAATAGTATTACCTGGATGTTTTAATATGAATTCTCCCTTTTGTGCACCATTTCTCCCATATTCATTGAAAAAACTAAATGGCACTGTTTTTTTATTGGAAGAGATCAGTTTTCTAAAGTGTTGAACCCAAGGGAATCTTAGAATTGTTGGAACAGCTAATTGTTGACCCTCATCGAATTGGGGTGGCTTCTGCGAACAACCTTTTTTCCAAAACTTGAACTAGAGAAAGAAGAATCACTATAGATATGAGCATCACACACTTTACTTCAAAACAAAAAAATCAAACAGGCACTGATGGGTGAAGTAATGAGTCAACCCATGTACACAAAAGACCAACATGAATGCACCTGAAAGCATGCTCCTTATCGCAGGTTTCAATAATAACGAGGTCAATCATTTGCACAATATTCTGTAGTTGATATGATTTCCATGCCTGCATTTTCATAAATTATAAATTACATGATGAAGAGATACAAAAAATCGGCATGAACTTAATTTTATGGAGAATTATTACAGAAATCAATAGATGAGGAATTCATATCTTCATAGATCAGTGAAACCCTTCATTTTATAATCTGGCTAATAGTATTATGGATGTTAAACTAATTAACATTGTTTAAATGGAAATATTTTTAGATTATCGCACCCATCCTAAAAGTGTTTGCATTTCAGATGAGGAATTATAATCAGTGTTCTTTTTTCCCGTCACAAGTTCCAGGAGAAGGACACCATAGCTATAGACATAAAATTTTACAGATAATTGTCCACGCAGAGCATATTATGGTTCCATATACCTACTGTTGATTCAGATTACAATGTCAAACGTACAAAGAGGAAAATAATTTAAAATTGATATCCGCAAAGGAAACTGCAGTCTTAGATCCTATAAGGTAAAACATGAACTTGAGTGTAATCTGGAATTTACATAAGGATAGTTATAAGGATAGTTGTGATGTAATTTTATAGAGATTTATATAGGGCTAGGGCTATTTTCATGTTGATTATAATATTGGAAATATGATGGGATTTGAGCTAAATAAACTCTTTGATTGTTTTCATGTTTATATAGATTTCCAAAATGTGTAGTATGTAGTAGTTCATTTTCCAAATCAAATAAACATATATATATATTAGAGTACCTCTCAGTTATATATTGTTTTGTTCCTGAACACATGACTTGTGGGACCAAACCTCCCCACCTAACATAACTAAATTGTAGAGACCAAACCTCCCCACCTAACCCTTTGGCCATATCTTCGTGACTAAATTTTTCTTTTGTAATAGTTGATGAATTTTAGCAGTGTGTGGGTAATGATTTGCGTGAGTCGTGATTTTCTTGTTGTGAGTCACATCTTCAAGAAAGAGTCTCACTAAGCCAAAATCTTCTATTTTAGGATTCATGTTTTCGTCCAACAAAATATTTCTCGCTTTAATATCTCAATGAATAATACATAGGTGAGAATCCTGGTGGAGGTAAAGAAGCCCAGGAGATACTCCTAGGATCAAGTTATAATGTTTCAGCCAATCAAGAGGTTTGTTTCGGTATGTATCCATGCATTTAGTACATCACCAATCAATTCCATGATTGAAGTAACTAGATTGAAGCATTAGGTTATTTTGGTCTGTATAACATAATAAAATAGAATTTACCCACCAACTAGAATTTTATCAAGGCTCCTATTTGGGAAAAATACTAAGAGGGCTGGGGGAGGGGGGGGGGCTGAATCAATATTTAGAGCTTACTGAAAATATTTTAACTTTTTTTTTACAAAATTCCATACGCGTCTTTGATGAACCCAACTCGCATATACACGTGCATATACTAAAGGAAACTAGCATATACAGATATAATTTTACAGATTAGAAAAAATTTTCAGGAACAATATTTAACTCAGTTTACCAATTATGAATTTGTTTGACAATCAGTAAATATGTGTAGTAATAGCAATATAAATCATCACACAAGTGCAACACACATGAACACCGATATATAAGGTGGAAACAAAATTCGGGAGAAAACCACCGCTGCTCTCGTCTCTGTCTTCAATATTTATTATACAAAAATTTGTTTATAATATTGTAATGATGCAGACTGATATCAATATGTAGGCATCTACCTGTAGAAGTCTACAAAATTCTCTCGTTTTCCAGCTTCTAATGGAAGGTAGCTACAAACCCCTAATCTCGTTTACCAGTTACTACTGGAAGGGAGCTTCAACCCCCCGATTAGAAGACCGACTTCGACTGGCAGAAAGCTTCTACTTCCATAGTGAAGGCTTCAACCCTCAAAAAAATTGCAGACCACGTTTCATCAATTTTCATACTGAATCAAACAACATCAACACAACTCTTTATAAACATAAATAATCATAAAATTTACCCAATACTTCAATCATAACAGTGAGACCACTGTAACCAAAACTTCAAAAATAACCCAGACTTCAGAATCAATATGCAATATCAAACTTAACCCTGAACATTCATCATCTTAGAATGCATATGCTACTTTGCTTCACTGAACCCGCGTCTATACACACTTTTCGTCACACCAACCTGTGTATAGATCCGTGAATACTACTTTTTAGAATATGATCTGTCTGAGATTGAGACCTGAGTCATTCAGTCAGATATTTTTTTTTAGAATTGCAGGACCCTTGATCATTCAGTCATCATAACACATATTTTGTCACTCATTGATCATATTTTTTTATAATCATCTTAGCAGTGTATACAGTAATTAAGAAACCTAGATCTTCATGAAGATTTCACTGACAGACAACAGACAAATAGGAGAAATAAAAGAAAAACCTCTGCAATAAGCTTCATAAAAACCTAACCTCCATATGCGACTTTTCTGAAGCAAACCTGGGTATATATGTGTTTTTATTGAGACATATTAGTGTATAGATCTATAAATATAAACTTTGCAGAAAGAACCAGACCCATAGAACTTACCCATATTTCTTCACTTATCTTCGGCACACTTGCACCAGGTCTCGGATCTAATCATCTCTTCAATGGATCATGCAAGAATATTATCTAGAGATCTTGATCCATCAATCTATCCAAAGGTGCATCATAACTTTAGATTTATCAATAAAACAGAGTTCATCTTATGCAGATATACTTCAAAAAGAAATATTAGTGATAGCCCTTACTCATGCACACCATGCACTATGATATTCTTCTCCTTATATAGATTTAGCCTTTATCAATACCATGAGTCAAAACCACAAAACTACCGATGGTATTCTTTGGACGGAATCAAATAGATGACAAAACACTCAAAACTATGGGCTAATACCATGGTAATGCCCCTTGGTATCATAATTTTAGAGCGAAAAAGGAATACGCGACTTGGATCATTCTTATCCGCGTGTATACGTGATTTTGCTTCATAAAAACTACATATATACTAATTTTTAATGTATACGCGGGTTGCCTTCATAAAATTAGCATATACATTGCATCCATACATGGGTTTTCTACATCAAACCTGCATATACATTGAGTAATATTTCCTGTTTCATTTCTCTGGAACTTACTGGAATTCTTTTCTCTGTCACATCTGAACTGACCTGTAGAAACATCATTTTTACATATTTAACACATAGGTTGCTTATCATAGGAAACTCATCAAGTAGGTTGCCATCAAGGACAACATATTGCATCATATTGCAAACAATCTCCCGCTTTGTACTTGATGGCAACCATGACGATGTTTGATCACCATAACATATAAATACATTAATCATAACCATTATTCAAACACAAAAATACTCTCCCCCTTTGTCATCAAGGGCAAAGGACGCATGAACACCAAAACAAGGTTTATCTTTCCTTGTATAAATAAGAGCTCTACAGATCTGATGTGCACAGTATTGACCATGCTCCCCCTGAGTTCATGCTAAATATTCAAACAGATTTTTCAATGAAGTACATGACTCTATAACTCAACCAAGTATGAACTTTCCTATCACCAAGGACTCATACTTACCTCAATGATCCAACCAAGTGGAATTAAATATTTGACTGAACTACCCAACCAAGTGGGTTTAAAAACATTGACTCAACTACCCAACGAAGTGGGTTTACAATTTGACAAAGTCCTTACATGACTGAATAAAAAAATTTACATCATGAGTATCAAAATTTCTTTTTGCATCAAATGACAGAAATGGCTTTTCATAACCAGGACCAAAAGATCTCAGGAGAGAAATGATAAATTAGAAACCAAATCAGAATGCCAACAATGCATCCTCTTTAACAGGGTAGGTGCTCCCCCTAAGCTTGTGCATCCTGAACACTTTCAAAAACCAATTCATCAAAGCATCTATATCAAGGAGATAAATATCATAGAATGATACATAAAGATGAAGACAGGATCAAAACTAAGAATACCCAACAGCACCACATCTTGTCTGAATGCTAACACAGTGACTATCTGTCAGCAAAATCCATACACGGTTTTTGGCATAGAAACTCGCGTATATACACAATTCACCTTCATGAAACTAGCGTATCGAATTTAATCTTATGAAATTAAGAAAATTTGATCAGAGAGGAAGAGACAACTTTCATCTTATGTCTGAGATATTTGAATGCTTCTCTGGGCAGAGGTTTAGTAAATATATCAACAACTAGTTCTTTGGAGGGAACATACTCCAGTTTGACCTTTTGTTCAAGCACTTGTTCACGTAGGAAGTGACACTTGATAGGAATGTTCTTAGCCTTGGAATGCATAACATGATTCTTTGAGATACTAATAGCACTTGTATTATCACATAAAATGGAGATGGGAGGTGAACATTTGATTGTAATGTCTTGTAGAGTTTGCATCATCCAAAAGAGTTGTGTACAACATGATGCGGCAGCCACATATTCTGATTCTGCTGTAGATAAGGCAATATAAATTTGGTTATTACTGAACCAAGATACTAATTGGGGCCCCATATAGAATGCACCAGCACTAGCACTTTTTCGATCATCAACATTTCCATCCCAATCCACATTTGTGTAAGCATGAAGAGTGAGATCAACATTCTTTGGATACCATAGACCAAAGTCTTGAGTCCCTTGTAGATACTTGAATATTATTTTTATAGCCTAAAGTCGTGACTCTTTTGGATTAGCTTGGAATCGTCCAACAAGCCCATCTGCATGCATAATGTTAGGTCTTGTCCCGGTTAGATAAAGTAGAATTCCAATCATGGATCTGTATTCTGGTTGATTCACCATGGGAGAATCATCATGAGAACTAAGGTTACACACAATTTCCATTGGTGTACTTACAGGTTTACAGTCTTCCATCCCATACTTCTTTATAATTTGCTTAAGATATTTTTCTTGTGATAAAAATATGTCATCTATTGCTTGTTGCACTTATAAGCCATGAAAAAATGTTAGTTCCCCAAGTAAAGACATTTCAAATTCTTGCTGCATATCAGAAGCAAATTTCTGACTCATGGACTCTTCATTACTTCCAAAAATGATGTCATCAACATATACAACTACAATCAATAGTTTATCATTTTCAATTTTAGTGTATAAGTTGCTATCAGCAGATCCATTTGAAAAACCTTGTTGATGAAGATCTTTGTCAAGACGATAGTACCATACCCTTGGAGCTTGTTTGAGACCATATAAATCCTTTTAAAGTTTGCAAACAAGTTTTTCATCATTTCCCAAAATGAATCCTTTTGGTTGTTACCTATAAACTTCTTCTTCTAGATCACCATTGAGGAAATAAGATTTAACATCCATTTGATAAACTCTGAATTGTTGAAAGCTTGAAAAGGCAAGAAACATTCTTATGGCTTCATGTCTAGCTATAGGAGCAAATGTTTTTTCAAAGTCTATACCTTCTTGTTGAGCATAACCTTTACAAACAAGCCTAGCTTTGTTTCTATTAGCATTTCCATTTTCATTTAACTTGTTTTTGAATATCCATTTTGTTCCAATAACATTTTTATCATGAGGTCTTGGAACTAATTCCCAAGTGGGATTTTTTTTCAATCTGATCAAGTTCTTCATTCATGGCTTGAATCCCACATTCATCTTTACTGGCTTGATTTACATTCTATGGTTCAATAGTGGATAAGAATGCTAGATAGCTAGGGGATCCTAGAAGAGTTCTTCTTGTTTGGACACTTGATCCTTTTTCTCCCAAAATTTGAGATTCTGGATGATTCTTTTGAACATACCTGGATGGAGCCTTTTCAGATAGATCTTCTTCTTGTGCTTTATTGGGTTCACCTTCTATATTGTTGTTGTTTGATGAAGGATAATATACATCATCATAATCTTCATTTGTTTTTGTTATTTCCCTTTTACGAGCCGAGAGAGACTCATCAATTACAACATCAATACATTCAACAATATTCTGAAGTCTTTTATTGTAACACTTAAATTCTTTACTTCTTGAAGAGTAGCCAAGAAAATTTCCTGCAACTGCTCTTGGTTCAAATTTACCAAGTTTTTCATCATTCTTCTTGATAAAACGTTTGCCTCCAAAAACTATAAAATGCTTTACAATTGGAAGATTACCATACCAGAGCTCATAAGGAGTTTACCAGTTACTACTGGAAGGGAGCCTCAACCCCCTGATTAGAACACCAACTTCTACTGGCAGAAAGCTTTTACTTCCATACTGAAGGCTTCAATCCTCAAAAAAACTGCAGACCATGTTTCATCAATTTTCATACTGAATCAAACAGCATCAACACAACTCTTCATAAACATCAATAATCATAAACTTTACCCAATACTTCAATCAGAACAGTGAGACCACTGTAACCATAACTTCAGAAATAACCCAGACTTCAGAATCAATATGCAATATCAAACTTAACCTTGAACATTCATCAACTTAAAATGCATACGCTACTTTGCTTCACTGAACCCTCATGTATACGCACTTTCCGTCACACAAACTTGCGTATAGATCTATGAATACTATTTTTTAGAATATGATTTGTCTGAGATTCAGATCTGAGTCATTCAGTCAGATATTTTTTTCAGAATTTCAGGACCCTTGATCAGTTAGTCATCATAACACATATTTTCTCACTCATTGATCATATTTTTTTATAATCATCTTAGCAGCATATACAGTAATTAAGCAACCCAGATCTGCAAGAAAATTTCACTGACAAACAATAGAAAAATAGCAGAAATAAAAGAAAAACCTCTGTAATAAGCTTCATAAAACCCTAACTTCCATATGCGACTTTTCTGAAGCAAACTTGCGTATATATGTGCTTTTACTGAGACAAATTAGCGTATATATCTATAAATATAAAATTTTCAGAATGAACCAGACCCATAGAACTTACCCATATTTCTTCACTTTTCTTCAGCACACTTGCGCCAGGTCTCGGATCTAATCATCTCTACAATGTATCATGCAAGAATATTATCTAGAGATCTTGATCCATCAATCTATCCAACGGTGCATCATAACTTCATATTTATCAATAAAATAGAGTTCATCTTATGCAGATATACTTCAAAGAGAAATATTAGTGATAGCCCTTACTCATGCACACCATGCACTATGATCTTCTTCTCCTTATACAGATTTAGCCTTTATCAATACCATGAGTCAAAACCACACAACTACGATGGTATTCTTTGGACGGAATCAAATATATTAAAAAACACTCAAAACTGTGGGTTAATACCATGGTAATGCCCCTTGGTATGATAATTTTAGAGCACAAAAGGAATACACGACTTGGATCATTCTTATTTGCGTGTATACACGAATTTGCTTCATAAAAACTTCATATATACTAATTCTGAATGTATACGCGGGTTGCCTTCATAAAATTAGCATATACATTGCATCCATACATGGGTTTCCTTCATCAAGCCTGCGTATACATTGAGAAATATTTCCTGTTTCATTTCTCTGGCACTTACTGGAATTCTTTTCTTTGTCACATCTGAACTGACTTATAGAAACGTCATTTTTACATATTTAACACATAGGTTTCTTATCATAGGCAACTCATCAAGTAGGTTTCCATCAAGGACAAATTCATCAAGTAGGTTGCCATCAAGGACAACATATTGCATCATATTTCCAACAATCTCTCACTTTGTACTTGATGGCAACCATGATGGTGTTTGATCACCACAAAAGATAAATAAATTAATCATAACCATTATTCAAACACCAAAATACTCTCCCCCTTTGTCATCAAGGGCAAAGGGCGCATGAACACTAAAACAAGGTTTATCTTTCCTTGTATAAATAAGAGCTCTACAGATTTAATGTGCACATTATTGACCATGCTCCCCCTCAGTTCATGCTTAATATTCAGAAGGATTTTTCAATAAGGTACATGACTCTATAACTCAATCGAGTATGACCTTTCCTATCACCAAGCACTCATACTTACATCAATGATCCAACCAAGTGAAATTACTTATTTGACTGAACTACCCAACTAAGTGGGTTTACAAATTTTGACTCAACTACCAAACTAAGTGGGTTTACAATTTTAAAAAGTCCTTACATGACTGAATATAACATTTTACATCATGAGTATCAACATTTCCTTTTGCATCAAATGACATAAATGGCTTTTCATAACCAGGACCAAAATATCTCAAGAGAGAAATCATAAATTAGAAACCAAATCAGAATGCCACCAATGCATCCTCTTCAACAGGGCAGGTGCTTCCCTTAAGCTTGTGCATCCTGAACACTTTCAACAACCAATTCATCAAAACATCTATATCAAGGAGACAAATATCAGAGAATGATACATAAAGATGAAGATAGGATCAAAACTGAGATTACCCAACAACACCACATCTTGTTTGAATGCTAACCCAAATAATATCTATCAGCAAAATCCATACACGATTTTTGGCATAGAAACTCACGTATATACACGATTCACCTTCATGAAACCAGCGTATCGAATTTAATTTTCTAAAATTAAGAAAAATTGATCAGAGAAGCAGAGACAACTTTCATCTTATGTTTGAGATATTTGAATGCTTCTCTGGGCAGAGGTTTAGTAAATGTATGAAAAACTTGTTCTTTGGAGGGAACATACTACAATTTGACCTTTTGTTCAAGCACTTGTTCACATAGGAAGTGATACTTGATAGGAATGTGCTTAGTCTTGGAATGCATAATATGATTCTTTGAGATACTAATAGCACTTGTATTATCACATAAAATGGAGATGGGAGGTCAACATTTTATTGTTATTTATTGTAGAGTTTGCATCATCCAAAAGAGTTATGTGCAACATGATGCGGCAGCCACATATTCTGATTCTGCTATAGATAAGGCAATATAACTTTGTTTATTACTGAACCAAGATACTAATCGGGGCCCCATATAGAATGCACCACCACTACTACTTTTTCGATCATCAACATTTCCATCCCAATCCACATTTGTGTAAGCATGAAGAGTGAGATCAACATTCTTTGGATACCATAGGCCAAAGTCTTGAGTCCCTTGTAGATACTTGAATATTATTTTTACAGCCTGAAGGCGTGACTATTTTGGATTAGCTTGGAATCGTCCAACAATCCCAACTGCATGCATAATGCTGGGTCTTTTCCTGGTTAGATAAAGCAGACTTCCAATCATGGATCTGTATTCTAGTTGATTCACCATGGGAGAATCATCATGAGAACTAAGGTTACAGCTAGTTACCATTGGTGTACTTACAGGTTTGCAGCCTTCCATACCATACTTCTTTATAATTTTCTTAAGATATTTTGATTGTGATAAAAATATGCCATCTATTGCTTGTTGCACTTATAAGCCAAGAAAAAATGTTAGTTCCCCAAGTAAAGACATTTCAAATTCTTGCTGCATAACAGAAGAAAATTTCTGACTCATGGACTCTTCATTACTTCCAAAAATGATGTCATCAACATATACAACTACAATCAATAGTTTATCATTTTCAATTTTTGTGTATAAGTTGCTATCAACAGATCCCTTTGAAAAACCTTGTTGATGAAGATATTTGTCAACATGAGAGTACCATGCCCTTGGAGCTTGTTTGAGACCATATAAATCCTTTTGAAGTTTGCAAACAAGTTTTTCATCATTTCCCAAAATGAATCCTTCTGGTTGTTATATATAAACTTCTTCTTCTAGATCACCATTGTGGAAAGCAGATTTAACATCCCTTTGATTAACTTTGAATTGTTGAAAGCTTGAAAAGGAAAGAAAAATTATTATGGCTTCAAGTCTAGCTATAGGAGCAAATGTTTCTTCAAATTCTATACCTTCTTTTTGAGCATAACCTTTACAAACAAGCCCAACTTCATTTCTATTAACATTTCCATTTTCATTTAACTTGTTTTTGAATATCCATTTTGTTGCAATAAATTTTTTATCATGAGGTCTTGGAACTAATTCCCAAGTGTGATTTTTTTCAATCTGATCAAGTTCTTCATTCATGGATTGAATCCAACATTCACCTTTACTAGCTTGATTTACATCCTGTGGTTCAATAGTGGATAAGAATGCTAGATAGCTAGGGGATCCTACAAGAGTTCTTCTTGTTTGGACACTTGATCCTTTTTATCCTAAAATTTGAGATTCTAGATGATTCTTTTGAACATACCTGGATGGAGCATTTTCACATAGATCTTATTCTCGTGCTTCATTGGGTTCACCTTCTATATTGTTTTTTTTTATGAAGGATAATATACATCATCATCATTTTCATTTGTTCTTGTTATTTCCGTTTTAGGAGCTGGGAGAGACTCATCAATTACAACATCAATACATTCAACAATATTCTGAAGTATTTTATTGTAACACTTATATGCTTTACCTCTTAAAGAGTAGCCAAGAAAAATTCCTTCATCTGCTCTTGGTTCAAATTTACCAAGTTTTTCATCATTTTTCTTGATAAAACGTTTGCTTCCAAAAACTATAAAATTTTTTATAGTTGGAATATTACCATACCATAGCTCATAAGGAGTGTACCAGTTACTACTGGAAGGGAGCTTCAACCCCCTGATTAGAACACCAACTTCTACTAGCAGAAAGCTTCTACTTCCATACTGAAGGCTTCAACCGTAAAAAAAATTGCAGACCACGTTTCATCAATTTTCATACTGAATCAAACAACATCAACACAACTCTTCATAAACATCAATAATCATAAACTTTACCCAATAATTCAATCAGAACAGTGATACCACTATAACCAGAACTTTAGAAATAACCCAGACTTTAGAATCAATATGCAATATCAAACTTAACCTTGAACATGCATCATCTTAAAATGCATATGCTACTTTGCTTCACTGAACCCGCATGTATACACACTTTCCGTCACACCAACCTGCATATAGATCTGTGAATAATATTTTTTAGAATATGATTTGTCTGAGATTCAGACTTGAGTCATTCAGGTAGATATTTTTTTCAGAATTGCAGGACCCTTGATCAGTCAGTTATCATAACACATATTTTCTCACCCATTAATCATATTTTTTTATAATCATCTTAGCAGCGTATACAGAAATTAAGCAACCCAGATTTGCATGAAGATTTCATTGACAAACAACAGACAAATAGCAGAAATAAAATAAAAACCTCTGTAATAAGCTTCATAAAACCCTAACTTCCATATGCGACTTTTCTAAAGAAAACCCGTGTATATATGTGTTTTTACTGAGACAAATTACCATATAGATCTATAAATATAAACTTTGCAGAATGAACCGGACCCATAGAACTTACCCATATTTATTCACCTATCTTCAGCACACTTACGTCAGGTCTTGGATCTATTCATCTCTTCAATGTATCATGTAAGAATTTTATCTAGAGATCTTGATCCATCAATCTATCCAAGGGTGCATCATAACTTCAGATTTATCAATAAAACGTAGTTCATCTTATGCAGATATACTTCAAAGAGAAATATTAGTGATAGCCCTTACTCATGCACACCATGCACTATGACCTTCTTCTCCTTATATAGATTTAGCCTTTATCAATACCATGAGTCAAAACAACACAACTACGATGTTATTATTTGGATGGAATCAAATAGACGACAAAACGCTCAAAAATGTGGGCTAATACCATGGTAATGCCCCTTGGTATCATAATTTTAGAGCGCAAAAGGAATATGCGACTTGGATCATTCTTATCCGCTTGTATACGTGACTTCGCTTCATAAAAACTACATATATACTAATTTTGAATGTATACGCGGGCTGCCTTCATAAAACTAGCATATACATTGCATCCATACATGGGTTTCCTTCATCAAGCCTACGTATACATTGAGAAATATTTCCTGTTACATTTCTCTGGCACTTACTTGAATTCTTTTCTCTCTCACATCTGAACTAACTTGTAGAAACATCATTTTTACATATTTAACACATAGGTTTCTTATCATAGGCAACTCATCAAGTAGGTTTCCATCAAGGACAAATTCATCAAGTAGGTTGCCATCAAGGACAACATATTGTATCATATTTCTAACAATATCCCGCTTTGTACTTGATGGCAGCCATGGTGATGTTTGATCACCACAACAGATAAATACATTAATCATAACCATTATTCAAACACCAAAATACTCTTCCCCTTTATCATCAAGGGCAAAGGGCACATGAACACCAAAACAAGGTTTATCTTTCCTTATATAAATAAGAGCTCTATAGATCTGATGTGCACATTATTGACCATGCTCCCCTTGAGTTCATGCTGAATATTCAGACAGATTTTTCAATGAAGTACATGACTCTATAACTCAACCGAGTATGACCTTTCCTATCACCAAGGACTCGTACTTACATGAATGATCCAACCAAGTGGAATTACATATTTGAATGAACTACCCAACCAAGTGGGTTTACAAATTTTGATTCAACTACCCAACTAAGTGGGTTTACAATTTGACAAATTCCTTACATGACTAAATATAACAATTTACATCATGACTATCAACAATTCATTTTGCATCAAATGATAGAAATGGATTTTCATAACCAGGACCAAAAGATCTCAAGAGAGAAATCATAAATTAGAAACCAAATCAGAATTCCAACAATGCATCCTGTTCAACGGGGCACTTTCAATGTTAGGTCCCTATATTACTAGTATAGTCCCTTATTGTTGTTAGTGTAACCCCCTTATTGTTATTATTGTACCCTTGTAACCCCCATTTTGTTATTATTGTGCCCTTAAATTATTATTGTTAGGTCGGCTAGGATTACATTGTGGCCACTAGGATTACATTATGGCCCCATGGACTCCTATATATAGAAAGGAGGTTTTGTAAATTGTATCATCCAAGAATTGTTCATTTATGTAATGTATTGGAGGTTGCCCCCTCAAAGTGGCTCATTTCTAAGGCGTTGATATCTCTTTTCTTCTCTTTTTGGAGCTGGTTACTCAACATTTGGTATCAGAGCTTTGGATTCTAGGGTTTCGCTGCTCCAAACAGGTCATCGTGGCATTTTCGCTATAACTTTTTTCTACGAAGTTTCAGAAGCTGAAATTTTTAGGGTGCGAAGCTGAAATCCTAAGGAATATTGTCTAAAAATTTCAGAGCTTGGTTCGCAATATTTTCGGAGATATCATATGTGGAAGTTAGGTCTTTTTTCAAGCTCCTAAACAGGTCATCGTGGTATTTTCGCTATAGATTTTTTTCTACGAAGGTTAAGAATCTGAAATTTGTATGGTGCGAATCTGAAATCCTGAGGAAAGTCATCAAAAAATTTCAGAGCTTGGTTCGCAATATTTTTGGAGATATGATCTGTGGAAGGTAGTGCTTTTTCAGGCTCCTGAATTTCATCTCAAAGAGGTGATCGTGGGAAAAGTTCAATAAATCTCTCTCTGGGCATCGAATTGGAGTGCCATAAACATTGGTCGCAATTGCACAGACTGTAGTTTCTTTGCTATCAATTTCAGAGACAAAGGACGAAACAGTGACACATGGAAAGTCGTACAATTTCGCTCTACTGAACCAGTCCAGAATTAGGTCATTGTGGGAGATTGGAAACAAATTTGTCTTGGAGAATCCAAATCAGGTCAGACATGTGGCATTCGAAAGATAATTCAGAGGGCTACGTTGATACCGAAATTCAAATATTGAAGTGCTGCAATAATAGAGATAATCCAATTTCAATATCGAGTTCCTCAAAAGCAAGAAAAAGGTGTGTATATTTTTTTTCTTTCCAAATTGCACGAGTCTTCTTTGAAGAATCAATTTGAATTGATTCCAAGGGCATATTGTAGAATATATAGCAGTATTGGGTTCTAAAAGATGCCCCGTAAAAATAATTCAACACCATTAAGCCTTCAGAAGGCTCTACTATGACTCATGAAGATGAAGAGTTGCAACATTATCTATCAAAATTACAAGAGCAAGTGCAACAAATTTCACTCTCGCAAAGAGAAACAAAAAATGAAATGGAAGTTTTGAAGAAAGGCGTGGAAGTGAAGATGGACGGTTTGAAGAAAGGCATGGAAGCTAAGATGGATGGCATGGAAGCGGACATGAAAGACAACATGGAAAACATGAAGAATGATCTCAAAACAGACATCGAAGGTTTGACAAAGTTGATACAAGAAATGTTTCCTAATGATGAAAAGATAGTAGAAGAACCTCATGATGAGAACAAAATAAATGTTAATTGTGATTTCATAAACTCTAATGTTGGCGGGAAGAACCACCATATTCCAAAGATGGATATGAGGAATTTTGATGGAAAGGATCTTGTAACATGGATACTACAGATGGAGCAATATTTTGATCTCCATAACGTGCAAAACACACAAAAGGTACGCATTGCAACTTTACATTTAGAACAAAATACATTTGTATGGTATCGATGGCTTTGCTCCAGTAAAAAAATTGTCACTTGGTCAATTTTTACGGAGGAAATGATAGCACATTATGAGGATACAAAGAGAAACACCTTCTTTAGTCAATTGATAAATCTCAAACAAAAGGGTTTAGTGGGGGAGCACATTGAGGACTTCCAAAAATTGAATATAAGGGTAACTGATATTCCAGAGGAACACGGGATTGATCTCTTCATAGGTACTTTAGAGGATAACATCCAACATGAAGTTCACGTTTTGGAACCTGATTCATTAGAGAAGGCATTTAGGTTGGCAAGAAAAATTGAATGTAAAATTATGGCGACAAGGAAGCCTACCACTCACTTCTATAAAGAAGGAAGTGTTGCTACGCCTAGATTTCCACAACCTACAAGGCTGACACCACAAAAATTGGAAGAAAAAAGAGCAAAAGGGCTTTGCTACGGTTGTGATAGAAAATACACTAAAGGTCATAAGTGTGCTGAGAAGAAATTATTTTACATAGATTGTGAAGAGGAAGAAGAAAATGAACAAGAAGAGGATATACACCAGGAACCAGCCCCAGAAGAGGAAGAAATGAATACGACCATATCGTGTAATGCACTGGCAGGAATTACCACTCCTCAAACTCTCAAGATAAAAGGACAAATCAAGAAGAAAAAGGTAATAGTGTTGATTGATTCAGGTAGCACCCATAATTTTATTCATTGTAAGGTAGCCAAGGAATTAAATTGTTTCCTATACCCAGCACCAGAATGTCAAGTGACGGTTGCAAATGGAGGAACTATAAATTGCTCTGGAAAATGCCATAATATCAAGCTAACCATGGGGGAATATGTATTGACTAGTCCAATGCTTTCCATTCCTATGGGAGGAGCTGATGTTGTACTAGGAGTACAATGGTTACAATCTTTGGGGATGGTAGCTTTTAATTTTCAAGAACTTTTCTTGAAATTTTTTTCAGAAGGAAAGGAAGTCGAATTACGGGGTATTGAAGGGAATTTGGGAAGGATAATAAGCTCTAATGTCATGACAAAGCTTCTAAAGAAAGAACAACGAGGCGTAATTGCACAATTATGCTCACTAGAAGTTCCGACATCAAAATCATCTATTTCTGCGGATCTCCAACAAGTCTTGGACAATCATTCCAAGGTGTTTGAAACTCCCAAAGGACTCCCACCTATTCGTGATCATGATCATGCTATTCATTTGATTCCAGGAAGTGTTCCTCCAAACATCGGGCCTTATAGATATCCTTACGTCCAAAAGAGCGAAATTGAACGTATGATTGCAGAAATGTTAGAGGCGGGTATAATTCAACCTAGTCACAGTTCTTTCTCTGCTCCTGTAGTATTGGTACACAAGAAGGATGGATCATGGTGAATGTGTCCGGATTATAGGGAGCTCAATAAGCTCACCATTAAAGACAAATTTCCCATTCCTGTGATTGATGAATTATTGGATGAATTACATGGAGCAATTTATTTTACCAGGTTGGATCTTCATACATGATATCATCAAATTAGAATGAAGACTGAAGATATTCCAAAAACAACATTTCGAACTCATGAGGGGATTATGAATTTTTGGTCATGCCTTTTGGCCTTACCAATGCACCTTCTACATTTCAAGGGTTGATGAATTCCATTTTCAAACCCTTCCTTAGAAAATTTGTGTTAGTATTTTTTGATGATATACTGATCTACAACAGGTCTTTGAAGGATCATGTTGAACATGTTGACAGGGTGCTCAAACTATTGCAGGAAAAACAATTATATGCAAAAACATCCAAATGTTTCTTTGGAGTACAAGAGGTGGAATATCTGGGTCATATTATATCTCACGAGGGTGTTAAAGTAGACCCTAACAAAATTAAAGCCATTAAGGAATGGAAAGTCCCCACGACCATAAAGAAGTTGCGAGGATTTCTCGGGTTAACACGGTATTATCGCAAGTTTGTTAAGAATTATGGGAGAATAGCAGCACCTCTAACAACATTATTGAAGAAAGATGCATTTTCATGGACTCCTGAAGCAACTAAGGCCTTTGAACATCTTAAAGAGGCAATGTGCCTAGCACCAGTCTTAGCTACGCCGGACTTCACAAAAACCTTTATTGTGGAATGTGATGCCTCAGGAAATGGAATTGGTGTTGTTTTAATGCAAGAAGGAAGACCCATTGCTTTTGAAAGTCACCCAATCAAAGGAAAGTATTTACAGAAACCTATTTATGAGAAGGAAATGTTAGCAATACTACATGCACTAAAGAAATGGCGAACTTACCTAATGGGAAGACACTTCAAGGTAAAAACTGATCATGAAAGTCTTAAACACTTTTTGGAACAAAGACTATCGTCAGAAGAGCAGCAAAAATGGGTCACAAAGATGTTGGGTTATGACTTTGAAATAATCTACAAAAAAAGAAAGCTTAATGTTGTTGCGGATGCACTCTCAAGAAAGAATGAAGAGGTGGAAGCATTGCTTTGTGCCATTTCTATTATCCAACCAGATTGGATAACCGAAGCAAGAGATGAATGGAAGAAGGACAAAGATGTATGGACACTCATTCAAAATTTGAAGCAAGATCCTAGTACATCTGATACATTTAGTTGGAAAAATGATTCCTTATGGTACAAAGATCGCTTATATCTTTGTAAGAATTCCCAACTAAAACAAAAGATTCTTCTGGAATTGCACACTTCTCCTTTAGGAGGACACTCAGGATTTTTAAAAACTTACCACAGGGTGAAGAAAGAATTTTCTTGGGATGGCCTTAAATCTGATATTCGAAAGTTTGTGGCGGAATGTTTGGTTTGCCAGCAGAATAAAGTGGAAACAATTAAGACCCCAGGACTTCTACAACCTTTATCCATTCCAAGTCAACGTTGGGAGGAGATTTCAATGGATTTTAGCACAGGTTTACCTAAGTCTGAAGGAAAGAGTGTCATCATGGTGGTAGTTGATAGACTTACCAAGTATGCACACTTTTGTGCATTATCTCATCCATTTAAAGCAAGTACGATTGCTACTACATTTATGGACAGAATTCAAAAGCTACATGGAAGCCCAAGGGTTATTGTGAGCGACAGAGATCCCATTTTTACTGGAAATTTTTGGACGGAGTTATTTTCTTGTTTGGGTACTCAATTAGCTCATAGCTCATCTTATCATCCTCAATCTGATGGTCAAACTAAGATAGTAAATAAATGTTTGAAAGGATATCTTCGTTTTTTTGTATCTGATAAACAAACACAATGGGTCAAGTGGTTACCTCTCACTGAATGGTGGTATAACACTTCCTTCCATACTGCAGCAAAAATGACCCCATTTATGGCACTTTATGGATATCATCCACCATCGATCACGTCATCTTTAAGGGAAAATTTGAAGGTTCAAGCAGTGGAAGATCACATCGAGCATCAGCAAGAAGTTCTCCAACTCTTAAAGGATAACCTGAATTTGGCACAAAATCGAATGAAACAACAGGCAGATCAACATCGTAGCGAGAGAAGTTTTAATGTAGGAGATTGGGTATTTTTACGGCTACAACCATACAAACAAATGTCCCTCAAGCAAGCAAAGAAGGATAATAAATTATCGCCAAAGTACTATGGTCCTTACAAGGTGTTGCAAAGATTGGTACTATGGCATACAAATTGGAGCTTCCTGCTTCTTCGCGAGTACATCCAATTTTCCATGTTTCATGCTTAAAGAAGGTTATCGGTGAAAATCTTCCAGTTCAAACAATATTACCAGAACTTGATGAGGAAGGAAAAATCATATTGGAACCTGAAGCAGTCACGGAAACAAGAACTTGACAACTACGGAATCGATCAATTTCAGAGTATCTCATCAAGTGGAAGAACTTACCCACTGAAGATTCTACATGGGAGGATGAGAATTTTATACAGAAGCACCCAGAGCTACTCAAGCGTTGAGGACAACACTTTTTTTGAAGGAGAGGGGCATGTTAGGTCCCTGTATCACTAGTATAGTCCCTTATTATTGTTAGTGTAAACCCCTTATTGTTATTATTGTACCCTTGTAACCCCCATTTTGTTATTATTGTGCCCTTAAATTATTGTTGTTAGGTCGGCTAGGATTACATTGTGGCCCACTAGGATTACATTATGGCCCCATGGACTCTTATATATAGAAAGGAGGTTTTGTAAATTGTATCATCCAAGAATTGTTCATTTATGTAATGTATTGGAGGTTGCCCCCTCGAAGTGGCTCATTTATAAGGCATTGATATCTATTTTCTTCTCTTTTTGGAGCTGGTTACACAACATTCAACAAATAATCCATCAAAGCATCTATATCAAGGAGATAAATATAAGAGAATGATACATAAAGATGAAGACATGATAACAAATGAGATTACCCAACAGCACCACATATTGTCTGAATGCTAACCCAGAGAATATATATTAGAAAAACCCATACATGGTTTTTGGCATAGAAACTCGCGTATATACACGATTCACCTTCATGAAACCAATGTATCGAATTTAATCTTCTGAAATTAAGAAAATTTGATCAGAGAGGTAGAGACAACTTTCATCTTATGTCTGAGATATTTGAATGCTTCTCTGGGCAGAGGATTAGTAAATATATCAACAACTTGTTCTTTGGAGGGAACATACTCCAATTTGACCTTTTTTTCAAGCACTTGTTCATGTGGGAAGTGATACCTGATAGGAATGTGCTTAGTCTTGGAATGCATAACATGATTCTTTGAGATACTAATAACACTTTTATTATCACATAAAATGGAGATGGGAGGTGAACATTTGATTGTAATTTCTTGTAGAGTTTGCATCGTCCAAAAGAGTTGTGTGCAACATGATGCAGCAACCACATATTCTGATTCTGTTGTAGATAAGGCAATATAACTTTGTTTATTGCTGAACCAAGATACTAATTGAGGCCCCATATAGAATGCACCACCACTAGTGCTTTTTCGATCATCAACATTTACATCCCAATCCACATCTGTGTAAGCATGAAGAGTGAGATTAGCATTATCTGGATACCATAGACCAAAGTCTTGAGTCCCTTGTAGATACTTGAATATTATTTTTACAGCCTGAAGGCGTGACTCTTTTGGATTAGCTTGGAATCGTCCAACAATCACAACTACCTGCATAATGTCAGGTCCTGTCCCGGTTAGATAAAGAAGACTTCCAATCATGGATCTGTATTCTGGTTGATTCACCATGGGAGAATCATCATGAGAACTAAGGTTACACCTAGTTACCATTGGTGTACTTACAGGTTTGCAGTCTTCCATCCCATACTTCTTTATAATTTTCTTAAGATATTTTTCTTGTGATAAAAATATGCCATCTATTTCTTGTTACACTTATAAGCCAAGAAAAAATGTTAGTTCCCCAGGTAAAGACATTTCAAATTATTGCTACATAACAGAAGCAAATTTCTGACTCATGGACTCTTCATTAATTCCAAAAATGATGTCATCAACATATACAACTACAATCAATAGTTTATCATTTTCGATTTTTGTGTATAAGTTGCTATTAGCAAATCCCTTTGAAAAACCTTGTTGATGAAGATATTTGTCAAGACGATAGTACCATGCCCTTGGAGCTTGTTTGAGACCATATAAATCCTTTTGAAGTTTGAAAACAAGTTTTTCGTCATTTCCCTAGATGAATCCTTCTGGTTGTTATATATAAACTTCTTCTTCTAGACCACCATTGAGGAAAGTAGATTTAACATCCATTTCATAAAATTTGAATTTTTGAAAGCTTGAAAAGGAAAGAAACATTCTTATGGCTTCAAGTCTAGCTACAGGAGAAAATGTTTCTTCAAAGTCTATACATTCTTGTTGAGCATAACCTTTACAAAAAAGCCTATCTTTGTTTCTATTAACATTTCCATTTTGATTTAACTTGTTTTTGAATATCCAATTTGTTCCAATAACATTTTTATCATGAGGTCTTGGAACTAATTCCCGAATGTGATTTATTTCAATCTGATCAAGTTCTTCATTCATGGCTTGAATCCAACATTCATCTTTACTGGCTTGATTTAAATTCTGTGGTTCAATAGTGGATAAGAATGCTAGATATCTAGGGGATCCTACAAGAGTTCTTCTTGTTTAGACACGTGATCCTTTTTCTCCCAAAATTTGAGATTCTGGATGATTCTTTTGAACATACCTGGATGGGGCCTTTTCAGATAGATCTTCTTCTCCTGCTTCATTGGGTTCACCTTCTATATTGTTGTTGTTTGATGAAGGATAATATACATCATCATCATCTTCATTTGTTGTTGTGTTTTCCCTTTTAGGAGCTGAGAGAGACTCATCAATTACAACATCAATACATTCAACAATATTCCGAAGTATTTTATTGTAACACTTATATGCTTTACTTCTTTAGGAGTAGCCAAGAAAAATTCCTTCATCTGCTCTTGTTTCAAATTTACCAAGTTTTTCATCATTTTTCTTGATAAAATTCTTGCTTCCAAAAACTATAAAATGCTTTATAGTTGGAAGATTACCATACCAGAGCTCATAAGGAGTTTTATCACTATTCACATGAACATTAGCCTTGATAAGAATATTTACTACGGTATGTGCTGCTTCTCCCCAAAAGGTATCAGGTTTTCTAGAATCGTCAAGCATAGAATGAGCCATTTTCTGAACTGTTCTATTCATCCTTTCTGCCACGCCATTTTTTTGTGGGGTTCCAGCTACAGAAAATTATCTTTTTATGCCATGTTGTTCACAGAAATTAAAGAATTCATTTGATATATATTCCCCTCCTCGGTCAGATCTAAGACATTTGATTTTTAGATCTAATTCATTTTCAACCAGGGCTTTGAAGATCTAAAATTTTTCAAATGCTTCATCTTTGTGTTTTAGTAACCCAATCCAACACATTCTAAAGAAGTCATCAATAAATAGAATATAGTATTGTTCTCCATGGGGTGAATTTTTCCTCATATGTCCACATAAGTTAGTATGTATGAGTTCAAGGGGCTTACTTGCTGATCCTTATTTTGCAATGAATTACACTTTGGTTTTCTTACCGAATTGGCAAGATTTGCATATGGTATTTTCAGGCAGAGTGATGCCGAGAAGATCACGAAAAGATTTGAGTCTGCTAGATTTGATGACTTGATAGAAGCTCAAGTGCCCCAATCTTTTGTGCCATAACCAATTTTCTGAAGATTTACCCAAGTAGCATTTTTCTTTGCAACCTTTCAATACATACAAATTGCTCGGTGTTCTAGTTCCTTTTATTACTGTTTTTTGTGTGTCAAGTTCACGTACCACACATTCTTTTGAATTAAAGACAACTTCATTTCCTTGATCACACATTTGATTCACACTTAACAGGTTGTGTTTTGATCCATCCACATACATAGCATTGTTATCTTTTACCTTTTCTTTTAGAAAAGCAGAACTTTTTCCTTTAATGACAGCAGGAGTATCATTTCAGAAGGTAACATTCTTTTCTCTTTCTACAGAATTGTATGCAAGGAGTTTATTTCTATCACCTTTCATGTGTTTTTAGCATTTTATATCAATGTACCATTGAGTTTCTTCCCCTTCTGCAAATAAGGCTATGCCACAGTTCTCAACCTATAAGTCCTTCTTTCTCGATACCTTGGAATTTGAAGGTATATGCTCTTTTGGTTGAGTTTTTCTCCTGCATTCAGATTCTTCATGACCAAATTTATTGTAGTAAGCACATTCAATTTCATTTTGAAGAGGAGAAAAGTTGTTATAAGTATTATTGTTTATTCCAGTCTCATTTCTTTGCTTTCTTGCTTCTCTGTTCATTATGGTTTTGTATGAAACACAATGAACAACTTTATGACCAAAATTATGACATGAGAAACACTTCCCATTAAAGAAGAAATTCTTGCGATCATGAAAACTTCTATTTGTGTTTACCTGTTGATTGGTATTTCTCTGATTGATATTTCTGCTATTGTTCTTTGTATTGAAGTGGTTATGCTTTACCTATGAAGTTTCTCTGTTCTCTTGCTGAGTGAAGAAATGTTGTAGGTTGGATTTAACTGCATTTAGATAGCTTAGTGCTGAAGACTAAGAGGATTCTCTTATATATCCAAGACCTGTCTTTACAAAAGGAGATTGTTGAACCTTGATAATTTCATCTAAGGTTTCAGTTCCTTTAGAAAATCTAAGATTTAAAGTTTTCTCTTTCTCAATTTCATTTCCACATTCGAATTTCTCATTGTGCTTCTACTTTTCTATAAGTTGATTCTTTAGAGTATCTATGGCAATTTTTTTTCTTCCAGACATATTTTGAGCTGATTAATTTCTTCAAGAAATTCATTTTCTTCTAGAGCATCCATAAAGGTGTCTTTAGCCTCACTAGAGTCCTTTTCAAAAGCAATGAGTAGTCTAACATCTTGATCAGATTCACCTTCTTCACTATTTGATAGCCCACTTCATGAGGATAATAATTTTTTCTATTGATAAACCGATTCTTATTTCCTTTTGCAACTTCCTTTCCTTTTTCATGTTTTTCTTTATGAGGACACTTAGTAGCATAATGACCAACTCTTCCACAAGAAAAACATTTAAAATGAAGCTTTCCTCTGAACCTTCTAGTGCCAAGTTGTAGCTTCTTTACAAAATTTATCTCATCCTCTTCTGAAACATACCCTAATCCTTCTTATTCTTCTATTCCTTTTGTAGAAACTCTAAAGACAACGTATTTGACTTCATATGGACCTCCTTTTCTCATTTCACAAGTATTCAAAATACCATGAAGTTGAACAATAATAAGTGTTTGAAGATCTTTCTTCTATTCAATAGCAAACACTTTTAACTCGAATTTGGGAGTTAGAGATCTTAAAACCTTTCCTACGAGAGTAGTGTCAGTTATAGTTTCACCCAGATTTCTCATACGATTTAAAATATCATCTAGACATAAAAAGAAATTGGCAATGCTTTCCTCATTATGCATCCTAAGATTTTCATATTGAATTCTGAGAGTTTGGAGTTTAACACTTTTTACCTTGGTATCACCTTCATAGCTTAGAATGATTTTGTCCCATATCTTCTTTACTGTATTCAACTACATGACTTTGAAAAATTCTAATTCATTCATACTTCCCAATAATGCATTGACTGCCTTTGCATTGGTTTCATAGTTCTTTCTTTCTGTTGCATCTGTTGGAACTGATGCTGGATATTGATAACCTCCTTCAACTATAGCCCATACATCTGCTCCAAGAGACTAAAGATAGGATATTGTCCTTGTATTCCATAAGATTAAATTGTTTCCGTTGAAGAGAGGGGGCCTGATAGATGCCATCCCATCTTGATTGCTCATCTTAGCTAATCTTCCTTCTAGCAATTAAGCTTCTTCAGAAGGACCTTCTCTGATACGAATTTTTGGGAAAAATATTGAGAGGCGAGGGGTGAATCAAAGCTTACTGAAAATATTTTAACTTTTTCTTTATAGAATTCCATACGCGGCTTTGATGAACCCAACTCGTGTATGAACATGCATATACTAAAGGAAACTAGCATATACTGATATAATTTTACATATTAGAAAAACTTTTCAAGAACAATCTTTAACTCAGTTTACCAGTTATGAATTTGTTAGAAAATCAGTAAATATGTGTAGTAACAACAATATAAATCATCACACAAGTGAAACACACATGAACACCGTTATTTAAGGTGGAAACCCAATTCAAGGGAAAACCACTGCTGTTGTCATCTCTGTACTCAATATTTATTATATAGAAAAAAATTTACAATATTGTACTCATATAAGTACGCAGGCATCTACCTGCAGAAGGCTACAACCTTCTCTTGTTTTCCAGCTACTACTAGAAGGGAGATACAACCTCCTAATCTCATTTACCAGTTACTACTGGAAGAGAGCTTCAACCCCCTCATCAGAGCACCAACTTCTACTTCCATACTGAAGGTGTCAATCCGCAGAGACACTGCAAACCACATTTCATCGATTTTCATATTGAATCAAACAGCATCAACAAAAATATTCATAAACATCAATAATCATAAACTTTACCCAATACTTCAATCATAATAGTGAGACCACTGTAACCAAAAATTTAGAAATAACCCATACTTCAGAATCAATATGCAATATCAAACTTAACCCTGAACATTCATCATCTTAAAATTCATATGCTACTTTGCTTCACTGAACCCGCATGTATACGTGCTTTCCTTCACTCCAACCTGTATATAGATCTGTGAATATTGTTTTTCAGAATATGATCTATCTCAGATTCAGATCTGAGTCATTCAGTCAGATTTTTTTACAGAATTCCAGGACCCTTGATCAGTCAGTCATCATAACATATATTTTCTCACTCATTGATCAAATTTGTTTATAATCATCTTAGCAGTGTATACAACAATTAAGCAACCCAGATGTGCATGAAGACTTCATTTACAGACAACAGACAAATAACATAAATAATAGAAAAACCTCTGTAATAAGCTTCAAGAAACCCTAACTTCCATACGTGACTTTTCTGAAGAAAACCCACGTAGATACGCGCTTTCACTAAGACAAATTAGCATATAGATCTATAAATATAACTTTGTAGAATGAACTAAATCCATAGAACTTACCCAGATTTCTTGACTTCTCTTCAGCAAACTTGCGCCATGTCTCAGATCTAATAATCTCTTCAATGGATCATGCAAGAATATTATCTAGAGATCTTGATCCATAAATCTATTCAAGGGTGCATCATAACTTCAGATTTATCAATAAAACAGAGTTCATCTTATGCAGATATACTTCAAAGAGAAATATTAGTGATAGCCCTTACTCATGCACACCATGCACTATGATCTTCTTCTCCTTATATAGATTTAGCCTTTATCAATACCATGACTCAAAACCACACAACTGCCGATGATATTCTTTGGACAGAATCAAATAGATGACACAATGCTCAAAACTATGGGCTAATACCATGGTAATGCCCCTCAGTATCATAATTTTAGAGCGCAAAAGCAATACGGGAATTGGATCATTCTTATCTGCGACTTCGCTTCATAAAAATTGCGTATATAATAATTCTCAATGTATATGCAGGTTTCCTTCATAAAATTAGCATATACATTGCATCCATATGCAGGTTTCCTTCATCAAACCTACGTATACATTGAGAAATATTTCATGTTTTATTTCTCTGGGACTTATTGTAATTCCTTTCTCTGTCACATCTGAACTGACCTGTAGAAACATCATTTTTACATCTTTAACACATAGGTTGCTTATCATAGGCAACTCATCAAGTAGGTTTCCATCAAGTAGGACAACATATTGCATCATATTGCTAATAGTAGTTCATTTTCAAAATAAAATAAACATATATATATTTTAGAGTACCTCTCAGTTATATATTGTTTTGTTCCTGAACACATGACTTGTGGGGACCAAACCTCCCCACCTAACATAACTAAATTTCAAAGACCAAACCTCCCCACCTAACCCTTCAGCCATATCTTCATGGCTAACTTTTTCTTTTGTAATAGTTGATGAATTTTAGCAGTGTGTGGGTCATGGTTTGTGTTATTCATGATTTTCTTGTCGTGAGTCACATCTTCGAGAAAGAGTCTCACTAAGCCAAAATCTGCTATTTTAGGATTCATGTTTTTATCCAGCAAAATATTTCTCGCTTTAATATCTCAATGAATAACACGTAGGTGAGAATCCTCATGGAGGTAAAGAAGCCTGTGAGCTACTCCTAGGATGACGTTTTAATGTTTCGTCCAATCAAGAGGCTTGTTTCGGTATGTATCCATGCATTTAGTACTTCACCAATCAATTCCATGATCGAAGTAACTAGATTGAAGCATTAGGTTGTTTTGGTTTCTATAAAATAATAAATTGGAATTTACCCACCAAGTAGAATTTTATCAAGGCTCCTATTTGGTAAATAATCATAAACAATCAACCTTTCTGATTTGTCTACACAACAGCTGAGAATGTTAACAACATTGCAATGTCGAATTTTGGCCACAAGTTGAACTTCATTCAAGAATTATTTCCTCCCTTTCCTAGATATTAAGGATAACTTCTTCAAAGCTACTTCTTTTCCATATTTAGTAATTCCCTAAGATACTCAGACAAAAGATCCGTGTAAGATAATTTGTCAAGTATTTAAATTTAATTACTTTTCTATTATGTATTTGCAATGATTATCTCGATTGTACCTTTCAAAATATTTTGGAAATCTAATAAACAGAAATGAAGCATCTAAAATGTTCAGGAATATAGAATCCTCATTTTATATTTGTTCTCAGGCGAACAATATGCACCTAACAGTCAAGGGTTTTGTTCTCAAGCTAGCAATCTACACTTAACATTCAAGGTTTGGGTGAAAGAAACACACCGTTTCTTATATTAAGAAGCAAAATATTTTAAATTAACTTATGTTACCTTGTATACATGGCCAAATCCTCCCTCTCCAAGCTTGTTATCATCATGAAATTTTTTCGTAGCATTTACTAAGCTTTCCATCTTAAACACCACTATTGGTTGATCTTGAATGATTACTTCTTCGCCTTGGTCATGAAATTTTTCCTTAGCAGAGAGTGACATTTCCATCTTAAAAGTGACTACGTCTTCCTTGACTTTCCTATGACATATTGGATGATCCTAAATTTTTAATGCGTCTTCCTGGACTTGTTTGTGACGTATGCAATGAAAATGCATAGCTAATCAAAAAATATTTCAGCAAAAATTGAATGATGTTCTCCTTATATGGATATATCTCTTCCAAAATGTCTCCCAAAATTTTGTTATTAAAATAAGAATTATGGTACATTTTGTGTGTCTATTGTATTATCATTGTGATGATTCATCATATCATATTTATCCATTACAAAAATCCATTAGGGATGGGTTGATCCCTCGATTATCTATGTTAAACTATCTATGTAACAGTTCTACTGCTACAACATGTACCGACTCTAGGAAATGACAATCACCATCATCTAAACCTGTGTTAGATGATATGCATTAGTGAACATAATGATCAGAACCTGAGTTTAGATGGTGTTAGTAAGTTTAGATGAGTATTTGGTAATGAAGACGAAAAATCAATTTAAAGAACTTAGAAGTAACAGTCTGCATAGTTACCAAGTTTGAATTAGGATTTTTTTTCGATATCATAAAAATTTGAACGAAATATTTTCATTTTCAAAAAATTAAACAATAAAAATTCTAAAGATTGAATTTTGTGTTTTAGCCTTGTTTTTATATATTGAATCTTGAATAACATTTATTAATAATATAACAATTTATTAATTTTATATAATATCACAATATTACAAATAAAATTGATGTAAAATAATCAATCACCCATCTTCTTCCTCCAATTTTTTGTTTTTCACCCAACTTGTTCCTCCATTTTTATTTTTTTCAAAACTGAGATCTAATATCCTCTTTAATTTCAATTTCTAATCTTATTTATGTAAAATCAATCACTCATTTTGTTCTTCCATTTTTTTTTTTTTCAAAATTGAGATCTAATGTCCTGTTTAATTTCAATTTGAAATCTTATTTAGGTAAAATCCCTAATACATATAAATACATATTTATAAAATCTATATTCAATTTTTTTTTATAATAATCCTTCTAGAAATAAAAAAATATCACTAATAAAATTAAACCACTTTCAGATATTCTCCTTTCTCTTTTTTGGGTTTTCTAGACCTTTGAAAACAAAGCTGAAATTGAAAAAAAAATACAATTTTACTTTTATTTTACACTTTTATAACTATTTCTGTACAGAAGGCATCCTATAACTATTTCTATTTAGAAGGCATCCTATACTAGCTAACGAAAAATCAGTTTAAATATGAGCCATATATTTTTAGTTCATATCATCCATTAGATTAATCCCTTGTATTGAGAGGGTAGAGAATTAACGATCCCTATTGGTAAGCTATATTAACCTCCCATGCAGATTCAATTGATTATTCACGCATGAAAGGGAGGAAAAAATAGGCTTCAGAGGAAAGGAACTAACATGCTTCAGATAAAAGGAAAATACAAGCTTCGGATAAAAGGAAGAAATGTGAAGAGACACACTTCTCCTGCTGGAATTAATCTTGAGGAACTATTTCTGAATTGATTTTTATATTAAGACACAACATCTAATAACATTTCCATTATGCTATGATAGAAACTGTATGGAATGATTACATACTATTTTTTATTAGCTACAGAATGTAATTGAATGAATATTTTGATCTATCGATGATTATGTAAAGAACTAAAAATTGAAGGGAAAAATGTTGTATGATGTATATACTATCTTTTATCAATATAAAAAATAGTCCTTTTCTTCTACTTGAAAAGAAGGCTAGATTAACCTCGCTCGATTAACTCCATAAGCTACCAATAGGATCTAATTTCGTCGAATTGTTAGGTACTTATCGTGTTCGTGTTATGTAATTTACTAGAGATTGTGAGAACTAATCACATAGGCCAACATCAAACCAACATTGGAAACTGGGATCTAGCCATGTCAGTTTCAGAGAGGGCTCTCTCTTTAAGATTTAACATTTTTTCGATAAGTTTTAGGATAGTTATGATTGTACTTGGGTTTTGAGTTTTGTTTTGGATTTTGGAAAATTGATTGTATTCAATTTATTAATATCTATTGGGCAATGGAGTCAAAATATAAATGGATAGTTGCATCAAATTTTCACATAGTAAACACAAGGCAAGCTAGGAGTATTTACCAGATCTTTCGAATTTATAAATGGATTATGACATAAATATGAAAATATTCAGCAGAACCAAAGAGAAATTAAGAATTCTTTAGTTTGGCCTTCAGTCGAAAACATTATGATTGTAAATGGGACCAGAATAAGGTACTCAACAGTAAATCCTATTCATCAGGCTTTCTGATTTACAATTGGAATTCAGATGATTACAATGAAATATGACAATGAAACATAATAATAGAAGAAAAACATCATCAATATTTAAGCTACTAGAATTCTATGAATGGTCTGATTATTATTGATGCTCCAGTGCTTTGAAAAAGCTTACAGTAATTCTATAGGAAAAAATAGTTCTCATCTCAATCAATCCACCCTTGATACTTCCGAAATTGAAGTATTTATATAAAAATAAAAACAAATTACAATCAATTCCTGTGTGATAAGGAAATCTATAATTTCTCAAAATGAACTGAAAGGAAGAAATCGATATAAAAGGAGTTCATTTGCATTTTTGGCCCTATTCTACTGGAAAAATATTGTTGAGTCACCACCTTTTTAGTACTGTGCTGGAAAACTGAGTGTTGTGTTGGCAAAATCTATAGTATGAATTCCCTTTTGCCTATCTTCACCCATGGTGTCTATTTGTTACGCGAGTCCTTTCTGTCGTGTTTAAACCTTTTTTATACAAAACGTCATTAAAAAACATATACCTAGACTTGAAATCCTATAGGAGTTAGTTCTAAACTTTATTGCATCCACAGAAATATCGCACATCACATGTTTTATATTCTATGATATGATAACTGGAATCAGCAATGCGATGCAAAGTGTAGAGATGACGTGGCAGGGAAGATGGGACCTGACCCGCATCGCAATTTTCGAAGTTAGAAGGTTTTGCTATGAGTGGCAGAGGTAAACTATAAAACTTGTGAAGTGCATAGTGTGGGGAGATGGAGGTGACGTGGCAGAGAAAGTGGGACCCGACCTGCATCGTAATCGCAAGTCGGAAGATTTTTCTATGAGCGGAAGACGTAAACTCTAAAACTTGCAAAGTGCGATATGAGATTGGGACCCTCCTACATCGCATATCACAATTTTTATAGTTTACAGCACATCACAGAGATTAGAGTTTGGGGAAATGCAATAAGCGCTAAAACCTGCAAAGTGTGATTTTCGTTGACGAAGGATGACGTGGTAGGATGGAGATGGAGCCCACTGCATCAACGGAATTATAAAGTGGCGAATAGTAGTGAAGGAACTACATATAGCAGTGAGCAGAGTATTATGGTGGGGCCATCTGCATCACAAATCATAAATAGTGACCACATAGGTTTTGTGAATACGGTTAAACTTTAAATTTTGCGAAATGTGATGAGAAAAAAGTTAAGATATGTGCGATGTGATACATATTGCACATCAGCGATCACAAGTTTTAACGGTTGGCGAAACAAAATAAGTTATTTTTTCCGATATGTGATGTGGTATATTTTGTGATGTGCGATGGATGGTGGGGGAAAGGGTGACGTGGAAGGGAGCAATGGCCCCACTTTAATCGCAACCAGGGAATCCGGAAGGTGGAGGTAAGTGGAAACAACGATATAGCAATGTGAAAATGGTAAAGTAGAAAGATAAAGAAGAAAGGCGGAAAAGGGTAAGGTTTATTTGCGCATGACGAGTGACTGGGTCCCACTATCATCGCATATCGCATTTCAGAAGGTTTCCAGGAGATGTAAATTAATGGATTTTGTGATTTGGCCCATGCGAAAAGAAATTTGAATGTGCGGTAGTGAAATAAAAAGGGAATGACTTAGCGAAAATGAAAATTAAAAGGGATAAATGGCGGGGTGATTTTTTTTTATATGGTATCAAAACTTGGAATATGGGAAAAAATGCTTAGGATAGTGTTTTTAAACCATATAAATCAATCTCCTTTATTGGGCACATTTAGACTAGCGGCCAGTGAAAATTTTAAAACATAAATGAAGATTTCATTTTATTTTTCTTTCCGTAACATTTTATTTCATTTTCCTTCTTTATTTAGAGCATCTAATGCCTAACATTTTATTGACATGGATGCCTATAAAAATAATAACTTTCCTAACATTTTTTAATTTTTCATTCTTTTGCATCCATATCCTACCTTATCATTTTGAAAATTATTTAACTACTTATGCTAACTTATCAAAAACAAATAATGTTACAACACCTCCCTTGGTTCATTTTAAATTATTGAACCGATTTTGATTTTCTATCTAACTAATTAATCTCTCAAGATTAAACAGTTTGACAAATTATTTTTCACTACCTATTAACACACAATTTAAACCTAATTCAATCATGTTTAAATTATATGATTGAATTTTATTGAAATTTTGTGGCATTTTAAACAAGCTTCACACAATTTATTTTCAGAAATAAGCTAAACTAAGAATAGTGGCATTTGCAGGTACAACACTTTCAAAATTTATTGTTTTTTCTTATTTTTTATGGGATTCACAATATATATTTTTTATTTTTAACGTATACCCTGTTTTGTTTTTTTATGTTATTTCCATTTTTTATTTTTAAAATTATTTGCGAATTGGAAATCATTTTACAAAATAAATTTGACAGATAGAATAAACTCAGTCACCTTGAGATCCTATGAGATATGGGACCCTAACAGTGGCTCCATCTGGGGATGACACTTCCACACATTGGAGTGTCAAGAACCTGTGATCAATCGTCTTATCCATCTGCACATCTGAGTAATCTATAATCTGATTCCTTTTCTGGTATCAAATATTATGATGGTCTGTTGATCATGGCTTAGGGCCTTCTTTGCGGGCTTCAACCTTAATCAACAAAACATCCAATCCAATCTATGTTGACTATGATATTTAAAATGATGTAAAAGAATATTTAGACTAGGATAAATAATGCTTCAACATAATTCCATTTACATGACCGCCAGGTAACTCTGTTCCATTAATATCTATGATAAAAAATGCATTGTCACCTCTAAAAGCATTTATAATATATGGTCCCATCCATATATTTTCAAAATTGTTATGCTTCCCTTTGTATTCTCTCCTTGCATCCCATTTTAAAAATTTGTCACCAATAGCAAAATTAGTTGCTTTGGTCCCTTTTTCAAATGTTTTCATGATATTTTCCTAGATGAGCTGTGTTCTGTTATACACCTCTTCTCTCGTTTGTTGTAACTGAATGTTTTGATGGATCTTTCTGAGTGCATCATTTCATTCCACTTGTAACTCTTGCATTATATTCATCACAGGAAGTGCTAGAGAATATGGAAAAACAACATCCATCCCATAGAAAAGTTGGCATGGTTACATACCAATGGACTTCTTGGTATTAAGCCTATCAGCCCAAAGTACATTGATTAACTTATTATGGCAAGACTTTTTATTCTGTTTACAAGACTCTTATTGGATGATTCAACTAGTCCATTACCTTGTGGGTAATAGGATGTTGAATATCATAAAGAAATATTATATTTATTACAGAATGTAATCATCTTTTTGGATTTAAAATATATTGCATTATCAATGATGATTTTCATTGGGCGACCAAATCTAGAAAGGATATTAGTCTCAATGAATTTTGTAATAATAGCATCAGTGGAATTTCTAGAAGGCATGGCCTCTATCCACTTAGTGAAGTAATCAGTGGCTGTTAAAATCCACTTGTCTTGGGCAGAGGAAGGAGGATGGATTCCACCTATGAAATAAAAAACCCATTGCTAGAATGGGATTTCAACATAAATGGATTTTAATGGCAAGGGTAGAAGTTTTTTCTTACCTTCAAAAATTTGAAACTTGTGCTAGGTTGTGATTTTCTTATGAACATCAGAAAAAAGGGTGGGCCAGTAAAAACCAACTCTGAGAATTTTATTAGCAGTAGTCCTCCAATACAAGTGGCCACTACAGTCTCTTTCATGAAAATCATGCATAATATTATCTACATCATTCTTCACCAAACATTTGAGTAATAGGCCACCAAAATATTTACAATAAAGGACATTATCAATGATGCAAAATTTTACTCCCTTTAATTTTAGAAATCTATCTTTAGTTTTTGTAAGTCCAGGAGGAGCATTTAAATTTAACAATACTTAAAGCAGGTCTATATACTAGGGAGAATTTAGAAAATATGCATTTATTTGTGGAGTCACTTGCTCCTCTTGATCATCCAAACTTGCCACCAAGTTCATGTCCAACGCTTGAAAATTGGACTTAGCCATAAGCTGGGAAATTCCTTGCCCTCTAATTAGTTTTGGTAGGTTTTATTTCTACATCATACTCCAAAATAACCGCAATCCATTTTCCTCTTTTTCCATCCAGTCCATTTTGTTGTATATTTTACCACAAAGTTAGGTACATAATTAGTTATGTGTTAATGAAAAATATAAACTCTAAAGTCCTTAATTGTTTTGACTAGTGAAAAGACCTGTTTTTCCATGATTTTATACTTGATAGAAGCATCTCTTAAAGATTTGTTGAAGAAGGCTATTTGCTACTCAAATCCTTCACTATTTTTTTGCAGTAAAACAGTTGCAACAGTGTGCTCAGAAGGAAAAGAAAACATGATAAAATATTTAGTAAAATATGGACTGACTAACACTGGTGCTTTAGTTAATGCATGTTTTACCATGTCAAAATATTATCTAGCCTCTATTCTCCATTTGATTTCAGAATATTTCTTGAGAATATTGGTTATGTTTCTAAGAATTTCAGCAAGATTAGAAATAAATCTTCTCTGAAAATTTATTTTACTTATGAAGGATTGAAGTTATTTAATGTTTCTTGGGTGACTGATATTTAGGATTTCTTCAATTATCTTAGGGTCAATTATAACTCCATATTTTGATATGATATGTCCTAAAAATTTACCTCCTTCCAAGCCAAATATTGTTTTTTAGGATTTAAATATATGCCAATTTTTGTACATTTCTCAAAGACTCATTTCAAATGTCTCAAGTGTTCTTCGTCAGATTTTCAATACATAGCTATATCATCTAGATAGATTACAATAAAGATGCCAGTATCTTCTGAAAAGGCAATGTCCATTGCTCTTTGAAATGTGACCCCTACATTCATTAGTCCAAAAGGCATTTTCACATACATGAAAGTGCCCCATGGAGTGGTAAAAGTTGTTTGATCTTGATCTTATGGATCAGTGAAGACTTAGTTATAGCTAGAGAAACCATCTAGTATTGATATCCTACTTGATCCTATCACCTTTTGTAAGATATGGTCCATTTTTGGTAAGGGATAATTATCTTTCAGAAACCTTATTCAAATTTCTGAAAACAATGCACAACTTGATTTCTCCAGTTTTATTTTTGGTTGGTACTATGTTTGACACCCATTTGGAGTATCTGAGAGGGAAAATTATTTTAGAATCATACATTCATTTAAATTATTTCTTAACTAAAGGTAACAAAACTGGATTTATCCTCCAAAGTTTTTGTTTGAAAGTTTTTTTTTTCTTCTTTAATTGGAATTTTGTGTTGTATGATGTTGGAATCATAAACTTTCAGGTCCTCATAATTCCAAGCGAAAACATCAATGTATTCTTTGAATAGGGCTATATATATCTATTTGGTAACAATAGGTAATTTTTTTGACAGTTTGATCATCTTTTGGTTTTTTTAAGTACCTATGTTGCATTCCTCAACTTCTGCTCCCGTGGGCTCAATTTTAGGCTTCTTTGCTACTTCATTGAAGTCAAAAAGGTCTTCTAATGGAGCTAATCCACAGGGAAAAATATTATCTTTTAGTTGAAGCATTTCAAAATCTTCTTTTGCAGGATATATTTCATGAATTTCTAATTTAGGCACACTTTCATATAAATGATTACTGACATCTAATCTATCACACTGGTTTACCAAAGGATTAAATAAAACTATTTGATATTCTACATGATCTTTTGGTTTTACTTGATTTTGTTCCTGATTATCCAAATCTAATTGAGCTTCCTCAAACTCATCTTTTGACAGTAATAAATTTTCAATTCGTTTTTCATTTTCGAAAACCTGCCAGTATCGCATGTTATCAAGTATTGCAGGTCGATGTTTTATTTCAATTGTGTGTGGTTTTTTTGGACAAGGTATTTTACAAGTGCTTACAGAAACATCAAGACTATCAGCTATGACATTTTGACTTCTTGGAATTACTTCTATATCCTATTCCACAAAATTATGTAAGAAATCAAGCACTGCATTTCTGTAGGCTCTTAATCTAGGGTGTTTAGCATCATATTATCATTTTATTTGTTTGATGATTAACTCTGAATCTCATTGCACAGTCATTATTTTGGCACCTAATTTCTTAATTAATTTTAGGCCTAAAATCAGAGCTTCATATTCAACAATATTGTTGCTGCATTGAAAATTAAGTTTATAGGAATGCCCTTCACAATGATTATTAGATGGATTAGACAACTAGACTCCTGCTCCAGAGCCTTATTTACTACAGGCTCCATCAAAGATCATATTCTAGAAGAGTTCTAGAGGAGGATCTAATTGTTCGATTAGAGATGAGTTTTAAGTGTATCGATGCTATTTCTAAATTGTGCTTCAATTTTAGTATCATTGAATAATATGAACGAATCCAAATTAGTGTGAACTGAATATAAAGGGTAATTATGAGGTTTTTCTTGACTTATCACCATATACTTCATGAGAGTTTCCCTATAAAGCCTTCTTTTCTGACCAAAGGCTGGTACTATAGCCTAAGTCATATCTAGTTAAAGAGTTACTTGTAACTTTCCTCCCTAAGAATGTGACAAAAGCATGCCATATTTAGGAGGAATGTCTGCTATGA
Organism: Pinus albicaulis; assembly: GCA_034641835.2. Lineage (NCBI taxonomy): Eukaryota > Viridiplantae > Streptophyta > Pinopsida > Pinales > Pinaceae > Pinus > Pinus albicaulis. The sequence continues at coordinate 1,273,059,015 of CM076579.1, forward strand.
CAATGTTCATAAATAGGATTTTGGCTCGGGTTTGAGACAAAGTTATACACAGGTCCTTCATGAGACCTAAGCACTTTACTTTACTTGAATCAAATGAGTATAGATCTTTGTAGGGCCTAGTTATGTCAATACCTAACTTTTCCATTACAGCTCTGGGCATTAAGTTGTGTGAAGCAGCTGAATCTAGCATAGCATTATGTAGGATTTTATCATGTATGTTTAAGCTGACATAAAAAGGAGGGACTCCTCCTTCTTGTAACTTACCATCTACTTCTGGACCAAATAGAAATTCAAGTTGATCATCATTAAGGTTGAGAGTGTAATTAGTTTCCCCTATCTTTATTACTTCCATTACCTGAGTTTTGTATGTTTGTCTTTTCATTATCTCTGTCAAAGGGATGGGAATTTTTACTTTGGCTATTTTGTTTTCAAGATTAAATGATGATTGAATCTTTACAATATTAGGAATTCGAGGTACATTGACAGTTTCTTTAGATTTAAGTATGGTTTGATGACTGGAAGTTCGAACATCATTCAAAGTTGGTTTAGAAATAAAATCAACTGTATTTTTAGTAGAAACCTCTGAAGGTTTCTTACCAAGAGTTTCACCAGATTTCTTAGAAGACTTTTATACTGATTTCTTAGGGTTTGAATCAGAGGTAATTTTGGCAGGTTTATCAATATTCTTCTTAGTAATATTTTCATATTTTTTTCTACTCCTAATATTATATTGTTTGTGAACCTCCATAATGGCGTTCTCAAATTGTATTCTTCATATTCTTTTGATTCAATATCTGTTTGGGCTAATGAAAATAGTTATTGTTCTTCTTCTGTGAGAAAAATAGCGTCATTATCATGTAAACCTAACAAATTTGGTTGTATTCTTCCTCTTAAGGGATATCTCCATTTTCATCAACATAATTGTCTTGAAAAGGGGGTCCAATTTGTTGGTCAGGTCCCCTTTCTTTAATTTGTGGTTGATTTCTCCTATTGTTTTGATTGTGATTTTAGGGAGGGTTTTGATTTTCCCTAGGGATTTTTATGTAAATCATCATTCGTTCCATTTCCCTCAATAAATAATATATCTTGGAATCATTGTTAGAGGTTGATTCTTATTGTTTTATGGTAACTCTCTTCTCAGCCCTCATTCTAGCTCTTTTGGCCAAAAAATTGGCCTCTACACTGACTGATATGCTCTGCATTTCCTCTAAGGTGCCAGGATTCCTCTCTCTTAACTGATAAGATATATCTGGTTCAAAACCATCTGGAAACTTAAGTAGTACTAGTCCTTCGGGTGGTTTTATGTGTGCAGGAATGGCATTATAAATAGAGTTGAATCTAGAACAATAATCCTGCACACTCTCTCCATTTTCTCTTTTAATATTTTCATATTCTGATAGAATTTGGAGGGGTTTATTTTTAACCTTCTATCTATCTAGAAACTGACGTTGTAGGAATATTAAAGAATTAAGGGTAGCATCTCGCAAAGCTCTAAACCATTTCCTAACCTCACCTCCAAGGGTTTGAACGAATAGCCTCATCATAACATCATCAACATCAATCTCATGGAGATCGAAGAAATCATTCATTTTGTCTACATGATGTTCAGCAGTAATGGGTTGGGTGTTATCGAACTAGGGTATTTTGGATTCATAATCTTGGGGCATAGCCCCTAGATTTTGAGGAAGAACTAGGGGACCATAACGTGCAATCATGATTGGATGTGGAGGGTTGAAAATAATAGTTGGTGGATTAATAGGTGGAGGAGGAGGTGGAAAAATATGAACTATATGTGAAGGAGAGGATGGATGAAGTGATGGAGATGAAGGTCTTTGATTTTTTATGAGAGGATAAGTAATAGAATTTTTATAAGAAGTTGGACTCACAGATATTTGGTGAATTTTTTTGGATGCAATGGATGAAGCAACAATATTTAATGCAGACAATTCTACTGATTGTTGGAGATATGCATCTGTAACTGCTGAAGTGAAGTTGTATACAAAACCTTCAAGGATCTCAAAATCCTAGAAAATTTCTTGATAATATTTTGTCAAAGAAGGCAATTTTTTAAGTGACTTTGGATGCAAAATATATTAGTCATTGACTAATGTATCTTCCAAATTTTGGGAATTTCTTCTAAACATGATTTTCTCAAAATTTAAGTCAAAGTTGATATCTTGTAAGGTTTTAAGCTTATTAGAAATGGATTTCACTCTAGGAAGAGGGTTATTACTTCCCTGGCTTTCAGATGAAATAATCTATTTGACTGATTTCTGTGAAGTATCCTTAGTTCTTTTTCCAATCCTTTGAGGATCATCCACTATTTTAGGAGGTTTGCGATCACGATGGGATCTCGTATAAGGTCTCTTGGAAACCAATTTTGAAAATAAAAACACAAGCTATAAAAATAAATCAAAATTTATTTATAGAAAATAAAAAACATAGTAATCTGTATGAAATATTTTATACAGTGATTATTTAGCCATTGATTGAATTTGAAATAAATTATGATTGATTTCAATTTTGTCCCCATCGTAGTGGCCACTATGTTAACGTTATTTAATTTACTAGAGATTGTGAGAACTAATCACATAGGCCAACATCAAACCAACTTTGGAAACTGGGATATAACCATGCCAGTTTCAGAGACGGCTCTCTCTTTAAGATTTAACTTTCTTTGGATAAGTTTTAGGCTATTTATGATTGTACTTGGGTTTTGAGTTTTTTTTTGGATTTTTTAAAATTGATTGTATTCAATTGATTAATTTCTATTGGGAAATGGAGTCAAAATATAACTGGATAGTTGCATCAACTTTTCAAAGAGTAAACACAGGGCAAGCTAGGAGTATTTACTAGATATTTTAAATTTATAAATGGATTATGACATAAATATCAAAATATTCAGCAGAACCAAAGAGAAATTAAGAATTCTTTAGTTTTTCCTTCACTGGAAAACATTATGATTGTAAATGCAGCCAGAACAAGGTACTCAACAGTAAATCCTATTCATTGCGCTTTCTGCTTTACAATTGGAATTCATATGATTACAATGAAACATAATAACAAAAGAAAAACATCACCAGTATTTAAGCCACAAGAATCCTATGAATGGCTTGACTATTATTGAAGCTCCAGTGCTTTGAAAAAACTTACAGTACTTCAAGAGACAAAAATAGTTTTGATCTTAATCAATCCACCCTTGATACATCCAAAAATGAATTATTTATATAAAAATAAAAACAAATTACATTCAATGCTTGTGTGACAAGGCAATCCATAATTTCTCAAAATGAACTAAAAGGAAATAAATCGATCTAAAAGGAGTGCATTTGCGTTTTTGGCCCTGTTTAGCTAGAAGATTATTACGAGTCACCATATTTTTAGTATTGTACTGGAAAAATGAGTGTTGTGTTGGTGAAATATGTTGTATGAATGCCCTTTTCCTATCTTAACCCATGGTTTCTATTTTATACCCGAGTCTTTTCTGTCACATTTAAACCTTTTTTAAACAAAACAACGTAAAAAAACATATACCTGAACTTGAAATCCTATAGGCTTTAGCTCTGAACTTTATTGCATCCATAGAAATATTGCACATCGCATGTTTTACAGTTTATGATATGAGAAATGGAATCGGCGATGCGATGCGAAGTGCGGAGGTGATGTGGCAGGGAAGGTGTGACCCAACCTGCATCACAATTGCAAGTTGGAAGTTTTTTCTATGAGCGATGGAGGTGAAATCTAAAACTTGCGAAGTGCGAAATGTGAGGAAAGGGAGGTGACGTGGCAAGGAAAGTGGGACCCGACCTACATCGCAATCACAAGTTAGAAGGTTTGCTATGAGCGGCGGAGGTAAACTCTAAAACTTGTGAAGTGTGATATTCGATTGGGACGCACCCAAATCGCATATCACAATATTTATTGTTTACGACACATCACAGATTTTAGAGTTTGGGGAAATGTGGTAAGCGCTAAAACCCGCGAAGTGTGATTTGCGCTAATGGATGATGATGTAGCGAAGGAACATCATAAAGTGGTGAGCAGAGTATTATGGTGGGGCCAACAGCATCGCAAATCGCAATCGGGACCGGATAGGTTTTGGAAATATGGTTAAACCTTAAATTTTTCTAAATGTGATGAGTGAAAAGTTAAGATATGTGTGATGTGATACATATCACACGTTGATGATCACAAGTTTTAACCGTTGGCGAAATGGAATAAGTTATTTTTTCTGATATGGGATGTGGTATATTTTGCGATGTGTGATGGCAGGTGGGGGAAAGGGTGACATGGCAGGGAGAAATGGCCCCACTCTAATCGCAATCGGGGAATCGGGAACGAGGAGGTAAGTGGAAACAATGATATAGTGATGTGAAAAAGGGTAAAGTAGAAAGATAAAGTAGAAAGGAGGAAAAGGGTAAGGTTTATTTGTGCGCGGCGGGTGAATTGGTCCCACTATCATTGCATATCACATTTTGGAAGGTTTGTAGGAGATGAGAATTAAAGGATTTTGTGATTTGGCTGATGCGAAAAGAAATTTGAATGTGCGGTAATGAAATAAAAAGGGAATAACTTAGGGAAAATGAAAATGAAAAGGGATAAATGGCGGGATGATTTTTTTTTATATGGTATTAAAATTTGGAATAGTGAAAAAAATTCTTAGGATAGTGTTTCTAAACCATTTAAATCAATCTTATTTATTGGGTGCATTTAGACTAACAGCCAGTGAAATTTCTAAAACATAATTGAAGCTTTACTTTTCTTGTTTCTTCCCTAACATTTTATTTCATTTTCCTTCTCTATTTATAGAACCTAACACCTAACATTTTATTGACATGGATTCCTACAAAAATAATAATTTTACTAACATTTTTTAATTTTTTATTCTTTTGCATCCATATCCTACCTTATCATTTTGAAAATTATTTAACTACTTATGCTAACTTATCAAAAACAAATAATGTTACAACACCTCCCTTGGTTCAGATTAAATTATTGAACCAATTTTTATTTTCTACCTAACTAATTAATATGTCAAGATTAAACAGTTTGACAAATTATTTTTCACTACCTATTAACAAGCAATTTAAACCTAATTCAATCATGCTTAAATTATATGATTGAATTTTATTGAAATTTTGTGGCATTTTAAGCAAGTTGCACATAATTTATTTTCAGAAATAAACTAAACTAAGAGTAGTGGCATTCGGATGTGCAACACTTTTAGAATTTATTGTTTTTTCTTCTTTTTGATGGGGTTCACATTCTATATTTTTTATTTTTAACATATACCCTCTTTTGATTTTTTATGTTATCTCTTTTTTTTATTTTGAAAATTATTTGCATATTGGAAATCATTTTACAAAATAAATTTAGCAGATAGAATAAGCTCAGTCACCTGGAAATCCTATGAAATATAGGACCCTAACACATCCAATGTTCAATTTCCTTATTTATGCACCAATTTTGGGGAATTTTCCAACTATGGAACAATGTATGGCATTTTTATTTTTATTTAAATTGTATATTTTAGAAAAAAATTCGAAATTTGATATGGAGGAGAAAAGTCAAATGGATTTAAGAATATTCTTGAAATTTGAAAAAATTAAGTTTATATCTATCTATTAATTTTTTAAAATATTTCTAAATCTGCAATCAAATTTCCTATATATTTAGAAATTGTAACCCAGTAACACTCCAAAGAACATAAAAAATATTCAATTATACGATATTATACTAGCTCATACCAGCTCCTTTCATCATATGTAGTACCTTTGTATCACCTTCAAAATATCTTTGACTTCAATCTTCTCCACGTTGTGAAGAGGCATATAGATATGGAAAACTTGAAGATTCTCAAGATTGGGAAGAGGCATACAGATATGGCAGACATCAAGGCTATTAAGATTGTGAAGAGGCATAAAAATATGACAGACATCAATATTCTCAACACTGAGAATAGATATACGAATAAAATGAGAAGGAATCCACCCAGGACAACTAAAATCATGGCCATCAGCATCAGTGGTAGTGCATACCACTGAGCCTGTGCTGGTGGAGGTTGCGGTGTATAATAAGTGGGTTCTTTAGCGGGGCTATGTGGAAGAAGATTTAAATTAAAGAAACTATATGTTTCATAATGAACTATGCAGTTTGAAAATAAGTCCTCAAGTCCTTAGTTTCTTGCATAATTTTCCAAACTATAATTTTTTGTATCATTGATTACATGTGACAAAATATTTTGCAGTAGTGTGTAGATATATCTCTGGTGCACTGGACCGAAGCATAAATATAATTTTGATACAAGGAATCTACATTTATATCGAAAGCCCATTGTTTCATTGCATATGTCGCTTCATCTTTCAATTTTGACCAGAGCTGGGTGAGAATGGCGATAGACACAGGAGGATTTGTGGCATTGGGCGTTAGGTAATAACACAGTCCACTATCATCCATTTGTCTAGTGAAATTATAGTTTTCATAATGCAAATAGAATAAATCAAACAAGACTCAACAGCCACGACTATTCCCACAAAATTTTTCTAATGTTATAAGTTACCCATTTCAATCAATTGTAGCATTGGTCCACTCTTGTATCTCCCCTGCATTGGAACAAGCCAAATATTCAGTTGGGGATTTGGCCATACACATTAGTGTTGAACCCGGTTTGGGGTGTGTTTCAAACAAGATTATGGAATACCCTCTTCAGATATAGGTTTTGTCTTAAAAAACATCAAGTATACTAAGACCGCCTTAAATGGATTCCATGTGCAAGAGCGTTAACTTTATCTAGACTCCTTGGTACTGATTATTATCTAGTAATTAATCTCAATCCATTACTGGGAAGAGTTGAAGTCTAGATAACTATTGGGAACTAAGTCCCTCTAACTGATGAAACTTCCTATGACTTCAGAATTTGTGATATAAATTTGAGGGGGGTCTCCCTGGATGCTTTAAGGTTTCAACTTTGAATTCTCATTGGAAATTGGGAATCCAAATATGCAATAAAATGTGTTGATCTTTGACAATATTTTCAAAATTTGTAGTTTTTCTCTTCAAAATAGTGATAACAGACTTTAGAGCGATTAGACATGTAAAAATAACATAGAAAATTCACAAATTTGTTGTAAAGTCCCTTTGTTTCTAGGATAAAAGTTGTAGAAAAATTCAAAAAATTGACCAAACACACAATGAAAACTCTCCAAGTCATTGTTTTATTGTTGATATGAGATATACCTCTATTAGAAATTTAAATTGAACAAGTTTTTTGTAACAAAAAAAAAAAGAAACTTCATGTAACATTAGGAAATCTGCTCACATTGTCAACTTGGTTGTTTCAACTCACTATGGGTTGGTCATTTTCCAGCGTAGGGGGGGAGGTTTTGCTAGGGGATCTAACTCTTAGATACGCATTGTTGTTCATAAATTATACCTTAGATTAATTAAATAATTCATTGATGTTTCTAATTAGGAAATTGAAATCATCAAGCTAGGTTGTAGACAAACACTAAGGTAAATCTGATGAACTGAGTTCTCATTTAAATCTATTACAAAGAATTTTAATTTACAGTGGTCTGTTACATATATGAATTCATTATACTAAATAATGAAATGATAAAATATGTGATAAAGTGGTAAACACTTTCCTAACACATGTGGACTGGTGCCTTGATGGATTGGACTGATGGAGAAAGGAGAGTGGAAATCTGCGACGTGAAATTATTAAGTTCTATTATTGTAGATAAATATGAAAATAATAATGAGAAGTAAGTAATAAGAAGAGCATCATAATGTTACATGTTCAACATAAAACATTGAAATTGATAAATGCGAGGATATCTAAGAATTACCAGCATAAAAAATACATCCAAAATATTGATAAAACATAGATCAACTCTACAAATTTGATAATACCACTTCTCTTCCCTCCTGATCACTCCTCAATGACACAGATGATATAATGGAAAAGAAGAGAAATCATAAATTATCAAGGATCTCCAACTTTGGATATTGAAAATAGGCACCATCCTAACTGTGGAAAGGATTTTCAGGAGTTTGGAGGGAACTCTTTTAATGATGTTCCACATGTCCTGGCATTTATGAGGTATATCTCAGAATTGGAAGAAAGACATGAAGATGTCATGATCAGATTATTTATACTTTCTTTGGGATAATAGCGTAATGGATAGATCAAACATTCTTGCAACCAAAAGAGCATACATTCTCTCAAAAATATAGTACAAAGCTTCCTCAAAGTTTTCACCCAAGATTTTAGAAATTTGATGATCATGACCAACTTTTGTTGGCAGCATTGCACTAGGAATGCCACCTTTGTCTTTTTGTAGTAAATGATGGCATCCATGAAGATAATGATGGATAAATCTTTATATTAAAATGATTGTGGATAAAATGTAGAACTAGGGTTTACAAAATGGAGGGTAGATCTGACAAGCCTTAACCTAGAGTCTTTAGTTACATATAATCCATCCAAAAAATTACTAGATTTGTTCATCCAGTACCACCAAGGAGTAGGCCTGCAGGTGTACTTCTTGACATATTGGCCTATTCATAGCACAAAATGACAACATTTTCTAAACTGGAAAGTGAAAATTAGAAATTGGATGCCCAAAACCAGTTTTAGTGTTCAGGTCCAGCTGCATTATCGGGTTCTCATTTTCAGATGCCATAGTGTCAGTGTTGTTGGCATTAATTCCTGATGGAGCTCCTGAATAGGTGATAGTGTGATCCAAAGAGGCTTGTTCCCTTACTGAGATTAAAATTTCCAAAAACATGGAGAACAAAGATCAATAAACATTCATCAGGGAAGATGATAGTAATCCATTGATTGACTGATTCATCCCACATGCAAGAGTAACCTCTGTCATCATATAGCTCTTGACTATGCAAGGGTTTGAAGGATAATTTAGGGATCTTATAATTATTATGGAATTACCAACCAAAATGACCTTATGGGCTCCTTTTTCCTCAAGAGTGATGAGGTTATGCAAAACAATAAGTTATTCCACCTCATTGTTTATAGTATTGTCAAGTCCCCATGCATTTTCGAGGCGATCCCCTACCCCCCATCGCATTGGCCTCAAATTTTCATTTTCATATTACTATCGTGACTTGTGATATGGAATCAAATTCATGAAAATTTGATCTTAAGATCTGTATTCATAAGATTTTCCCTTGGGACAACTTACCAGTAAAATTTAAACTATTGTAGATGCACAATATACATGTCTTGGTTTGTTTTTTGTAAGGCAGCAGATTCATGCTAGTGTTTGGTTGGAATCACTAGATTGAACCTTAAATTTTGAAGTCACCTAATGCGATAAAGCTGATACACATATTTTACTAGATGATTAAAGCCAACATGCATCTTATTTCATGTGTATTTTTTGTATTTCCTTACGTTTAGATATTTACAAAAATTTATTGTTTTTCATTAACACCATTGATTTCTTATAGTTTTGATTTGCAAATTTTCTTTGTTTTTGATTTATCTTAAAGGTATTAAAACTAGCAAAGAATATGGTATAGTGGGTTAAAATGGGTGGATACATTTTTTTTAGAGAATAATTGTGGAGGAAGAAGGCCCTGTGGTGCTAAGTGAAGGAATGGATGAAGATGAAAAGGTATTGTAATAAGAATATATTCCTCATCTCCTTCAACATGATGATCATCCATATAAGCAAGACAATTTAGAGGGTGAATATCTATATTTTCATGATGTTGTTGTTGATATGAATAAAGTGTTGAGCTCAAAATTTGAGTAATTTAGCACTTTTGGCATCATTTAAGAGGCTACTAACCTACTACATATCCAGAGGAAGAATAACACAGTAGCCCTGATACAGACTTGATCCATTTTCATTATTTGTGCAAATCAAAGGAATATCATATGTTATGTGTTTCGAATCTAGTCTTATCTATGATGAATATGAGCATACAAATGATATTAAAGAACATTGCTCAGATCTGGCTATGTCAATGTCAACACAACTATGTGATTTTTGTATCAATCCAACCCTAAGGCAGTGAATGACAGGGTTGTTTATGAAGAAAATAATCAAGAAATTGCTAAAGGGAGCATACCAGATCATACTTTTGATGAGCGCTTAATTCTACCTTTATATTTTGTAAGGATGAAATTCTTACCTCTCCATTTGATGACAGCTACAACAAATATGAAGAAAATATAGCTTTGAAGACCTCAAATGATATGAATCGGGGAAATTGCAGAAGTACAATGCATTATACAACATGTAATGATAGTATTTTTCTTCTTCTAGAAAGTGCGAGCAAGGTTTTCTCACGGAAAAAAGTAAGGTAAAAGGAGAGGGTGAATAGGATGAATTTGTTTCTGTTTAGTTATAATATATCATAGATGGCTTGACAACAAAGATTACTAGAAATTTTAGTGAAGTGAAGACTGTGTTTAATCAAATAGTCCACTGAAATTGCTCAAAGATACCATGAAATATTGGTTTCCATCTCTCTTCTTTATGGAAGAAATGGACATTCTCAAGGTTTTGTTACATACGATGAAATTGGGAATACGAAAGTTTTTGAAATTGGACCATTTAGTCCAGAGGTGATAAGGATCCCAACATATTTTCATTTGGATTTTAATGTGTTTCTATTTTCAGCAATGATCAAATAAGAAATGGATATTGTAGTTTGGAGATGATGAATTGGTTACTTTGGATTATTGACTTCACTTTTGCAGCTTTATCTTGAGAAGTGATCCCAAGAAGGATGTGTGTGCCCAATAGGATCAAGATGCTAACCCCTGGTTTGCATGAGGGTACCATAAGAAATTTTCCCCTTAAAATTATCCCACAATTTGTGGAGAGAGGAGATCAATAAAATATTTGGAATTCTATTACTATGATTAGCCTCTCCTAGCTCCGATGATGGATATGATAGTCTCCAGGATTTCCCCTAACTTAAAGACAAGGCTATGGTTTGACAGACACTTATGGGTAGTTGGATTTCATATATAAGAAGATAACTAAGATAATTAATCCCATGGTTGGAACATCACCTAGTATAAGTGATGATCCTAAAACGAAGTGTAACCTAGTGTGAAGAGTAAACATAATATTGTATTGAGTAGCATTAGGGTGTTGTTTGAAATGTATAGCCAAGATGTCACCCTACAACAGTGTTGTCCACATAGATGATGGAGATATTAGATAGTTGCATAAACTAGGCAACATTTGAAGTAGATCTTCCATGACTTATAAGGCACTAAATGGCTACTATTTCTGTACAATTATTGTGCGGCATGCATATCAAAGCCTAGTCAAGGGAAAATGTAGTCTTGAAACTTAATCTAAATCCATCACAGTGTTGTGTCCTAACAATAAGAAATAAATTTGTATAACTATCTCATTACTTGAAGTTGTTACGTGGTATACATGTGTTACTTACATGGTATACATATTTGTACAGTTATTAGCAGAGCCCCAGGATCCTATTTATAATTTTAGCATATGCCCGTGAAAATTATGCTCTGCAGTGCTCTAACCTAAGGATCAAACTTGTAAACCTCAATATCCGTTAAATGAAATTATAAGTGTCATGATGAAAGGTTCAAGATATTTTATCCTTAAAATGTAAAACTATCTTTAAATGTCTTCTGCTTTAAATTACTAAAGTGGAAGGAAAAATCTACAGGATAAATTTTTATAGTTCTCCTCTCTTGAACAACCCACAATCTAAATAAAAGAATTGTTCTTGTTGTATCAATTGACGGAGTGCATTCAAAGAAATCTTGGATTTCAACTGTTGTCTTCTCCCATATAAATTCTTGTTGATTATTTCATGCATGTCCCTATTTAAATATCACATGTACGAAGTCCATCTACTCTCCTCAAGTTTAGAAGGATTTCCTTTCACCAAAAAAAAATTGGAATGAATTTTTGACTTTAATTGAAGGTAAAGGGAGATGGGAGAAACTATCTCTGATAGAAGGAATGAAGCATTATATAGAAGACATGATTGTCGCAGATCAAAAGGCACTCCCTTGTGTGGTTACTTTCAGTATCTGGGAATTCTTTTTAAGGCTTTCCATTCCCCAAAAAAGTTTGTAATGAATTTCTGACTTTAATTGAAGGAAAAGGGAGATGGGAGGAACTATCTCTGATAAAAGGACTGAAGCATTAGATGGAATACATGACTGTTGAATTTCAAAATTCACTCCCTTATGTCATTACTTTGGGTATCTGGAATTTCTTTTTCAGGGAAAGTCTCTCACCCTTAGAATTTTTCTTTAAAAATTAAAAATATTTATGATGATATCAAGATGTCTCCAAAATCCAAGTTCAAACAATCCAAACAAATATAGACAATTAAATAAAAGTTAAAACCAATCCCTCCAGTTCTTTGACATATAAAACCAAGGAAAACGTGGTAGATGTGGTGTTGGAGGTGTCTTGTTCTCTTCAAATGCCAATAGTTTATCATTTAAATAGGTCATGGAAAGGGCTCTAATAGATGGGCAGAGCATAGGACATTTGTTGCACTCCTAAGAATTGTAGTGTATAAAGGATGGATTGTCTTCAAGTATTTGGAGATTCAAAGTTGAGCATTGATTAGATCAAATAAGATGCAGAGATGCATAATATATAGTATATACCTTCATCTAGTCCTAGAACAAATTAGGCTTCTAATTGGTATTTTCAAGAGTATCTCTCTCACACATGTTTACAAGGAACACGATGTGTTGGCTCACAGTCTTTTAAAACAAGATATTGAAGTTACAGAAGTCTTGGAGCTGGCAGGCTGCAGAGCTTATAGAGGAACGAGATCATCCAAAAAATCCCAAAGGTTTTTTCATCTAGCATTAATATCTCTCCTATTTTCTTGCTATTGTTGTTATTATTTTGATAGGTGCTCTATATGATGTTTTACTTTCTATATTCCTAAAACTATGGCAAACAGAATTTATGTTAGTTATGATGGTCATTGTGTTGATTGCCTGAAAATTTTCAGGGCCCTATAATAGGAAGAATAATCTTTTTGTGTGTAAGAGATGGTAAAATATTTTAGATTGAAGTTAGATTAGGAATTTTTTCTTGTTTGACTGTATATGTGCCTAGTATCACTCACAAAATGTGAATACTTTATATTTTAACAAAGTTAAAAAAAAAATCTTGAAATAACAAATATATGTACCATTTGATTTGAGATATGACACATATGACTTTATATATCCGAGGAGACATTGAATTTAATGCAATGAAATTGAATGCCAAAATATTGCAGAAGGTATGGGTTGTCAGTTCCCTTAGTTGGGCTCATTGTTTCAGTGAAATTTAGAGTTGGATTATTTCTATTTACTTTAGTAGATTAGACTAGCATGGGCAGTGGATAGAATTAAAAATAAGGTAGGGGCTCCTGTGAGTGAGCCTTGGGACTATATAAAATGGCCGTGTAGATCTGTTGACCTTGATACATCAAGGGTGTAGGGACAATTGAGCTCTAGACCTATAAAATATGACCTTGGGCTTAATAAAGAATAATTTTGCAAGAGAACATCATTTTCATATGAATCTACACTTTGTAGTCCTAATCAATATGTGTGTGAAGTTCCTTTATCTTTTGGTTTAGTCCCCACTAGCACTGCATCAAGTAGTGGTAGCTTCTCAGGGTGCACAGAAAACAAAAATCAACACAACCTTATAAAAATGTGGGAGGCTAAGTTATAGCTCCTAGGTAAGTAATTATTAACAAGAAAACATGCTAGAGTTTGAGGCTTTGAGCTCTAATGAGAGTGATATATAGTAATTAGAGTATCTATAAATCATAGCAACCCTTTCGGTCCCGCTATAGAGCAGGTATGAATCAACACCCAACGTCACATAGAGTGTCAAGTGCTGGGAACAAAGTAATCATTCTCGTCAGGAAGGAATAAGGCATCATACTAGGAGACGAAAGCCCCCACACAGACCTAGTTTTTAGGCCATAAACATTAACAAGGAAGGAACTTGGCACAAGAAACTTGCAATCATGTGCTAATGTCATGTCGATTATAGATCAGAGTGGAACAACCCTTCCTCTTATGAAGGAGAGTGGTCAATTAAATTGCTACTCTGAGGCCAACAATGATGATTTTTCCATGCCGAGTACGCATCATAGTATTTTTATCAAAAATTATAATCCCAACAAATAAGGAAGATCCATGGAATAATTCTCCTGGGCATCTAAAAAATATAGCATTGAGTCTTTCTGTGGCATTAATGATCAATTACCTAATGGTATCTATGATGTTGGATGAGATCACCATTATAAGCCATTGATAAAATTTGAAAAGGAGAACCTTTTCTTATATTCGCAGGAGATTATTTTGGTTTATAGAATAAGAGATAAGGAGTTGGATGCAATAGCTCTATCCTGATTTGAAGAACTATAGTGTCACTACTTTCTCTCTTTGTTAAAATGATTTGGTGGAAATGATAAATATTTGAATATATCACCCATGTGAATAGTTTTTATCCAAAATTTTAATTACAATACATCCAATACCAACCTTTAGGGGTGTAGGCATTAATCCAATATTTTAATTACAATATATCCAAAACTAACCTCTCCAACTCTCGAAATGAATTTGTGCTAAATTTCGGTGGATCTCTCTAGGCATTGGATTGGTTCCCTAAAGGAAATAAAGGTGCTCAAAACTAAATTAACTGTGAGTACCTTGCAGTCGGAGCACATCCAGCTGGCTGTTTATATAATAGACTTCGTTAAATACCTATAGCTGAGAAAGGTAATATTTAAATCTAGTCCATTTTCAATGCATGTGAGTGTAAAGGGTCCACCTTCCAAATGGAAAAGGGTGAGAGAAGAAAAAATAAAATGCATAGAAGTGAACCTAATTCTAAATAAGACAAAGTATCTACAGTGCCTCTCCTATTTAAGGAGCCTATGGTAGGTAAATACTCTATTACAGAAATAGTAGAAGTTCCAGATAAAAAAAATGTTTTTCATGAGGGATCGAGTTGGAAAAAATTGGTTTCAAATATAGCAGAAAATATGAGGGAAAAGGGAATCTAAAAAATATCCCCGCCACAATATCAATTGATCCCTAAATTATTCAACCCTAGAAATCTCTCAATGCATATCTAATCCAACTTTGCATGGCCTATTGCCCATCTGAAGCATTTTTTTAAAAACAAATATTAACAATGCAATGAAATAAAAAATGAGCTTACGTCAGTGCCTAATTGTTGGGCTTTTTACAATAATTGTCCCTTAATAAGTTTCTTATGCGTAGATAAATTATATTAATATCACAGCCTGGATGGTATCAACGGAGCAGTGTTTTGGAGGTAAGTTGTAGCTGTTGCAATTCCACTGCCAAATTTCATAGGATATGCAATATCCTTTAATACCATTTCAACACCACTGAGGAATTCCAACAGTTGCAACTACAACATGATTACCAAGGACAAAAAAATCATATCATATGTTAATAGAATCAATTAAAAACAAAAGTGATAATCACAACATACTTAAACAATAATGTGTTAAGGTTGGGTACTAATTATATACCATACCTCAAATGACTTGCCAATGATGTTGTTAGAAGTGTTTGTAAGCTAAAAAAGTACTTAAAAACCCTCCCTCCATGGAATTTATGGTTGCATTAACAATAAGTTGCAACCATAATTATAATAGAATATATGTAAGGTGTTAGCACAGTCTTGAGTCCAACCCAAATGTTAGAGCATCTAAATCGTATGAATTATAATAACCAACGAGGGAATTCAAGTCTTTTGCCAAGAACCCTAAATGTATGGTGTCATATGGATACTAATGTGGTGTTAATTTTGATATTAATAGGAATATATTTTATCTTTATAGTGTTACGAGGGTAGAACTAACTATGATTTTCTCAAGAATTTCTCTAAAAATATCCATGCCTTGAATTCATGTTGTACAATCATAAAAATCCTTTTCTGAAGAAGATACGAAAGGATTTGGAGCTGCCAAGGACTCTGTTTGGAAGTTTCATTTTCATTATTTCTATCCTTATTCCCTTGGCTGATCAGTTCACAAACTCCCTTAAAATTAAACCATGATTTTAGTAAACAATTAAAACTCAAATTATTTCATTTGATTATGACACAATTTCAACAAAAAATTACTTCCCCATCTTCAATTAGGGAATGTAACTGAGCCCCAAAAGGGCTTGGTTTTTCTATCACCTTAAGAAATTGACCTGCATGCTCTCAGTTTTCACTTGATCATTAAAATTTCATATCACAACTAGAAATCACTTGTGTCTTAAAATCTAGAGTTATTTTTTTCTCTATCACAATAGATTCCAAAAATATTCCATTACGTGATTGGGATTGAAGTTGTGGTGTTAATTGCCTCAAATGGCAGACTTCCACTGGTTATGGACATTCTTTTACAACTGTCAAGAGTATAGAAATCATAAGTTGTGTTATCACCCAAAACTTTTAGCACATCATTGTGACAAGGTTACAAAATTTCATGGATCAAATTTGGGTTTAGAATTCATTTTAGGTTTGATCAAGGGAAGGTTTTAGTTTAAATCTCATCCTAAGGTTCAAATAAAGACTTATTTAAAGTTCTTTCATGTCAAACATTCATCATTTTCCATTTGTATTTAATTTCCCAATGCTTTTGTGCCAAAAATTCCTAATAAGCCAAAAATCCCTACTTTCGTAGCACATCCAGTGTAAAAAAGATAGAAAGCACTACAAAAACACTAAAAGTTATGAAGCAAAAACTATGTTTTATGGTTTTGAGCAGTCAAATTCAAAGGAGGTTTCTGACCAAACACAAAGGTATTTTAAGAAACTGAGAGAGGTTATTTTCAAAAAAATATCAAATAACAATAACCTCTATCACGTTTCTCAAAGCTATTATCAATTGAGAGATACAAGGCTTTCTCTGAAGCCCTATTTTCAGAAAACAGAGTTTTCCTGTGTTAAACATGTTTTTCAAAAGGGAGTTTTTGGATAGCAGGTGATGTGTTTCAAACAACCAAGAGAGGTTTTCATTCAAAACATAATTTCTTACAAAAACCTCCTTCTATTTCTCAAAATACATCATGGATTAGGAGACATATGCTCTGTATCAAGACCTATTGTTCAGGTAAAAAATAGGAGAAATCTGCAAGAAGTTAAAAAGTTATGAAGGAGAAAGCTAGAATGACTGTGTTTTTCACTTGATATGTTTTTTAAATGATGACATCATATTGATTTTGAGTTTTTGGCACATTTTCAATTTTCATTTTGGAAAATTTTTGACAAAACTGCCCACTCAGTAGTTTTGTAGCGCAGACACTCTAAAAAGGGAGAAAAGCGCTACGAAACTGTTGTAGCAACTTTTATTGCTCCTTTTCATCAAATTTTGAAGGGTAAATAATGGATCAAGGATTGAAATTGACAGGGAAGATGTATTTAAAGTCAATTAAGATAATTTTGGAGGAGAGAAGTAAAAAACTTGAAGAAAAATGGGGTAAACGGTAGCGCTACAAAAAGTGATACGAAACTGTTTTGTTTTCGTAGCGCAGTGTATTACAATCCATTTGAACAGTTTGGAGATGGTTTTGGATAGTTGGAATTGAAGGAGGACATTTGGCATGTGTTAATTCAATTTATAATGACTAAGGAGCTCCAAATAATGAGTTCTTGATGGTCAGAATGTTCTAAGAGTGCAAAGGACCCTATGCCTAAAAACTGGGGGGATTGTTTCCTATTTTGGTGGAGGACATAAATATGGTCATGAAGAGTTGAAGCATACAATAGAGATTTGAAAATGTGTGAATAAACTTGGAAAATTATGTAATTTATTTTAGATAAGGTTGTTATGGATAGAGATAAGGAATTTGAATCCTATTTGTAATAGGACGGTTTAGTAGATTAGATGTATTTCTGTCATAAATACCATGTCATATGGTTATGCAAGGTGTCAAGAGTAAAGAATTCGATGTATCTAGCCTAAGATGAGATCGTCTCATGTTTCAAGAGGTCTGTTAAAGGCCAGGAGTTCAAATTAGTAAAGGGTTGGACATTTTTAGCAAAGGACTGTGTTTATTGTAAGTAACGGGTTTTTAGCTTAATACAGAGATTTCTACTTAGCCAACTTGAGATTCATAAAGAGTTTTAGTGTGTTCTTGTTCTAATTGCATACTTTTACTATCCTATGGCAGTGGTGTTTGTTTATGTTACTCATAATTCATATTTGATGCTTTGACTTCCTATCTAGACAAACTGACTGTGTTTTTTACAGTTTCACATGTGTATCTCTTGAATAAACTCTGATATGCCTCAACTTCCAAGCTAAGTAGATTGATTGGTTTTACTAAAACTATTTTGAATCCATAAGCCTAATGTGCACTTGCTAATTTGATTTTCAACCTACATTTATCATTTATCTGATTATTACCCCACATAGAGTTAGCCATCTATATTTTTATCAAAATCATTAACCCTTGAGAGAGCCATCTCAGGTTGAGGAAGCTAAGCCTCAATCAAAAGATTGGTTTGAAACAGTTACATGAGATTGATTTGATTAGCAGCCTATCAGGTCCAATTTTGTGATAACATTTTGGTGCTTCTGCTGGGAGTCTAAAGATATACATCTCCTGAAAATTATGAAGCTGAACTCTTGAAGGTAGCAGGAGCTCAGAATCTGTTCGAGGCTATAACTACCTTGGCAACTACATTGTTGAAGAATTAAAAATTCATAAATTCATGGTGATTCCACTAGACATATGAAGAGCTCAGATGCTGCCATTCTTGTTTCAAGGTATGGATGTATAGATTTTTCAGGAATTCATGGTTTCCCAAATCATTTTCCCAAGGATGCATATTTTTTAAGCAATGATCCAAAATTCAATGGAGAAGATTTGAATTTGACTTTGAAGCATATATCATATTTTTTTGACTTTACTGAGCTTCTTAGAGTCAAACATGAAGATTTTTGCATCATATTCTTTTATGATTCATTTCAAGGAAAATGTAAACAGTGGACTGAAAGCTTTCCTGTCATATCTATTAAGTCATTTGCAGATTTTTGGCTTATGTTTTTAGAAGAATGGATAGACAGAACAGAGTTGGTGGCAGACTCTCCTTCAATTCAAGACTTTAAAAAATGGAATGATTATCATATTAATGAAGAAGTAGATGAAATTTTTTTTTTGTCTTTGTCTTCTTATCTAAAATCATTTGAATGCAAGTCAAAAGATAAGATCAATTTTTGGATGAAGTGGCTAAGAACATTGAGAAAGACATTGAAGTTTTACAAGGTCAAATTCAATCATATAGTCTTGATGATCATTATCATTCTTTTCAAAGCTTTCCATGACAGAAAACAAAGAGAGGGTGCTGTCACCTTTCTCCTTTGAGTTTGAGGAAGAATACACTGATTTTGAAAATAATTTTGAAAAGCAATTTGAGAGCACAAAACTGAAGTCTTATGTGGTTCATCAAAGCATGGATGAGTTTTCCAAAGCTACAGAATTCCATGTGAATTATCAAATAGATTATGTCTTTTATGATCCTATAGATGACTACATGGAAGAGTTACATAGTCCATATTTACAGTTATCTTTTCATTATGAAGATTAGATACATGTTATGTTGACTTGGTCATTTCAGTATCATGTTTAATTTTGGGTCAAGTGTAGTCAAGAGGTTCAAGTGTCAGATCAGATCAATGACTGGCTTCATTGGAAGTTTCATGTTGCTTGAGTTAAAAATGGAGATTGCGGTTGTTAGGGTAGGTAGGAGTGAGTGAATAAGCTGAAAGTTGACTGGGCATATTTTCAGTAGATAAAAAGTTTTTCTTTTAGCAATAATTATCAAGCTTGAGCCCGAGGAGAAGGCCATAAGAGCTTGGCAAAGTTTTCATAAATTTCAGAATTTGTATTTCCAAGAAGATGGATGGCACTGGAACTACTACTACTTAGTGTACCACAGGGGCACACCATCCCAAGCGGAGCCACTATTATCACCCAAAAATTTTAGCACATCATTATGACAAGGTTACAAAATTTCATGGATCAAATTTGGGTTTAGAATTTATTTTAGGTTTGATCAAGGGAAGGTTTTAGTTTAAAGCTCATCCTAAGGTTCAAATAAAGCCCTCCTTAAAGTTCTTTCATGTCAAACATTCATCATTTTCCATTTGTATTTCATTTCCAAAATTTTTTGTGCCAAAAATTCCTAATAAGCCAATAATCCCTACTTTTGTAGCTCATCCAGTGTAAAAAAGGTAGAAAGCGCTACGAAACACTGAAAGTTATGAAGCAAAAACTTTGTTTTCTGGTTTTGAGCAGTCAACTTCAAAAGAGGTTTCTGACCAAACACAAAGCTATTTTAAGAAAATGATAGAGGTTATTTTAAAAAAAATATCAAATAACAATAACCTCTCTCACCTTTCTCAAAGGTGTTATCAATTGATAAATACAAGGCTTTCTTTGAAGCCCTATTTTTAGAAAACAGAGTTTTCCTATTTTACACATGTTTTTCAAAGGCAGTTTCTGGACAGTAGGAGATGTGTTTCAAAAAACCAAGAGAGGTTTTTATTCAAGACATAATGGCCTACAAAAAAATCCTTCAGTTTCTCAAAATACATCATGGATTAGAAGATATAGGCTCTGTCTCAAGACCTATTTTTCAGGTAAAAAACAGGAGAAATCTACAAGAAGTTAAGTTATGAAGGAGAAAGCTAAAATGACCGTGTTTTTCAGTTGATATGTTTTTAAATGATGAAATCAGATTGATTTTTATTTTTTGGCACATTTTCAATTTTCATTTTGGAAATTTTTTGACAAAACTTCCCACTTAGTAGTTTTGTAGCACAGGCAGTGTAAAAAGGGAGAAAAGTGCTACGAAACTATTGTAGCAGCTTTTCTTACCCTTTTTCATCAAATTTTGAGTGGTAAAATAATGGATCAAGGACTGAAATTGATAGGGAGGATGTATTTAAAGTCAATTAAGATAATTTTGGAGGATAAAAGTCAAAAACTTGAAGAAAAATGTGGTAAAGGGCATCGTTACGAAAAGTGCTACGAAATTGTTTTGTTTTCGTAGTGAAATCTATTACAACCCATTTGAACAGTTTGGAGATGGTTTTGGATAGATGGAACTTAAGGAGGAGGTTTTTCATGTGTTAATTCAATTTCTAACAGCTAAGGAGCTGGAAATAATGAGTTCATGATGGTCAGAATGTTCCAAGAGTGCAAAGGACCCTATGCCTAAAAAACAAGGGGATTGTTTCCTATTTTGGTGGAGGACATATATATGGTCATGAAGAGTTGAAACATACAATCTAGATTCGACCATGTGTGAATAAACTTGGAAAATGATCTAATTTATTTTATATAAGGTTGCTATGGATATAGATAAGGAGTTTGAATCCTATTTGTAATAGGACTGTTTAGTAGATTAGTTGTCTTTTGTAATAAATACCATGTCATATGGTTATGCAAGGTGTCAAGAGTTAGGAATTCAATGTATCTAGCCTAAGATGGGATCATCTCAAGTTTTAAGAGGTCTATTAAAGTCCAAGAGGTCGAATTAGTAAAGGGTTGGACATTTTTAGCAAAGGACTATGTCTATTGTAAGTAACTGGTTTTCAGCTTAATACAGATATTTATACTTAGCCAACTTGAGATTCATAAATATTTTTAGTTTTTTCTTGTTATAATTGCATCTTTTTACTATCCTATGGTAGTGGTGTTTTTTTATGTTACTCAAAATTCATCGTTGATGCTCTGACTTCCTATATAGACAAACTGACTGTGTTTTTTACAGTTTCACATGTGTATCTCTTGACTAAACTCTGATATGCCTCAACTTCCATGCTAAGTAGATTGATTGGTTTTACTGAAACTATTTTGACTCCATAAGCCCAATGTGCACTTGCTGATGTGATTTTAAACCTAAATTTACCATTTATCTTATTATTACCCCACATAGAGTTAGCCATCTATATTTTTATCAAAAACATAAACACTTGAGAGAGCCCTCTCAGGTTGAGGAGGCTAAGCCTCAATCAAAAGATTGGTTTGAAACAGTTACATGAGATTGATTTCATTAGTAGCCTATGAGGTCCAATTTTGTGATAAAAAGTTGTTTTCCAATTGTTGCTACAAAATAAAATAAATACATTTTCATTGTTTTAAGATTCTAGTCCTAAGAAGCCAAGCAAGAACAAAATGGTTAATAATATTCATGTGAACAGATTTATTTTCAATATCTACAGATATGAATTTTACTATCTATGTGTATTATTGTATCATTCCACGGTAATTAATGTGTCATGGACTTATGTATGGAGAAATATTACCTCATTCAGGATTCGATAGGAAGGCACCTAACGAAAAATTATTTGACGACGAATAACGTGAAAACCCTCTTGATGAACGTAATAGACCTGCTACATAATCTTATCTGTTATAAGTTTTGCAAATTCCCCTTCTGGCTAGACTTGATATAGACCTATATTAGAAGTGTTAGAATTTGGTTCAAAATATGAAGCAATGATGAATGAGCAGGTGCATACACCACCTTAAAACCCTTCAATTTCCCCCAAGAATGAATATCAACTAGGGAATACCTTAACCAACTGACCCTATTGGGAGAGGAAAATCAGTGGAGTTAAAATTACCTTGCTAATGACTTGTCTTCCTTAAATAGCCCTTTCACTGAACTGCATTACAAATGGATCATCACTCTTGAGAAGGATGATCTCGTGTGACTTGTTTTTTTGGTTTTCCCTCGATCCATTTGCTGAAAGTATACTAAACCTTATTGTGCTAGATGACATTGAATTTGTAGGGCTCCTTCAGGAAAGTTTTGAGCATGGAAGTGCATATGTTGGCATAGGAGACCTAGGTCATTCTCACTGTCCTTCAGAAGGGGTTGCTACCATCATCGTTGAAGATCCCACTACAAAAGCCATTTTACTATGTTCTCTATTTCTTCCTATACACACTGCCCTCCAGAAGGGGGCTGTTGTTGTCATCGTCATAGATCCCACTTCAAAAGACATTCTACTCTATTCTTTCTACTATGTTATCTCTCTGTGCATGTACATGCTGCCCTCCAAAGGGGGTCTGCTTCCATCGCTACAATAGATCCCACTACAAAAGCCATTCTACTATGTCCTCTCTATGTCCATGTACACGTTACCCTCTAGAAGGGGATTGTTGTTATCGCTATCGTAGATAATGCTACAGAAGCCCTTCTACAACATGTTGCCTTCCATTTTAATCTCTAGAAGGGGGTTTCTGCCTTGATCCCACCACATAAACCCTTTGATAGCATGTTTCCTTCCCCTTCAATTCATGTTGCCTTCCCCTTCCCCCAATCAAGTCTCTCATTCTTCCCTCTTTTTCATCTACGCCCTCCAATCATCCCACTCATTCCTCATATGTTGTCTTCCCCTTCAATCATGTCTCTAATTCTGCCCTCTTTGTGGTCTATGCCCTTCATTCATCCTACTCATTCTGCCCTCTTTTTCATCTATGCCCTTTAATCATCGTGCTCCTTCTGCGCTCTTTTTCTACCCTCGTTCCTTTTTAGCAAAAAGCCTCGTTCCTTTTCGTAAAATATTACGTTGAGAGGAAATGGTAACTAATGTAATAAAACAAATCCCATGGTAATTAATGTATCTAATGTGAATTAACATGTTTTTGCAAACTTCTGTAATAGTTTAATTCAATGCAAATATTAATTTTGATTGTAGATACAACAAAATTTAATAAAACATTGTAGCTATATTAAAAAATAAAAAGGATAGCAATACCATTAGTAGCCTAAGTGTGTAGGGAATTATTAATTTCCTATGAAATGAAAATAAATATTTATTATAAGAAAAATTTTGTTTCAACCTATAACTTATATTTTTTTTTAGTGCTTCTATTTCTTGTTTTACATGGAAATCAAAGCCATTTAAATGGAATTTGAAATTTGTAAGAACATTGTTAAGTCCTCCATTAACACCCAAACATATTCGTTTCTTACAGTCATATAGGTCAAAAAATACCAAACTTAAATATGGAAACATGGAGTTATTAGTTGTTTTCAATCTTGAAGAGAATTTAGCATTTTAGCTGAATCTATTCCCATGCAAAACCCTATCCTCCCTCTATTTCAATCTAATGTGAATTCATTGCCATGGCTTCAAGGAGTCTAAAGCCTTGCATAATTAAAGCTATTTATACCATATATTGGATCACAAATATATTCAAGAAAGTAGAATATCTCAACATTTTATGAGGCTCATACTGATATTGGCATCATCTAATATTGAAATAGATATTCCAAAACCTCATTTATCTAGAAACATGTAAATGAAATTTTTAAGTCAACAACCCATTTTCATATTGCGTCACTCCTACAAATTATATTGAATATAGATCAATGTTATTTGGAAAACATGTAGCTCACGAGGGTAAGCATGTGGTAAATATGCCTCTCATATATGAAATGAATGCAGGTGTGAAATTTTATTATTTTGCTACCTATAAAATAATACATGGTACCTAGTTTAACCAAATAGCATTCTAGGATGCATTCTTTTATAGTAAAAAACACATTCATGGTTCCAATCACATTTTTATGCTGAGTATAGACCGCTCTTCCTTTGTCTATCACGGAATAAGGATAAGACCCTCGTTCTCCAAATTGTACGACTACCTCGAGTACAAAGGACTCGAAAGCCTCTACAAGGAAATCAAAATCATAAACATATCCCACAAAGAGGTCAAGTTGTTTTCCAGATACTTACTTCCATCTCTTCTAAATTGAGACAATGAAAGTTAGAGAGTCGATCCCAAGCCACTGGTAAAACAACCTTTAGCCAAGGCTATCAACAATGACAATTTGGTATCCTCTATTTGAGAGATGCAAAGTTGTCACCCATCGATAGTAACCATCCCCTCCTACAACCATTAATTTATTCCCTTTACCTCCCCCTTCCATGGCATGGGATGTTGTTTTCACTTATCTCTCCTTCACGGCAACAACCCTCTAGGAAAATTTGGCAACATTTCTTCTATTACACTATATTTTAAAAAAATATAAAGAACATTCACTCTAGAAAGTACTGAATCAAGATTTTAAACATTTTAAGCCAAGTAACAAAATTTTATAACCTATGCCTATAGAAAATAAAAAAATACCAACTAAGAGTCTTACCGGTGAAGAAAACTCGAAGAATATTTTGTCGTATTAAAGGAAAATGAGGTCCACCCACAATCACCTATGAGCAGGAATCCATGTTAACAGAGTCAAATTTCTAACCAAGATCCCCAATAACCCCAAAAGAATATAGAGTGTCTAGACCAGGTCTTGGAGCAGTAAAGAATGAAAGCTCGTGTTTTGTTTCCCATGCCAATCTTGTAGAAATATTCTGTGTTAAACTCTACATTTTTCACAATGCAGTGATGAATGTATCCAGAAGTATAATTATAGAATCTATATCTGGTCATGATACCATTTTCTTCACATTTGTACTTATATTTCTTAGGTCCATATAGAAAATTTGTGGATCTAGGCTCCAATGGTGTGACCCATGAGACAATAACAACGCTACGCACATGGTCTCCTTGAGTGATATGAACATGTTGAATTGCATTGTAACCAAGGGGAACCTGAAAAGCATCACTTTCCATGGGAATGTACACAGATGCCTCAAGCTTAAGTACATACCCACTGGCAATGTGATTCTCCAATAACAATAGGAATAGATGTTTAGTGGTAGGAAATTGATGCAAGATGAGGAAGTGGCAGGCAAGGGCCGAAATTGATGCAAGATGAGGAAGGGAACTTTCCTTAGAAACACAAAGAAAGAGGAAAGGAAACTTTCCTTAGGAGCACAGCACAAACCAAAATTAGGGAGGGAAAATTTTATTAAAATAAATAAATTAAAATAACATTAAAAATAATAAGGCCCCTGGGGCTTGGTCTAATGGCCAGCGGACGTACTGCTAAGACGTTCGTGCTGATAAGCAGGTCACGAGTTCAATCCTCGACCGTGAGGTTCAAAAGGCTTAGTCGATGAACCGGGAGGCGTGCCTGGGGGTATTGCGTCTCCCCTAGAGTATATAGTGGTAGCCGAGGGGATTCGACCCCGTGTCACGCGAGTACGATACCTCCGCAGTTGCCGATTTTTCTAGTTACAAAAAAAAAAAAAAAACATTAAAAATAATAAATAAATTAAAATAACAAAATTTAATTTGTAAGTTAAATTATGTATAATTTGTAAAGAAAATTTTGGTCAAACATAAAATTGAATGACATATACATATTATCGTTGCACTTTATAACCATTATTCATTAACCAAAGTTGGGCATTGTGGCATTGTAACCATACACAATGAATGACCTAAAGGGAATACTCGTTGATCATGTAAAAAGTTTGAATTATTATCATAATTTACTGAGATGAGGAGTTATAAAAGGAAGAATTTTTTGTGGATTCTACTTCCATGGTAGAAGATTTGGAGTCAAATTCACAACAAATATGGATCTCCATAAGTCTCAATACAAGGGTCTTTGGATTATCTAGTGGTCTATAGTTAGACACTTCTCCACAAGATATGGGGTTGGTACTTTTAAAAATATCACAAGACCCAACCAAGAACTTCCCAAGGTTATAATATGGAGTCAACTTTGGGCACAAGAAACTCATTTATTCATGCCAATAGTCCTTGCCTTCAATGATCTTGGATGTTCATAAATAGGATAGTAAAAAACCAAACCAACTGCTACTACTCAATGAGAATAAGGTTCATTTCAACAATAAAATTTCACATGAAGAAAGGTCCATCCTCACTTATGAACCACATCTACACCCAAATCCATTACATAATGAATCAAGCTAACAGTTATACAAAGGAAGGGACAACATGTATGATACCATTCACTAGTGTTTTATTTCAACCTCTTCATACTAAATAACAAGTCAAAAGGGGACAAACCTAGATATGGATAGCTTGGAGATTGCACCATTCATGTAGTTGAGGACTGCTTATGCTAGTTTAAATATACTTGGAGGAAACTAAGGGAATTTGAATGTCATTTTTAGCATGTTGTGGATAGAAAATTTGAGAAATATTGTAGACATGTATGTGATTGTTACCCATACATTTGGTAAGAGAATGGACTAGTGTTAAAGGATGATTATAGCTAAAGAGACATCCTCGTATCCTCCTTTTCTTTTTGAGGGGACATGAATTACGTTGGGTCATGCATGGAGGTGAAGCTTAATTTATTCCTATGAACTTAGATGCATTTTTGGACATTAGAATACCATATTGTTTCCCTTTGAAAGTAAATCCGTGAAGGATAATTAGGGGAAATTTTACTGTCCATAAAACGTAGATCAGATTTGGATACCTTGTGGCTCTTTTCCTTGGACCCTAATAGTGCTTAGAGATTTCATTTGAGGTGTTAGTGGACATAAACCTAATATGACCAAGAATATTAGTGTTTGAGCACCTATTCTTTGGGAGAAAGGCTTAGGGCTTCTAGGAGTTAAGGGGTTTAGGGGTTTAAGTGACAGGGGTTAATGGTAAAGGGTAAAGGGTTAGGGAATATGTGGTTTACGAGTTAAGGGGTTGAGGTATAGGGGGGTGTAGAGGTTAGAGGCTAATGACAATGGTTAAGGGCTTGAGGGGTTAAGGGTTAAGCACCAAGGGCTTAGGGGTTAGGGGATTTACGAGGTTAATTGCTTAAGGGTTATGGGATATAGGTGTCAATTGGTAAAGCAGTTAGGGGTTAATGGGTTTATGGGTTAGGGATAAAGGTTTAAGGGTGAGGTTTAAGAGGACAAGGGATTAGGGCTGAAGGGCTTCAAGGATTATAAGTTAAGGGTTAGGGGTTAATAGTTTAGTGGCTTAGGGTTTAAGGGATGAAGGGGTAAATGGGTTGTGAGTTATGAATATAGGGGTTAAGGGATTATGGATTTGAGATTAAGAGGATAGGTAATTTATTTATTACAAGTTAATGGCTTATGGGTTGTGATAATGGGGCCCCTAATCGCCTTATCACAACTATTGGGGGTTCCCCTATAAATTTATCTCGATGACTTCCCTCTAGGCCCCGTAACCCCTATGCCATGAGGTCTTAAGGCCCCTTCTCATTGTCTTATACTAGGAATATAAATATCAATAAACCTTTTGGCCCTCATTGTTGAACATGTACTCAACTATATTCTTCATTTTATTCTAGTCAGGGCCCATCACCTTGGGAGGCAGCAGTAAGAAGTCCAAATCCTCGTTGTCCTCCTCATCTAAATCTCCCCATCGTACCTTCACTGAAGCTTTTCTATTTCCCATATTCCCCATCTCCTTCTTAAATACACCAATCCAATTTGATTTTTTAAAGGATAATTGAAGAAATAAATGAGTCGGGTCATCCATCACCTCCATACATAGTAAAGAGAAACCAAGCCTACTTTTTCCTTTATGACACATATTGTCCCATGTCAAGATTCTATTTTTCCAAATGAGCCAAGAAAAGGCCTGTAGCTTTGGTGGAATCTTCCACTTCCATATTTTCATAAACCATTTGCTAGAGGAAGAAATAATAAGTGGCGAAATCTACCAGTATGCCTCTCACACCTTTATTTGACCCATCAAAAAATTATCATTCCATACATATTTATCCTCATTTTTCGTGAGAAATATGCTTGCATGTGTAAGGTCTTAGACATAGATATTCCATCTACCTTCAAGGTCCCCATATAATCCAATTTCAGAGGCCATGAACCAATAGATATTGGAAAATACGTCCTGTATAAATATTTGACTAACATAAGGTGTGATCACCTGTAAATCCACAAATTGGATCTCAGACAATTTCATTGTTTGTGCATTTTCCAATTTGCCACTGAATATTTCTCATAAGTCATGGGCGAACCTTGATAAAGCTCCTCCAAATATAGGATATGTCATGTGGGATGTGTGTGCCAACCTTTATCCACAATTTCATCGATTTATTTTGGAGGTATTTAGATTTGATGATGTTATTCCAAAGACATTCACCATTTAGAGGCCACCAATTGTTTTTCATAAGTAATGCTCAACTCATACGTTTGATATCAAGGATGCCCCATCCTCCTTTCTCTTTCCTTTGAGTCAGAATCACCATACTGGCAAAATGATATTTGTGCTTATCAGAGTTACCATCCCAAATAAAATTGGAGATGATGGAGTAGATCCTTTTAATAATATTCTTAGGTAGAGTGAAAAGATGAAGCCAATATACAGATATGCCCTTAATTAGTTCTCGAACTATAGTAAGCTTGCCTCCTAGGGAGAGCCCTCTGTGTGCCCATGATAAAATTTTACGGTGGAATTTCTCTATAACTAAACTCAAATACTTAATTCCATAACCATTAGATTTGAGCATAAATCCAAGAGATATAAAACCCGCATCCAATGCAGTTCAGAGAACACCAAAAATTTGAGAAATCACGAGTGTCAGTGCATTATCTGGGTAAGAAAAAATCATATGACATTTAGTATTATTCATAAGGAGTATAAAAACTAATCCAAAGATGTCAATAATACCATAAATGTGTCTCCATTCTAGAACAAATAATCTACCAAATAGTAACATGTCATCGACAAAAACAATATGAGTAACCTTTACTTGTCTAGTAATAAAGACACTAGTCAATGGCCCATCCATATGCACGTGTAAGAGAAATCTGCTAAGTCCCTAAATAACAAGAATTAAAATAAGGGGTGATAAGGCACATCCTTTCCGAATGCCTCGAGACACAAAAAATAATTTTGTAGGAATTCCATTAACCGATACACAAAATTTTGCATGAGTAGACACACATGCCATGATACATTTTGAAACTTGATATGAAATGCCAATTTTGTGTAGGACTAGCCAAAGAAAGGTCCAATATACGCAATGAAAATATTTGTGTAGGTCCAACTTCATAATAATCGCCCTTAGATTCTTATATTTGATAGCATGTGCAATCTCATGTGTAGTAGCAACCACATATTGAATTTGTCTTTTACAAAAAAACCCAAATTGTTCCTGGGTGATACCATCTGACAGTGTAGGTTTCAACCTATTAGCAATTACTTTGGAATCATTTTGTATAAGGTGTTGCAAAGAGAGATAGGCCTATAATAAACAACATTTGATGCAAGTGAAACCTTGGGAACCAATGTACTGAAAGTGGAATTAATATCACGAGGGATATAACCAATATTTCGAGATTCTTTTGCAACAACCAATATATCAGTGCCCATAATGTCTTGGAAGTGTAAAAAAAATTCAATGGGCCAGCCATCAGGCCCAGGCTTTTATCACAAGCAAAGGATTTCATCTTAGCCTATAATTATTCCATTGTAATGGGCTAAAATAACATAGTATTTTTGTTGACATCGAACATAGTTAGATATGAATCAACGACCCCTATCTGTTGCACAATATCCACCTCCTCTCTAGCCCTATATTGATTGTGAAAATATCTCAATGCCTCAACCTGTATTTCAGGATGCGTATATAAGAAATTACCATTAATATCTTGAATTTCCCAGATGGAGTTCACCCTGTGGCACTTCGCCGCATAATTATGAAGGAATTTTGTATTCTTGTCTCCTCCCAATACTCAGAGAGCATGAATTTCTAGTCTCCACTCCTCCTGTAATTGAAAAATATCATTCTTCCTCTTTTCTAAATCCACAACTAGTAATTAATGCACCAATGAGAAATAATATACATGTGAAGTATCAACCAATATACCAAGTTTTTTATGAATAACCAAAATTTCATCAATATGCTTCCTCTTTTTATTTTGAAACCAGTTTCTAAAAGACTTTTTAAGAGCCCTCAACTTAATCCCAATAATTTCCAAAGAATATGTGATCAAGGGGTGGGATCCTAGTGCCCAAAAAGTTCACACTTATGAATCAAATTCAAGAATTTTTAAGAATTGGTGATTAAATTCGAATGGGAGACCACCCCAATCCCCATCTACCCACTATTGGAGTATGATAGGGTAATGGTTTGAAATTTGGGATGGACTAAACCTAGTTTTCACAGACCCTAATCACTCCACCAAATTTTCGTGAAGCATGAAACAATCAAGTCTCTTAGCTATTCCTATGGACCCAACCCAACCATTTAGCCATGTCACAATAAAGGGAGCCAAAAAAATATCCACCAAGTGGTTCCTCCGAAAAATATCATTGAAGTACCTCACCAATGGGTCCACTCTGCAACTATCCCCCCAACCCTCATTATCTTCAATGGTGAGGTTCAAATCCCCTGCCAAAATAAGGGACCTCGTCTTTAACACGACACAAGATTCCAATTTATCCTACAAGTATCTTCTACAATAATATGACACATATGTATTAAGAATATTAAATTTTTCATTCGAGCCGCTAATGAAACCAGGAATAAGAATACCTACAAAGGATTTATAGAAAAGAAAATTCATGACCTTAGGATCCCAAAAATATGCAAGATCACCAGATAAACCCAAAGCATCCACAACACGCACCCACCACTCGAGATAGATAAGGGGGAGAATGTGCTAAATTTTTCCTCTAATCATCATCATCTCTTGTAAAAGGATAATAGAGGGGTGATTGACCCCAATGAAATGTCGGAGTACTACCCAAGCCCCTCATGTTTAAGGAAATAATTATCATGGTAAGGCCTCATAATTGGGGAAATAATCTCTAAGGGCCCGAATAGGAGAGAAAGTAAAAACAAAAGGTGGTGTACCAAAAGATGATGGATTTGGATCCAATGTTGCAGAAATATTGTGAAGTGTTAGAAAATTAAATATTACAGATCAATGAAACATATAAAATATGTGGAAAACACAAGCACACAAAACACATAAAACTAGAGAGACACAAACATACGTGGTTCACCCAGTTTGGGCTACGTCCACCCCGCACAGTTAGTCCTTCCTTTCTATTATCCAGAAAAAATGAAGAGACACAACCTATAGCATATCCGTTGTAATATCCTCTGTTCTCTCTCACAGTCTCCCTGTCTGTTTCTCGCTCCGAGAATACACACACAATACACAGCCGTAATACAATACCCTCATTAAAGCGAGGGGTTTCCTTTTAAGGAAAAAAAAACCTAAACTAAACATAACTTCTACTGTCAGATCATCTGCCTAATGAACAGCCCAGATTGACTATAAATTACTATACTTTTACAAGGCAATTTTACATCTGTTTTTAGCTTCGAGGGCACTGCCCCCGAAACCCCCCACCAGGGAGGGGCTCCGAAAAGCGCAGCCACCCCCCCAGACCCCCCAGGTAGCTTAAAAATTATAGGCGGCATTGCCGCCCCATTAAGGTATAGGGGTCCAACGTTGTGATACAAAATAAACAAGATAATCAGGCTCCACACCAAACAATCTCCCCCTTGGAGACTGATTGTAGCAACTCTACTGCTGCTTCATTTGCTGAACAATGACTCCTCTTTGGACCTAGCTGTTTCTCATCTTCAACGTCATCCTTGAAGACCAATTGAAACTGAGAATACTCTCAATTTCTCCCTGGTTACAACTTTTGTTAGCATATCTGCAGGATTCTAGCTAGTGTGTATCTTTTCTAGCTTCAGCTGTTCATCTTCCAATACTGACCGTATGAAATGGTACTTGAGTTGTATGTGTTTAGTCCTGGAACAAAATTCTGAGTTCTTTACAAGATGAATGGCACTTTGGATATCACTGTATAACGTGCCCATATCATGCTTCTTACCCAATTCATCCATAAACCTTTGTAACCAAATCATTTCCTTACTAGCCTCTGTAGCAGCAACATACTTTGCTTCTGTTGTTGAAAGTGCAACAACACTTTGGATTTTTGAAACCCAACTGACAGTTATTCCACCTACAGTAAATACATATCCTGTAGTGCTTCTCCTGTTATCTCTTTTACCTGCCATATTTGCATCAACATATCCCTATAGAGCAACGTTTGAACCACCAAATCATAATGCTTGATTTGTGGTACCTTTCAAATATCTGAGAATCCATTTCACTGCCATCCAATGTTCTTTTCCTGGATTGTTCATGTACCTGCTTACAAATCCCATTGCATGTGCAATATCAGGCCTTGTGTAGACCATTGCATACATTAAGCCTCCAACTGTTGATGCATATGGAACTTTGCACATATAATCCATTTCTTCTTGGGTATTGGGGCACATCTCCTTACTAAATTTGAAATGGCTAGAAAAAAGGTGTACTAACTGGTTTTGCATTCTGCATATTAAATCTTT
This sequence comes from Pinus albicaulis, assembly GCA_034641835.2. Lineage (NCBI taxonomy): Eukaryota > Viridiplantae > Streptophyta > Pinopsida > Pinales > Pinaceae > Pinus > Pinus albicaulis. Next base: position 1,273,092,305 of record CM076579.1, read on the forward strand.
TCAACACCTTTTGTATGTAATCATTCTGAGACAGTGTTAATTTGTGATTTTTCCTGTCTCTAGTTATTCTGATACCAAGGATTTGTGTTGCAGCTCCCAAATGCTTCATCGCAAATGAATTTTCCAATTTTCTTTTCAGCACATTTATTTCCTGCATGTTAGACCCTGCAACAAGAATGTCATCTACATACAATAACAATATAATATAGCTACCATCATTTTTCCTTTTTCAGATAAACACAATGATCAGAGTGACATCTAGTATAACCTTTTTCAGACATAAACTTGTCAAATTTTAGATACCACTGCCTTGGAGCCTGTTTTAAGCCATACAAGCTCTTCTTTAGCCTGCCCACTAATTTTTCTTTCCATTTGACCTCATATCCTTTTGGTTGCTCCATATAGATCTCTTCCTCCAAATCTCCATGGAGAAATGTTATCTTTACATCTAATTGTTCAAGATGTAAATCTTCTGCTGCTACAAGAGTTAAAATAGTTCTAATTGAAGTCGTCTTAACAACAGGAGAAAATATTTCATCAAAATCAATACCTTTCTTTTGTGCAAACCCCTTCACCACAAGTATGGCTTTGTACCTTTTTTTTCCTCCATCTTCTTCCTTCAACCTGTAAACCCATTTATTCTGCAATGTAGTTTTACTTGCACGCAACCTGACTAAGTCCCATGTATGGTTATGCATTAAGGAGTCCATCTCTTCTTCCATGGATAGCTCCCACTTCTTCTTGCTTTCAACCTACATTGCTTCTTCTTAACATTCGAGTTCACCAGAATCAGTCAACAATAAATAATATAATGAAGGAGAGTATCGTTCAGGGGGTCTACTTATCCTGGTAGATCTTCTAACACCACTTTCAGGTGTTTGAGGTGCTTGTTGCTGTTGTGGTGGTTGCTGTTGATTGTTATTATTTTCAAGCACATTTACTTTTTCTGTGATCTCATCAAGAACTATGTATTCTTTGTTTTCTTTTTCCTGTTTCTTTTCCTGCAACTGATTCTTATACAAGACCTTTTCATTGAATATTACATCTCTTTTCCTAATGATTTTGTGATTTTCATAATCATATAAGCGATAACCAAAATCATTAACACCATATCCAATAAAGTTACATTTCTTTGATTTTGCCTCAAGATTTGTTCTGTTTTCTTTATTAATATGGACAAAGGCCTCACAACCAAAAGGCTTTAAAAAATAGTAGTTTACCTTTTTACCTTTCCATGCTTCCTTTGGAATACCACCATCCAAGGAACTTGAAGGCCCTCTGTTTATTAGATAAACGACAGTATCTACAGCATCTGCCCAAAATTTTAAAGGCAATCTTGCATGCAATTTCATGCACCTTGCACGCTCCATGATTATTCTGTTCATTCTTTCTGACACACCATTTTCTTATGGTGTTATTGGAATTGTCTTCTCTCTGTGAATTCCATGCTCTGAACAGTACCTATCAAACTCTTTGCTACAATATTCACCTCCATTGTCTGATCCGAGACACTTTAACTTCTTTCTTGTCTCAATCTCAACCAAAGCTTTCCATTTCTTGAAAATACCAAATACATTAGATTTATTCTGAATACAATAAATCCATGTTTTTCTAGTTGCATCATCAATAAAAGTAACATAATAACGAGAGCCACCAAGAGATGATACCTGAGCAGGTCCCCATACATATGTATGCACAAGCTCTAATTTTTCTCTCTTCTTTTATTTACCAACTCTGAGAAATATGACTCTCTTCTGGTTTCCATAAATGAAGTCCTCACAAAAATCCAAATCAACATTCTTCAAACTCGGTAACAAATTTCTTGAGTGAAGAATCTTCATCCCCTCCTCACTCATGTGTCTGAGCCTATGATGCCATAATGCTGCATCTGCTCCTTTGGAAGTTAAAGCATTAACAGAGTTAGAAAAACCATTGCATAAATACAATGTACCAACCTTTTCGCCTTTTTCTATTACTAGGGCTCCTTTGGTGACCTTCCAAGTTTTATCTATGAAAGTTGTCACACAACCTTCACTTCCTAACTGCCCTGTTGAAATCAGATTTTTCTTCAGATCTGGAACATGCCTTACCTCCTTTAATGGCCATTGGTTTCCATTCTGCTATTTTACAATAACCTTACCTATTCCAACAATTTTACAAGGTTTATAATCACCCAAATGGACTTGTCCAAAATCTCCTTGAACATAGTCATGAAAATATTTCTTATCAGGTGTGGCATGGAATGAGGCCCCTGAATCTACAACCCAAGAATCAGTAACATTTTCGAAAGAGAGAATCAAAGAATCCTGTAACACATCAGTTGTCACATTTTCTTCATGATTGTTTTCTTGTTGTGTGTCTCCTTCTTTTCCCTTACAAGATCTACAGTCTTTCTTCAGGTGTCCTTTCTTTCTGCATTTCTAGCACACTATCCCCGATCTGGACTTGGATCTATCGTTCCTTGATTTACTATGATATCCTGAGCTCTTTCCTCTTTCCATTCTTCTTCCCCTAGACTCTGCACTCAAAGCACTACTTGAAGTCTCACCGGAGCTTTTCCATCGCATTTCCTCACTAAGGATAGCACCGACAACATCATCAAAATTTAAAGGACTAGATCTAGAGATAGAGTTACTAATGGCCATGACTAAACCATTCCAGCTTTCTAGCAATGAGCACAACAATAAAAGAGCCCTAACTTCATCATCAAAGTTTAATCCTATAGAACTTAACTGACTGGTAACTGTATTAAAATCATTTAAATGGTCTGCAACAGATCCACCTTTTGACATCTTCATATTAAATAAATGTTTCATAAGAAATACCGTATTTTAGGTCGAGGGTTTCTCATATAGCTTCACCAATGCCTTAATCAAACCCTCTGTTGTTGTTTCCTTCAAAATATTGAAGGCTACCGACACCGCGAGGCACAACCGTACTGTTCTGAGTGCCTTTCTATCGATAATATCCCATTCTACATCTGTCATAGTCTTCGGCTTCTTTGTTTTTCCACTCAATGGTAGGTACAGATCTTTCTGATACATATAATCTTCCATCTGCATCTTCCATAGTGGGAAGTTTTGGTTGTTAAATTTCTTGACCCTAAACTTACCATCTTCCACCATTGCTCCCAATCGAACTAGGAACCCTTCTTTCCTGTGAGTTTATCAGTGAAATATACCTTCGGCTCTGATACCAGTTGTTAAAAAATTAAATATTATAGAGAAATGCAACATATAAAATATGCGGAAAACACAAGCACAAAAAACACATAAAACCAGAGAGACACAGATATACGTGGTTCACCCAGTTTGGGCTACGTCCACCTCGAAAAATGAATCCTTCCTTTCTATTATCTAGTAAAAATGAAGAGACACAACCTACACCAGATCTACTGTAATATCCTATATTATCTCTCAGAGTCTCCCTATCTGTTTCTTGCTCTGAGAATACACACACAATACACAACCATAATAAAATACCCTCAAAAATACGAGGGGTTGCCTTCTAAGGAAAAAAAACCCTAAACTAAACATAAATTCTATCGTCAGATCATCTGCCTAATGAACGTCCTAGATTGACTAGAAATTACTATACTTTTACAAGGCAATTTTACATCTGTTTTTAGCTTTAGGGGCGCTTCCCCTAAAACCCCCTGCCAGGGGGGGCTTTGAAAATCACAGCCACCCCCGCTGGACCCCCCAGGCAGCGTAAAAATTACGGGTGGCATTGCCGCCCCATTAAGGTATAGGGGTCCAACACTGTGATACAAAATAAACAAGATAATCAGGCTCCACACCCAACATGAAGATCAATATCAGCCAAATTAAAATGATTTTAAGGTTTCAAACATCGTTCCTTCCTAATAGTCACATTATGACGAGAATTGGGACTGATAGAGATCTTGGGAGAGGAGGATGAATGAATCAGCAAGTATCTAGATGGATATCGGGTGAAGGAAGAGAAAATCAATGTCACTCCCCACTGAATTAGTTGGAGAAAGGTCTCCAGAAAATGTCCAAAATTGAATGTGAGTAGGATTAGGACTAACATTCAATGAGTCATCAATAGTGGAGGTCGTCCCATTCACATTAAAATATAGTGTGGGTAGATTCCAAATTTTCGGAACAGGGAGAAATTTTCAGTACAAATAACAATGAATAATGTTCAATATAATCAGAATGTGACAACTAAATATGTGGAGAAACAATACACAAAGGACCAAAAGTAGAATTACTAAGAGAAACAACACTCGATACCAAATCATTACGAATATATTGCTCATGACATGTCATAGGTGGTGTGATTTTAAGCTTACCCGAGAGAGAGTGCTAACCAATCTCCTTCACCATCAGAGAGTGTATAGATGTCAATGGATGACCCCCATTGCACAGTCTCTGATATTCCATGTCGCAGATTTCCAAATATATTCAGCCACTCGACAATAAAATTTCCAACATTATGACAACCTTGGTGGCGAAAAGGAACTTCCCAATGTAAATTCGCTACCTAGTAGAGAAGCCACCCTAATTTGGCTCCACGTCGGCGTGAATACTAGCAACGAAGTCCACCTCAACCAACATCCATGTGATATATTTATCTCCTTGTAAGAGGCTTTCTTCCTCGAGGAAATAAATTTTACCAATAGAATTTTCGATTATCATTAGTGATTCACATGACCAGAATACGAGGGGTAAAATAGGGAGTTTAGCTTGAAACCAATTCCTTTCATGGAAATTCCAAGTATGGATCAAAGGCCACTTGTCAGTGATGTAAAGAGAGGAAACCACGACCATGAACCCAATATGATCCCAAAATCTTCGCAGCATCATCATCATTAACAAAGTGGAAGCAAAACCATTGATTGTATAAAATGTTGAAAATATGAGAGTACTTAAGAATAGGGTACTAATGTTCTTTAACCTAGGAATCCATTTGAGAGTCATCCATTCGTAGATAAAACCACTTACCCATCAAATCTCATTATTGTAATCCCACCACCCAATCCCAAAAACATCGGAACCAAAAACGAGTTTGTGATAATCTGGATCAACCTTAATTGATGGAAAAAAATTTCCATGGATTACCACATTCGGGTTCAATAATAGGTGGCGATACCGAAATATTCGAATCCATGTGTATAGTTGCATGTACAGGAGATGTCCCAAAGGGCTACACTCTCGACTTGGGGAAGCCACGACTATCCACTTCAATAATTGCATGTACCAACAGATCGCGTAATGGCACATCATCACCCCATTTTCCTTCAGTATCAAGTGACATCCCACCGATAGATGTAAAGGCTAGTTGTACAATGGACATAGCCGACACTATGCAATTTAACCTACATGTTCACCAAAGTAGAGAGCATTACTAAAAAATACCTTATGTAGTAGTGTCTGAAAAAACCTTGTTAAAATACCTAGACAAGGTAAATTAATGATACTTATCAATTATTGACCCCATTCAATATAGGTTGTCACTAGTTCAATCCACTAGGACACCCCTTCAAGTACAATAGAGTGGCCAATCACTGCCGATCAATTTCCTTCAAAAAATCTCATCAAGCACACAATCAACAAAGATCTTTAATGACGATGCAAACCATTAATGGATTGTCCCTCATATAATCAATGGCCAAATTGGAAAATAAATAACCCCCCTAGACCAATTAATGAACACAAGAGACTCCTTCGTGATTGAATTCAAAATTCAAATATGTTACCAACTCCACAAACCAAAACGAATGAACTTACGTAGCAGTAAATATCTTCGAAAATCCTCCTATCGACCAATCCAAAACTAGAGAGGAGCAGTCAAATCCATAGGAGAAAAATTTTAGAAGAAAGACCATGTAAAAAATCCAGCATGTGTGTCTCAAATAGACCACAAAGAATACCAACAAGTAGCAGCTAAGATCCTCATAAATCCCATGATCGACCAATCCAAAACCAAAGAAGGAGCCAGAAGATCCATAGGAGCAAAGGTTTAGAAGAAAGACCACGTAAACAACCAGTTAGTGTGTCTCAGATAAATCACAGAGTAGACCAACAACTAGAGTGGAAAATAATTTTTTATTAGTGTATCGTGAAACAAAAAAACCAGTAGAGATCCCTGATATCATTCAGAATCAGGATAAAAACTAAATCTAGCTCAAATAATTATGCTTAGATGCATTGCACCCAACAACACTAGAAAAAGTTACATTTAATCCATCTACCTCCACACTTGCATCTAAAATTACCGCCCTTATGAATTTTGTAACTAATGCTTCAACAATCCTATCTTTTATCCTAAACATCTGCTTCTCGCAAAAGTTTTTGTAGAGATTTTGAAGTAGGAATATTTTTTGTCAACGTATATTATGTCATTTTCCTCCACCATCCTTTAGGTGGATCTAATCCATGTTTTCAAAGACTGTTAGAAGTTTCAGCACAACAATGTACTGATAGAAACAACCAACATATAGAAGTAGCATTCAAAATAAATGAAAAAGTCAAAAAACATAGATTAAAACATAATCGTTGGAGACCTCGAAAATTACTCCTACTATGTTAATGCCTATCCATGTTCAATGAAAGTTCCTCCATCTCTCCTCTCACCAAGCACCTCTGTTGTTGGCCTCCCATCGCTCCGCTTCCTGAAGAACCCATCAATGACATAAAGACAGACCCCTAATCCCTTACTTTTACCTCTTTTAGTAGCACCTTGTACCGAAAATTTTAAGACGAAATTAAATTTCAAGATACAATATTTATTTTGTCTTAAAATCCCCCTATGTGTAGTAATTCTGAATGCAACGACTAAAAATTTGTCTCTAATCGTATCAACAAAGATCGAAGTGACAAAAAATGAATTGATGTTTGAGAAATCTTACAAGAAAAAAAATGTCACATTTTTCAGAGTCGGCTACCGCACCAAAACGAAGAGCCCAACAAATCATTTTATTTATATAAGACAATGTGAATGGTAAGTGAAATAGCAACCTCGATATAGGTGTGAGATAGTAGTAGCGTGCAAACTGGCAGACTTAGGCCGCACTACTAGAGTCAATTTTTTAGGTGTTAGATAATATTTTTTTAAATTGATATGGTTTTGTCGTAATTTTAAATTGTCTTAAACAAGTTTCATCTTAATTGTCATTGTCTTAAGTGGTCATTTTCATAAATATAAAGTTGTCTTAAAATATTTTTGTCTCAAACTGCTTTTGTCTAAAATTATTTTTGTCTTAAATTGTTTTTGTCTTAAAATATTTTTGTCTCAAAGTGTTTTTGTCTTAAATATAAAGTTGTCTTAAAATGTTTTTGTCTCAAATTTTGTATTTAAGACATTCAATTGATATTAAATTTGATTGTAAAATAAAATAAAATAAAATAAATAAATAAAAAGTGACATTTTAAGAGAGAAGATTTCTATCGTCTTAAAAAAATGTCTTACAAATTCCCTTACAGAAATTGTATTGTGAAATCTATTCCGGATTTCCTAACTAAATTAGGGGTCTACCTAAAATTCAATGCGGTTGAGTTGAAATCAATAACACCATTTTCTCTACCACATTCGTGAAATTATTTTATTCTCATAAGGCTACGACATAAACTGACTTGTGTACATAATCTAGCACTGATTTTATCTCAATTTTGAAATGCCTGCCGATTCCCAAATGTTCAATGCTATCGACCATGGAAAAATTATCCATGGAGCAGCAACATCAAGCCATTCAAAATCAAAATCTGCAATTCGGATAAAAAAATTCTCAAAATCTGCAAGATAAAGATACCCTTTATCTTTCACCCCATCATTATCCCCCTGTCATTTGTTTAAAAAAGAAAATATACATTATAAAAAAAAAATTGAAAGATGAAAATAACCTGGTAAGGCGTTGAGAGAGAGTGTATGAAGTTGTCTTCCAAGAGGTTGGAATGATGATTCGCTATGCATCTCTTTACACATGGCCGTAATGGAATGTGACACAGTTTTCCGTCGTGTGCGTAAAACTGTTGGGATAGTTGGGTTAGGATTGTTGTATGGGGAGGGTTAAGGTGATGAGTAAAACTGGTCAACGAAAACTGTCGTGTGCGTAAAACTGTTGGGATAGTTGGGTTAGGATTGTTGTATGGGGAGGGTTAAGGTGATGAGTAAAACTGGTCAACGATTTGTGAAGGTGTGCTTTGGAAGCCAAGGGTGTGACAGAAACTAGAGCGATTGGAATGAACGCACTGTTAGGTTTTGTATATGGAGCAGTTCGAATGAACACACTAAAATTTATTTATAGGGTACAACTCCACCATACTAATTCTGTATTTATTTAAAAATAAAAAAAATAAAAATATAATCATAATCGTTATGAAATTAAATAATTCATCGAATTCCCTAAATAATGTTACGTGGATAACTTCCTTATATGTTTTATTCCACAATTTATGGATATAGTTACAATATTAATGTATAATTTTTAGAAATTTCTGTAGTGATTTTTTATTCTTAGTCTTTGCAAGAAAACCATTCAAAAATAGAATACTTGAAAATAATTTATAATCAAGTAAATAACATATCTACTATCAATTACTTCCAAATGTAATTTAAACAAGTCTTTGCATATAAAATAGATAGGAATAAGATGTAAAAAATACACTTATAGTAGTTGTCTCCCACCATTATTTATGTTTTCTTCAATACTTATGTAGGAGTAAAATTGTAAATGTGTAGACTTACTAGTGGTTACAGACCACCCAAATTTATTCAAGTTTTTCTCCTTAAGCAAAAAATTACTTATCCAATTCACATCTCAATTTAGTAGTTACTTCCAAAGTAAGATTATAGGATGATTTGTCTATCAACCATTATTAATTTAGCATTGACCAGTGCAACTTATAATTATTCATGCAATTTTTAGGAGAACATAATTTCTAACTTTGAGTTGGAGGGGTTAAACTGTCGTACAAAACAAAATTACAATATAACATATTGAATTTTATTATTTTTATTATTAATTGAGCCATGATTTAAATGCTTACACTGCAACATCTCCACCATAATCAACTTCATATTAGTTTTAACCTTTCTTTATTTTTTAATTGATTTGTAACACTCATCACTATTACCATACCACTTAAATAAATGAATAAAATACTTTTACAATAAGGTTGAAACATATCATTAAAACAATGAAAACATTCGTTAAATACATGATACCCTACTCGCCATAAGCTTGAGTTTGGATTTAATTAACATACTTTATTGTATATAATTTCATTGATGAAGGATTCACTGCAAATAATTTTAGTTTGGTTTTCGCATATGTCCAAGCATTATTTAAACTACATAAATAACTACTGTTGTCCATCGCACATAATTCTTGTACTTGTCTTAATTAAATTCTTTTTACCCCTAATATTGACTTGTCCTCGCCATTCAAAGCTCGTGCGATTTGTTGGATTTGATGGATCCATGTTTATGTTATCGATGGCCGCCTGCCCTCTTGCTCTCCGTCGAATTCCTTTTTCGATCGACGGTGGTGGATTTAGCGGGAAGGTACTAGGTATAACCCGGTTACCCTACCCACATTCGTCATTCTTACTCCTCCGCTGCGTTAAGTTTGGTTTTGCCACAGGTAAGGGCTTGAAGCTGCATATCAAAGGTGCTTCACCGACTGTAATGAGAGGAACTGGGAAATTCTTTTTCAGAGTTTTTTCATAGTTTGTTCCACCTTCGGTTTGCAGTCTTGAAATGGGAAATTCCTCTATGGTGAACTACGAGCTTGGGGTCGACATCGCCATCTTCTCTACACAGAGATTCGAGAAAGTTTCTAGCTCTCTAGGCAAGCCTCTTTTCTCCAAAACAGGTAACATTTCTAGCTTGGATTTCAGGTTGTTTTTCTCGTTTCTTCTCTTGAATCGGTTCTCAATTTTTTCACTTGATGTACGAAGTTTTAACCCTCAAATTTTTTTGTTGCATTCTCACTCATCCATCTTGGTGCTTGGAAACATCCATTGGAGGTTCATTAATTTCAGGTAAATAAGGATAAAAAATCTCATTCTCGGTTAAATATAAGTTTTATCCTTGGTTTAACATCATTGCCTTCACATACGATTCGTGCCTCTTGGTATTTCAGGTACCCTCTTACTGTAAACAGGGTCTGTCTATTAACTTGAATGTTGAGTCTCGGCTAATAGCTCCATGCTACTCTTCCAGGTATTCTTTCATCGAATTCGCTTGTCTGCAAGCTCGCCGACATGATTAGTATATTACATTTAGGTTAATAGACTTCAGGATTTCTAGAACCATTCCATATACCCAGTGGTTATCTCTTAGCTCATAAGAGCCAGAGTCAATGTTTTCTCATGATTTCTCTAATTATACACATTTATGCTTAATTCAATTTCAGTATTGTTTTCAAGTGGGTTTCCTCTGAACCATTCCCTTTTGGTCTCGGCTGGATTTTCCAAACTCCTTTTATGGATTTTTACAAATTTGAAAGTTTTAATAACTATGAACATCTATTTTCTTGTTCGAACTATACTCTGCAAGGTTTCTAGTTTTGTTTAATATAATCGATATTTATTTGAAGCAAATCATGTGGTATTTAGAAACTTTATTCTCATGGTAGTTATTCGTATACTCATGCTTATCTTTTCCTTATAGATATATCGTGATATTTGTTTATTATGGTGTTCACCAAGCCTCTGGACGGTTCATGTATTTTCACGTCCCTATTGTATATATTTAAATGATTCATGTTTACCATTAGCTTCAGATAAACGAACAATCCTTATTCATGTACAACTTCTTTCTTTAATTTCTCAAGATTACCAACATAGGAATTTTATCTAAGTTTTTCTTAGGTGACCGGACCACCTCAATTTCTTGTCCAAGTATAGCTAGATTGAGTAACGACGTGTTTTTGGTTGAGGTTCCACCTCGCACCCAGAGCCGACAGTTCACTCCTCATTAGTTTTTAAAATGATAGAGTTCAGTGGTTCGACTATCTGTCTCGAGTTTTACTTTTATATTGTTTTCTAAGTAGCTTATTATTCCTTTACTTTCTGTTCCTGTTTTCATGTCTTTAATAGATTTTAATCGATGCAATGTAGTTCTCTTGGGAGTTTTTACTGTACTTATATAACACAGTTACTGTTGTATTTATATAACACAGTTACTATGTATTTTATATAACAAATTTACCACTATATTTACTTTATTATATAACACAGTTACCTACTGTATTTACATAACATAGTTACCACTATATTTACTTTAAGTGTGGCCATATATTTCTTCTCACTTAATAGCATTTCCTTTTATATTCACAATTACTGAAATTAGAAACACATTATATGATTCACATATAATTTGCAGAGCCTATAATTAATTTGCTTAATCATGAAGGTATACATAATCCCATTCTTTTTCAAAAAATTGTCTTTCATAAAATTGTCGTCCTTAAATCTGACTAAACACATACGTTTATATACACTTAATAAAATCGTTCTTGTTTAATTTACTGAAATGCACAGTTACTTATTTGAATGTGAAATTTGTTGTTGATGTCCACCCAACCTTCAAGAGAGGCGATTACGTCCTTCTCTTTCCCCCGTGCTCCACACCTGAAAGGTACAGGTTGATAGTGCTTTCTGCTGTGACCTCATGACCCCAGTGGAGTTAGTACCAGAAATTCTCATGAACGTTGAGTGGTTTCCACTGGTCTCTACCAGCTCAAGAAATTCCTCACTCTCTTCCTTAGTTTATGAACAAAACCCCTTTTCCTCACTAGGATATGCATTTTATCCTCACAGGAGTAGGTAACTATTCAAACTATCCAACCACTTCTCATTTCTTGGAATACTTTTACCATCAGTCTTTTTACTTTTTATAGAACTAATTTTCCATAACCAATTTTATTTTTCATAATAGCAACAAAAAATAAACTATTCCATAAAATAATAAATGTTTCAATATTTTCTTTTAAAATAATAACTAAAAATTTCATATTACTAGTTAATACGAAATTCAGCTGTCACAACTCACTCCCGAAAGTAACATCGTCCTCGGTGTTTCACTCCAGCTCAAGGTATAGCTCTGGGTAAGCCTCTCATACAAATCCTATGTCTTCCCAAGTAGCCTCCTCTGGCCTAAAGTGCTTCCACTACACTTTAGCCTATGTGATGACTCATTTCCAGAGCATGATTTCTCTCCAGTCGAGTCTATGTTGAGGCTCGACCAGAAAATCGCCATCCGATTCTACCTGCAAACAGAAAATTTTTCTGTCAAATTCACATAAAAATTTATGTTTCAAGTTAGGATTTTTCTAAATATATCCTACCTGAATTTTCTACCAATGGATTATATGTTTCGGATCATGTACATATCGCTTTAACATTGAGACATGAAACACATTGTGCACCTAAATGTGGCTAGGTAAAACCAACCGATATGCCACAGGCTCCACCCTTTCCAATATCTGGAAAGGACCGCAGAACCTAGGAGCCAACTTGGCACAAGTGGCCCATCTCAAAGTAATCTTCTTTTGTTTGATCTGCACATATACATGATCACCCACCTTGAATTCTAGATAAGTCCTTTTATTATCTGCATATATCTTCTACTGATCTTGTGCAGCTCTCAAGTTTTTCCTGATCTTTTTACCTGTGATTCTATCTCCACCAGAATTTCTGGTCCAAGCATTAACTTGGTTTCAGGTCTGCTGCAATTAATGGGAATGAAACATTTCCACCCATATAAAGCTTCAAAAGGACTCATCTTAAGAGACTCCTGATAACCATTGTTGTAAGAAAATTCAATTAGGTGTAAATATTCTTTCCATTTTGTTGGTTGTTGCATCACATACATATGCAACATGTCTTCCAAAACTTGATTTACCCGTTCTATTTTTCCATCCTTCTGGGGATGATAAGCAGTGCTAAAATTAATTTGGGTCCCCAGACCTGTAAACAAATTTTTACAGAATGCGGAAGTAAACTTCACATCTCTATCTTAAATAATAGTCTTTGGAATACCGTGCAGTCTGAAGATTTCTCTCATAAGAATATCTGCTATTTGTACAGTCTTGCAAGTAGATTGTATATGAATAAAATGTGCATACCTACTCAATCTTTCGATCACCACCATAATAGAGTCATTTTGCCTTTTTTATTGTGGCAAACCCGTAACAAAGTCTAGGGATATGACCTACCATTTCCATTCAGTTACTGGTATGGGCTGCAATGATCCAGTTGGATGTTGATGCTCCACCTTCACCTGTTGGCACTCCAAACATTTGTTTAAGTATTTAGCAATGTTTCTTCACATACCAGGCCAGAAATATATTTTTCTAATTGGAGTTAACATTTTCTAGTATCATGGGTGTCTTGCGTAATTACTTCGATGATATTCGTTCATGATTAGCTCCTTTAGATCCACACGGTTTGGTATATGTATCTTTCCTCTAAATGTTAGCATTTTTTCTTTACTAACTCCATACTCAGAAGTGTTTCCTTGCTTTCTAGCCTCTTCCATTTGCTGCCATAGGAATTGGTTTTCAGGATCCTTTTGTGCTTCCTCTTTTACTTGATCTAAAAATTTGCATTTGAGCTGGTTATAATAAGGCTCATAAACACAATGAAATTTCCTACTTAAGGTATCCAAAACACGGTTTTCCTTACCTGTCACATGTTGAATATTCATATCAAAGTCACTTAGGAAGGCATTCCATCTTGCCTGTCGGGAGTCTAAATCAACTTGCTTGAAGTAAATAGTTAAGATACTATGATATTTCTTGAATAAAAACTTCTTTCCTAGCAGGTAGTGTCTCCATACCCAGAGTGCATGTACCACTGCTATTAACCCCAGATCATAGGCTGAATATCTTTGTTCATGTGATTTTAACTTTCTTGACTCATAAGCCACTACCTTTCCTTCCTATGATAAAACTGCCCCAACTCCCTTCCTACAAGCATCGTTACAAACCTCAAATTCTTTGTTGGGGTTAGCTACCCTCAACACTGGTGCAGTGGTCAACAGATGCTTTAGGTTTTCAAAGCTATTCTGGGACTCATTAGTCCACTTAAATAATTTTCCTTTTATCTGCAAGGAGGTGATTGGAAAGGCAATTCTGGAGAACCCTATAATGAATCTTCTGTAGTACCCAGATAACCCCATAAAGGATTGGATATCTGCCACATTTTGGGCAACTCGCCATTCCATAATTGTCATAATTTTCTCTAGATCAACAACTATCCCTTCTGCTAAAATAACATGGCCTAAGTACTGGATTTTTGTTTTGAAGAAATCACATTTTCTAAACTTAGCATATAGTTGGTGTTTTCTTAACATTTCCAACACTATTCTTAGGTGTTCTCTATGTTCTTCATGATTCTTAGAATATATTAAAATATCTTCAATAAATATTAGTACAAATTTTTCAAGGAAGGGGTGAAAAATTATGTGCATTAACCTCATAAATGTTACTGGCGCATTTTTTAACCCAAAGGGTAGTACCACAAACTCATAATGTCTGTACCTGGTACAAAAAGCAGTCTTATAAATATCTGCATCCTTAATCCAAATCTGGTGGTATCCAGACCTTAAGTCTATTTTTTAGAATACTGTGGCCCCCTTCACCTGATCAAAAAGGTCATCAATCTGAGGTAAAGGATATTTATTTTTTACTGTTAATTTATTGAGTTGTCTATAATCCATGCACATCTGCATGGTTCCATCTTTCTTCTTTATGAACAACACTTGTGCTCCCCAAGGGGACACACTCGAACAGATTTATCCCTTGTCTAACAGCTCTTGCAGCTGCATTTTTAATTTAGTTAGTTCTGGAACACTCATTCTGTAAGGAGCCCTTGAAATTGGTGATGCTCTTGGCATTAACTCAATGATGAAATCAATATCTGTTCTTGGGGGTAAACCGGGTACATCATCTAGAAATACATCCATCAAGTTCTGTACCACTAGTATGTTCTCCATCAAAAGGGAATTTTCTTTGGATTTGGCATATCCTACATGGATAGCATAAATATGACATCCCTTCCTCATGCATTTATTCATTTGAGATGTTGTAATAGGACACAACCATATTGGTTTCTTGATTCCCTGAATCTCTTAGCATGTTCCATCTTGCATTCTGTAGTATATAATATTTTCTTTACAGCCCACCAAAGTCTAATGCTTCTCTAGCCAATCCATACCAAGAAAAACATCATAGGACCCTAATGGAAATATATTAAGGTCCACGTTTAACTTTTGGTCTACAATTTCCAATGTGCAGTTTGGAATTTTTGCACTTACTTTTCTTTTTGCCCCTGTGGCTAGTTGTACCAGCCAAGGATTTTTGAATTGCTGACCTTTTAATTTACATAATTATGCTATTTTGGGGTTTACATAACTTAAACTCATGCCTCGGTTAACCAAAATAGAAACATACTGGGAAAGTAGCTTACCTTCCATGTCTATCACTGTTGGCTAATAATTTTCCTGACGATCTTCCAATGTTGCATTGATTCAAGATATGTTTTGAGCCACATCTCCCACTGTAGAAGCCTCCTGCAAATTTGTAAATGTTTCACTTCTCCCTCGCTATGGGAAATTTTTATAATAATGTGCCTCACCAAACCCCCAACACTGCAAAGGTGGCTTGGTTACTTTCCCTTTATTAGGTTTGCTAGAAGCCTCTGTAGGCCTCTCTTCAGTAGGCCATCGGGTTCTTTGATGATTTCTACCAAAACTACTTGCTTACTGAACTTTGCGTAGAATTCTTAAAATTGTTACTTCTAGCACCCTTGAAGTTGAACTGTTTTTTTGTCCTTTTTTTTGCTGCCAAGTTTTGCCCACTTCCCCTTTTGCCTAGGATTGCTGGTAGCACATTCTTTCTTTCTGAGCTTCATCCATAGTCCTAAGATTTACAAATTCAATTCGTTCCTTCATGTGGGTTGACAGACTACTCAGGAACCTTTTAACCTTAGCCTTTTTGTCTATGAGATAAGGAACATATCTTAATATGGAGGTGAACTTGGTAATATACTCATCCATAGTCATTTGACCCAGATTCAAGTCATGGAATTCTCTGGATTTTTCATCATAAAAACGTTCTATCAAATATTTATCTTTAAAACATTGCTAAAATGAATCCCATGTAACATATTGATCTTCAATGCTATGAACATTCTTCACCTCCTCCCACCATAGGGTGGATTTTTCTCTCAATTGGTAGATGGCCAATCTGGCTTTAAGGTTTCTCTATACTTGTACACTTGGAAGTACTTATTCATATTTAACAACCAATCCACTACCACCTCTTCAACTTCTCCATCAAATGTAGGTGGTTTTATCTTCCGAAACTCACGTTGTAGCTCCACTTTTTGTTTCTTAATTTCCTACTGATCTGGCACATTACCAGACTCTACTTCATTATAGTTTCTATTTTTTTTTGCTTCACTATGAAGGACTCCTTCCCATTCTATTTGTGGTTTTGTCCTTGGTTTCTCATTTTTTCTCTTATTGCATAACCCTATCGGGACTCGGTTGTAACACCCCTTGATTTTGCTTGTGGGAAAGGCTCTTAAGTATCCTTTCCTGCTCCTGCATCAGACGTTCATTGTCACTTTTTACTTGGACCCTTTCCTCCTGCAACTTTTACATAGTACTTAACAGTATGTTGGTCTGCTGTTGTTGTTCCTGCAGTATACTAGTCTACTGGTGGTGATCTACACTCAACTAAATCCACATTTCCAGATTCATTTCTAACTTTGTTTGATGTGTAGGTTCCCCCATATTCTAGGGTGTTTTTTGTGTTGATTCCCTTCTCATATCGTCCTTTGAATTACTACTTCTTTTCTATGCATCAATATATACACATTTTAAATCATTAGGTGAACCCTAGGGTCCCATCGTGCGAGCGCTGGCTTTGATACCACTTGTAACACTTATCACTATTACCATACTACTTAAATAAATAAATAAATTTACTTTTACCATAAGTTTGAAACATATCATTCAAACAATGAAAATAATCATTAAATACATGATACCCTACCCGCCATAAGCTTGGGTTTGGATTTAATTTACATACTTTACTGTATATAATTTCATTGATGAAGGATTCCCTGTAAATAATTTTAGTTTGGTTTTCGTGTATCTCCAAGCATTATTTAAACTATGGAAACAACTATTTTTTTCCATCGCACATAATTATTGTACTTGTCTTGATTAAATTCTTTGTACCCCTAATCTTGACATGTCCTAGCCATTTAATGCTCGTGCCAGTTGTTGGATTTTATGGATCCACGTTTATGTTATTGATGGCCACCTACCCTCTTGCTCTTCGTATAATTCCTTTTTCGATCGACGGTGGTCGATTCGGTGGGAAGGGACTAGGTATAACCAAGTTACCCTACCCACTTTTGTTATTCTTACTCTGTCGCTGCGTTAAATTTGGTTCTGCCATAGGTAAGGGCTTGAAGCCGCAGACCAGAGGCACTTCACCGGCTGTAATGAGTGGAACTGGGAAATGCTTTTGCACAATTTGTTCACAGTTTGTTTTGCCTTTCATTTGCAGTCTTGAAATGGGAAATTCCTCTATGGAAAACTACGAGCTTGGGGTCGACATTGCCATCTGCTCTACACAGATATTTGGGAATGTTTCCAGGTCTCTAGCCAAGCCTATTTTCTCAAAAACAGATACAATTTCTAGCTTGGATTTTAGGTTGTTTTTCTCATTTATTCTCTTGAATCGGTTCTTAGATTTTGCATTTGATATACGAAGTTTTAACCCTCAACTTTTTTTCTCTGGTTCACACTCATCCAGCTTGGTGCTTGGAAACGTCCGTTGCAGGTTCATTAATTTCAGGTAAATAAGGATACAAAATCTCATTCTCGGTTAAATTTAAGTTTTATCCTTGGTTTAACATCATTTCCGTCACTTACAATTCGTGTCTCTTGGTATTGCAGGTACACTCTTACCGTAAGTAGGTTTTGTCTATTAACTTGAATGCTAAGTCTAAGGTAACAGCTCCACGCCGCTCTTCCAGGTATTCTTTCGTCGATTTCGCTTGTCTGCAAGCTCGCCGGCATGATTAGTATATTACAGTTAGGTTAATAGACTTCAAGATTTCTAGAACCATTCCATATACTCAGTAGTTCTCACTTAGCTCATAAGATCTGGAGTAGGTGTTTTCTTATGATTTCTATAATCATACACAATTATGCTTAATTCAATTTCAGTACTATTTTCAAGTGGGTTTCCTTCGAACCATTCCCTTTTGGTCTCAGTTGGATTTCCCAAACTCCTTTTATGGATTTTTATGAATTTGAAAGTTTTAATATCTATGAACATCTATTTTCATGTTCGGACTATACTCTGCAAGGTTTCTAGTTTTGTTTAATGTAATAGATATTTATTTAAAGCAAATCCTATGGTATTTGGAAATTGTATTCTCGTGGAACTTATTCACATACTCATCGTTATCTTTCCCTATATATATATCGTTATATCTGTTTATTATGGTGTTCACTAAGCCTCTGGCCAGTTCGTGTATTTTCGCATCCCTATTTTATATCTTTAAATGATTCCTGTTTACTATTAGCTTCAGAGAAATGAACAATCCTTATTCTTGTACAGTTGTTTTCTTTCATTTCTCAATATTACCAACACAGGAATTTTATCTAAGTTTTGTGTAGGTGACCGGACCACCTCAATTTCTTTTCCAAGTATAGCTAGATTGAGTAATGACGTGTTTTGGGTTGAGGTTCCACCTCGAACCCAAAATCGATAGTTCACTCCTCATTAGTTTTTAAAATGACAGAGTTTAGTGGTTCGACTATCTATCTCGAGTTTTACTATTATATTGTTTTCTCAGTAGTTTATTATTCCTTTACTTGCTATTCATGTTTTCATGTCTTTAATAGATTTTAATCCATGCAATGTAGCTCTCCAAGCAATCTATACTATTTTCTAAAGCAAGATAATACTACTGTATTTATATAACACAGTTACTGTTGTATTTATTTAACATAGTTACTACTGTATTTTATATGACACAGTTACCACTCTATTTACTTTATTATATAACACAGTTACCTACTGTATTTACATAATACAGTTACCACTGTATTTACTTTACTGTATTAAAAGATTATGTATTTATTAAAAAGGTTAAATTTAATAAATAGTTCTTAAATTAAACAAATAATACCATAAGCTTTAAAAATTGGTTAAAAAGGAATTTTTTATTAAAAAAGGGGTTGTTGGGAGATTATATATTTTAAATAAACTGATTTTTAATAATAATAAAGATAAAGGGATTAAAAATTATTATTTATTTATTATAATAATTCATAAATTAATTAAATAGATGCTAAAAAAATTAAAAGTGTTTACAAATTATTATTTATAAAGGTTAAGAATAGTTACAAAATATTATTTATATATAAATTAGTTATTAGGAGTTTATATAAAAAAATATTAAATTAACTCAAAGGGTTTAGAATAGGATCAAAATACTAAAATTTAATAAATAATTTAAGATTTTATTTATTTATTTAAATTTTTCTTTTATTAATAATAAAGATATAGGTTTATGGGTCGTTAAAGAATAATAATAATAAATAAAGAAGTTGTTAGGGTTTATTATTAAAATAATGAAGTAAATAGAAATAGAGGGAACAAACTACAAGGAAATAATAAAAAAATAATATCATGAAATAAACTCAAATACCTAACACAAAAAGAACCAAGAGAGAGGGGGAGGAATCACACAAAGAGAGCCGAAATCAAACTCTTACTCAATTTCCAACCATCACCCATGTTGAGATTCCTGACATGCCTCTCAATCTCAATAACCTATATAAGCTTCATATGGTGGAAGTGATCAACCCTAGCAATGACTCTTGAGTCTTTAATACATACATGGTGACAGGAGTTTCCACATGTTCAACTAGATATTATGTGCGGGAACCATTGTGCCTAATGTATGCAACATGATCATGGATTCTCTATTTAATGGACCAACCCGTTTCTCCAATATAGGGAATACCACAAGAAAAAGGAACTAGGAAAACCCCTTTCATGTCCTTAGGGTTGAAGGGTCTTTAGAAAATAAAAGAGAAGTTCTAAGGTACAGAGAGGTTTGAATGAATAGGAGACATTATTCTTTCTAAGGACATGTGAAATCATGTCCGTGGTCCCTTGCATAAATGAGAGATGAAACTTGGAGATAGGATCGACGCAAGAATTTTTTCCTCTTGACCCTTTATAGACTTTTTGAAAGGAAGCAAGGGTTTCTAGGAATGTTTTTATGGTTTTTTTGGTCTAGATAAATTGAAAAGTCTTATACTTATGAAGCAAGGGTTTCCAGGCATGTGTTATTTCCTTTGCACTATCTTTTCTTTCTTTCTTTTTTTGTCCAGAGGAATTGGCAAATAGTCTTGTACTTAAGTGACACAAAGTAGGGAGGACCTGATTCCTTTTTCTACCACTCTAACCTCTATCCCCTTCTAGAGACATAGGTAAAACATACGTATTTGAACCTAGAATCTCTTGGTACATAACATTTCATTATCAGGCCAATCATCAATTGAGCTACCCCTCGTGGGATTTCCTTTATGCATTATTATGATGCATTTATTATATCTATTTTTATAATAGTGGTATCAAAGCTAATGGATGAGAACTTTATTCAACAAAAACTCAATGATTTATATGAGCCAATGAGAGATCGATGTAATAGATCGAAGCTATGCTGAGGATAATTAAGCTATATTAAGAAGGCTAGGTCAAGGTGAGAAGAGAGTGGTAGATGATTGGTAAGTTGAGGTCAAGGAATATGTGAAAATTATGGATAGGTTGAGAAAGGCCATGTAGCTTAACAGATGAGAGAATTTAGATAAAGTGGATGGTGTTGAGGCTTGGTGAAAGAGTGAAATTATTATGGAGAGCCTTAGTAGTGCATGAACGCCCTAAAGTACTGAGCCCAAGTTGTAAATCCTGGCCATAGGGAGGATGCATTCCCTAAGTTTGTTGTAATACTTGATTTTAAAGCATACATGTTGCAACATGGTGGCACATGATATCATCCCTCTCATGCACAAAGGTGATGGATGATAAAGTTATGAATTGACCCATTTGAATAGGTATGAGGGAGGTGGGTGTGTTGGTATTCTAACTCGAGGCTAGTTTGTTCGAAGCCCTGTTATTTAGGAATACATATTGTAGTGTCGTAGGACCACTTAAGTAAGTATCATGGTGGAAAGTGTACTCATGTACTAGCCTAAAGGGGAAATGTGAGATCTTAGGATGTGATATGGTTCATGCCAATCTTAAATGAGAAAAAGTGTAAATGAGCTCTCAGGATGTTAGACAATTGATGAACCATGCACTAGAAAAATATTATCGATAATTTGTGGATATAGCTACTAATGACCCATATATTCCAAGGGATGGTGAGTTTTTTTAATGTGGAATTGAATAAAGATATTGGGACCAAGTTAATCTCTGCAAGTCAAGCTTAAGGGGAAATTGTTAGTGTGGTTAGGGTAAACTTGACTAGGTCATTAAGCCAATTTGGTATGCTCAATAATGAATTTATCATAAACAATTTATCAAATACCAAACCTAGGTGTAGACTTTGAGTTGGATGATTTCAAATCACAGGTTTTCATGTGTTTGGAATTAAAATATAAATATTCATATTTAGAGAATCTACATAAAGATCAAACTTAGGGTCATTAGATCTATTATCTTTCCACATAGAATGATAATGATATAAACCATATGCTTGATAAATGTCTTTTTGTCAAGAAACTGTGATTATAAATTAAGTAATCCATGAATTTTATGGGAGTCTGGGTTGATTAAATAGTGGAGAAAAATATAATAAGTTATTTAAAATGGAAACAAATAAAATAGAGAATGGTTCTCTTCTTCTAACATGTTAGCGGGTGTGGCACATTAAAAATATTTTTTTTTAATGGTAAGGGGATATCATTCATATAGGTGTCCCAAAAATTAGGAGTTTCAACCATAGAATACAAATGAAAATGATATAAAATAAATACAAGGAAAAATATAGAGTAAATTATTAACAAATATCAAGAAATTATCAAGCACATTCTACGTTAATGTGTTGCAAATTTTCCAATTTTCCTTGCATGTAAATTCCAATAGTTGGGATTGTTCTACACATAGGTTTAAGATAATGACTAGAATTGGTGAATGATTTGTGCAAGAACCATTTGGAATCCAATGATGTGGTTGAGACATGACCCATTCTTAATCTAGTGGTGTGGTTGTGACATGAACCATTCTTAATCCAATGGTGTGGTTGGGACATGACCCATTCTTGCTTGACAACATATGGTTCTCCAAATATTGAGACAATTCAAAATAATGGACTAAACTCCTTGTAAAATCCCAAGATTGTCCAGGTCCTCGTTAAGTGAGACTTAAAGGGAATTAGAGAATAGATAGTGTGTGCTTCCTCATTATGGATAGAGAGCTTATGGTTTTTGAAAAGTGCGGCCTCTTAAAATAGAAAAGGGCTTTAAGATTCTTCCTCTTTTGGCTCTGAAAGAGAGAGAGATAGATTGATTAGTTCCGAGAATAAGGATGATATCTTTTTTATGCAGGTCATTCAGGCATTAATAAGAGGTAAAATCCCAAGATTGTTGTTTCATGTATTGATATCTTCTTAGCCATAATAGCTAGCTCAATGTGTTTATTTTCCATATATGCCATCAAACATAAAACCAATAGTTCAAAGACTTGAGTAAATGTTTGTGACTCGATGCCAACATTATCTCTCATTGAGTTAATTATGTAATCTATTATGCAAAGAAAAAGTGGTTAAAAAAAAACTTGGTCACATAGATGTTGAAATTTGAAGTGATAGAGGTTTAGAATGTCAAATTTATATGCTTTCTTTTTCATAAGTTAGTGAGTGTGATTTCATAACAACATCACATTATCACATGAACTTTGATGGATATTATTTTTAAAGATACAACTTCAAATCAATGGTACCACCACACCACACAAAAATATTTTGTATTGACATGTGCATTTGTTATTGTTATTTTTTTTATAAAATATAGTTTATGTCTTCACATATGGTGTTAATTTATAATATAAACTGATATTAATTATTCTTGAAATAAATTTCCATAGTTGTAGATAATAGTTAGTGTTTGTAATATCCCAACCATTGACCTTGTTGAACCAAATAATAATAATAATAATAAATAAGCAAGCTAAATAAAACCCATGGTTTTGGTTTTGGCCCCAGGTAATTGCCCATAGTTTCTTTCGAGCAACCCAGCATTAAAAGAAGAGCACGATCAAGATTAAGGAATGACCTTTGGTTTTTCTTTCTTCATTGATAATTTGAGAGCTTGGGGGGATCCGAACTCACCCTAGTAGGAAAAGCCAACTTTGATGGTCTCTTCGATCACACTACACTAGCTAGTCCAATTTATTTTGTTTTAATTTGGGAGAGTTTTCGTGCATTTTTATATTTTAGATTGAGGGTTTGGGTCTGGAACACTCTCTTTAGGTTTCGTTAAAATTGATTGTACCAGATTGACAAAGGAAACAAGAGTGCTGCTTTGAACGGTGTCCACCAGTGAATCTATTTTTGAGGTGGAACACATGAATTATATAAAAGGACGGGAAGAGGGATCACACAACCATGATGGGGCATGGTCATGGAGGAAACCTATTAATTGGAGGAGGACTAAGAATTGTGTGAGGTTGATGGTGGCAGAAAGTTGACCGACACCCTCATCACAGGGTTTATCACATGGATTCACTTAAAACCAAATTGTCATGAAATAAAGGGTCATGGGGTTGCACCATCGACCAAGAAGTAGGTCATGTGAAACGAGTGCCACTCATCAAGAGAGGGAACACAAGATTATAGGCATAGATTCTGGGCAGAGGATTGAGCTGATAACGAAACACAGTCCTTGTGCAACACAAAGGAGGCCATTATGCCAAGAAAGGAGGACGAGATCCCTCACAAATGATGCAGTTATTGAGCTGAGAGATCGAAGGTTCCCTCATTCTTGCAGTGTTGTTCCCCATCGCATATCGACTAAGTAGCTGAACTGAGTAGCTGAATGTTGGAATTTACTCCCAACTGCAAATCTGAACAGGAGGAGAAAACTTGAATTTTGATGGGACACTGGAGGACAATAGTAGCACCAATTTCTAGTTTTGTTTTGGCACTTAATCGTGCATTAAATTTTTGGGTTTCAATTCCCATGCAAAACCAAATTTTGTTCACAAAGGCCGTAACCCTTTTCTGATTTGTAAATCATGGTTTGACCACGTTACCTCCGCCATTAACCTCTGCACCCACTCTCCATTACGTTTAATCAACCATATTTACTCCACACAAGTTTTATGTGGACCCCACAATTCCACATCACGATCACTTCCATCCAATAAACGCTCATTGCACCATTTTACGGTTGCGTCATCCCACAACCGAACCTCCGCAATAAACTGGCCCCAACCATGTGACGTCAATCACCTCCAAGCAATCAAAAGCCTATCGCATGATTTCATGCTTATGTCACGGGCTCTTCATGATCGTGCGATAGAGCATCCACACCATCGCCAACTCACTTGCCCTCCAGCCAATGGCACATCCTTGAAAACCTTTGATGCATAGTCAGTAGGTGGGTTAATCGATGTGATAACCCATCGCATGAAATTTGTAATGTTTGGTTTAAAGGTTTTTATCATGTGGTTTTTTATAATATGCCCACAATAGTTCTTATTTCATGAAGTTAAGACTTAGGTTTATTTTATATATATTGTAAACATATATGTTTACAATATATATAGACATCAATGTATGCAGTGTTGTGGTATAGAAAGACTATGAAGAGTTGTGTGTGTATCAGTGAATGCAAAGAGCAACGTGTGAAGACTGTGTAAGCCAAAGAGGCAGAGGAGCATCATTTTGTTTGTAAATCCAAAACAACAATTCTGAGGGAATTTTTTTATTTTGTAACAGTTCAGTGTTTTAATGAAATATATGTTTTTCTCCATCTGTATGCAAGTTTGTTTTTTGATTGTTATCTCTATGTTGATAGAGGACATTTTTTCCTCAGTATTTGTTAAGGAATCATCAGAAATTCCAACATGGTACCTGAGCAAGTCTAGGTTCTTAGTAGTTGTTGAAGAAAATGAAGGAAGAAGAAGGTTGTTGAAGCTTTTCTCCAATAGAGTGAAGGTTCAGCAAGTCGAGTATTTACAAAATATAGTTATTGTTTGTTTGTTTTAAGAATACACTCCAGAGAAATATAAAAGAGAAGTCTTAAGAGTTTTTAGAGACAAATTTTATCTCTCCAACAGTGAAAAAGTTTGTTTAAATAAACAGTAAATTTTTTAGCATAGTTCTACAAGGCTAGCAATAGCAGGAGCTAGCACAAGCACGAGTATGGGAAATACTCAACTCCCACAGTTAAATGGGAAGAACTATTACTATTGGGCAATCACAATGATAGCCCTCTTTGCCTCTCAAGATTTATGGGAGCTAGTTGAAGATGGTTTAGAATAACCAGCAGATGAACAAGCATTTAATTCCTTAACACAAGCAGAGAAAGATTTGTTGAAGAGTAATATAAATAAGGACTCAAAGCCCTCTTCTATCTCTTTTAAACAGTGCATGAAAGTATATTTCCAAAAATTGCAGTAGAAAAGAAGTCCAAGGATGTATGGGATACCCTCCAGACACCCTATTAAGGAATGAAGAAGGTAAAGACAACAAAGCTTCAATTAATGAGAAGAGATTTTGAAGTCATTTGCATGAAAGAGCCTGATACAATAAACTAATTCTTCACACTATTGATTGAGTTGGTTACCCAAATGAGATCTCATGGAGAGACAATACAAGAAGGAAGAATAGTGGAGAAATTATTGAGGATCTTACCCTCAAGATTTGATGTCATAGTAACAACCATTGAAGAGAAAAATGATCTCTCAATGTTTACTGTTGATGAGATTCATGCATCATTGATGACACACGAACAAACACTGATTAGAACAACAAACTCATTTTTGGAGTATGCCTTCAAGACCCAAATGTCCTATGGAAGAGGAATAGGTCAAGGCAGAGCAAAATACAGAGGAAAAGGTAGAGGCAAAAGCCAGAACAGAGGAAGAAACAACCCTGCAAGTACAAGTGGAAGGGGCAACAACTAAAGTCAGAATTAAAGCCAAGGAAGCAGCCAACAAGGTGGAAAAAATAAAGCACATGGACAAAGGTATGATAAATCCCAAGTCCAATTTCATTACTGTAAAAAGTATGGGCATTATGCCAATGAATGTAGAAAGAAATAGAGTGAGATGGGTAATAGATCGAGTGCTAAATTTACTGAAGAAAATCTGAGCCAAGAAAATTTATTCTTAGCATGTAATATGGCTAGGGAGAAGAATGAAGATATATGGTTTCTAGATTCAGGATGTAGCAACCATATGAATGGAAACATTTCTATGTTTTCCATATTTGATGAAAATGTTAAGTCTCAAGTAACATTGGGGACAGATAGTAAAGTCTCTGTCATGGGTAAAGGCAGAGTGAGTGTATTGACAAGAAAAGGAGAAAGAAGATCCATATCAGATGTATACTATGTATTAAGTGTAACATTTTAAGCATTAGACGACTCATTTAGAAAGGCTACAATCTATTCTTTCAAGATGATATATGTACCATCATGGAAATACCACCAAGAAAATAGAGGATTTCACAAATGAAGATGACAAGAAACAAAATGTTTCCTCTCAAGATGAGAGAATATTTAAAGAAAGGAGTTGTAATGGGAGCAATGACACAAGAGACTTATCAAAGAGAAGCAAAGGATAAAAACTGGTTATGGCATTTGATATTTGGACATCTCAACTTTGGAGGTCTGAATTTGTTGCACAGAAAAGGAATGGTAAATGGATTACCATTAATTGAGAAACCAAACAGCCTATGTGAAGGTTGCATCTTGGGCAAACAACATAGAGAAAGCTTTCCATCAGGAAAGAGCATAAGGGTAAAGGCGCCCTTAGAAATAGTCTATTCAGATTTGTGTGGAAAAATGCAAACACCATCATTAGCAGGCAACCACTATATGCTGACCTTTATTGATTATTACACAAGAAAAAAATGGGTATATTTCTTGAAGTTGAAAAGTGAAGTATTTGAAAAATTCTACCACTTTAAAGCTCTTGTTGAGAATTAAAGTGCACAGCACTTAAAAGTTCTCCTAACTGATAGAGGAGGAGAATATATCTCCAAGATTTTTCTGCGTTTTTGCAGAGAAAATGGAATTCATAAGAAATTTACATTAAGGTATACACCATAGAAAAATGGATTTGCTGAAAGAAAAAATAGAACCATCATGGATATGGTAGGGAGAATGCTGAAGGAAAAAAATTTTCCAAATGAATATTGGGCTGAAACTGTACATTGTGCGGCATATGTTTTGAATAGATTCCCGACAAAGAGTGTTATGAACAGAGTTCCGGAAGAAGCATGGAGTGGCATAAAAAAATTTGTCACCCACATGGGAGTATTTGGATGTGTGGCTTATGCACATATTCCAGTTCAGCTAAGGAATAAGTTGGATAGTAAGGGGGAAAAGTGCATATTTGTAGGATACAGTGAAGAACCAAAGGCATACAAACTGTATAACCCATCCACCAAGAATTTTATGATAAGCAGAGATGTACAGTTTATTGAGAAAGAAGCTTTGGATGGAAGCATTGAGAAAACAGTGAATGTAAAAACCTGTTTGTCTCATGATGATGATGAGGAAGAAATCCCTCATTAGCAGCACCAGCTTCACCAACATAAGGATAATAAGGGACACCACAAGTTGGTATGAGAAAACCCTTGAGAAGTGATGTCAGTGCTTCTCCAAGCACATCACAAGGAGAAGATTTGAGTACTTCTACAAGAACAAGTTCAGCAATTGAAAGAGGTACCAGATTCAAAAGTCTGAATGAAATCTATGAGCAAGAAGAAAATAATGAAAGTATGAACTCTTTATTTGCATTGTATTGTCATGTAGAAGATCCTATTCATTTTGAAGAAGAAGTAAAAGATAAGAAATTGATAGATGTTATGGATAAAGAAATAAAAGCAATAAAGAAGAATAAAACATGGGAATTAGTGGATCTCCCAAAATGTAAGGAAGTGATTGGAGTAAAATGGTTTTATAAAACCAAAAGAAATGTTGAAGGTAAGATTGAAAGGCACAAGTCCAGATTTGTTGTCAAAATCTACAAGCAGCAACAAGGAACAGATTATGAGTAAAATTTTGCACCAGTTGCAAGAATGGAAATAGTAAGAGCAGTGTTCTCCATAGCAGCACAACACAAGTGGAAAGTTTACCAAATGGATGTGAAATCAGCATTCCTAAATGGAGTATTGATGGAAGAGGTTTATGTTGAAAAACCTCTGGGCTATGAGAAAGAAGGCCAAGAGCACGAGGTATGCAAATTGAAAAAATCTCTATATGGGCTGAAACAAGCACCAAGAGCATGGTACAGTAGGATAGATGCACATCTACTGGAAAATGGGTTTGAGAAATGTGAAGGAGAACCCACATTATACATCAAATAAAAGGATGGTAAGATGCTCATTGTTGTTCTATATGTTGATGATGTGATATTCACAGGTAATGATGCTTACCTCATTGAAAATTTTAAAACAATCATGAAAAAATAATTTGAGATGACTGATATGGGGTTGCCGAGATACTTCTTAGGAATAGAAGTAGAGCAAAATCAAAATACAATTTTTATCTCTCAAGGAAAATATTTGAAAAATGTTTTGGAAAGATTTAACATGCAGGATTGCAAGGCAGGAATTACTCCTACAGTGATGGGATTGAAGTTAATCAAAGAAGATATCAGTAAGGATTTTGATCCAAGTTTGTATAAGAGCATAGTTGGCAGCCTTATGTATTTGACTGCAACTAGGCCAGATAGTATGCATGGTGTAAGTTCAATTTCTAGATTTATGGAAATTCCAAAGGAGGCACATTGGCAAGCAATAAAAAGAATTCTAAGATATGTGAAAGGAACAAAGAGGTATGGTATTTTATACACCTCTTCAGAAAATTTTGAATTAATTGGATATACTGACATTGATTAGGCTGGAAGTATAGATGAAAGGAAAAACATCTGTGGATATGCTTTTCATATCGGATCAGGAGCCATCTCATGGGATTCTAAGAAACAACCAATTCTGGCTTTATCAACAGCAGAGGCAGAGTATGTGGCAGCTACAACAGCAGTATGTCAAGAGGTATGGATGAGGAGAATGTTAAGAGATTTGTGTCATGAACAGGAAAAAGGCACAATAGTGTATTGTGATAATAGCTCAACAATAGCTTTATCCAAGAATTTAGTGTTTCACAACAGGACAAAACACATTGATGCAAAGTATCACTACATCAAAGAATTAGTGAACAATGGAGAAATTGTTTTGAAACATTGCAAAACAGAAGAACAGTTTATTGATATTTTAACAAAACCATTGGAGCAAAAAAGTTTTAATTATCTCAGGAAATGTCTGGGAATGCAAGAAAGCAGTATTTATGATTAAGGACGAGTGTTGGAATTTACTCCCAACTACAAATTTGAACAGGAGGACAAAACTTCTATTTTGATGGGAAACCAGAGGCCAACAGCAAGAGTAATTTCTAGTTTTGTTTTGACACTCAATCGTGCATTAAATTTCTAGGTTTAAATTCCCATGCAAAACCAAATTGTGTTCACAAAGGTTGTAGCCCTTTTCTGATTTGCAAATCGTGGTTTCACCACGTTACCTCCGCCATTAACCTCTGCACCCACTCGCCATTACATTTGACCAACCACCTTTACTTCCATGCATTTGATTTGAATTTAAACCTCCACGCAATTTTTCTGTGGACCCCACATTTCCACGTCACCATCGCCTCCATCCAATAGGCGCGCATCGCACCATTTTACGGTTGCATCATCCCACAACCGAACCTCCGCGATAAACTGGCCCCCACCATGCCACGTCAACCACCTCCGACCAATCATAAGCCTATCGTACGATTTCGTGCTTACGTCACGAGCTCTTTGCAATCGTGCGATAGAGCGTCCCCACCACCGCCAGCTCACTCGCCCTTCGGCCAATGGTGCATCGTCGCAAACCTTTGATGCACAGTCAGCAGGCAGGTTAATCGATGCGATAACCCATCTCATGAAATTTTCAATGTTTGGTTTAAAATTTTTTATCATATGGTTTTTTATAATATGCCCAAAATAGTTATTATTTCATAAAGTTAAGACTTAGGTTTATTTTTATATAGTGTAAACATATATGTTTACAATATATATATATATATATATAGACAACAATGTATGCAGTGTTGTGATATAGAAAGACTGTGAAGATTTGTGTGTGTAGCAGCGAATGCAGAGAGCAGTGTGTGAAGATTCTATAAGCCAAAAAGGTAGAGGAGCATCGTTTTGTTTGTAAATCCAGAACAATAGTTCTGAGGGAAAAGTTTTATTTTGTAACAGTTCAGTGTTTTAATGAAATATATGTTTTGCTCCATCTATATGCAAGCTTTTTTTTTTACTGTTATCTCTGTGTTGATAGAGGAAATTTGTTCCTCAGTATTTGTTAAGGAATCATCAGAAATTCCAACAATGAAGGTGATAGTTGTTGTTAGAGCCGGAGTTGTGAAGTGATCCGTAGACTCCATGTGTTGAATGCGAAGTTGACCCATCAATGCAGATTAGTCGTTGGTCAAAATGTTATATCAAACGTCCATTTTAATAATTGGGCCTACGTCCATTTTAATAATTGAACCTGCACGTGGTATGATATTGCTCCCTAATAAAACCCTATTATTATAGTAATCATCATCTTAACTCTTTTTTTTTCCTAATATTATGTTTTAATTTTTAATTTTTTTATTTTTTAAGATTTGTTAAAAGCTCAAGTTGGATCCTTGGTAATCATTGGTGTGGTGTGGGATGATTTCTAGCATGAATTTTTTACATATATATTCCACCAATGGGGGAAAAATGTACTAGCTTGGAGGATCGTTAATTCTCTAGCCTTAATTGTTTTTTAATATTAAAAAATAATTATTTAATATATTTTCATATTATAATTAATTCACTCATATTATTTAAAATATAAATATTTTATTTTTTATTTTTAAATTAAACTAAATTAAATTGAACCAATATATTAATGGAAATTAAATTTAAAATTATTTTTCGGCTATGAATTTAGATCTGAAGTGTGGTTACAAAGCCATGGGCTCGAGCACGGTTATCGTGACCAAATTCTTCATTTCATTGGTTGAGATGTTGTACCCATCCCGATATTTGTAGCCATGAAGGAGAGCTCGTGATGTCAAATGCATATTTCTTGGCAGAGATGGGAACATTGGGGTCTGGTTTGAGAAACTCCCAATTTAATTCTTTGATTAACTCATTGACCATGCCATGTATATGATTTACAGCATCTTCCTTTGTTAATCCGGGATTCTCTTTCATATAACATGATATACACGAAGCTACTTCTCCACGGGCTTTTTCTGCCTGCATTCACCGTGCCAATTTCAGAATCATAAACTGTATTTTCGCCAAAACTAGTAAGAAAATCAATTAGAGAAAGTAATGCAAAAAATACTCTATTTTAATTTTACCAAAGTGTAAAATTCCACGTGATGATTGTGAGCAAACGTCAATTGAGAGAAACCCAAATCCTTCCACTATCTACTCACAATTATAGGAAATGATTAGACTCTGTACATCCAAATTTGCATGACAAAAAAAATATAAATATAATCCAATAGAAAGCTCGTCACTTCCATTGTTCCAAAGGTGGCGTAGATATCGTCGAGAACCGTTACAAAATGACACATTTTGGCAAAGATGAGTCGTAATGCAGAATGTTTAGGATCAACCACAAAGCAAGATACCAAAGTGTAAAATTCCACGTGATGATTGTGAGCAAACGTCAATTGAGAGAAACCCAAATCCTTCCACTATCTACTCTTCACATCCAAATTTACATGACAAAAAAAATATAAATATAATCCAATAGAAAGCTCGTCACTTGGAGATATATTTTAACTCTCTCTGTTGTATGGAGTGAAATATATTAAACTCCAATTTTGCAAGTTCTAAAATTTTCTCGGCGTCAATAAATGCCATCCTGAAAAAATAAAATGTAACTTGTGACAACTGTTATAAGGAAACTGAAGTATCCAAAACAGATTTCATTGTTGGGAAAATAAAAATGCAAATAACAATATCCCACTTATCTAACGAAATCACACACTCGAATTGTTTAAAAAATGAATTATATGTATATGAAATAATCAAAATCAGTTGCCCGGCTACAACCAGATAAATTATTGAAATGCCCTGAACGAGTGAGAAAATTTATTAAATAAACATGACACGTGGACAAAAAACATTTATCGAGAGGAATTTGACCAATTTTTATAAGGAAAATGGACGATATAACAAATCTAGTCTTCGTGATCTAATAATTAAGATAGTGAACTTAACCTTTGCGTGAACATTTTATTATTTATATATATTATTTTATGGATAATTTATACAAAATGGTATATGATATGATTGATATCACGCGTTAATATTTTTATAATTAATTTAATATTAATTTTAATAATATTTTCTAAATTATTTAAATATCTTTATAATTAATTTAATAAATATTAATTGTAATAATATTTTCTAAATTATTTAAATATTTTTATAATTAATTTAATAAATATTAAATGTAATAATATTTTTCTAATTATTTTAAGCAGCTAGAGTAGTAATTGTTATAAATAATTTTATTTATTTATATTTATATGATTTTTTCAGCTAATTTAAAAGTATTTATAAATAATAAGAGGGGAAAAAATCAAAATTTATATAATAATATGAAAAGTGTTTTTTCATAAATATTATTAGAATTTTGGATTATAGATTAGCTTAGATAGTTTTTATTAGATTTACTAAATCTTAGAGGAATCAAATTTATTGATATATAAACATTTTTTTAGATTGAAAAGAGATTTCATCCTCTCAATAAAATTATAAAAAATAAAAATAAATTTAAATTGATTTCAATAATTTTTCAATTTAACTTTAATAATAATTATAAAAGTGATAATATAAAAGTCGATTAATTCATAATAACTTGATTAATCCTAAAAAAAATTATCTACTTTATAAATCACAAAAATCTTAAACCTAACTATTTTATAATATTTTATTATTTATTAAAATATTCATTTTAATTCATAATATTTTATTATCAATATTAAAAAATCATTCCAAATTTTAAAAATTAAAACACATTCTTTTATTTGGAATATATATATATATATATATATATATATATATATATATATATATATATATGAAATCAATTTCCTATTAGAGATAATGCTCACATTAATGCTATGTACTAAGTTTGGGGATTGGCTTTGAAGTTTTGTAGGAGAGTGTTGAGATATTCTCTCAACCTAAATCTCCAAGATTAGAATTAGTTGGATCTCACTCCAACTATATATATACTTATTATATCTTGATGTATTAAGGTAATATAAATCATTTTGTGTGTATCTCTGCTCTCATGAATTCTAATTTGGTAAGGTTGGTTGGGTTTAATCCCTCACGGGAGTGCCCAGGAAGATGTGAGAGTCTAAGTAACTGATTGTCTGTACATAGGTGTGAAAGTGAAATATCTATTTCTTTTTATTTTCATATTTTGTTTTGTGTGAAGCTGTGTGGAATTTCATTTGTCAAGTAACGGAAACAAGTTGCATGTAATGAAGGATATCCATATCTGTTGATGACCAAGCAAAAGTAAGCTGTGCTTGTGGGATACAATTATCCCAACACAGAAAATGAACTTCACGGATGCATAAACAACGTTATGAGGATGGAACACGCGCTCATTCATCAGTTCGCATTTGGAAAACGGAACATCAATCTCCATTGTGATTTTCACTGAAAGATTTGATACATAATTTATGGATCACATAAGTCAAATTCCTAACATCAATCTCCTTATCGATACCGATGAAGCATATACAAAGCCCATAGGCGAAAACATTCATGCAGCTCTCCTCGCCATACCGTGCCAAATCTGGAGACGGCACTCTCGCTCGCATGCATAACTCCTCTCGCTCTGACGAATTGTATAGTCCCATGTGATTTTAATCTTCTTACACGATTTGTTGGCTAGATTAAAAAGAGAAAAACAGAGTGCAAAATTCGCTGAGAAAAGGAGAGGCTGCCGTTTAATATTTGTCCTATTACAGGGTTTGTTATGTGGAGTTGAATATTTTGTGGAGTTCACATGTTGTATATATTTTTAAATTAATGTAAGCATTGTTTGTTTGTTTGTAAAATTATGAAGAACCTATTAGGGAATAGAGTAACATCTAAAACTAGTAGTTCTTGGTGTACTTCGGTGCTATAGGAACACATGATTAGTTTAAATATGTCTGCAAGTCTGTTCAAAGATGAAGATTATTGTTGTACGTCAGTGCTTCAATATCATTAGTTACAGGTTACCTTGTGAGTTTGTAAGTATGTAGAAAGGTCAGTTGTTTAATTGATTGCTGAAAACATTTCATACTTAGTGTTGACTCTCAAAAGTGTTTTCCATATTCATACATATTTCCATTATGTCATAACCATTCAGCTCTTATTTCATATCCATTTGACCTAAAACCCTACATCAAGTAACCATTTTCATAAATATATGGGTTAGGATCCTTGTCTTCCAAATTTATTTATTTTATGTATTTAAAGTGAATTTATGATTAGAAACTAGAAAATTAACATAGTTTCATATATCTATATATGTGTTATGAGTTTTGTGACATGTGTAGGTCAAAAGGAAGCTTCTAAAAAACCTTTATGTGGCCTCCCAAAACCAAATTCGAATTTGAGTGGAGAAGATCATGGGATCATGAGGACATGTGTCTCATTTCCTTTTTGTATTGAAACTCTAAGAATATATGTGTCTCATTTCTTATTTGTGTTGAAACTCTAAAAATACATGTGTCTTATCATTTCCTATTTTGATTGTAACTCTAGATATGGAGGGAGAGATTCATGGACTCCCATTAATGAGATAACTTCTCATATTTTGTATAAATAGGAGAAGCTTTCTCCTATCATGGGTAGTGAAAAAATAGGAAAAGAAGAGAAAGGATTAGAGAGTGTTTTGTAACAAAGCTTAAGATGGAATGGGATGTAGATTTGTGAGTTTATCAATAAAGAAGTTTAGTTCTTTGATGATGTTTTGATTACAACTTTAAGGAGCTGAAGAATTTCACCAAATTGGTAGCAGAGGGCCCCTGCTATTCAAGGAGGTTTTACATGTTTTCTAGATAAGTCATTTTCAATTCTGTTTTGTCATATTTCCTTACTTTGATTTCTTTCTGAAATCATAGCTTTTAGCATTATTTTTAGAAAAAGGATCCTCGTGATATTACAATTAGTCTCTTTCTCAAGCTCTTCCAATACATCTCTAGTAAATGAATGGGATTAAATTGTGATATTCTGAGTTATTAGCATTTCATTTTTTGTTATCTAGTTAAAAATAAGATCCTCATTATACTGCAGTTAGTCTCTTTCAAAAGCTTTTCCAATAAACCTCTAATTCACAAATGAGACTAAGTTGTAATATTGTGAGTTATTGATTGTTTTGCTTCATATAATATCCTTATCACATTATGATTAATCTCTTTCAAAAAACTCTTCCAATAAACCTCTAACTCATGAATGAGATTTAGTTGTAATGTTATAAGTTGTTTCAACATTTCCTTTTATGTTTTAGGAGATCCTCATTGCATTAGAATTAATCTTTTTCACAAGCTATTCCAACAAATCTCTAACTAAATGAAACAGATTAAGTTGTAGTGTTTTGAGTTACTTTTCATTGCATGAATGTTCATTTAGAAGGTGTAATATCCATGGATTAGGACTCTCTGTTTTCATCATTTTTTAGTTAAGAACAGAACTTGCAAATCTGTTTTAATTCATTTATTAACATTTCATTTTCTCCCTTTTGACATAGATCTAACTTCATCTTTTTAGCATAGAGTAGCATACTAAGAATCAAACATAAAAACCCCAAAACATCAATAAAACACTAAAAACAATGAAGTAAGAAAAAGGGATACTTAGGCACATATAGTGCATCACACTTCATCAGTCTACTAGCCCTGGTCGATAATTTATGTTAGCAATTTAGGACACTAAATTGACTAAACACTTAGATTGATGTCCTATATAACTGTCGAAATTTTCTCTTCAGGGGAATTTCACAGATGGAAGTGTATCAATAAAATGGTTCAGTGTCGAGACTATCCTTCGGGATGTTGAGAAGCGTCAGTTCTACAAAGAACGTCAAAGATGGTCATAAGCTTTTGTACTTTAAATGTGTCAAATGGGAAGCTCGAATGTGTGGAGAAGAAAAGAGTGGAAGCCGGAAGATTTAGAGTGGGTGTAAGCGCTGATGAAGACCAGTCAGACAAAGACAAATGACAAATTTTGTAATTGTGATGTGAGTGTTGTAAGTTTTGAAATGTAAGCATTAAACGCGGGTATTAGAGATAATGCTCACATTAATGCTATGTGCTAAGTTTGGGGATTAGCTTTGAGGTTTTGTAGGAAGCTGTTGAGATATTCTCTCAACCTAAATCTCCAAGATTAGAATTAGTTGGATCTCACTCCAACTATATATATAAGTATTGTATCTTGATGTGTTAAGGTAATATAAATCATTTTGTGTGTATCTCTGCTCTCGTGAATTCTATTTTTTCCAAGTCAATCTCATCTTATCCTATAAGGTGATTTAAATTTTAATGTGAAATGTATATTTGTAGAGGAGTGATGTGTAACTATCCATCTTTGTGTCTCCCTCTCTCTCTCTTTCCCTTCTCTCCCTATCTCTCCTCTCCCACTCCTCTCTCTTTCTCTCTCTCCATCTCTCCCTTGTCACTCCCTTTCTCTCTCACCTCAACCCTTCCAAATCCATATCTCTCTCAAGTCCTCTCTCTTCCTTCCTCTCTCCCACCTTCTTCTATCTCTCAAGTCCTCTCTCTTCCTTCCTCTCTCCCACCTTCCAATTTTCATTGTGCGAGGTCTTCGGTGGCAGCAAGGTGACCAGCCACCTCATCAGAGGGTCTGTCACCTGCATTGACCAACAACCGAACTGTCATGAAAGAAAGGGTCATGGGGGTGCACCATTGACCAAGAATATAGAGCAGTTCATGTGAAATGAGTGCCACTCATCATGAGAGGGAAGGCGAGATTTTGGGCATAGATCGCAGAGGATTGAGCTGATAACAAAGCACAGTCCCTGTGCAATGCAGAGGAGGCCATTATGCCAAGCAAGGAGGACGATATCCCTCGCGAATGGTGTCATGATCGGGCTGAGAGATCGACGGTTCCCTCATTCCTGCAACGTATTTCCCCATCGCATATCCACCAAGTAGCTAAAGGTGACAGTTCTTGTTAGAGGTCGGAGTTGTGAAACGATCCGTAGACTCCGTGTCCAGAATTGCTAAGTTGACCCATCAACACAGATCAGTCGTTGGTCAAAATGTTATATCAAACGCCCATTTTAGTAATTGGGCCTACGTAAAATCCTTTAACAAATATATAGGGCCACTGTTGTAATAATGGTAAAAATATAACAACAAAGTAATATGATTATTATAAAAAACCCTCGTGATAACATATACACATAATACTCCATTACACATAATTAAGTTCCAATCACCATATTTAAACAAGCCCTAAGGAAATCCACCCAATATCATTTATTAAGGAATTTAGCCCATGTAATATAAGCAGTTTGACCAACAACGTAAATGGGTCAATTACATCCTAATTCCAATTAATAACCCTTCACAATGCAAATAATTATAATAAAATCGGCAGGACAAATCTCAGATCCACGCTCATAAAGTGTAAAGTAAAAATAGATGAAAACCCTTTCAAAACAAATATGGAATGAACGCGACCATCTAGGGTGATCATATAAACCACCGAAGTTGGGTTTTCTTACTAGGGTGAGATCGAATCTCACCAAATGAAGCTTGAGGATCTCACCTGAAAATCCTCACTTGAAAAATCCTCTGAGCTTTCAGATAATCAATAAAGAAAATATTAAATTCCATGAGTTGCTTTCTATCCTCCTCCTCCTTTTATGGTTGGCTGCTTGGAATAAACCGTGGGCAAATACCTAGGGTCAAAATAACCCAAAATGAAAAACCATGGGAGAATACCTGAGGTCAAAATAACCCAAAAGGAAAAACCATGGGCCAATGCCGCTTTATTTATTAATTAATTTATTATTCTACTATTTTTATGATTTGGTCCAATCGGTTAAATGGTTGGGGGTATTACAGTTCCCCCTGCCCAAAATTGCTTGCCCTCAAGCAATTTCAATGTTGGATGCTACAATATGTGTTCTCCTTCCCAAGTGGCAACCTATACAGGAATATATTTCCATCGTACAAAATATTCGCGGATGATTCTGCTTCGAAGCTTTCATTCTCGAACCTCCAACACCTCCTCAGGAACCAGTTGAAGATGGCCCTCTTCATCTAATGGCGATAATTTTGGCGATGATTTTATATTTGATCCTAATGCTTTCTTCAAATAGGAGACATGAAATATGTTATGAATTCTAATCTCTGCGGGAAGCCCTAGCTCAGATGCCACTTCTCCTATTTTCTAGATAACTCGATAGGGCCCGTAAAATCGTGGCTTCAAGTTTTTTGCCCCCTTCTACTTCAAGGTAGACTTCCTGTACGACTGAAGCTGCAAATAAACCACATCTCCCACTTCAAAACTCCTCTCTATCCTTCGATGATCTGCATATAACTTTTGTCGATTCCATGCCGTCTACAGATTGACATTTAAGGGCTCTCATAATATCTTGACAACCCTGGATCCAATCCTTTGCCAATGGTGCTCTATTATCTCCGAACATTGTATCTGCAAAATATAGTGCCTCATATCCATATAAGGCTCAGAAAGGTGACATCCCTATGGACATGTGTTAAGTGGT
Organism: Pinus albicaulis; assembly: GCA_034641835.2. Lineage (NCBI taxonomy): Eukaryota > Viridiplantae > Streptophyta > Pinopsida > Pinales > Pinaceae > Pinus > Pinus albicaulis. The sequence continues at coordinate 1,273,131,418 of CM076579.1, forward strand.
GTTATAGCAGTATTCTCCTAAGTACAACCACTTGGTCCATGCTCGTTTTTGTCCTGTGACATAATCCCGTAAGTAACCTTCCACCCAGTTATTCAATGCTTATGTCTATCCATATTTCTGCAGGTGATAACTGGTACTAGGGGTGAGCTTTGTTCCAACCAATCGGAATAACTCTTGCGAGAATGCTCTCATAAATCTGTTGTCATGATCACTCACAATGGTTTTGGGCAAACCATGTAGACGGACTACCCCCAGGAAGAATATTTCTACTATTTGAGATGCAAAGCTTTTGGAGGGGATTGCAAAGAAGTGACCGTACTTGGTGAGACGATCCACCACCACAAAAATACAATCTTTTCCTTGTGAGGAGGGTAGCCCTGTAATGAAATCCATGGATATACTTTCCCATTTTTGTTCCAGAATGGGTAGTGGTTGTAATAAACCTATCGGGTGTGTATGTTCAACCTTATTTCTTTAACAGGTACCACATTCCTTAACATATTTGATAATGTCCTTCTTGAGTCCCTTCCATGTGAACCTTTCCCTGATGGTCCTATAAGTCTTCAGAAATCCTGGATGTCTGGCTAAAGGGGAGTCATGGGTTGCTTGTAAAATCTTCATCTTAAGTTGAGACTCGAGTACTAGATAGATTCGATCCTTATAATAGATAATATCATTGACAACTCTACAACGGATGTCTGATGACTGTTCGTCAAGGATTTCACAAGATGATTGATTTTTTTGAGTATTCCACCAAAATATGGGACTTCCAGTCATCCACAACATCTATGAGAGAGAAGGTAGTTGGTCTCCTTGAAAGGGCATCCGCAACTGCATTGTTTTTACCTTTGACATATTCAATCTCAAAATCATAGGCTTGGATCTTAATGACCCATTTTTGTTGCCTTTAATTTAATCCCTTTTGATCAAGGAAGTATTTGAGACTATTGTGATCAGTTTTTACTTTGAACCGGTTCCCCACTAGATATGGATGAAACTTGGCCAATGCATGCATAATAACCAACATTTCTTTATCATAAATGGAGTAAGAGCGTTCATAATCATGCAACTTTCTACTCTCAAAATCAATGGGATGATGGTTCTGTGTTAGGACAGCCCTGATTCCTTCCCCAGAAGCGTCACAGTCCAATACAAAGGGCTGAGAGAAGTCTGGCAAGGCTAGAACTAGACGCAAAATCATGACTTCCTTCATCCGCTCAAAAGTCTCCTGGGTTGTTTCTGTCCATAAAAAGGCTCCTCTTTTTGTCAGTTCAGTAAGAGGGGCTGCTAGCTGTGAATACCCCTTTACAAATCTTATGTAATAAGTACAAATACCCAAGAAGATCCTTAACTCTATTACAATTTAGGGAGTTGTCCAATTGAGAATGGCTTCAATATTCTCTTGGTGGACCTTAACACCCTGGTCCCCGATGATGTGACCCAGATTTATCATTTCTATCATCCTAAACTCACATTTAGAGATTTTGTCATAAATTTTTTGTGCCTCCAATATTCCCAAGACCTCATCCAGGTGCTACAAATGCTCTTTCCATGTTTTACTGAAGATCAGGATGTCGTCGAAGAAGACCAAAACAAATTTACGCAATTGCTTGTTGAATACATGGTTCATGCATGACTGGAATGTTGCAGGGGCATTGGTCAACCCAAAAGGAATCACTAGGAACTCATAATGTCGATAGTGGCATCTAAAAGTTGTTTTTGGAATGTCTTGATCATGAACCATGATTTGGTGATACCCTGAGTGAAGGTCAATTTTTGAGAAGTACTTGGCTCCCTTTTACTCATCCATCAATTCATCGATCCTCGGGATAGGATATCGATTTTTTATGGTCTTCTTATTCAATGCTCGATAATCTATACACATCCTTAGGGACCTATCCTTTTTCTTGACCAAGACTAGAAACGAAGTAAAAGGACACGAGCTCGGTCGAATGTGTCCTAATGCCAACAATTCTTGTATTTCCTTTTCTATCTCATCCTTGTATGCTTTGGCGTGCTGGTAAGGGGTAGTTATGATAGCTTGGACCCCTTCCTCTAGTTTTATAATGTGCTCAAATCCCCTATCAGGTGGTCGTCTTGGGGGTATATCTCCAAAGACCTTGTGGTATTTTTACAATAGTGCCATAATATCAGGGTAGTACTCCTTGTTTTTTTCTACTGGTTTCTTCTCCATGATTTGACACTCTACTGCCCATAAAATATCCCCATGTCGAAGGTCTGCCTCCATCCGATTGGATGTTACAACCTCGGGAGGATATGCATGCATTCCTCTCAACTTCACCTTTTTACCATTTGGTCCTATGAATGCAAGTTCCAAGTCTTGGTAATTTACTGTATGAGTTCTGATAGAATATAGCCATTGTACCCCCAATATTACATGAGAGTTTTGGCAGTATACGATAAAGAAGTTATCTATAACTGTGTATTTTCCCATTGCTAGGCTCATGCTAGTAACTATATTAGTGCATGCCATGCGGTTGTGCTCTTTCTTTCCAAGAATCAAAACTGTAAAGCCTTCAAATTCTTCAGTAGCTAGTCCTCTTCTGGCTATGAATTCTGCATCAATGAACTTGTGGGAGGCCCCACCATCAATTAGCATAGTAACCTTCTGTCCTTGTATGGTGCCCCTAACTTGGAGGGTGTGATATCTTGGGACCCCTGTAAGAGAAGTAATGACTCCTTCCTGGATTTCTTCCTATATTTCCGCCATGCCTTGTGATTCCCCTTGATGGAGCTCTGGATTCTCTTCCTCATCTTCACTTTTAGAAAATACTTCAATATAGTGGGCCTTCCTTTTAGTACACCGATGTCCCAGTGCCCAAGGTTCTTGGCAAGAGAAGCATAGCCTTCGCCTTTTGAGATCTTTCCTGGTCTCGTCATCCAGCTTCCCTTTACCAAATGGCTTTCATTGTTGCTGGATGACTTCCTTTTCTTTCCAAGGAATAGAAAATTTGGGTAGGAATATATTCTTGGGTACTGCATCCTGCATATCCCTTGCACGGTTAATTGCATCTTGCAAGGTGGCAAGTTGGTAGGCCCTAACCCAACCTCGTAGGGGTTTGGACAACCCTTCTATAAATAACATGACCAACTGGGTCATGGAGAGGTCGTTGACCATTAATACAAGCCTCTGGAATTCTACAACATAAGATTCAAGCCTCCCTATCTGTCAGAGCTGGGTTAGCTCCCAGAAGTACATCTCAGGATCCTTCCTATCAAATATTTCTATTAACCTCTCTGTGAATTCTGTATAAGAGATTATGTTGGCATGTCCTAGAGTGGTCATACCATGTTGCCACCATTCATGTGCTTCTCCCTCAAGATGAACTGTGGGGTATTTAATGGCATCCTTCTCCCACATGGGATTGAGCTGGAAATATGTATCCAGTTTCTATACCCATGACCGTGCAGAACACTTCGATGATCCATCAAAATAAGGAAGAGTTACCTTTCCCATAGCCTTCTGCAAATATATGTTTGATTGATGGCCCCCATATGTGGTTTCCTTCCTTTGTTGTTTGCTCCTCGTGTAGTAAAATCCATTAAGGCTCAGGGTCGCTTTCACGTTGGGAGGCAACGTATCATACTCTTTCATCCATGTAGTAACCATTTCTGCAATTGGTGAAGGGAAGTCTTGCTCCCTGGAGGAGTCATCCAGAAATGGAGGCATGGTTGGTCGGCTAAAAGGGTTGCTCCGAATGTTGACATGTTCATGTGATGGACCATTGCTACGAACATTGATATACTCCTGCGGTGGACCATCCCCACCTGAATGGGAACCTCCTTCCCAATTATTTCTTTGCACATTAGGTTGCCCAATCTGTACTTTAAGGAGTTCCATGATGGCGTTTTGAGTGTCGATGATCTTTTATAAGGCATCTTCAAGTTTGGTATTTTTGTGATCACCCATTGGTCTTTCTTCCCCTTCATTTTTCCCTTGACTCCTAGCCTTTTTTACTTCCCAATTTACAGTAATAACCTTTTGTTTCTCCTTCCTTGGCATCCCACAGCTGGCCAAGATGAATCTCTGATACCACTGTAAAATCCTTTAAGAAATATATAATGCCACTATTGTAATAATGGTAAAAATATAACAACAAAGTAATATGCCTATTATAAAAACCCTCATGATAACATATACACATAATACTCCTTTACACATAATTAAGTTCCAATCACCATATTTAAAGAAGCCCTGAGGAAATCCACCCAATATCATTTGTTAAGGAATTTAGCCCATGTAATACAATCAGTTTGACCAACAATGTAAATGGGTCAATTACATTCTAATGCCAATTAATAACCATTGACAATGCAAATAATTATAATAAAACCAGCAGGACAGATCTCAGATCCACGCTCATAAACTGTAAAGTAAAAATAAATGAAAACCCTTTCAAAACAAATATGGAATGAATGCGACCAGCCAGGGTGATCATAGAAACCACCGAAGTTGGGTTTGCTTACTAGGGTGAGATCGAATCTCACCGAAGGAAGCTTGAGGATCTCACCTAAAAGTCCTCACTTGAAAACTCCTCTGAGTTTTCAGATAATCAATGAAGAAAAGATTAAATTCCATGAGTTTCTTCTGATCCTCCTCCTCCTTTTATAGTCAGTTGCTTGGAAGAAACTGTGGGGAAATACCAGGGGTCAAAACAACCCAAAAGGAAAAACCATGGGAAAATACCTGGGGTCAAAACAACCCAAAAGGAAAAACCATGGGCCAATGCCGCTTTATTTATTAATTTATTTATTGGTCTACTACTTTTATGATTTGGTCCAACTGGTTAAACAGTTGGGGATACTACAGTTCCCCCTGCCCAAAATTGCTTGCCCTCAAGCAATTTCAATGTTGGATGCTGCAATATGTGTTCTCCTTCCCAAGTGGCATCCTTGATGGGCATATCTTTCCATCGTACCAAATATTCACGAATGATTATGCTTCGAAGCTTTCTTTCTCGAACCTCCAACGCCTCCTCAGGAACCAGTTGAAAATGACCCTCTTCATCTAATGGCGGTAATTCTGGTGATGATTTTATGTTTGATCCTAATGCTTTCTTCAAACAGGAGACATGAAAGACATTATGAATTCTTCTCTCTGTGGGAAGATCTAGCTCATATGCCACTTCTCCTATTTTTCGGATAACTTGATAGGGCCCGTAAAATTGTGGCTTTAATTTTTCTGCCCCCTTCTGCTTCAAGGTAAACTGCATGTACCGCTGAAGCCGAAGATAAACCACATCTCCCACTTCGAAACTCCTCTCTATCCTTCGACGATCCGCATATAAATTTTGTCAATTCTGTGCCATCTGCAAATTGTCTTTAAGGGCTCTCAAAATATCTTGACACCCCAGGATCCAATCCTTTGCCAATGGTGCTCTACTATCTCCAAATGTTGTATCTGCAAAATATAGTGCCTCATATGCATATAAGGCTCAAAAAGGTGACATCGCTATGGACATGTGATAAGTGGTGCTATTGCAGTATTCTCCTAAGTAAAACCACTTGGTCCATGCTCGTTGTTGTCCTCTGACATAATCTCGTAAGTAACCTTCCACCCATTTATTCACTGCTTCTATCTGTCCATCTTTCTGCGGGTGATAACTGGTACTAGGGGTGAGTTTTGTTCCAACCAACCGGAATAAATCTTGCCAAAATTCTCCCATGAATCTGTTGTCACGGTCACCCACAATGGTTTTGGGAAAACCATGTAGACGAAATACCCCCTGGAAGAATATTTCTGATATTTGAGATGCAGAACTTTTGGAAGGGATTGAAAAGAGGTGAGCGTACTTGGTGATATTATCCACCACCACAAAAATAAAATCTTTGCCTTGTGAGGAGGGTAATCCTGTAATGAGATCCATGGATATACTTTTCCAATTTTGTTCCAGAATGGTAGTGGTTGTAATAAACCTACCGAGTGTGTATGCTCGACCTTATTACTTTGACAGGTACCACATTCCTTAACATATTTGATAATGTCCTTCTTAATTCCCTTCCATGTGAAACTTTCCCTGATGGTCCTATAAGTCTTAGGAAATTCTGGATGTCCAGCTAAAGGGGAGTCATGGGCTGCTTGTAAAATCTTCATCTTAAGTTGAGACTCAGGTACTAGATCGATTCAATCCTTATAATAGATAATATCATTGACAACTCTATAATGGATGTCTGATGACTGTCTGTCAAGGATCTCACAAGCTAATTGATTTTTTGATTATTCCACCAAAAGATGGGACTTCCAATCATCCACAATATCTATGAGAGAGAAGGTAGCTGGTCTCCTTGAAAAGGTATCTATAACTGCATTGTTTTTACCTTTGACATATTCAATCTCAAAATCATAGGCTTGGATCTTACTGACCCATTTTTTCTCCCTTTCATTTAATCCCTTCTGATCGAGGAAATATCTGAGACTATCGTGATCATTTTTTACTTTGAATCAGTTCCCCACTAGATATGGACGAAACTTGGCCAATGCATGCATAATAGCCAACATTTCTTTGTCATAAATGGAGTAAGAGCGTTCATAATCATGCAACTTTCTACTCTCAAAAGCAATGGGATGATGGTTCCTTGTTATGACAACCCCGATTCCTTCCCCAGAAGTGTCACACTCCAATACAAAGGGTTTAGAGAATTCTGGCAAGGCTAGAATTGGACACAAACTCATGACATCCTTCATCCGCTCAAAAGTCTCCTGTGTTATTTCTATCCATAAAAAGGCTCCTCTTTTTGTCAAGTCAGTAAGAGGGGCTGCTAGCTATGAATACCCCTTTACAAATATTCTGTAATAAGTAAAAATACCCAAGAATCTCCTTAAATCTGTTACATTTTAGGGAGTTGGCCAATTGAGAATGGCTTCAATATTCTCTTGGTGGACCTTAACACCCTGGCCCCCGATGATGTGACCCAGATATAGCATTTCTTTCATCCCAAACTAACATTTAGATATTTTGGCTTAAAATTTTTGTGCCTCCAATATTCCCAAGACCTCGTCTAGGTGCTGCAAATGCTCTTTCCATGTTTCACTAAATATTAGGATGTCGTCAAAGAAGACCAAAAAAAATTTACGTAGTTGCTTGTTGAATACATGGTTCATGCATGGCTGGAATGTTGCAGGGGTGTTGGTCAACCCAAAAGGCATCACAAGGAACTCATAATTTCCATAGTGGCATCTAAAAGTTGTTTTTGGAATGTCTTGATCACGAACCCTAATCTGGTGATACCTAAAGCGAAGGTCAATTTTTGAGAAGTACTTGGCTCACTTTTACTCATCCATCAATTCGTTGATCCCAGGGATAGGATATCGATTTTTGATGGTATTCTTATTCAATGCTCGATAATCTATACACATCCTTAGGGACCCATCCTTTTTCTCGACCAAGACTACAGACGAACTGAAAGGGCTGGAGCTTGACCGAATGTGTCCTAATGCCAACAATTCTTGTATTTCCTTTTCTATCTCATCCTTGTATTCTTTGGCATGCCGGTAAGGGGTAGTGATGACATCTTGGACGCCTTCTTCTAGTTCGATGATGTGCTCAAATCCCCTATCAGGTGGTCGTCCTAGGGGTATATCTCCAAAGACCTTCTGGTATTTTTGCAATAGTGCCATAATATCAGGGGAGTACTCCTTGTGTTGTTCTACTAGTTTCTTCTCCATGATTCAACACTCTACTACCCATACAATATCCCCATGTCAAAGGTCTGCTTCCATCCAGTTGGATGTCACAACCTTGGGAGGATATGCATGCAATCCTCTCAACTTCGCCTTTTTACCATCTGGTCTTGTGAATGCAAGTTCCAAGTCTTCGTAGTTTACTGTATGAGTTCCGATATAATATAGTCATTGTACCCCCAATACTACATGAGATACTGGGCAGTCTATGATAAAGAAGTTATCTGTAACAGTGTAGTTTCCCATTGCTAGGCTCATGTTAGGAACTATCTTAGTGCATGGATTCGGTTGTGCTCTTTCTTTCCAGGAATAAAAACTGTAAAGCCTTCAAATTCTTCAGTATCTAGTCCTCTTCTGGCTATGAATTCTGCATCAATGAAGTTTTGGGAGGCCCCACCATCAATTAGCACAGTAACCTTCTGTCCTTGTATGGTGCCCCTAACACAGAGGGTGTGATATCTTGGGACCCTTGTAAGAGAAGCAATGGATCCTTCTTGGATTTCTTCCTGTATTTCTCCCATGCCTTGTGATTCCCCTTAATCGAGCTCTGGATTCTCTTCCTCATCTTCGCTTTCAGAAAATACTTCAATATAGTGGGCCTGCCCTTTAGTACATCGATGTCCTGGTGGCCAAGGTTCTTGACAAGAGAAGCATAGCCTTCTACTTTTGAGATCTTTCCTAGTCTCATCATCCAGATTCCCCTTACCAAATGGCTCCCTTTGTTGCTGCTTGACTTCCTTCCCTTTCTGAGAAATAGAAAACTTGGGTAGGAATCTATTCTTGGGTACTGCATCCTAAATATCCCTTGCACGGTTAATTGCATCTTGCAAGGTGGCAGGTTGGTAGGCCCTAACCCAACCTCGTAGGGGTTTTGACAACCCTTCTATAAATAACATGACCAACTGGGCCATGGAGAGGTCGTTAACCATTACTACAAGCCTCTGGAATTCTGGAACATAAGATTCAAGGCACCCTGTCTGTCGGAGCTGGGTTAGCTCCCAGAAGACATCTCAGGATCCTTCCTATCAAATCTTTCTATTAACCTCTATGCGAATTCTGTATAAGAGATGATGCTAGCATGTCCCAGAGTGCTCATACCATGTTGCCACCATTCATGTGCTTATCTGTCAAGATGAAGTGTGGTGTATTTGATGGAATCCTTCTCCCGCATGGGATTGAGCTGGAAATATGTATCTAGTTTATGTACCCATGACCATGAAGAAGACTTCGACGATCCATCAAAATAAGGAAGAGTTACCTTTCCCACAACCTTCTACAAATCTACATTTGACTGATTGCCCCCATATGTGGTTGCCTTCCTTTGTTGTTTTCTTCTCATGTAGTAAAAGTCATTAAGGCTCAGGGTTGCTTTCACTTTGGGAGGCAACGTATCATACTCTTTCATCCATGCAGTAACCGTTTCTGCAGTTGGTGAAGGTCAGTATTTCTCCCTGAAGGAGTCATCCGAAAATGGAGGCATGGTTGGTTGGCTAAAAGTGCTTCTCTGAGTTTTGACATGTTCTTGTGATGGACCATTGCTACGAACATTGATATACTCCTGCAGTGGACCATACCCACCTGAATGGGAGCCTCCTTCACCATTATTGCTTTGCAAATTAGGTTTCATGATCTGTACTTTAAGGAGTTCCATGATGGCGTTTTGAGTGTCGACGATCTTTTGTAAGGCATCTTCAAGTTTGTTATTTTCGTGATCACCCATTGGTATTTCTTCCCCTTCATTTTTCCCTTGACTCCTAGCCTCTTTTCCTTCCCAATTTACAGTAATACCCTTTGTTTCTACTTCCTTGGCATCCCACAGCTGGCCCAGATGAAGCTTTGATACCACTATAAAATCCTTTAAGAAATATATCAGGCCACTATTGTAATAATGGTAAAAATATAACAGCAAAGTAGTATGCCTATTATAAAAAACCCTCATTATAACATATACACATAATACTCCATTACACATAATTAAGTTCCGATCACCATATTTAAAAAAGCCCTAAGGACATCCACCCAATATCATTTATTAAGGAATTTAGCCCATGTAATACAAGCAGTTTGACCAACAACGTAAATGGGTCAATTACATCCTAACGCCAATTAATAACCCTTGACAATGCAAATAATTATAATAAAACCGGCAGGACAGATCTCATATCCACGCTCAGAAAGTGTAAAGTAAAAATAGACGAAAACCCTTTCAAAACAAATATGGAATGAATGCGACCAGCGAGGGTGATCATAGAAACCACCGAAGTTGGGTTTTCTTACTAGGGTGAGATCGAATCTCACAAAAGGAAGCTTGAGGATCTCACCTAAAAATCCTCACTTGAAAACTCCTCTGAGCTTTCAGATAATCAATGAAGAAAATATTAAATTCCATGAGTTTCTTTCGATCCTCTTCCTCCTTTTATAGTCGGCTACTTGGAAGAAACCGTGGGAAAATACCTAGGGTCAAAACAACCCAAAAGGAAAAACCATGGGAAAATACCTGGGGTCAAAACAACCCAAAAGGAAAAACCATGGGCAAATACCTGGGGTCAAAACAACCCAAAAGGAAAAACCATGGGCCAATGCCGCTTTATTTAATAATTTATTTATTAGTCTAGTACTTTTATGATTTGGTCCAACCGGTTAAACGGTTGGGGATATTACAGTTCCCCCTACCCAAAATTTCTTGCCCTCAAGGAATTTCAATGTTGGATGCTGCAATATGTGTTCTCCTTCCCAAGTGGCATCCTCAATTGGCAGATCTTTCCATTGTACCAAATATTCACGGACGATTCTGCTTTGAAGCTTTCTTTCTCGAACCTCCAACACCTCCTCAGGAACCCATTGAAGATGGCCATCTTCATCTAATGGTGGTAATTCTAGTGATGATTTTATGTTTGATACTAATACTTTCCTCAAACACGAGACATGAAATATGTTGTGAATTCTACTCTCTATGGGAATCTCTAGCTCATATGCCACTTCTCCTATTTTCTGGATAACTCGATAGGGCCCGTAAAATCGTGGCTTTAATTTTTCTGCCCCCTTTTGCTTCAAGGTAAACTGCCTGTATGGCTGAAGCCAGAGATAAACCACATCTCCCACTTCGAAACTCCTCTCTATCCTTCGACGATCTGCATATAGCTTTTGTCGATTTTGTGTCGTCTGCATATTGTCTTTAAGGGCTCTCAGAATATCTTGACACCCCTAGATCCAATCCTTTGCCAATGGTGCTCTACTATCTCCAAACATTGTATCTACAAAAGATAGTGCCTCATATCCATATAAGGCTTAGAAAGGTGACATCCCTATGGACATGTGATAAGTTGTGTTATAGTAGTATTCTCCTAAGTACAACCACTTGGTCCATGCTCGTTGTTGTCCTGTGACATAATCTCGTAAGTAACCTTCCACCCATTTATTCACTACTTCTGTCTGTCCATCTTTCTGCGGGTGATAACTGGTACTAGGGGTGAGTTTTGTTCCAAAAAACAGGAATAGCTCTTGCCAGAATGATCCCATGAAACTGCCATCACGGTCACTCACAATGGTTTTGGGCAAACTATGTAGACGGAATACCCCCTTGAAGAATATTTCTGCTATTTGAGATGCAACAATTTTGGAGGGGATTAAAAATAAGTCAGCATACTTGGTGAGACGATCAACCACCACAAAAATACAATCTTCGCCTTGTGAGGAGGGTAGCCTTGTAATGAAATCCATGGATATACTTTCCCATTTTTGTTCCAGAATGGGTAGTGGTTGTAATAAACCTGCCGGGTGTGTATTTTCAACCTTATTACTTTGACAGGTACCACATTCCTTAACATATTTGATAATGTCCTTCTTGAGACCCTTCCATGTGGACCATTCCCTGATGGTCCTATAAGTCTTCAAAAATCCTAGATGTCCGGCTAAAGGGGAGTCATGGGCTGCTTTTAAAATATTCATCTTAAGTTGAGACTCGGGTACTAGATAGATTCAATCATTATAATAGATAATATCATTGAAAACTCTATAACAGATGTATGATGACTTTCCATCAAGGATTTGACAAGCTGATTGATTTTTTGAGTATTCCACCAAAAGATGGGACTTCCAGTCATCCACAATATCTATGAGAGAGAAGGTAGCTGGTCTCCTTGACAAGACATCTGCAACTGCATTGTTTTTACCTTTTACATATTCAATCTCAAAATCATAGGCTTGGATCGTACTGACCCATTTTTGTTGCCTTTCATTTAATCCCTTCTGATCGAGGAAGTATCTGAGACTATTGTGATCAGTTTTGACTTTGAACCGGTTCCCCACTAGATATGAACAAAACTTGGCCAATGCATGCATAATAGCCACCATTTATTTGTCATAAATGGAGTAAGAGTGTTCATAACCATGCAACTTTCTACTCTCAAAAGCAATGGGATGATGGTTCCTTGTTAAGACAGCCCCAATTCCTTCCCGAGAAGCGTCACACTCCAATACAAAGGGTTTAGAGAAGTCTGACAATGCTAGAATTGCACATAAACTCATGACTTCCTTCATCCGCTCAAAATTCTCCTGGGTTGTTTCTGTCCACAAAAAGGTTCCTCTTTTTGTCAAGTCAGTAAGAGGGGCTACTAGCTATGAATACCCCTTTACAAATCTTTTGTAATAAGTAAAAATACCCAAGAAGCTCCTTAACTCTGTTACATTTTAGGGAGTTGGCCAATTGAGAATGGCTTCAATATTCTCTTGGTGGACCTTAACACCCTGGTCCCCGATGATGTGACCCAGATATAACATTTCTGTCATCCCAAACTCACATTTAGATATTTTGGCATAAAATTGTTGTGCCTCCAATATTCCCAAGACCTCGTCCAGGTGTTGCAGATGCTCTTTCCATGTTTCATTAAAGATCAGGATGGCGTCGAAGAAGACCAAAACAAATTTACGCAGTTTCTTGTTGAATACACGGTTCATGCATGACTGGAATGTTGTAGGGGAATTGGTCAACCCAAAAGGAATCACTAGGAACTCATAATGTCCATAGTGGTATCTAAAATTTTTTTTTGGAATGTCTTGATCACGAACCCTGATCTTGTGATACCCTAAGCGAATGCCAATTTTTGAGAAGTACTTGGCTCCCTTTTACTCATCCATCAATTCATCGATCCTGGGGATAGGATATCGATTTTTTATGGTCTTCTTATTCAATGCTCGATAATCTATACACATCCTTAGGGACCCATCCTTTTTCTTGACCAAGACTACAAACGAACTAAAAGGGCTCGAGCTCGGCCGAATGTGTCCTAATGCCAACAATTCTTGTATTGCCTTTTCTAACTCATCCTTGTATGCTTTGGCGTGCTGGTAAGGGGTAGTGATGACATTTTGGACCCCTTCCTCTAGTTTGATGATGTGCTCAAATCCCCTATTAGGTAGTCGTCCTGGGGGTATATCTCCAAAGCCCTTTTGGTATATTTGGAATAGTGCCATAATATCAAGGGAGTACTCCTTGTGTTGTTCTACTATTTTCTTCATGATTCGACACTCTAATTCCCATAAAATATCCCCATGTCGAAGGTATGCCTCCATCTGATTGGATGTCACAACCTTTTGAGGATAAGCATGCATTCCTCTCAACTTCACCTTTTTACCATCTGGTCCTGTGAATGCAAGTTCCAAGTCTTGGTAGTTTACTGTATGAGTTCTAATAGAATATAGCCATTGTACCCCGAATACTACATGAGAGTCTGGGCAGTCTACGACAAAGAAGTCATCTGTAACTGTGTAGTTTCCCATTGCTAGGCTCATGTTAGGAACTATCTTAGTGCATGGCAAGTGGTTGTTCTCTTTCTTTCTAGGAATCAAAACTGTAAAGCCTTCAAATTCTTTAGTAGCTAGTCCTCTTTTGGCTACGAATTCTACATCAATGAATTTGTGGGAGGCCCCACCATCAATTAGCACAGTAACCTTCTGTCCTTGTATGGTGCCCCTGACTCGGAGGGTGTGATATCTAGGGACCCCTGTAAGAGAAGCAATGACTCCTTCCTAGATTTCTTGCTGTATTTCCCCCATGCCTTGTGATTCTCCTTGATCAAGCTCTGGATTCTCTTCCTCATCTTTGCTTTCAGAAAATACTTCAATATAGTGGGCCTTACCTTTAGTACACCGATGTCCCAATGCCCAAGGTTCTTGACAAGAGAAGCATAGCCTTCTCCTTTTGATATCTTTCCTAGTCTCATCATCCATCTTCCCCTTACCAAATGGCTCCCTTTGTTGTTGCTTGACTTCCTTCCCTTTCGGAGGAATAGAAAACTTGGGTAGGAATCTATTCTTGGGTAATGCATCCTGCATATCCCTTGCACGGTTAATTGCATCTTGCAAGGTGGCACGTTGGTAGGCCATAACCCAACTTAGTAGGGGTTTTGACAACCCTTCTATAAATAAGATGACCAACTAGGTCATGGAGAGGTCATTGACCATTACTAAAAGCCTCTGGAATTCTGTAAACATAAGATTCAAGGCTCCCTGTCTGTAGGAGCTGGGTTAGCTCCCAGAAGTACATCTCAGGATCCTTCCTATAAAATATTTCTATTAACCTCTATGTGAATTATGTATAAGATATGATGCTGGCATGTCCCAGAGTGGTCATACCATGTTGGCACCATTCATGTGCTTCTCCGTCAAGATGAAGCATGGCATATTTTATGGCATCCTTCTCCCGCATGGGATTGAGCTAGAAATATGTATCTAGTTTATGTACCCATGACCGTGCAGAACACTTCGACGATCCATCAAAATAAGGAAGAATTACCTTTCCCACAGCCTTCTGCAAATCTAAATTTGACTGATGGACCCCATATGTGGTTTCCTTCCTTTTTTGTTTGCTCCTCATGTAGTAAAAGTCATTAAGGCTCAGGGTCGCTTTCATGTTGGGAGGCGACATATCATACCCTTTCATCCATGCGGTAACCGTTTCTACAATTGGTGAAGGGCAGTCTTGCTCCCTGGAGGAGTCATCCAAAAATGGAGGCATGGTTGGTCAGCTAAAAAGGCTGCTCTAAGTGTTGACATGTTTGTGTGATGGACCATTGCTAAAAACATTGATATACTGCTGCAGTGGACCATCCCCACATGAATGGGAACCTCCTTCCCCATTATTTCGTTGCACATTAGGTTGCCCGATCTGTACTTTGAGGAGTTTCATGATGGTGTTTTGAGTGTCGACGATCTTTTGTAAGGCATCTTCAAGTTTGGTAGTTTCGTGATCACCCATTGGTATTTCTTCCCCTTCTTTTTTCCCTTGACTCCTAGCCTTTTTTACTTCCCAATTAATAGTAATACCCTTTTGTTTCTCCTTCCTTGGCATCCCACAGCTAGCCAAGATGAAGCTATGATACCACTGTAAAATCCTTTAAGAAATATATAAGGCGACTGTTGTAATAATGGTAAAAATATAACAGCAAAGTAATATGCCTATTATGAAAAACCCTCGTGATAACATATACACATAATACTCCATTACACATAATTAAGTTCCAATCACCATATTTAAACAAGACCTAAGGAAATCCACCCAATATCATTTATTAAAGAATTTAGCCCATGTAATACAAGCAGTTTGACCAACAACGTAAATGGGTCAATTACATCCTAATGCCAATTAATAACCCTTGACAATGCAAATAATTATAATAAAACCGGCAGGACAAATCTCAGATCCAGGTTCATAAAGTGTAAAGTAAAAATAGACGAAAAAAACTTTCAAAACAAATATGGAATGAATGCGACTAGCTAGGGTGATCATAGAAAACATCGAAGTTGGGTTTGCTTACTAGGGTGAGATCGAATCTCACCGAAAGAAACTTGAGGATCTCACCTAAAAATCCTCACTTGAAAACTCCTTTGAGCTTTCAGATAATCAATGAATAAAAGATTAAATTCCATGAGTTTCTTTCGATCCTCCTCCTCCTTTTATATTCGGCTGCTTGGAAGAAACAATGGGCAAACACCTGGGGTCAAAACAACCCAAAAGGAAAAACCATGGGCCAATGCCGCTTTTTTTATTAATTTATTTATTAGTATACTACTTTTATGATTTGGTCCAAACGGTTAAACCCTTTGGATTCTTTGGTGTGGTGTGGGATGATTGCTAGCATGATTTTTTTACTAGCGTGATTTTTTTACATATATATTCCACCAATAGGAGAAAAATGTACTAGCTTCGAGGATCATTAATTCTCTGAGGCTTAATTCTTTTTTAATATTAAAAAATTTATTTAATATATTTTCATACAATAATTAATTCATCCATATTATTTAAAATATAAATATTTTATATTTTATTTTTAAATTAAATTAAGTTGAACCAATATATTAATATTACTAGAAATTAAATTTAAAATTATTTTCTGACCATGAATTTAGATCTAAAATGTGGTTACAAAGCCTTGAGCACAGTTTTCATGATCAAATTATTCATTTCATTGGTTGAGATGTTGTACCCATCCCAGTATTTTTAGCCATGAAGGATAGCTCTGGTGATGTCAAATGCATATTTCTTGGCAGAGATGGCAACATTCGGCTCTGGTTTGAGAAACTCCCAATTTAATTCTTTGAATAACTCATTGACCATGCCATGTATATGATTTATAGCATCTTCCTCTATTAATCCAGGATTCTCTTTCATATAACATGATATACATGAAGCTACTTCTCCATGGGCTTTTTCTGCCTACATTCGTCGTGCCAATTCAGAATCATCAACTGTATTTTAACCAAAACTACTAGAAAAATCAATGAGATAATGTAATGCAAAAATTATTCCATTTACATAGGTCGTACCTTGTAACCACGAGTGTCATTTTTCAGTCTAAGGATACCAGATTCCAAGCTACTGAACCTCACTACAAAGTCAATTTCATGCAGGTTGTGATAAGGAAGGGGAATATACAATGTGAGATTGCACTGTAATTGGATTATAGTATAACCAAAACTAACTTTTCCATTCTTGTAGTACTCCTCGAATGTTGGGAGATAACCAATGGAGATCCACTCTGCTTCTTTCATAAACGAATTGATAAAGGCTTGCAACTGCACATACACAAGAAAATAAAATTATGTCATCACCAACCTGCTGTTGACTGAAATCCATGACCAAGGAAATGTTTTCACAAATATAGTAATATTTGATTGTTCATACATCATGTTGAGCATAATTTATTGTGTTTGGGCCTTGGTACTTCTCTCCCTGTTGTGACATTTCATGTATGGTTTCATAAAGCACCATGTACACTCCTTTTAGATATTGTGGAAGCCACTCTGTTGCGGACGGATCCCATCTGATCACATGCAATTATAACCACCACAATTTTATGTCAAATCAGTTCTTTTATGCAAAGGCATTAGAGAAAGAAGAAAATATTATTGTAAAGCTCGTTCACCACCTCTTAACTTCCACTGTGAAAATTTGGAGCTCGTCCATTTTTCCAAAGGTGTCGTAGATATCGTCGAGAACCGTGACAAGATGACACATTTTGGCAAATATGAGTCGTAATGCAGAATTTTTAGGATCAACCACAAAGCAAGATGCCAAAGTGTAGAATTCCACGTGACGATTGCGAGAAAATGTCAATTGACAGAAACCTGAATCCTTCCACCATCTATTCACAAATATAGGAAATCATTATACTCTTCACATCCAAATTTGCATGAGCAAAAAAATATAAATATAATCCAATAGAAAGCTCGTCACTTTAACTCCATCTGTTGTATGGAGTGAAATATATTAAACTCTAATTTTGCAAGTTCTAAAATTTTCTTGGTGTCAATAAATTCCATCCTGGAAAAACAAAATTTAACTTATAACAACTAAAATACTATACGGAAAATGAAATATTCAATAGCAGATTTCTTTGTTGGGAAAATAAAAATCCAAATAAAAATATCCTCGATAACAAATGCAAATAACAATAACAAAATCACACTTGAATTGTTTAAAAACTTAATTAAATGCCTCCAAAAGGTACATTGTCATGACCTTTTAGGGCGATTCAGGGATTCTAAGTTGAGAACAACAAATACCATGAATGGACAAAGAATCCAATGAGTTGAAGGGCTAAAAAACATACCACTCATAATGAACGTTTTCATCCAAATATTATTCCATGTCATGTTTAGTCTCAGATCTACGCTTTGATTGCTCATAACAATGCTTTAGCTTCTGGATGGCCTCCTCCAATGATTTGAGCTCATCAAACTCAATCATGTCTTTGAATTTTATCGACAACCCATGGATGAATCGTTGAATCTTGGCCTTCTCCTCCTTGAGGTAAGGCACATATCTCAACAACTCCAGAAATCTGCTAGTGTTCTCCCCGTCGATAATAGAGTCCATATTTAGCTCATAAAACTCTTTTCCCTGTCATCATAGTACCTCTTCGATAGATACTTCTTCCTTAATAGTATCTCAAACTCACTCCAAGTAAACTCCTCTTGAAATATCTACAGGAAATGCATCTTGAAACTATTATAAAATTGGGTACTTGCTCAAGAAATCTTCATCCTCAACTTCATTATCTTTGTCACTAGAAATATGTATTGCAGAAAACACACACTTGTTCCTGCAACTGCACTTCGTCTGCATCATTGTCACCATTCTAATTGATGTTTCCTTCTTCTTACCTTGCAAGAATATCTATTCTCCATTGACATCCAAGCACTCAATAGGTTTTTCATAGTAGTCCGCTTTGGTCCTATGGAGATACAACTAGTCCATACCTAAAAGCATGTTATACGAACCCAATGAAAATACATTCAAATGTGCTAATGTAGACATACCATTCAAATAAAATGCATAATATCTTACCCAATGATGAACTCACTTCTTTGTACCTGTATCCAACCGCACTAACCAAGACTCTGCATACGATTCTTCTTTTCAATCAACCATGCTTCTGCATCGTGTGTTTTCTTCATTTCCCCATCGAATGTAGGTGGCTTTTCTTTCTTGAACTCATCCGGATAATATCCCTTATCACTCCTCCGGTAAGGACGATAACAATGATGACCATGATACCTATGAGAACTAGAACGATAAAAGTACATGTGTCCATCACCCCTCCTTTCTCAAGTATCCAAGAACCTAACATCCCTGCTCATGTCATCTCTATTTGAATTGTGCCCACTATGGGGTTTACTTCCACAGGCCCCATTAGTCATATCCTCTTATGCCTGCATGATTTTGTCACTATTTTCTTTGCAAATCCTTATTTCCTCATTCAAACTCCTCAATGTGTCTGCTAAGTCAAAAGAGTTCCCAACACCATGCTACTCATTTGATTCATAGGGAGAATCTTTGTAGTCTACCATCTTGTTAGTCATCTTTGATATCTTTTTCTTGGAAGGTATATAATGTCAGTTAAACCAAATCATAAACAAACCAGCGTACCTTAGTATAGCTCGGATATGATATCTCGTCTTCAAGACTGACCAAATTAGTGCAATACATACACACACACATATATATAGATATATAACATAATTAGATAAACATACAAAAATATTTTCAGCCATTATCCAGTTATCAATACATGAATCTGTTGACCACATACCATGACTTCATGCACAACAACCATCATCTAGTCAAAGTATGCATAACAACATACAAACACTGATACACATAACCGATGCACGACCGACATAAAGTCACAAAAAATACATTCAACAACGACACCATCAAATTTCACTTTGTGACACCACTACAATCATGACCAATGCCATGCATACACAACAAGCACATAGATCACAAGCACAAGGACCTATATGCAACCGACATGTACATACGACAAAACATTCATCCAAGGGGAACAAAAACTAGACATCACCCAAGGAGAATGGAACCATGCTATGATACCACTCTATAACACCTTCCTCCCACATCTACCCAAGTAACCATCCAACTGGGGCAAACATGTGATGAAGAGTTACTATGATATTATTCAACTCCCTATATATCAGTTAAGGAAGTGGAACCGACGGAACACAACCAACCTTACCTTATCCACTTGCAACAGAACCCCCAAGAGCCATCCAACCCATCCAGGTGACCAACCCTTGAGACAAACTGACATTTTTCTTCATCAAATCCTTAATCGCTACCTTGACATGGGCATGCTTGCGACTTAGAACCTCCATTCACTCCCACAATAAGGCATGCCTGTGACTAGGAACTTTTCCAGCTAGTTCTGTGCCGACGACTCCAGATTCTGAGCCACTTTTTCAGATCTAGGACTCATTGCATTGCCCAAAACTCCATGAAACTTCCAGAAATTAAAAGTAACATCAAAATAATGATAAAAATGTAAATACTTGAACAAGGACTTAAGTGGGCCCCTACCATCCATGACAACCATTTCATCAAACATGTCACAAATATGCATTCTATAGGTTAAAATAACAGAAATGAGCCCAACGGTTTCACAATTATCTGAGAATCACTAAGAAGCATTGATGCCTCATAATAATAACTGCATTACCATCTATTAAGCCATATAGTCATTGTAAATTCAGTGATTAACCAAAACATGATGAGAGCCATACATTATCATTTTCATAAAACTCAATCATAACCAACATATAACCAATAGAAATATCAAGGATATAAGAACGATATAAGCCACATATAAACAAGTATATTTACCCATAAAATACCAAGGATAAAGATCTCTCATTGATAATTGCATAGGCTGACTAGGTATGGGACTTCCATGAACCACCCAAACATAAGCTAGGATGAGCCAAATCTTTCTTTCAGCCAGTCACCCTCATGCCATATTCCAAGCATGAATGTGTGATCTCATAGAAAAAATCAATCAAAACTAAACCAGGGATTCCAGAGGCCAAACCACCTCAACCCTCAATAAATGATTCCACTTCACGGTCAAACATCACTAACCATCACCATATTAATCTCTAACCAAGCTGTACAGGGCTCCAACGCATTTTTTCCAACCAGGGTTTCCAGGACTAGTACTCAACACATAGTTGTTGTCAAGCTTCCAAAGAATTTATCCAACCAGGGCTTCCAGGACTAGTAACTCAACCCACCAAGACTAGTACTCAACACGCAGTTGTTTTCAAGCTTTCAGAGAATTTTTCCAACCAGGGCTTCCAGGACTAGTAACTCAACCCACCAAGGGCTTCCTGAGAATTTTTCCAACCAAGGCTTCTAGGAACTAATAACTCAACCCACAACCAAAGGCACAAGAAAACCAACCAGAAAACAAAAGTAAAACCCACAACAATATGGCTATCCAGGAAATAGCAAGGCTAGGAAAAACAACTATCAATCCATGAAATCCCCCATGCCATTGAAAAATCATAACCAAATAACCACATGCATATGCCATGCATGCCAAAACTAGTAAGAGAACCATACATGAAACTCAGTACCTGCAATCAAAACCCGCTATAGCTATCGATCTCGTTGTACTCTAGCACTTTCTTGCTTTTCCTTTTCCTTCTTGCTCCAAATCCAAAGTATTCCACAATCCTCCAAGAGTGCTCTAAGAAAACTCAAAGATTCTAAGAGTATGAGAGAGAGAATAGAATGAGAGCTCCAAAAACTGAACTGAAAAAAGTTTGTGCAAAAGCTACCAACTGATCCTCATAAGCCTTTTTATCAATGAGGCCTCTAATTTCTTCATTTTTCCATTATTTTCCTTCATTTTCCTCCTCACATGCAACCTGTGACCTTTCACTTCCCTTTTCTCCTGTTTTCCATTATTTTCATAAATAAAATGCCAATAAATGCCTCATGCCTTTCCAAAGCCTTTGCCATTTCCTTTGCCAATTTCCATAACCATTAATAAACCGAAATGAACACCCACTAGGATGTTTTTGTGCAACATTCAACTTGGAATATGTGCCCATGACCAAGGTCTTATTTTACCTTTATTAACTTTTACATGGATTTTTGACCAGGTTTGTTACAACTTGCTGCTATAGTGGTAGCTTCAACCTTCAATTCTTCATCAAAAATGGCACTTTCCATATTTCCACAATCAATCCTTGTTTCAGAAAAGAGACCACAAATTTCATCAACATAATTTTCATCCACTTTTTGGTAATATATTTGAGCATGCATGTGCTCATTAACAATTTCAACTTCACCAAATTCATCATTTGTTACTAGATTCATGAGAGATGCACATTCAGCTCTACAAACCATTACTTCATATGAAAAATTGTTTTTGTTATTTACAAACTCAAATGCTTCAAACTCTGATGCAAATATGCCATCATAAACTAAAAGCATACCAAATATATCACAAATGTTATTCACTTATTTATTGGAAGCTTCACCATCATCAACAAGGACTATTGTTGGATTCACCAATTCACTACTCACTTTTCAGTCACCATCCACATGTGTCTCATCAGAATTGGATTCGTCATCATCTTCAGCATCCATGTTATATTGGGGTTCTCGAGAATTTATATATTCTTACTCTACCTCACACGTAGGGGCTTAAAATTCTCACTCTACAATCTTTTATGTGTCTTCTTCATCCATATGCATGTCTGCATGATGGGTTTCACTTTTATAGTCTTTATGACCATCATCCACATTTGAGTGGGATTCTCCAAGCTCCGTTCTCCTCCTAGATTCTTTCTCATTTAATCTCAGAACTAAAATTAAATTTCTATTGTTTCTTCAACAAGTTGTAACATAATTTGTTGCTTTATGTCACTTCCTTTATACCAAATTCTACTTTGAGGGTCTTCCATGCTTCCTAGGAAGATGTATCTTTTTCTACCTTACACAAGTATTTCTCATCAAGTGCATGTTTTAGAAGATCCAATACTAATATATCACATACTTCATCACATGGTTTGTTAGACTGATACTCAATCAACTCTCAAAGAAAAGTTTTCATTTTGATAGTTCCTAAAAAATAAAAATTTTACTAGTAAATTTTGGAAGTGTTACAAGATTTATCCTAATCCATTCATGCTCGAATTTCATCTACCTGTCTTTCAGATTCCTCAACTGTGGAGAGAACCTCTATGAGATCTTCAAAATACTTTGGCTCTTCCTCTCGATTTCTTTTCTCGGTTTACTTCATTCTTACTTTGTGACCCATGGTTGTAGTCTTTCTTTTGTCTTCTACCTTTTTTCCTTATTTTGCTAGCCTTATATAAATTAACATCACATACACTTGATTATCTTTAAAAATAAACATTTTAACCTTCACTTTAACGGTGGCTCCCAACAACTACTAGCAAGTTTGCTAAGCTCTTCTATGCATATTCTTATGGAGGCTCATGGCTACAACTTAGGGTAGAGACTCCTTCTTTGGTTAGTGGTGGTGGGTCTTTCCTCTTGATATGGTGGTGGCTCTATAGGCTACTCACCCTAATATTTTAGTAGTTGGGTTTACAAACTCTCAACGAGCTCTAGTTTCTACTTATGGACCAATGGATGCAAACTTCAATTTGCAAACTACTCATAATAAACAAGGATCTTAGTGGAAGTAGCTCACAACCTTCTTAACTTGTTTGGTGCTTTGAAACCTTGCTAAACCTTGCTCTGATACCACTTGTTATTTAGATGAAAAGATAAACACGCAAACACAAGAAAAATAAGTACACAAGCTTCATGAATAAATAAGTTATATTCATTAATTATTACCTCATATACATCCACCGAATTGTTGTTCTTCTCTCTTCTTACTTAACATTACAATGACCCAACCATGAGTATATAAGCACTGAACATTCTAAATATGGAATCATGCAAAATTTAACTTTCTTTTCTTCATGCAAACTATGACTTGACACTTTAACTAAACTTTTCGAACTTCACTTTAACATAAATTGACATTTTTCTTTTCCTTCACTTAGATTTTCTTGACAAGGCATTACCTTTTTAAATTTGACTCACTTGACTTCTAATATTAGACTTAATTAGACTTAACTTTCTTTCCTTCACTTAATTTAACTCTTCATACATTCCATGCATACGAGAGTACTTACTATTTCTATTAAGTGAAACAATTTTGATCTATGACAAAGTTGCGAGCTATGATTGTAAATGAAATAGGAAATTTGGTGATAGGTTTGTATGAATTGTGTGCTCTTATAATTTAAATTGTTATACAAGACTAGAGTTCACTTGATTGTACAACACATTTGAATATTTGACAACTGTTAGGCCACCTAAGTTGTTGATTCTATAAGATTACTTTCATTCATATCATTTGCATATTGGTTATGTTAAGGCATAATTGTATGGAATTATTATCTACATAATTCAATAAGTGTTAAACTTATGAATTTTAATGATTGTGAAATATAAAAAGTGAGGTGTAGTGTATAATCACTTAGTTTCAGATTAAGAAAATCGATGAGATGAAGTGAGTCAGATGCACCACAAACCTGTAGTGATGGGCCATCTGGGTGCGCTAACTCAGTTTTCGATATGGGTGACTATAGGGGCTTAACAATGGCTCTTTAGGTTAAATTAAAGTTTATGCTAGAGTACTCTTTCAACCTCCTTCACAATTTCTTTACATATATCTCTATTAAGTGAGGAAGATCAACCATATAATCATTATTACCTAGTTTGAAATGATATCAATGACTAATATTACTTGGTTTCTTAATAATGCATTCATAGTTTTCAAATTAGGAAATGAAAATATTTACCGAAAACTTAATACCTAATAATAAATTAATAGAAAAAAAAAATTAAATTGCATTATATATATATATATATATATTACAATAAGAAAAAATTTAAATACTAAAATTTTATATAAGAAATAATTAAATTATTGTTATTTATCTCTTTGATATATTTGTTCAACAGTGAAAAGAAAACTGAGATGTGACTATGAGGCATATACAAGAATCAAAATTTTGATTTTTCATTTAGAAAGAAAAAAATGAAGATTTAAAATGCATATATGGATGAATTTGTATTTTTTTATTTTATTTCTTTATGTATAGTTTTGATATATATATTTATTTATTGAGAAAATATTAATTTTTTCTTATAGTTATATTGTATTTAATTTCTTGCAAATTTATATTAAAGTTTAGTTGAAGTAATTTAAAAATTCACATATTTAAAAAAATAAACAATTTTAGTTCATGGAATGTAACTCATTTGACAATCACTTTGTTATGAAGTATTATGTTAAAACATGAGATTCAAAGTTAAATCCCCTTGAGTGGCCAACTAAAATATAATATTTTTTTATCTACTTATTTATTATATTTTCAAAATGTGGTTTAATGAAAAAGGAAAAATAGAATATAAAAGAAATAAAATTGACATGATCAAATTTCATGTGGTTTGAATATCTATTTTCAAAAATTAAAAATATAATTATCCACCATCCACTCATGGAATTTCGGTGAAAAGAATGAAGGTTTAAAATCAATATATGGATGAATTTGTATTATATATATATATATATATATATATATATATATATATATATATAACAATTGAGAAAAAAAAAATATTGTTATATTGTATTTAATTTCTTGCAAATTTATATCAAAGTTTAGTTGAAGTAATTTAATTTTTTTCACATATTTAAAAAAATAAACAATTTTAGTTCATGGAATGTAAGTCATTTGACAATCACCTTGCTATGAAGTATTACTAATGGTTTTGTCTTAATTTCTAATTGTCTTAAATGGATTTCGTCTTAATTGTCATTGTCTTAAGTTGCCATTGTCTTAAATATAAAGTTTTATATTAAAATATTTTTATCTCAACCTGCTTTTGTCTTAAATATAAAGTTTTGTCTTAAAAAAATTTTGTCTCAAACTAATTTTGTCTTAAAATATTTTTGTCTCAAACTGCTTTTGTCTTAAATATAAAATTTTGTCTTAAAATATTTGTCTCAAACTGTTTTTGTCTTAAATATAAATTTTTGTCTTAAACTATTTTTGTCTCAAATTGTTTTTGTCTTAAATATAAAGTTTTGTCTCAAACTATTTTTGTCTTAAATTGTATATTTAAGACAATTCAATTGATATTAAATTTTAATATAAAATAACTAAAATAAAAAGTGACTTTTTAAGACAAAATATTTCTTTTGTCTTAAATAAATGTCTTAAAAATTCCCTCAGTGTAGTAGTGACAGTCCCCGTGCAATGTAGAGGAGGCCATTATGCCAAGTAAGGAGGACTAGATCCCTCGCGAATGATGCAGCGATCGGGCTGAGAGATCGACGGTTCCCACAATCGCATATCCACTGAGTAGATGAACCGAGTAGCTAAAGGTGACAGTTGTTGTTAGAGGCCGGAGTTGTGAAGCGATCCGCAAACTCCGTGTACTAAATTGCGAAGTTGACCCATCAACGTACATCAGTCGTTGGTCAAAATGTTATATCAAACGCCCATTTTAATAATTGGGTAATTGGGCCTACGCTCATTTTAATAATGGACCTGCACTTGGTATGATATTTCTCCCCAATAAAACCCTATTATTACAATAATCCTCATCTTAACTTTTTTTTCCTTATATTATGTTTTAATATTTCATTTTTTGAGCTTTTGTGTTTTAATGTTTCTATTTTTTAAAGCTTTTTTAAAAGCTCAAGTTGGATCCTTTGGAATATTTGATGTGGTGTGGGATGATTGCTAGCATGAATTTTTTACATATATAATTTCATACACATACATACAAGAATAAAAAAAAAAAATTACTTTCTATATTAAAGTGAACCCATAAACCAAGGTTTAACTTACCATTCATGAATATATTCTCTTAACACCATTTCTATCTTATCAACTCACAACACTTTGCATTAAGGTCTAGACTTAACAATATATATATATATATATATATATATATATTGCTACCTGCAAACTGCTATAGCATATCTTGGTCACATCATATGTTTTATTGTTAATTCTGTCTACTTCAACCTTAATGTATATCATATACAAACTTTACCTCGGTACTATGTTAATGTTACATTATGGTTAATGTTTATCACACTGCATATTTGTTTTATATCATGATTTGGTTCTCCCGAGGTATATTTGGCACGATTCTAGATATTCAATGTTATGAGTACCTGGCATTTATCACAATTGAAAGGTATGTGATCCGCTCGGATTTGTTGCGAGTTTTTATGGTCCTCATCAGTTCACTTCACCGTTGGATCTAGAGTGATCGACGGTGAGAGCTCTAGCGTGAAAATTGGCATAGTTATCCACGCCAACCCTAGCTAGCACCTCCTTTGTTACTACATTTTGTGTCGAGTAGTCCTTTAGCGCTGATGACTTGTTCCGACTGAGGGTTTGCTCTGTCTAAGGGATTTCTTCGTGATGTTCTCGAACTATGGCTCTGCCACCATCGCGTCTTCTCTAGGTTTGCAAAGTTCTACAAGATGCATCCCTTGGGGATTCTTTTGCAACGATTAATGGAGAAGGGTTACCATTATCTTTAGCATTAAGATTCAGGATAGGTTCGTCCACTGTCATCCAAGAAACTTCTTCAGGACTGTTATCTCTTGTTTATCATTCAGGTAAAATTTCTTCCCTTCGCATTGCTTAAATATTCTCGACTTATTTCCGATTTTTTCTTTTGAGGATTAAGTCTGGAATTTCTGTGTTAAACTTCTCTTTTGTTTTCTCTAAGGTTATATGGCGCGTTGCTCTTATAGTTGAGAAGGATTCTATTCCTCAAGTAATTTTCCAAACAGAAATTTGTTTTTCTTAACCATGATTTCTTCATTTTTCGAGGTAGGAAATCGTTTTGGGTAAGAGATGAAATTTCCTTACATATCTGCCCTTTGTGGCTATGGTTGCGGGTCGACTTTGGCAGGTTGTTTTTCCTCTGGTTAGCAGGTCCTTCTGCATAGAATTTCATTGTTTTTATTTAGCATTTTTCAGTGCTAAAATGCCCAGTACTTCTTCCAGGTACTTCTAATATTTGGGCTCAGAAATTGTGACTTAGTTGTCTCTTGTGGACTTCGGGTCTTCATGGGACAATGAACCCAAAAACTTAGTTTTGACAGTCGGCCTGGTTTAGGTCTTTTAATGTTTCTTTTATATGTATATTGAAATGATATAGACTATGTTCCGGCTAGGATTTCCTGAGGCAATGGATAGTCTCTCTAGCATTGATAATTGTAATAATATTTTTTTTCGTTTCATATGTAAAGTCTACTATGGAATTTTCATTCCTAGAGTTCGTCTCTTGCAAAGCTATAGTTTAGTAATGGTCTTTGCTGAGTAATTTATAAAGATATAGTTTTGTTCGTCGTTCAGACTACATGTATTATTTTTGGAAAACAGTGACTCCTTATTTCTTTTCAATGAAATGAAAAGTCTAGTATGTTTTACAGTAGTTCGAATCTTGTTACAATTTTTCTTATATTTTTTAGTATTCTTACTTTTTACTTCATTTGATTAGTAAATATGTATATATGCTCATTGGATAAGTCGTAACTCAGTTTTTCTTGTAAATAATTTGCTCACTATTTTTAAAGTACTTTGACCTTTCCAGTATTTAGCTTCTGTGCACAAATTCTTAAATCTTTGTCTATTTCTTTTCATTCAGTTTTTCATTCTTGGTAACCGGACCACCAGATAGCTTGTCCGTGTATAGTAAGAATTTAGGGAGGCGATGTGTATCGGGTTGAGGATTTCACTCTCGTACCTTGTACCAACAGCTCTCCTAGCAATAACTTAAATAGGCAGTAATCCCTTATATTCAAAAGTGTTCGTTTATGTTCTTTTAAAAGAATACTACAGTCTTAATATTTCCTACGTTACCTTATAGTATATGGTCAACTATCATATGATTATCTGGGTTATTCCTAGCATACTTCAGTTTATATCTCCACCTGCTCTATAGTTAATATATCTACACATACATTCACAGGTTTCAATATTTAACTCGTGCAGGAATAATATATAGAACCCTATAATTATTTGTCGATTTACTCATTTATTTTAGTTCTTTTTTTTTCAACATAGAAAGATTTTCCAAGGATAAATAGTAACTTTTCTTCTAAGAAATAAATATCAAATACCTGTAAACAGTAATATTGAAAACAATCCTTCTGTCTATCTGATAATAAATAAAACAGAACATATAAAATAATAATTACCCAACATCTGTAAAAAAAAATCTTGATCTTTTGTATATTTAATGTTAAATCAGATAGAACTTATCTGAAAATAAGGTTGGTTGTTGGTGTCCACCCAACCAACAAGAGAGGCAATGACGTCCTACTCTTCCCCGTACTTCCACTGAAAGGTACAGGTTGACAGGAAATGACGTCCTGCTCTTCCTCGTACTTCCACTGAAAGGTACAGGTTGACAGGCAATGACGTCCTGCTCTTCCCCGTACTTCCTGATAGTAGTTTAAAGCTACAAAACCCACACTCTCCATATAAAAATGCATGTCACATTTTTTCTCCCAAAATAATCCTTAGATTTGGGACTAACTCTAATGCGGAAGCTATTTCAAATTTCTGATTTAAAACCTTATAATAAAGTCCATCAATCAAACTTCATATGCGGAAGTTGCTCTTTCTTCAAAGCCTATGGTTAAAACCATATTATAAACCAGTTTCAGGAAATGGATATTAATATCTCAAATTTGGAATAAAAACCCAAGATTTACCCTTCGGGGCCAACACATATATTAATATATCTGTCAACGCTTTACCATATATCCAAACCCACGTGAATATTTCAATTAATCAAAAGTGCGAATTTGGTTTAAAAAGACAAAGCACTACATAATGTTTATTTTGGCCCCACAACTTAATAACATACCTCACTTTAACCTCCACGCAAGTTCATGATGCGAACGTCGTCCAATCCTTTGATCGAAGCATCCAACAGATATTGCGCTCAAACGAAAGAAAACCATTTACCACTCTAGAGCTACACAAAACCCATTTATGGTTTTTGGAAACAGCCTTTTTTGTTCCATCCTTTGTTGTTCCAATTGCACAGTTTCACCACGCTATTTGCTCATAGTTCCACTTCTAATTCTTTTTTATTCTTCCTTCAAACCTTAAAATTTGTTTTGCGCTTTCGGTCTCCATTCCACTACACCTTCATATCTACTTCCATTAACTTAATTTTGAGCAGACCAGGGTTCCATCTTTCTTACACTCACTGTTCCACTTGTGCGCAGTTCCAAACCACATGTTTCACCATTTATCATTTAACTGTTGAGCAGAAACCCCTTTGGAGGTTTTTAAAACCCTTTCTCTGTTTCTCTTCTATGCGACTCTCTTCACGGTTTCTTTAATTTTTGTTCATTTCTTATGTTGTTCCTTCACTCTAATTCATGCCAGAATACAGGTGTTCCAACAATACGTCAGTGTGATGTAAATAATTAGATATTTAAATATCAATTGCAATTAACCCTTATTCCAATCCTGCTCCGCACCACTCTTCGATCAGATATACTTCAGATACACACAGTCTAACGTATCTGAATAATGAATTGAAGATTCAGTTCTTCTACTGTATGATCGATCCTTTCAGTGATCAATAACAATATTTAACAAATGCAAACTCAATCAGTCTTTTTAGGTATGTATGCAAACCCTTACTTTTCTTCGATTCAATTCCTGATAATATCCTATCTTAGTATTTCATCAAATCTATAAATGGTATACAGAACACCATTCAAACTCTATACAGAGTTTTATTCACACATTGTTCATAAAATTTGAGTATTTAAATTCTAAGTATTTATCACACACAATTCAATCAATCAATGCCCACATAATTCAGAAATCAATTTCTTCATATATACATATGTAATCAAATTACAAAAGACCTCCTATCTCTAGCCTGATATTCAAATCAATGGCCCTGTTCACCTACTGCCGTAGGCTTACAACAAACCTCTATTTGTCCAAAACCCTACTTTCTACTTCTCTCTGTTGTTACCATTTTTCTGCCTTTAAGGCTTTACAATTTATACAAAAATATGATGAACCAATTTAGGTTAAGATCCTCTATTATCTCAACAAAATCCTCTAAATCCTCGAAGTCCTAAAATCTATCTTTTATCCCTAAAAATCCTTTCAAACTCATAAAATCATGGAACTAATTCTAACTTAAGATTTACAATCAATTCTCAAATCTCTCAATTCCTATGAAATCTAAAATATCTTAATTCTCTCATGTTCTCCAATTATTCGGGAACATTTACAAATTCCTCACAATATTTAATAGCTCTCATTAAAATCACTCAAAAACATTAATAATTACATAAGAAATCAATATTCTTTTGAAAACACAAAGCCCCTATGTCTATTAAAATACAAAGTATTTTTTTGAGCCTAATGCCCCTGCATCAGACTCCCAAGGTTAAAAATAATCATGATCTCTTGATCATGTTCTTTTAATCTTTGTCTTCCTGGATCCCACACTTTGTTCTGTAATTTATCATCTATTTATGTTGTTGTTTGTTGGTTTTATCCAGGTTTCCACACTTTATGCTGCCTTGCTCCACTGGTTGTACTTTCACAGTCTGTTACTGTCTTCCTTTTGCTGCTACTGCTTCTTTTCTTTCTTGCTGATGTCTTCTTTTGAGACACTTTCATCATTATCCTTCTTATCAATTCAATTTCTTTGTCCAATAAATCTTGTGTCTGTTGATTTCTTTCATCTCTTGATTCCCCGAACTGTGTTGTGCTTGACTCAAAATAGAATAAAGATATCAATGCCTTATAAATGAGCCACTTCGAGGGGGAAACCTCCAATACATTACATAAATGAAAAATTCTTGGATGATACAAATGACAAAAACCTCCTTCTATATATAGGAGTCCATGGGGCCACAATATAATCCTAGTGGGGCCACAATGTAATCCTAGCCGACCTAACAATAATAATGTGAGGGCACAATAATAACAATATGGGGGTTACAGGGGTACAACAATAACAATAAGGGGGGCTACACTAACATAATAAGGGACTACACTATTAATATAGGGACTTAACATACCCCTCTCCTTCAAACAAGTGTTGTCCTCAACGCTTGATTATTTCTTGATGCTTCTATATAAAATTCTCATCCTCCCATGTGAAATCTTCTACAGGAAAGTTCTTCCACTTGCTGAGATACTCTGAAATTGATCGTACTTGTCGAGTTCTTGTTTCTATGACTGCTTCATAACTTCTTTCGATGTCATGTTGATCTTCTTGTTGTTTCATTAGATTCTGCACCAAAGTTGGGTTATCCTTTGAGAGTTGGAGAACTTGTTGTTGATGCTCGATGTGATCTTCCACTAATTTATCATCCATATTTGCTATTATTTGATCCTTCAAACCATCCAACTTAGCCTCCATTTTTGCTTTTAAACCATCTATGTCATCTTCGGTTGCTCTTCGTAAGATCGAAATTTGTTGCACTTGGTACCGTAATTTTGATATCTCATATTGCAATTCTTCCTCCTCATGCGTCATAGTATAGCTTTCTGAGGGCTTAATGGGTATGGAATTATTTTTTGGAGGCATAATAGAACCCATTACTGACAAAAATTCTTCAATATGCCCTTGGAATCAATTCAACTTGATTCTTCAAACAAGACTTGTGCAATTCGGAAAAAAACAATACACACCTTTTACTAGATTTGAGGAGCTCGATATTGAAATTGTATTATCTCTGTGCTTGAAAATCTTCGATATCTAAAATTCAGCCCTGTAGTAGCCCTCTGAAGCTTATTTCAAATGCCACAGGTCTGACCTGATTTTGATGCTCCAAGACAAAGTTGTGTCCAATCTCCCACAATGACCTAATTCTGGACTGGTTCAGTAGAGCGAATTTGTACGACTTGCCACGTGTCACTGTTTTGTCCTTTGTCTCTGAAATTGATAGCGAAGAAACTGCAGGCTGTGTACTTGTGACCACTTTTGACGGCACTCCAATCCAATCTTCAGAGAGAGAGTTATTGAACTTTTCCCATGATCACCTCTTTGAGATGAAATTCAGGAGCCTGAAAAAGAACTACCTTCCACAGATCATATCTCCAAAAATATTGCGAACCAAGCTCTGAAATTTTTTGATGAATTTCCTCAGGATTTCAGCTTCGCACCATATGAATTTCAGATTCTGAACCTTCGTAGAAAAAATTTTATAGCGCAAATGCCACGATGACCTGTTTAGGAGCCTGAAAAAATACCTGACTTCCACAGATCATATCTCCAAAATTATTGCGAACCAAACTCTGAAATTTTTATACAAGCTTCCTCAAGATTTTGGCTTCGTACCCTAAAAATTTCAGCTTCTGAAACTTCGTAGAAAAAAAGTTATAGCGAAAATGCCACGATGACCTGTTTGGAGCAGCGAAACCCTAGAATCCCAAGCTCTGATACCAAATGTTGTGTAACCAGCTCCAAAAATAGAAGAAAAAGATATCAACGCCTTAGAAATAAGCCACTTCGAGGGGGAAACCTCCAATACATTACATAAATGAACAATTCTTGGATGATACAAATGAACAAAACCTCCTTCTATATATAGGAGTCCATGGGGCCACAATATAATCCTAGTGGGGCCACAATGTAATCCCAGCCGACCTAACAATAATAATGTAAGGGCACAATAATAACAATATGGGGGTTACAGGGGTACAATAATAACAATAAGGGGGGCTACACTAACATAATAAGGAGCTACACTATTAATATAGGGACCTAACACTTCTATTCTTACTTTTACTTGTTGAACTCTTATTGCCACCCTGTCATCCTTACCCTCTTGTTTTTTGCAATTACTAACTTCTTCCAGATTGTCACTTATGACAATTTCTTTGTCTTCTTCCTTCAGCAATTCATTGGACTGGTACATAATGTACTCTCTTCTACTATCTTCATTCCCTTGCATCTTCACATTCTGCATTTCCCAATATTGAAATTGAGATTTCTCTTCCTGTATTGAATCCTGATTCTACAGCATAAATTCCAGCAATTTAATTTCTTCATTCCATGGATTAAAGATTTCCACAGAATTTTCTTCCTTTTCTTTTATTTGACTGTCCAACTGTGTCAAAGTTTCTCTAGCATCTGCAACAAAACTTTCATTCACAAAACAATTATTAAAATAAAAATCATAAGGCCTCAGTGCCTTTCTTTACTGTGCCATCATTTTAGTATGCTGCTCTGAAATTCCTCCTCTATCAGCACCTCAGTATGCTGATTCAAGCTTCCCAAAGAATTCTCTAAAGAACTCTCTAGACTGTTAACAAGTCTTTCTTCCACATCATCTGCTCTCATGATGCCTTTCTGTTCTTTTCCACTATTGTGAACTATGCCTTCTGCAATCTCCCTGTCATACTCTGAGTTTTCTAGCAAATATTACAGCAATGCAATTTCTTTTTGGAATTTCTGAAGTATTTCATCATCATTTACAATCCCTGCATTCATACACGAATTTTTAGTTTGAAAATTACAAGATTCAATAGTCTCAACTCTTGTTTCACATATCAGTGCT
This sequence comes from Pinus albicaulis, assembly GCA_034641835.2. NCBI lineage: Eukaryota > Viridiplantae > Streptophyta > Pinopsida > Pinales > Pinaceae > Pinus > Pinus albicaulis. The sequence goes on from CM076579.1 coordinate 1,273,165,603, forward strand.
TCAGACTGAATCTCTTCTTCTTCATTCACAAGAAATTCTTCCTGTGTTGTAACAGCTTCAAATATAAATGCATCACTGCTTTCCTCATTCAAAATACATTCTTCATCATTGTTTTCTGCTTCAGAGTATTTATCTTCTAAAAGATACTCTTCCATACTTTTGACAGCTTCAAAATATTTCTCATCCTCTTCTGCAAAACCTGTAATCACATCAAAATCATTAGTTACAAAAACACAAGCCTTTACATCATCCAACTGATCTAAAGTTGCCCAACAGTTCAGAAAATCATTAATAATTCCCTCTTCAGCAAGGTAAACTTCTTGTTAACTTACATCTTCACAATGATTCATAAGATCTTTCACAGATCTCCATTCTTCATCTTTACCCATAACTTCACTCTGTTCTGCTTCAAAAATGTAAACTTCCATTTTCAACTCAGCTTCTCTGAGTTCTTCATATCCCAACTGTACATTCATCCTCTGTTCAAGCTTTCTTAGCCCTTCTGCCAACTGCATATTCATTTGATGTTCTCTCTTCTGTTGTAGCCTCTGCCACTTCACCTTCTTCTTCATGAACCAACCAATTCTCTGTTTTTCTTCTATCATCATCTTCAATTAGTTGAGTTGTTCTCTTATCTCAGCTAACTCTTTGTCATATTCTTCATCAGTCAAATGTCTCCTTATGCCATTTTCCTTGGCATCTTCTTTCTCCTTTCTTCTTTTGTGGTCTCTCTCTGAACCTCTGCTATCTCTTCTATGACTATCTGTAGTCATCTTTTTCTCCATTTCTATCTTCATGAGTTCCTCACTCATCCACCATGATCTGTACGAAAGCCTATACAATAAAAATTCCTCCTTGTTACAACTTACCTCACCAATCCTTTCCTCTGGATTTGGTCTTTTGGCAAGCACTAGTTATCTATCTTCTGGAACCTCTTAAGCATTCCTCTCTACTCCTTCTAGGCTTCAACTCATCTGCAACTTCTAAGAACACAATTTTCCTTTTTATTCAACCTCTGTTGAATTTATTCAAGGTTCTGCCACATTCTTCTTCCACTTAGAATCCTCTTCTAGACTCCTTCATTACTGCTCTTAAAGCTATGATATTCCTTTGCTGGGATTTTCTTCAACTCCCTGCAACCTGAATTCTGCAAACATATTCTTCAAACCAGAGTTAAAATAACATTCATTAACTCACCTTCAAGATCTCTGTGTGATCTTGCTTTACCTGTCATCTGCACTGTATGCTGCAATCCATCAGTTTCAAAATCTGATCTCTTTTTAATTTCCCCATCACACATGCATTCAATTCAATTAAAAAAAAAAATTGAACTTTCAAAAAGAGTTATTTCCAACTTTGATACCACTTGATAGCAGCCTAAAGCTACAAAACCCACATTCTCCATATAAAAATGCATGTCACATTTTTTCTCCCAAAATAATCCTCATATTTGGGACTAACTCTAATGCGGAAGCTATTTCAAATTTCTGATTTAAAACCTTATAATAAAATCCATCAATCAAACTTCATATGTGGAAGTTGTTCTTTCTTCAAAGCCTATGGTTAAAACCATATTATAAACCAGTTTCATGGAATGGATATTAATATCTCAACTTTGGAATAAAAACCCAAGATATACCCTTCGGGGCCAACACATATATTAATATATGTGCCAACGCTTTACCGTATATCCAAACCCACGTGAATACTTCAATTAATCAAAAGTGCGACTTTGGTTTAAAAAGCCAAAGCACTACATAATGTTTATTTCGGCCCCACAACTTATTAATGTACGTCGCTTTAACCTCCATGCAAGTTCATGATGTGAACGTTGTCTGATCCTTTGATCAGAGCATCTAACAGATATTGGGCTCAAATGGAAGAAAACCATTTACCACTCCAAAGCTACACGAAACCCATTTATGGTTTTTGGAAATCACCTTTGCTGTTCCAATTGCACAGTTCCACCACGCTGTTTTCTCATAGTTCCGCTTCTAATTCTTTTCGATTCTACCTTCAAACCTTAACATTTTTTTTGTTTTTTCGGTCTCCATTCCACTGCACCTTCGTATCTGCTTCCATTAACTTAATTTCTAGTAGACCAGGGTTCCATCTTCTGTTGACTCACAGTTCCACTTGTGCGCGGTTCCAAACCACATGTTTCACCATTTATCATTTAACTATTGAGCGGAAACCCCTTTGGAGGTTTTTAAAACCCTTTATTTGTTTCTCTTCTATGCGTCTCTCTTCACGGTTTCGTTAATTTCTGTTCATTGATTCTGCTGTTCCTTCGCTCTAATTCATGCCAGAATATGGGTGTTCCAACAATATGTCAGTGTGATGTAAATAATCAGATATTTAAATATCAACTGCAATTAACCCTTATTCTAGTCCTGATCCACACCGTTGTTCGATCAGATATACTTCAGATACACACAGTCCAATTTATCCGAATACTGAATTGAAGATTCAATTCTTCTGCTGTATGATCGATCCTTTTAGTGATCGATAACAGTATTTAAAAAATGAAAACGCAATCAGTCTTTTCAGGTATGTATGCAAACCCTTACTGTTCTTCGATTCAATTCCTAATAATATCCTATCTCAGTATTTCATCGAATCTCTCAATGGTATACAGAACACCATTCAAACTCTATACAAAGTTTTATTCACACACTGTTCATAAACTTTGAGTATTTAAATTCTGAGTATTTCTGACACACAATTCAATTAATCAATGCACACATAATTCAGAAATCAATTCCTTCATATATACATATGTAATCAAATTACAAAAGACCTCCTGTCTCTAGCCTGATCTTAAAATCAATGGCCCTATGTCTTGATAGCAGCCTAAAGCTGCAAAACCCACATTCTTCATATAAAAATTCATGTCACATTTTTTCTCCCAAAATAATCCTTAGATTTGGGACTAACTCTAATGCAGAAGCTATTTCAAATTTCTGATTTAAAACCTTATAATAAAATCCATCAATCAAACTTCATATGTCGAAGTTGTTCTTTCTTCAAAGCCTATGGTTAAAACCATATTATAAACCAGTTTCATGAAATGGATATTAATATCTCAACTTTGGAATAAAAACCCAAGATATACCCTTTGGGGCCAACACATGTATTAATATATGTGCCAACGCTTTACCATATATCCAAACCCACGTGAATATTTCAATTAATCAAAAGTGCGACTTTGCTTTAAAAATCCAAAGCACTACATAATGTTTATTTCGGCCCCAAAACTTAATAACATACCTCGCTTTAACCTCCACACAAGTTCATGATGTGAACGCCATCCGATCCTTTGATCGGAGCATCCAACGAATATCGCGCTTAAACGAAAGAAAACCATTTACCACTCCAAAGCTACACGAAACCAATTTATGGTTTTTGGAAATTTCCTTTGTTGTTCCATCCTTTTCTATTCCAATTGCACAGTTCCACCATGCTATTTTCTCATAGTTCCGCTTCTAATTCTTTTCGATTCTGGCTTCAAACCTTAACATTTTTTTGTTTTGTTTTTGGTCTCCATTCCACTGCACCTTCGTATCTGCTTCCATTAACTTAATTTCGAGCAGACAAGCGTTCCATCTTCCATTGAATCACAGTTCCACTTATGCATGGTTCCAAACCACATGTTTCACCATTTATCATTTAACTATTGATCAGAAACCCCTTTGGAGGTTTTTAAAACACTTTCTTTATTTCTCTTCTATGCGACTCTCTTCACGATTTCGTTAATTTCTGTTCATTGCTTATGTTGTTCCATCACTCCAATTCATGCCAAAATACTGGTGTTCCAGAAATATGTCAGTGTGATGTAAATAATCATATATTTAAATATTAATTGCAATTAACCCTTATTGCAGTCCTGATTTGCACCGCTGTTCGATCAGATATACTTCAGATCCACACAGTCCAACGTATCCGAATAATGAATTGAAGATTCATTTCTTCTGTTGTATGATCTATCCTTTCAGTGATCGATAATAGTATTTAACAAATGCAAACTCAATCAGTCTTTTCAGGTATGTATGCAAACCCTTACTGTTCTTCGATTCAATTCCTGATAATATCCTATCTCATTATTTCATTGAATCTCTCAATGGTATACAGAACACCATTCAAACTCTATACAGAGTTTTATTCACAAACTGCTCATAAACTCTGAGTTTTTAAATTATAAGTATTTCTCACACACAATTCAATCAATCAATGCACACATAATTCAGAAATCAATTCCTTCATATATACATATGTAATAAAATTACAAAATACCTCCTATCTGTGGCCTGACCTTCAAATCAATGCCCATGTTCACCTACTGCCGTAGGCTTACAACAAACCTCTGTTTGTCCAAAACCCTACTTTCTACTTCTCTCTACTGTTACCGTTTTTCTACATTTAAGGCTTTACAATTTATACAAAAATATGATGAACCAATTTAGGTTAAGATCCTCTATTATTTCAACAAAATCCTCTAAATCCTCATAGTCCTAAAATCTATCTTTTATCCCTAAAAATCCTTTCAAACTCATAAAATCATGGAACTGATTCTAACTCAAGATTTACAATCAATTCTCAAATCTCTCAATTCTTATGAAATCTAAACTATCTTAATTCTCCCATGTTGTCCAATTATTTGGGAACATTTACAAATTCCTCACAATATTTAATAGCTCTCATTAAAATCACTCAAAAACATTAATAATTACATAAGAAATCAATATTCTTTTGAAAATACAAAACCCCTATGTCTATTAAAATACAAAGTATTTTCTTAAGCCTAATGCCCCTGCATCACTTCCACTGAAAGGTACAAGTTGACAGTACAATTTATGTTGTGACCTCAGGAGTGTCCGTGCCAAAAAATCTTCAGGAATCTTTGAGAATCTTTGAGTCATTTCCACTTGTCTCTACAAACTCTTCACTCTCTCCTAAGCCCATGAACATAACCCCTATTCCTCAGTGGAATGAGTCTCAAATTCCACCAATGGGAAAACATGTATTAACTTCGAGGATAATTAATTCTCTGAGACTTAATTTTTTTTTAATATATATATATATATATATATATATATTCATACTATACTTAATTCATTCATATTATTTAAAATATAGATATTTTATATTCTATTTTTTAATTAAATTAAATTGAACCAATATATTATTAGAAATTAAATTTAAAATTATTTTCCGGCCATGAATTTAGATCTGAAGTATGGTTACAAAGCCATGGGCTCGAGCATGGTTATCATGACCAAATTCTTCATTTCATTGGTTGAGATGTTGTACCCATCCCGGTATTTGTAGCCATCAAGGAGAGCTCTGGTTTGAGAAACTCCCAATTTAATTCTTTGATTAACTAATTGACCATGTCATGTATAAGCATTTTCCTCTGGTAATCCAGAATTCTCTTTCATATAACATGATATACACGGAGCTACTTCTCCACGGGCTTTTTCTGCCTGCATTGGCCATGCCAATTTCATAATCATAATCATGAACTGTATTTTAACCAAAACTAGTAAAAAAATCAATAAGAGTATGTAATGCAAAAAATACTCTATTTGCATTAGGATGGATATAGGTCGTACCTTGTAACCATGAGTGTCACTTTTCAGTCTAAGGATACTAGATGCCAAGCTACTGAACCTCTCGTTGGAAAGTCAATTTCCTGTACCTTGTGGTGAGGAAGGGGAATGTCCAATGCAAGAGTGAGTTGTAATTGGATTATAGTATAACCAAAACTAAATTTTTCGTTATTGTAGTACTCCTCGAATGTTGGGAGATACATACACAAGCAAATAAAATTATGTTATCACCAACCAGCTGTCGAGTGAAATCTTGCCAAAGAAAAATTTGTGTTTTCACAAATATAGTCATATTTGATTGTTCATGCAGCCTGTCGAGCATAGTTGATTGTGTTTGGGCCTTGGGACTTCTCTCCCTGTTGTGCCATTTCAAGTACGGTTTCGTAAAGAACCATGTACACTCCTTTCATATATTGTGGAAGCTAAGCGGACGGATCCCATCTGATCACGTGCAATTATAACCACAATTTTCTGTCAAATCGGTTCTTTGATGGAAAGGCATTATAGAAACAAGAAAATATTATTGTAAAGCTCGTTCACCACCTTTTAACTGCCACTGTGAAAAGTTGGAGCTCGTCCATTGTTCCAAAGGTGTCGTAGATATCATCCAAAACCATGACAAGATGACACGTTTTTCCAAAGATGAGACGAAATGCAGAATGTTGAGGATCAACCACAAAGCAAGATGCCAACGTGTAGAATTCCACGTGATGATTGCTAGCAAACGTCAATTGAGAGAAACCCGAATCCTTCCACCATCTATTCACAAACATAGGAAATCATTAGACTCTTCACATCCAAATTTGCATGACTAAAAAAATATAAATATAATCCAATAGAAATCTCGTCACCTGGAGATATATTTTATTTTAACTCCCTCTATTGTATGGAGTGAAATATATTAAACTCCAATTTTGCAAGTTCTAAAAGTTTCTCGGCGTCAATAAATTCCATCCTGAAAAAAGAAAATCTAACTTATGACAATGCAAAAATACTATCTGTTTAAATATCAATAGCGATTTCATTGTTGGGAAAATAAAAATACAAATAAATAGGGTGTCACCTCTAATTGTTTAAAATAATTAATTACATGTATATGAAATAATCAAAATCGATTGTTCGGCTACGGCGGATAAATTATTGAAATGCCCTCAAACCCTCAACGGAGAAAATTTATGAAGTAAAACATGACGTGTGGACAAAAACAATATTTATCGAGATGGGTGATCAATTTTATCAGGGAAAGAATAATAATAATAAATAAAGAAGTTGTTAGGTTTTATCATTAAAATAATGAACTAAAATAGAAATAGAGGGAAAAAATTATAAGGAAATAATAATAAAATAATATCATAAAATCAACTCAAATACCTAACAAAAAAATAACCAAGCGAGAGGAGGAGGAATCACACAAAGAGAGCCAAAATCCAACTCTTACTCAACTTCCAACCATCATCCATGTTGAGATTCCTGGCATGCCTCTCAATCTCAATAACCCGTATAAGCTTCATATGGTGGAAGTGATCAACCCTAGAAATGACTCTGTAGTCCTCAATACAGACATCATGACAAGATTTTGCCGCAGCTCAGCTAGATCTTATGTATGGGAATGATTGTGCCTAATGTCTACAACATGATCATGGATTCTTTGTTTAATGGACCAACCTGTTTCTCCAATATAGGTAATACCACAAGAAAAACAAACTAGGTAAACCCCTTTCATGTCCTTAGGGTTGACGGGTCTTTAACAAATCCAAGAGAAGTTCTAAGGTACAGATAGGTTTGAATGAAGAGGAGACATTATTCTTTCTAAGGACATGGGCAATTTTGTTTGTGGTCCCTTGGATAAACGAGAGATGAAACTTGGAGATAGGATCCACGCAACCCTTTACAGGCTTTTTGAAAGGAAGCAAGGATTTCTAGGAACGTTTTTATGTTTTTTTGGTCTAGAGAAATTGAAAAATCTTGCACTTAGGAAGCAAGGGCTTCCAGGCATGTGCTATTTCCTTTGCATTGTCTTTTATTTCTTTTTTTTTTTGTCTAGAGAAATTGGAAAATAGTCTTGTACCTAATTTACACAAAGTAGGGAGGAGCTGATTCCTTTTTCTACCACTCTAATCTCTATCCCCTTCTAGAGACATAGGTAAAACATGGATATTTGAACCTAGAATCTCTTGGTACATAACATTTCATTATCACGACAATCATCAATTGAGCTACCCCTCATGGATTTCCTTTATGCATTATTATGATGCATCTATTATATCTATTTTTATAATAGTGGTATCAAAGCTAATGGAAGAGCACTTTATTCAACAAAAACTCAATGATTTATATGAGCCAATGATAGATCGATGTAATAGATCGAAGCTATGTTGAGTATAATTAAGCTATATTAAGAAGGCTAGGTCAAGGTGAGATGAGAGTGCTAGATGATTGGTAAGTGGAGGTCGAAGAATATGTGAAAATTATGGATAAGTTGAGAAAGGTCGTGTAGCTTAAAGGATGAGAGAATGTAGATAAAGTGGATGGTGTTGAGGCTTGGTGAAAGAGTGAAATTACTATGGAGAGCTTTAGTAGTGCATGAATGCCCTAAAGTACTGAGCCCAAGTTGTAAACCCTAGCCATAGGGAGGATGCATTCCCTAAGTTTGTTGTACTACTTATTTTTCAAGCATACATGTTGTAGCATGGTGGCACATGATATCATCCATCTCATGCATAAAGGAAATGGATGATAAGGTTATGGAATGACCCATTTAAATAGGTATGAGGGAGGTGGGTGTGTTTGTATTCTAACTCGAGGCTAGTTTGTTGGAAGCCCTGTTATTTAGGCATGCATATTTTAGTGTTGTGGGACCACTTGAATAGGTATGATGGTGGAAAGTGTACTCATGTACTAGCCTAAAGGGGAAATGTGAGATCTTAGGATGTGATATGGTTCATGCGAAACTTAAATGAGAAAAAAGTGTAAATGAGATCTCAAGATGTTAGACAATCGTTGAACCATGCACTAGAAAAACATCATCGATAATTTGTGGATATAGCGACTAATGATCCCATATATTCCAAGGGATGGTGAGTTTTTTTAATGTGGAATTCAATAAAGATATTAGGACCAAGTTAATGTCTCCAAGTCAATTTTAAGGGGAAATTGTTAATGTGGTTAGGGTAAACTTGACTAGGTCATTAATACAATTTGGTATGCTCAATAATGGGTTTATCATAAACAATTTATCAAATACAAAACCTAGGTGTACACTTTGAGTTGGCTGATTTCAACTCAATGGTATTCATGTGTTTGGAATTAAAATATAAATATTCATATTTAGAGAATCTACATAAAGATCAAACCTAGAGTCATGAGATCTATCATCTTTCCACATAGAATGATAATGATATAAACCATATTCTTGATAAATGTTTTTATGTTAAGAAACTATGATTATAAATTTAGTAATCCATGAATTTTATGGGAGATTGGGTTGATTAAATAGTGGATAAAAATTCAATAAGTTAAATAAAATGGAGACAAATAAAATAGAGAAGGGTTCTCCTCTTCTAACAGGTTAGTGGGTGTGGCACATTAAAAATATTTTTTTAATAATAACGGGATATCATCCATATAGGTGTCTCAAAAATTAGGAATTTCAACCGTAGAATACAAATGAAAATTGTATAAAAAAAATACAAGGAAAAATATAGAATAAATTATTAACAAATTTCGAGATATTATCAAGCACATTCTATGTGCCAATTTTCCTTGCATGTAAATTCCAATAGTTGGGATTGTTCTACGCATAGGTTTAAGACCATGACTAGAATTGGTGAATGATTTGTGCAAGGACCATTTGGAATCCAATGATGTGTTTGGGACATGACCCATTCTTAATCCAATGGTGTGGTTGGGACATGACCCATTCTTGCTTGACATCATAAGGTTCTCCAAATATTGAGACAATTCAAAATAATGGACTAAACTCCTTGTAAAATCCAAACAATGTCCATGTCCTCCTTAAGTGAGACTGAAATGGAATTAGAGAATAGATAGTGCGTGCTTCTCATTATTGATATAGAGCTTATGGTTTGAAAAGAGCGGCCTCTTAAAATAGAAAAGGGCTCTAATATTCTTCCTCTTTTGGCTCTGGAAGAGAGAGATAGATTGATCAGTTTCGAGAATAAGGATGATCACTTTTTTATGCTGGTCATTCAAGCATTAATAATAGGTAAAATCCCAAGATTGTTGTTGCATGTATTGATATCTTCTTAGCCATCATAGCTAGTTCAATGTGTTGATTTTCCCTAAATTCCATCAAACATAAAACCAATATTTCAAAGACTTGAGTAAAGGCTTGTGACTCAGTGCCAACATTATCTCTCATTGAATTAATTATGTAGTCTATTACGCAAAGAGAAAGTGGTAAAAAAAAAAACTTAGTTGCATATATGTTGAACTTTGAAGTGATGGATGTTTAGAATTTCAAATCTATATGGTTTCTTTTTCATAAGTGAGTGAGTGTGATTTCATAACAACATCACATTGAATTAATTATGTAGTCTATTATGCAAAGAGAAAGTGGTTAAAAAAAAAACATAGTCACATAGATGTTGAAATTTGAAGTGATGGATGTTTAGAATTTCAAATTTATATGGTTTCTTTTTCATAAGTGAGTGAGTGTGATTTCATAACAACATCTCATTGAATTAATTATGTAGTTTATTTTGCAAAGAGAATGTGGTTAAAAAAAAACTTAGTCACACAGATGTTGAAATTTAAATTGATGGATGTTTAGAATTTCAAATTTATATGGTTTTTTTTCATAAGTTAGTGAGTGTGATTTCATAACAAACATCACATGACTTTTGATAGATATTATTTTCAAAGATATAACTTCAAATCAATGGTACCATCACATCACAGGAGAATATTTTGGATTGATATATGTATTTTTTATTGTTATTTTTTATCAAATCTAGCGTATACCTTCATAAAGTGTTAATTTATAATCTAAAATGATAAATTTTCTTGAAATAAATTTGCACAAATGTAAATAATAGTTAGTGTTTATAATATCCCAACCATTAACCTTGTTCCACTAAATAATAATAATAAATAAACAAGCCAAATAAAACTCACGGTTTTGGCCACAGAGAATTGCCCATAGTTTCTTCCGAGCAGCCCAACATTAAAAGAAGAGCAAGATCATAGTTTCTTTTGGGCAGCCCAGCTTTAAAAGAAGAGAAGGATCAAGAGTAAGGAATGACCTTTGGTTTTTCTTTCTTCATTGATAATTTGAGAACTTGGGGGAGTTTTCATTTAAGGGCTTTAAGGTGAGATCCTCAGCATTTCTTCGGTTTTTCTTTCTACATTGATAATTTGAGAACTTGGGAGAGTTTTCATTTAAGGGTTTTCAAGTGAGATCCTCAGCGTTTCTTCAGTCGGATCCGAACTCACCCTAGAAATTTTGATGGTCTCTTCATTCACACCAGCTAGTCCAATTTATTTTGTTTTAATGTTGGAATTTCTGAGTATTCCGAACACACAGGGTGAATAAACATTCTCCTCCTTTAACACAAAGAAATGAAAAAAAAAAATCTTGCTTACTGGACAGAGATGACACAAAATTTTTCTATTTCATTAAAAAAACAAAAACTATTACAAAATGGAGATTCTGTCTTCAGAATGAAGTTCTGGTTTTACAATGGATTAGCTGCTATAGACGTAGCGTTACAATCTTTTCTCTCTGTCTCTCTTTCTACCTTCAGGCATTACACACAAAAACAATACACGGTCTTCTCTCTATTACAATAAGCCTACAGGATTTTTCTTTTATACGACGCAACATTTAAAAACATTAAAGAAAACTATATAAAATTATATTTGTGACACCCCTTTGTGGGTCCCTACGGAGGCACTCCTCTGTGGGTACAACAAAACTATGTTGTGCTGCCGTAGTGAACAATAGCCATTGATCTCTGGTCAATGTGCGATTTCGTAGTCAACTACGGAGGCACCCCCTCCAGCTAACCTCTTCGAAATTTGTGCTCCCGCAAGCCGTTGATCTGCTTGAGCTGCTCTCTTGCTCGTTGATCTGTGCGGCGTTTAAATTTGGTGGGGTGTAGTTATTTTAACCCTTTATACTCCACATGACAATAAAATATATCAAAAGTTTAATTAACCAAATTTTTAATAAAACAATGAACTCGGACTTCAAAACATATTAAGCCTCATTGCAAACATTTTTGCGTAACAAATGAGCCCTACGTCAATAGACCCAAAACCAGTGGGAATTATTTCCTATTGGCTGATTGCTGGGGCCTACAGAACTCAAATGAAATATAAACCCGATTCTATAAAATCTTCACGTAACAAAAGTGGTTGATGGCGTCATGGAAAAAACCTGCGCGATAAATGCTGATTAGTCCATGTACTGGCTGAGTTAGCAGTGGGACCACATCACATCGACGATTGATAGAAAAATGGTGTCGCGACTTGGACTTTGGTGAATGTGATGTTGCGATGAGCGATGAATGTGGGGACCACATCGCATTAGTGCATCGACGATGGATCGGCAGAACAATGGATAGAAGACTCGAGCGATTGCGATGTGCGATGGTGGTAGGGACCACATCGCATCGGCACATCGCATCAGAAGAAATACATCAGTGGTAAATGGTTGCGGTGGCATAAACATTATGATTGGCGATTGGTGATTGAGATATGTGATGTGCGATGTGGGGACCACATCGTATCGCAATATCACATCGCAAGATATCAAAACATTGCAACCTGCGGTGGTGACTTTCAAAATTTGCATTGGGCGATATTGAAATGGGGTCCACCATGACGTGGCCCATTCAAAAATTTAAAACTGGAGCGTGAACACAAAAACTCTTTTTGTTTGGCTGGTGAGGGCTTTCATGCCCGATAAGACTGTCTTTAATAAACTCTATTGTTGCATGGTTGAACCACGATTTCTTCAATGCTCTTCTACAAAAGCGGTTGCACCCATAAACATAAATTCATCCTTATAATTCTCCATGTCTCTGTTAAATGCACAGTGATGTGCACTCAACCTAAGCTACCCCTATTGTACTCTGTTTCTACCTGCACAGGGTTTTTCAGGTGACTTTGATATTTTCAACATTTAATTTGGGAGAGTTTTCATGCATTTTTATATTTCAGATTGAGGGAGGGTTTGGGTTTGGAACATTCTCTGCAGGTTTTTCTAAAATTGATTGTACCAGATTGATAAAGGAAACAAGAGCATTGCTTTGAACAGTGTCCACGAGTGAATCTATTTGTGAGGTGGAACATGGGAAGAGGGAGCGCACAACTGTGACAGGGCATTGGAGGAGGACCAAGCATTGTGTGAGGTCACTGGTGGTAGCAAGATGACCAACCACCTCATCAGAGGGTCCGTCACCTACATTGACCAACAACCGAACTGTCATGAAAGAAAGGGTCATGAGGGTGCACCATCGACCAAGAAGCTAGAGCAGGTCATGTGAAACAAGTGCCACTCATCACGAGAGGGGAGGCGAGATTCGGGGAAGAGGATTGCGCTGATAACGAAACACAGTCCCCATGCAACGCAGAGGAGGCCATTATGGCAAGCAAGGAGGACGAGATCCCTCGCGAATGATGAAGTGATCGACGGTTCCTTCATTCCTACGGCCTAGTTTCCCATCGCATATCCACCAAGTAGCTGAAGGTGACAGTTTTTGTTAGAGGCCGGAGTTGTGAAGCGATCTGTGTGCTGAATTGCGAAGTTGACCCATCAACGCACAACAGTCGTTGGTCAAAAAGTTATATCAAACGCCCATTTTAATAATTCGGTAATTGGGCCTGCGCTCATTTTAATAATGGATCTGCACATGGTATGGTATTGCTCCCAATAAACTTCTATTATTATAGTAATCTTCATCTAAATTTTTTTTTCTCCTTTTTTTAATTTTTCTTTATAAGTTTTGTTAAAAGCTCAACTTGGATTCTTTGGAATCTTTGGTGTGGTGTGGGATAATTGGTAGCACAAATTTCTTACAAATATATTTCACCAATGGGAGAAAAATGTACTAGCTTCGAGGATCATTAATTATGAGGCATAATTGTTTTTTAATATTTTTAATATTAAAAAAAAAATATTTAATATATTTTTATATTATAATTAATTAATTCATATTATTTAAATTAGCAATTGCACCATATGTTGCAAACTAAACGCTGTAAAAAGTTAGCATAAGAAACAATGGCATAAAAAACCAACAACTATATGAGATATTATGATGAATAAATAAGAAAAAAGTTAATTTATTTGTTAAACTCAAGAGTCTTATATTATATTGAAATATTTTAGAACAATATGAAGCATAACCTTTTTAAACTAATTTCTCAAATTTTTTTTTAAAGTCACTAGTCTTTGATATATTTTCTATACAAGATTTTCTATTGTGGAGTGCCATTATCGTAGTATATTAAATGCATGTGGGTGGAATGGAATCTATCAGAATTTTCTAGAGATTTGAATGGACAAGTGTGAAGCCAAATTAAATTACTACAATTGGTGTATGGGCATTCTGCATAGTTAGTTGGAATCACAAATGGGGAGGATTTTCTAGCAAATACAATCAACTAGGAGACATGCACAACTAGATGTAAGGGAAGGGCATAAAACCCACAGTTTCCTTAGAAAAGGCCACTATGACCTTCTTAAATTGAAGAGAAAAACCCCAACAAAGAAAAAAAATTGAAAAATCAAAGCAAGCGTTTTGAAACAACCACCCATTGAGGAAGCAAATTATTACATCAATATAATATTCGATTATAGCACATATAATAGAATGAAACTTTTTCCATTTTATCAATATCAATATGTGATTTATTATTAGTCAAATATCTTATAGTTCAGTAATATTTCATAACATTATCACGTCTTGTCAATTGAGTTGTTTCCCATGGACTTTTTTTCAGGGGAAATTGTCATCTTTCTCAAAGTGAGGGTAAGAGTGAAGATTACTACAACAATATCTACCTAAGGCATTAATACAACAATATTCATAGTAACATAGCCATTACATCAATATTTTTCATTATCATGTGAGAAACAATGAACCTAGTTAGAGAGATAACAACAATTGTCTTTTTTTCTTTTATGATTTATCATTAGGGAAACCGGAAAAATCCCAGTTGATATTATGTGACTTATCATTAATTTATAAAATATCAAAATAATTTTTTTTGTTAAGCTTATATTTTAATGATTATTTGAAAGAGAGCATACATCAATCTTTTTCTTTTTGTGATTTTTGTAATTTCTCATTAGAGAAACCAAACGAGCCAACCATCCAAAAATATTTTAATATATGAAGTGTTCAACCAAATAAATTACTATCAAGGAAGCTTTTATACCTAAAAGTAAGAAAACTACAGCACCAATGTTCATATCCTAAGATAACTAAAGAAATCCATAACCAGTCAATAAACCATAAAACAAACTAAGTTAAATTTGACAGGTAAATTGACACACAGAAATGTCAATAAACCATAAAACAAACTAAGTTGAATTTGATACGTAAATTGACACACATAAATGCCTAGAGAATAATACAATTTTGTTTAATTAATTTTTTTTAATACACAGTACAATTGCTCGAAACAACCTCTAATGTGTGAGATCAGACGTTGTCTACAGGAGATTGTTGGCGGTGTTTGTGTGAATTGAGGAGTTTGAAATCACATCGACTGTTTTCTTGGCTCTAGGAGTACCAGTGGCCGCCAAAATTTTGAGAGACTGAATAATATGAGGAAACATGGGCAGTCTTTTCACCATATCCTCTGCAACAATTCTACACATGGTAGAAAACACTGCAATAGAATTTTCCATTTCTTTTTTAGAGTCAATTGTAATGAAAAACAAGTGTTGGAAGGGCAGATGCATTGATTATTTCCTCTGATATTTGTGCGCTTCTAGTAAAAGTGGCAAGCATCACCAACACATCTTCGATGATTTCCATCGTTGACTGGTGGAACCAAATACTTAAAGAATACAAATCATAATTATATTTTGAAAAACCATTTCCTGGATAATAATATTCCTATTTCTGAATCTAGAGGCTTTGTGATAAGCTATTGTTAATGAACAATTTCTAAAACCCTAGGAAGATCAAATCAAGACACGTGAATCTCAAAACATAAGACAATCATAAATCAACATAAAAGGCTCTGAAAAAATTAATACCATCAGTTTAGTTATGAACAGTGGGCGACTGGAGTTTTGGTAATGAAGAAACCAGAGCAGAGTCTTAAAAAAAACAAAAATTAATTCAGGTTTCTATTCACTTTCGTGGAAGATGCAACTATATTAGATTCCCCACATGAAAACACATTAAAGAGAAGCCAAAAACTGGCTAATGGAGATTTGAATGGCATTGTTTCTGTTTAATCAGCCACATCTGTGGAATAAGCATCATATTCATATATTCATGTACATTCAATATTGAAACAACAACCAGCACTGTAGCAAACGGTCGGCCCCACTAGATGAAACTAGAAAACACTGATCGAACCTCAAGTTTGGAAATGGAGAACATAAGCTAGGTGAGCTGCAGGCCTTTTTTTTTATGAAGACGTTACTGCTGGGTAGGAAAAAGGGATTTCGAATTGATAAGTCCTACAACGTCTAGCCATTGAGGGTATTTGGGACCACTGTTTGCTTCTCTGGCTTCACACTTCGACAATTACATCTAGATCCCCAAAATCGTCATTTAGTTAAACATATTAAATGGATTCAACCGTCATTCAGTTAAACATATTAAATCAAGAATTAGTTGAGATAGAACAATAACAGTTTTTTATCAGACGATATAAACCTATTCAATCCTATTCAATGGTCTAACATTTCATCAGACTTTGCAAACCGGTACACCGTGACACTTAGCAGAATCGTTTTCAAATAAGACGCGTGTAAATATAAATATTTTATATTTTATTTTTAAATTAAATTGAAACAATATATTAATATAAATTTAATTTAATTTTTTTTTCCAACCATGAATTTAGATCTGAAGTGTGGTTATAAAGCCATGGGCTCTAGCACGGTTATCATGACCAAATTCTTCATTTCATTGGTTGAGATGATGTACCCATCCCGGTATTTGTAGCCATGAAGGAGAGCTCTGGTGATGTCAAATGCATATTTCTTGGTAGAGATGGGAATATTGCTTTCTGGTTTGAGAAACTCCCAATTTAATTCTTTGATTAACTCATTGACCATGTGATGCCAGAGTTCTGGGTTAAATCAGATCCTAGCATATAAAACTCGTGTGCTACCTCCAATCTTAAAAATCTCATCTAATTCTTCATTAAGAAAACATTTTTAGCTTAAAATATACATACAGAAAGGAGAGCCATCCAAACAAAATTGCCGACATAACAATAAGAATAATGAAATTTACAAACTCAAAACATCTGGCCGAATATTACAATAAATGGCCTTTCGGCTCTCGGCCCTTTAAAAAAAGCTCTCAACCCATTCCTCACTCTCTCTGTATTCCTCACTTCCTCACTTGTCTTTCTTCCTTACACAACCCTCCTATTTATACATAAATATGAATTTATTTCACTCCATAAATTCCTCCACACAAATCTCAACTAAAATCCAATTTAGATTTATCTTATTTTGGACTCAACTAAGTCCCATTTATGGAATTCCTAATCCCTAGATTATCTACCTAATTCCATTCCACTCATATCCTTAATTATTTAAGGAATATTTACAATATTCCTCAGGTTTATATTTTCTCTCCTAATTTATTAAATTTGAGAAAAATAATTAATAAAATAATTAAAACATCTCACCCCCTAAATTACATAAATGACTAATAAAATTTAAGCTTGATGCTCCTGCATCAGACTCCCAAGGTTGAAAATAATCATGATCACCTGATCATGTGTTTCGGATCTTTTTCTTCCTAGATCCCATACCTTGTTCTGCAATTTCCCATTTGTTGCTACTTTTGTTTGTTGTTTTTCTCTAGGTCTCCACACTTTATGTTGCATTGCCACACTGGCTATGCTTTCACAGTCTTCCGCTCTCTTCCTCTTGCTGCTTCTTCTTTTTTTTACTGTTGTTGTCTTCTTCTAGGATACTTCCATCATTATCCTCCTTATCAGTTC
The DNA here is from genome assembly GCA_034641835.2 of Pinus albicaulis. Taxonomy (NCBI): domain Eukaryota; kingdom Viridiplantae; phylum Streptophyta; class Pinopsida; order Pinales; family Pinaceae; genus Pinus; species Pinus albicaulis. Next base: position 1,273,183,386 of record CM076579.1, read on the forward strand.
AATTTCTCTGTCCAATAGATCTTTTGTCTGTTGTTTACTATCACTTCGTGATTGTTGAACTTTTATACTTACTGTCATCATTTCATGCTCACCCTTTTGTTTATTGTTGTCTTGCACCTTCACATTCTTCATTTCCCAATATTGAAATTGAGATTCCTCTTCATGCCTTGAATCCTGATTCTTCAGCATAGTTTCCAACAATCTAATCTCTCTGTTCCATGGATTACATATTCCCATATAAAATTCTTCCTTTTCTTTCACTTGTGTCGAATTTCCTCCAGCATCTGCAATAAAACCTGTACTCACAAAAAAATCATTAAAATAAAAAACATAAGGCCTCAGTGCCTCTTTATCCTCTGGAAACATTTCAGTATGTTGCTCTAAAATTTTCTCTTCCATCAGCACATCAGTATGCTGATTTAAATTCTCCATGAGACTGTCAGCTAGGCTCTTTTTCATATCATTTGTTTCAAGAATGTCTCCATGTTCTGGTTCACAATAATGAACTTCTTTGATTTGCTGAATCATTTCTACATCCTTATCCTCTGTTTCTTGATTATTATTCAGGACAATTTCTTTGTCTTTTACCTTTAGCAATTTATCATGAGTATAGATCCTCTGCTTTTCCAATTCTCTTCTTTGAAGATCTAACTTTCTATATAACCCAACAATTTGAATGGGAGCAGAATTTGGAAACTTTAAATGACTTTCCATACCTTCACTTGTTTTTGACCAATCATCAGATGGTTTTTCTTCCTCTGCTTCAATACTTTGTTGCATATTTTCATGAGACCCCTCTGCCTCCTTTTATTTCTGAGATCTTGCTATCTCAGCATTAATATGAACAGGTTTCAGATTCATCTCGTTCTCCCTAACAAACTCTAAGGTTTGCTCAACATCCTTCGCACATCCTGCAAACATACATAAACTGTGAGATTTTAAAATGCAAGGCTTCATAGCCTCACCTGCTTCTCTCAACAACACATCTTCAAATTCTTATGAACTATTCCAATAGTTCATGAGATCTTCCTGATTGATCTCTTCACCCAGAATTTTACCCTGTTCTGGGCCACAAATGGAAACTTCCATTTTCAACTCAGCCTCTATGAGTTCTTCATATCTCATCATCTTCTCACTCACCATCTATTTGAGCTTCCTCAACTCTTCTGTCAACTGTATGTTTACCTATTGTTCTTTCTTTGCGTGTAGCCTCTGCCACTTCACTTTCTTCCTCATGGTCCAACCATGTGTCTAGTCTTTCACATTTCTCTTCAATAACTCCATTAACAATTCAAGGTGAACTGTTATCTTAGCCTTCTCTCGCTCATAATATTCATCAATCAACTTCTTACCTATGCCATTTGCCTTGGAATTTTCCTTCTTCTTTCTTCTGCTGTGGCCTTCATCAGATCTTCTGAAATGACTGACACCAGTCATCTTCTCCTCTTTTGTGAACTTCGTTGTTCATGTGTGGGTTTCATTCAATCCACTTCTCAGCAAGTATTCTTACCTGCACTTGATCACTTTCAGTTCTCTTTCTTGGAATTATCTATGGGAAATTATCTTACTTCACTTTGCTACAAACAACACTTTATTAATGCATGTGTTACAATGACCAATTCTTTTGGTGTCGGGCTCTGCCGATCATGCAGCCAATTACATTCAACCCTTTGACTTTGGTTTATGACTCTTTGACTTCAGACTTTACACCAACTCTTCATCTTGGATGAAAAATACTCAAACTATCCAAACTTTCATTTGACCCTAACATCTGTTTTGACTTCAAGGCTTGACTCAATAATTTTACAATAGTGGATATTTTGACTTAATTCAAGTTATACAATCTTCCAACGAACATACACCCCTAATACATTTTTAGGATGTAAAATCTTCACTCTCTCTCATACTTCATTCTTATGAAAAGTTGTCAGTTTCCCATTATCCTTTCACATGATGCTGAAGTCTTTAATCGAAATTCAATTCACTTTCCCAAGATTTATTTTATGGTGAAAATAAATAAATCATTTCATTCTCAACATTCAAAAATACCTTTCTGAATTATCATACCTTATGCTCTCTTCAAGGTTATTTAATAAACATTTCCCTTGCATTTGCAACTCTCTTGATTCCACTCTTATGTGCCTTATTTATCACTATGAATATTCACATCCCCTTCATGCCATAATCTCTTCATCACTCTTATCATCTTAGCGCAAACATCTTTTTTGTTCTTCCATGCAACTCCTTCTTTGCAAACTCTCTCTCCATAGTTCACCTTTCTATTACTTTCTCAATACATGATGAAAACCTTTACAATTGATTTGTTTTGATAGGCCACAATTATTACATAATGGTTTCAAGCTTACCACAATTTTTAAAGGTTACACTTCCTCTTGCCTCATAGGCTTACATTAGAAACATATACCTTTAGAACCACAATTTCACTCAAGACTTTATCCAACTTTGCTTAAGACCAGTTTTAATTTCATAAACTTTTCAATGTAGACCACTTAATGATTTGGAGACACTTGTTCATGGAATTATTACGCACACATACTCATACCTTTCTTTAGTTACGATGCTTTCATTGCATAGCTTTTGTTGTCTTCTGTTGATTCCTTTGCTGCATCCTTTATGTCCTTGTGTTGTTCTCTCGCCTCTTTCTCCTTTCATAGAACATTTGTGTCGCATACTAGATGTATTTTTGTTTGAAGGATCTAGAGCTTGAACTTCACATGCTGCTACAAACTTTTCCATGGCCCATATCCTATTATGAGATGACACTTGTCTTTTAACTTCCTTATCCCGGAGTTCCAAATCTATTTAGCTGGATGTTATTCTTATCTCTTTACAACGGCCAATCACCTGCAATGTATGCAACTCAACTGATACAAACTGCATATTTGGAGCTTCTCAATAATTTTTTTACAATGTATGTTAAGTCGTAACCACAAAATCAGTTCAAAGGAATATCTTAAAATCAAGAAAAATAAAACCTGAGAAATGTTGTCCCTCACGCTTCTGCGGCTTCACTCTGTAACTCTGCAATAGAACAGATAACATGGTTCTATTCTCCTCGGAGGTTTGCTGCTCAACCAAACTTCACTATTTACCAACCAAATTCCATTCAATTTCAAATGTGTACACAATCAACAATGAAATTTATACCATAGATGAGACGTCGCACAAGAAGGAAAAGATTGTAATAATGTTTTCTATGTAAGTGGAATCATTGAAAAATATGGGACGTCGTTCAAAAGAGAAAATGTTTATGGCATTTTCTGTGTTACTAGAATGGCTGCTAAACATGAGACATCACACAGAAGGATCAAAGCATTTCTCTACTTTCAGCTAATGTAATCGGACCCTTGTTTAACTGCTAGAAATCACATAATGCGATCTCAATGATGGTTGCAATTGTTGATTCCCAGCTTCCTTTTACAGTATGAACCCAACATTCTTCACGTTTACATCCACCCAATTGTGCTTCTGCACTTTTGATCGTACTCCAGTCTACCGAGACAAACTTCCTTCATAACTTAAATGGCATTCTGAATAAGCTTTCTTGAAATCCAACGTCACCACACATGCAATGTTCTCTTTTTCCATCTACCACATCGCTCCTTTGTCACAGATCCACGACTCCAATATTGCAACAGGTCCAAACTATATATATATATATATATATATATATATATATATATATATATATATATATATATATATATATATATATATATATATATATATATATATATATATATATATATATATATATATATATATATATATATGTCGAGTCTTTATCTCCGACTTCCATTGGAAAATCACCCGTATTGTTATTCACATGGAGTTGAACCCTAACTCCAATTCTCACACGTTCACTACAATGATTCCAATAACGGCAGCCACCTCCTCAGAAAAATTGTGAAGCAACAGTTACACGCTGCTCATAGTAGCTTCTTCAATTCCGTTAGCGCAACTTGGTTAGACTGTCAATATAACATCACCTGGTTCTCCGCACTTGTCTCATAAATAATTTTATACAACTGCTACTTTCCATTTCAATGCGAAACCTTTAACTCTGAGAACAATACAAATGGTAGAGACTGTAATCTATACAATTCGAGTTCTATAACTTGGATTTTCGGTTTGCATAAAAAACCGAAAACAATTGAACATTGGCATCAAAGCTGAAAACTAATCGAACTCCATCAAAAATATAGTGTTGACACCCGTGAACGGATGTGACTGGTAAGTTGTTGCACGTTGTTAGTGTGACATTGAATCTTTTATTTAATCACTGTTATGTTAACATATAACTTACACTGTGTGTTCTATACAGCGAGCTCGTTACCACGTTGGCACCAGTCATAATTTCTTTTAGGTTCGAATCTATCACCATCGAATTCTGCCTCTCCAATCGATTTTCACGTTTCATTCAAATCGGTCTCCAACTCTACGTTCATACCTGCGTTCCAAATTACATTACTTGATTTCCATTCTAAGCTGAAACCATCCGATCCCCTTGCCCCCTTCCGTCTACACCACTTGAGATTTTCTGGAACTAGTTGTTTTTGGTTTAATCGAAGTCTTCCCAATTGCACACCTGTACCTACAAATTCACACACTCATCTATCGTCCATGGCTGAATGGATTAATTAGATCTTTAGGCTCTGATACCAAATGATTCCAGAGTTCTAGGTTAAATCAGATCCTAGCATATGAAACTCATGTGCTACCTTCAATCTTAAAAATCTCATCTAATTTTTCATTAAGAAAACATTTTCAGCTTAAAATATACATACAGAAAGGAGAATCATCCAAACAAAATTGCTAACATAATAATAAGCATAATAAAATTTACAAACTCAAAGTATCTAGCCGAATATTACAATAAATGGTCTTTCGACTCTCAACCCTTTATAAAAAGCTCTCAACCCGTTCCTCACTCTCTCTGTATTCCTCACTTGTCTTTCTTCCTCACACAACCTTCCTATTTATACATAAATATGAATTTATTTCAATCCCCTTTAGATAAATTTAGATTTATCTTATTTTAGACTCAACTAAATCCCCTTTATGGAATTCATAATCCCTAGATTATCTACCTAATTCCATTCCACTCATATCCTTAATTATTTAAGGAATATTTATGATAATTCTCACATTTATATTTCTCTACTAATTTATTAAATTTGAGCAAAATAATTAATAAAATAATTAAAACATCTCACCCCCTAAATTACATAAATGAATAATAAAATTTAAGCTTGATACTCCTACATCACCATGTTATATATATCATTTAGAGCATCTTCCTCTGTTAATCCAGGATTCTCTTTCATATAACATGATATATAGGAAGCTACTTCTCCACGGGCTTTTTCTTCCTGCATTGGCCGTGCCAATTTCCGAATCATAATCATCAACTGTATTTTAACCAAAACTAGTAAAAAAATCAATGAGAGAATGTAATGCAAAAATTAATCCATCTACATTGGGATGGATATAGGTCGTACCTTGTAACCACAAGTGTCACTTTTTAGTCTAAGGATACCAGATGCCAAGCTATTGAACCTCGCTGGAAAGTCAATTTCCTGTAGCTTGTGGTGAGGAAGGGGAATGTCCAATGTGAGAGTGAGTTGCAATTGGATTATAATATAACCAAAACTAAATTTTCCGTTCTTGTAGTACTCCTCGAACGTTGGGAGTTAACCAGTGGAGTTCCACTCTGCTTCTTTCATAAACGAATCGATAAAGGCCTCCAACTACACATACACAAGCAAGTAAAATTATGTCATCACAAACCAGCTGTCGAGTGAAATCCATGACCAAGGAAATCTTGCCAAAGAAAAATATGTGTTTTGACAAATATAGTCATGAATCCTTATTGTTCATACAGCCTCTCGAGCATAGTTGATTGTGTCTGGGCATTGGGACTTCTCACCCTGTTGTGCCATTTCATGTACGGTTTCGTAAAGCACCATGTACACTCCTTTCATATATTGTGGAAGGCACTCTGTCGCGGACGGATCCCATTTGATCACATGCAATTATAACCACCACAATTTTATGTCAAATCGGTTCTTCGATGCAAAAGCATTACAGAAATAAGAAAATATTATTGTAAAGCTCGTTCACCACCTTTTAACTGGCTCTATGAAAAGTTGGAGCTCGTCCGTTGTTCCAGAGTTGTCGTAGATATCGTCGAGAACCGTGACAAGATGACACATTTTGGCAAAGATGAGTCGTAATGTAGGATGTTTAGGATCAACCACAAAGCAAGATGCCAAAGTGTAGAATTCCACGTGACGATTGCGAACAAACGACAATTGAGAGAAATCTGAATCCTTCCACCATCTATTCACAAATATAGGAAATCATTAGACTCTTCACATCCAAATTTTCATGACAAAAAAATATAATCCAATAGAAAGCTCGTTACCTCGATAGATTTTTTTCTCCCTCTGTTGTATGGAGTGAAATATATTAAACTCCAATTTTGCAAGTTCTAAAATTTTCTCGGCATCAATAAATGCCATCCTGAAAAAGAAAAATCTAACTTATGACCACTGTTATAAGGAAACTGAAGTATCCAAAACAGATTTCATTGTTGGGAAAATAAAAATGCAAATAACAATATCCCACTTATCTAAGGAAATGACACACTCGAACTATTTAAAAAAATAATTATATGTATATGAAATAATCAAAATCAGTTGCCCTGCTACAACCAGATAAATTATTGAAATGCCCTCAACGAGTGAGAAAATATATTAAATAAAACATGACACGTGTACAAAAACAACATTTCTCGAGAGGAATTTGACCAATTTTTATAAGGAAAAATGGATGATATAACAAATCTAGTCTTCGTGATCTAATAATTAAGATGGCGAATTTAACCTTTCCGTGAACATTTTATTATTTATATATATTATTTTATGGATAATTTATACAAAATGGTATATGATATGATTGATATCACGTGTTAATATTTTTATAATTAATTTAATAAATATTAATTGTATTAATATTTTCTAAATTATTTAAATATTTGTATAATTAATTTAATAAAAAAAATTTTGTAAGTAAGAGTAAATTTTATTAGTAAAACATATGGTACAAAGAGGCCAGGGCCTCAGTATTTTAGGCTAACATCAGTGGCATAAGTCTAGCAAAATAGCAAAAATTGCGCTGCCCTCGTCGGGAAACCAGCCCATGTAAATTTTGAAGTGCTGCCTCTGTAAAGGAAACCAGTGACATAATAACATAAGTAAATACATCCCGCATAGAGGTGAGCAGGCAGCCAAACCAAAGAACAAGAAAATTGACTTGGAAAAGCCCTGAGGATCTAGACATCATGATCAGCTGGAGGAGGTTCTTCAACAATCGGGCATCTATACTCATCATCATCAGCCATAACAGAGCCATGTTGAGGCACTGCTGCATCATCACCGCTTTCGCCTTCCTGTTTTCACGTTTCCTTGAGGTGGCTCGAACTGCCATTGCCCACCAAACCAAAATTATGCCCTCTAGGTGCTTGATGGGGTTTCACATTCTCAAGGGGACCAGACTCATAGCTCGGACGCAAAGGCGAGGAGGGTTGGTAGGAGCCAAAAGCCACCAGGGACCTCGCAAAAAGAAACAGAGATGGTCGCCACAACGAGAGGGCGGTCAGAGCTGCATTAGAATTGGAAGTGGGCAGTGGTTAGGTTATGCGTGGTGATAGAGGCATTGAGATGGGATGGAGGAGGCATCATCGTCTCAGAGGCAAGATGCTGAGGGGAGGAGCTAGAAAGACGACTTCGCCCACTGCGGGTGTCAGTGTATCGACCCCTGGAGTGCTCGAGAGATGACGAAGAAGAGCTGGACGTGGATGAATGTTGTGGTCGAGAGGTGCGAGCTCTAGAACTGCCTCTAGCATCGCATACGATGTCGGAGCCGAGGCATGTTGACACACAATGGGTGAGGGGCGTTCAGAACAGAAGAGCGGATAGAGTTGGCAGGGGCGAGCAGAGAAGCGGAGGGAGAATTGAGGTCAAAGGAGGCAGAGAGTCTCAATTGACAGAAGAGGCTCTGAGAGTAATGGAAGCCGGGAAGAAATTCAATACAATTGCCCAGGTTGCAACGCCGCCCATAAGATGTGTGAGAGCTGGGCTTTGCAGCTTCAGGTGAGCAACCAGTTCGCAGAGGTGAATGCAGTGGCGGCATAGAAGTAACAAGGAGGAGCCGAAGCATCACAGGTGAACCAGACGCAGAGACAGAGTGCCGAGGAGGAGAACCAGTGAGCGACATTTTGTAACAGTGGAGGCCTTGACATTTGCAATGACATAAATGTCGCGCAAGGTGACGGCTTGTATGTTTTAATGCTGAGGGGCACCATAAGTGAGGCTTGTGGGTGGCCATGTGGCCTTGCCACGCGCCATCCCACAGGCCAAGCACCGTACGATCAGGCTTTAACACCCGCATCCAGGAATTAATTTAATAAATATTAATTAATAATATTTTCTAAATTATTTAACTATTTTTATAATTAAATTAATAAATATTAAATGTGATAATATTTTCCTAAGTAGCTAGAGTAGTAATTGTTATAAATAACCTTTTATTTATATTTATATGATTTTTTAAACTAATTTAAAAGTATTTATAAATAATAAGAGGAAAAAAAGTCAAAATTTGTATAATAATATGAAGAGTGTTTTTTCATAAATATTATTAGAATTTTGGATTATAGATTAGTTTAGATAGTTTTTATCAGATTTACTAAATCTTAGAGGAATTAAATTTATTGATATAAAAACATTTTTTTAGATGGAAAAGAGATTTGATCCTCTCAATAAAATTATAAAAAAAATAAAAAAATAAAAAATTGGTTTAAATAAATTTTCAATTTGACTTCAATAATAATTATTAAAATGATAATATAAAAGATCGTTGGTAAAGATACCTCTATAAAATAATAACTATTTTATAAAAAAAAATTGGATTAATCACATTATTATGAATTGGTGGATGTGGTTCATCCTCGGCTCTGTTAATGTTAGAAAAATTGATTAATTCATAATAATATGATTAATCCTAAAAAAAAATTATCTATTTTATAAATCACAAAACTCTTAAATCTAACTATTTTATAATATTTTATTATTTATTAAAATATTCATTTTAATTCATGATATTTTATTACCAATTTAAAAAAAACATTTTGACCAATCTTTTGATGATGTTGATGATGATGGTTAACCGAGAACAATCTTTGGTCTATCAGACTTAAAGAAAAGAGTTATCTAGTTTGATTTAAGATTTTATTCCTATGCTCAAAAAGCTTGGAGAGAAGCCTCCCTAGCTCACTATAATTTTGACATCTTAAAAGGCTAGGAAGGTCAGTATTGCAACAAAGATTATGAAATTGAGCTCTAGTGTGGTTGTACTGGGGGCACTCTAAGAGAAAGTGATTTTCATCCTCGATGTTCATATTCTCACAGAGATGACAAATCCTTTCCATCCATGGTGTTTTAGGAACTGTCCAACTAATATATATATATATATATGAAGTCAATTTCCAAGTCAATCTCATCTTATCCCATAAGAGGATTTAAATTTTCACTTGAATGGTATATTTACAAAGGAGTGATGTGTAACTATTCCCATTATTCATTTATGAAATGTCCTATGTCAATATCATTTGAAATAAAAAAATAAATAAAAGAAAAAAAAATGATCTCTCTTAATGCTTGGTATGAAAGAGATTCTTAGCCTTTGGTATGATAGAGATATAATTTCTTGACATGTTCTCAATGTTAAACATTTTCATCAAATTTCATTAAAAATAAAATTATAATTATTAATAAAAAGAATGAATCATTCCAATTACATAAAATAACAAAATTAATATTTATAATTATAAATATATTTATTCATAATTACAATTAATAATTAAATCAATCTAAATTCATCTTAACTATAAATTTACCAAACATAATACATTTATAACATTTATGATATGTAATTGTACACTCAGGAGAAACTTTCAACAGACTAAAACTGATGATTTATAGATGATAGCTTGATATTCGTGGATTCAATGCATAACGAAGTTCAACGAATGCTATTTAATAATCCACCAACAGAAAAGAGAAGTAATGTTGTAGAACAAACCTGTTTAATTGTATCACCTAGAGTTAGAGTTAGTGCTATATATATTTCGTGAAAGCTATATATAATCAATAGTCAATATTTCGTAAAAGCTATATATAATCATAAGGATTTTTCATGAATGTTGTACCTAACTGACCTAGAAATTTAGTTCCTTAGATCCCAACCAATAAGGATACATCAAATTTGGAAAAACAATAAGGACGTGTTGCTGTTCTCCCAATTTACGTTTGTATGTTATGGTGTAATATAAATGAAGCGTTTGCATTAGACTGTTACCGGATCTATTCAGATCAAACTTCTGTTGAGACATACTTTTGTTGTGTTTTGGTTAAAAGAGTAGATGACTTTATAGTGGACATTTTGGCTCTTGCTGTGGTATAAGTTAATTTCTATTATGTGCGGCTTGCAGGCTATTGCACCTAGCCTAGATTTATAGTAGCAGCCAGTTGAATTTAATCCTGAACCTTACTCAAAAAACTCTCACCAGTTACCAATTACCCTAGATTTAATATATATATAGCGCGTTGGTGTCAAATATCTCACCCAGAATAAGGTCTTACAGTGACGCTATACTCTCATAGGTTGCGAGGCAGCTGGGAATTTGAGTTTCTTAAGGGAGTTTTATGGCATTCGAAAACAATAACGATTATAATAGTTATAATTTATCAACGATATATAATGAAGGGGTTACGGCAAATAAAATAACAGCTAATCAATGTGAATAGTGACTAGGACAAATTACGAATACAGTGGTTAGTTTTACAGCTGTAGTGGAAATACATATTCACATTACCATGTAGATCACCTCATGCAATGGGATGCGTTAATCACGGAGCATAAATAAAATGAGAGAAATGCATAAAAGCACACAATTCGGGCAGAAAGTTTATTTAGAATCCAACAACATATTTATGGAGCTTTTTTCAGGTGAGAAATGAGCTCCACATACAATATTCAACACCAACACCGTAAGTAAATAAAAGGGAAAAAGTAGCCATGGAGCAGCAACATCAAGCAATTAATCTGAATGTTTTAGATATTCTCAAAATTTGCAATTGTGATAAAAATATTCTCAAAATTTGCAAGATAAAGATACCCTTGATCTTTCACCCATCATTATCCCATGTCATTTGTTTAAAAAAAAACCTGTCATTTGTTAAGTAATAAAAAATAAAATATAACATTTAAGAAAAAGTTGAAAGATGAAAATAACCTGATAAGCCGTGGAGAGACACTGTATAGGTCATCGTTCCAGAGGTTGGAATGATGATAAGCTATACTTCTCTTTACGCCATCATCATCAGATACAGTGGTTGTCGAACACATGGTGATGGAAGGTGTCACAGTTTTCCGTACACTAGGAGTTGGAATTGTTGTAGGGGGAGGGTTAAGGCCGTGACGAGTAAAAGTGATCAACGATTTGTGAAGGCGCGATTTGGAAGCGAAGGGTGCCACAGAAAGTAGAGCCATTCGAATCGAATGAAGAAACTAAAAGTCCAAATGATAGGCTTGGTATAGGGAGCAATTCCAATGAACACACTAAAATATTTTTTTTTTAAGAAAGAAAAAAACTCTGTTTTATATCATGATTAATAAAAACAGTGCATAATACAACATAAGAAGTGTAGTGTAAAATCACTTCTGAAGATAAGCAACATTGCCCCTAAAACTAAAAAATAATGTGATCTGGAAAAACATACCCATCACATGAGACTCATAATCAAGCAGAGAATCGCTCACACAGTCTAAAAGGATCCCCCAATTGCCAATTGGAAAAAATGTAACAAAAGTAGCATGGAGAGAAATGAGAAACATATACATATCACGGGGACAGTCCAGCACTGTAGAAGTGAACCCCTACCCACCAAATATAAGAACAGAAATGGAGGATCAACCATATCCGTAGATGTGAACCCACAGTTCATACACTACAGTCGTCACATCAAAAACAACTCCATCGAAAAGCTAGATGTCATGCATGACAAGAGAAAGGGATCGCCTTATACTCCGAAAATGCAGTACGCAGAAAAATTTGCACAGGAAGATCCCAAAAGACCAATAAACCCCCTGCACGTCCCACGGCATTTACCGTAGCGGCATATGAACCGGGGCATATAGATGAAACATATAAAAAAAAAGCATAATAGAATCATATAGTCTTCTGCAAAAAAACTATTCGCCCATGCCCCTTGAGTTGAAGGAGAGGGTGAAAGTCATTTGGAAACCTCAGGAGGGTCGCAAGCTCTATCCTCCTTGAGATCATCAGCTGAAAAAATAGGAACCTCTCTGAGGTCAAGGAGTTCATCCCGGAAGAGGGATTTGTTTTCGGCCTCCCTCTGAAGTGTCTAGATGCAGACTTCGTTTTTTTCCTCACCGTAATATTGCAACCCGAAGCCGGCGAGATGACAATATCAGGATTCCTAGGGATATTATCAAATATAGTGAGGGCAGCCAAGTCAAGGTTTGGGTTGTTTAAAATGGATTCAACCTCACATCCAACAGTGTTTACAGGCGAGTCCGATAAGTCCACATTCTCAATATTATGTGGAAAGAGAGAAGAAGGTGGAAGGGATGCACATTCAAGGTAATCATGTATTTATTTAAAAATAAAAAATAAAACTATAATCACAATTGTTATGAAATGAAACAATTCATCTATTTCCCTCAATTTATTTCATTGTAAATTTCCAAAATATTTAAAAATCTGACCAACAGAAAAGACGTGAAACAATTACTCTCTGCAATACCCCACCCGCCTAATGTTCTGGATGATGAGGAAAAGTTGCGTTGCATATTTAGCGCACAAAAAGGGTCGCTTTATCACCTGTTTACATCCTTTGGGATTTGAAAGAAGTGTTTTCATTTCCATCTTCTGTACGGTTTCCAAGTATTTCCGACCATGGGAGTCCATCCAATATACGTACGTTTTTTTCATTTGTTTTATTTTTATTTTTGGAACTATTCTCGGCTGACTAGATTAAGGGGACGTTACGGGATTCTATTTTTTCGGATGATGACATTAACATTGTTTTAATGTATACATATTATATATATATATATATATATATATGATGCAAGAGGATTCGAGTTTAAGGGGATTCGAAATTCTGTTGCAATGAGATTTTAATATGTATTTTTTATTTTTTTATTATATAAAAAGTAAATAAGTTTAAATAAAAATTTATCTAGAAGAAAATAAATTAGTTGGAACTTATAATTTTATTTACTATAGTAAAATTTTGTTGTAAGGATTTTAATATATTTTATATATTGATATGAGTGTTTACTTTATAATTTTAATTTAATATGAGTTGGTGGAGATTTAACCTTCACCAAATATTTTAGAATATTTATAGTGGTGTAACCAAATCAAAGGTTGACATTTATCTCCAAAGTACTTGTGGTTTTTTTATGAAAAAAATTATTATATGAATAAGTGTCATATGAAGTGAGTTATAGTTTTTTGGACAGGTGGTATTGATAATCCATGATATTGACCCATGGTATTTGTCAAAACTTATTTAATTAGATCCATCTTAACCATAGACAGACATAAATATCTTGAGATACAAATATCTTTTAAGGTGAAAAGGGATTTGATCTCTCTATGTGTTTGATAGATCCAGAGTTAAGATGGATCTAGGATGGTTTTTGTATACACACATACCATATCTAGGTTGGATCCATCTCTCCCTCTCTCTCTCTTCCCTTCCACTCTACTCTCTCCCTCACTCTCTCTCTCTTCCCTTCCACTCTACTCTCTCTTCCCTTCCACTCTACTCTCTCCCCCACTCTCTCTCTATCTCAACCTTGTTGTGTTGAGATTCAACAAGATGATGATCCTAGTGAAAATTAAGCACCTACACTAGGAATGAGCCTCAGGTTATTTTTAGATGTAAGTCTATTTTTAGAACGGATGAGAAAATTCTATTTATAGCGGAAGTCTATTTATAGATGCATGTTGACTATTATTATCCCTTAATAATAGTTGGACAATAAACATTAATCTATTCTCATGGAGCACTTGGAAATAGTTAGCTAAAGTGGCAAACCAGTTAGCTATGGGAAATTCGAGTTCAAAGGTTGGTTGGTGGGACATTCAAGTGGACTTAGTTGTAACTAAGTTGGATGTGTGGTTATGTGAGTTGTAAAGTAGTTTAACTCAATTAAGTGAGTTAAACTCAATTGTGCTAGTTGTAACTGAACATACACTAGTGAGAGATTAGTGAATTAATTATTTAATTAATTTACAAGCAATGGTCTAACATTCAATTGAAGGTTTACTATTGTTAACTACATGCATGTCAGATCCATCCAGTGGAGACCCAGTTGAGAGATAGGTGAAACTACATGCATGTCAGATCCAGTGGAGACCCAGTTGAGAGATAGGTGAAAATGATAGTTTGACTATCACTTGTGACATTAGTGGGTGCACTCATACAACAACACACACACTGGAGATGCCAATGAAGATCATACAGTCAAGGCAAGAAGGATCTCATTCATTCATGGATTGTGATCAGCAGGGATTGCACAGTGGAGGCAGGTTGTCAGGAGGCAGTAAATTGGCGCATGTATTAGCCAATTTTTGTATCATAGTGTGAGACAATTGTATATTGTACTGAGAGCTCTTCGATTAGAGTTTTGTATGAGATTGTTTCATGATCCATGATATATACATAATATATGAGATTGGAGTTTTTAGCTTTATGCTTTCCTAGTAAAAACATCTGTGTTATGTGTGATTGATCTTTCTTCATGTGTTTGCAATTGACGATCGTGTTTTAAATTTCCACAAATAATTTTGTAGAAGCGATTCTATATTTAATAGTGGCATATAATTATTAGATCAAGAGAATCCAGGCAATACATAATTGTATTAAAATTTCTACATGGTGCCCTCTCTCTCTTTCTCTCCACCTTTCTCTCTTTATGTATTTCTTCTTCTCTCCCTCTCTCCTACTCCAATCCCATTTATATCTCCCTCCATCTCTCCTTTCTCTCCCTAGGTTGTAGAGGGCATTTTATCTTAATTAAAAATCTCCATGGTAAAGTGAGGGTAAATATCCATGGTTAAGAATCTTGTTCCATATTTTCTTTAAACATATACATGTTTAACTTATATATTATTATTTTTTCAATTTATAATAATAATAATAATTTAAAATAAAGATTTAATTTAGTTATTTTTTATGAATTTTTTTTTACTTTTATCAATGTGGATGTATAATGAAGTAAGTGTTTTCGTGCTTGGTGTAGATTGATGCATATCCTTATTTACCACCCATTTAATTACATGAGTGACCTGGTAATAATTGGAAGTTAAAAAATGAAATGATGGGGATAGAATTCTTAGGGTATTTAGGGTAAACTTCACTTGCTTGAGATTTTACAATATATATTTTTTGGTAACACATATTTTTTCCCATAATATTTCATGTATGTAGCCTATTTAAGGGCATGATGACTCCATTGTAAAAAATAATAATAGATATATTGTTAGGAAGCAAAGGTTTCTAGGAATTTTTTATTGCCTTTGCATTGTTTTTTTATGTTTTTTTTGTCTAGAGAAATTGACAAGTCTTGTACTTAGGAAGCAACTGTTATTTCCTTTGCATTATTTCTTTTCTTTTCTTTTTGTCTAGAGGAATTGACAAATAAACTTGTATTTAAGTGGCACAAAGTAGTAATGGGTTGATTCCTTCTGCTACCATGCTAACCTCTAGCCCCTTCTAGAAACACAGGTAAAACAGGGGGATTTAAACCTAGAATATCTTGGTACATAACACTTCATTATCATAAAGATCATCAATTAATATACCCCTCATGGGCTTTCCTTTATGAATTATTATGATGCATTTATTATCTCAATTTTTATAATAGTGGTATCTAAGCTAAGGAAAGGGCACTTTATTCAAAAAAATCTCTATGATTTATATGAGTCAGTTAGAAATTGATGTAATAGATCTAAGATATTTTGAGGATAATTAAGCTATATTAATAAGGCTAGGTCAAGGTGAGATGAGAGTGGTATATTATTGGTAAGTGGAGGTCGAGGAATATGTGCAAATTATGGATAGGTTGAGAAAGGTCGTGTAGCTTAATGGATGAGAGAATGTAGATAGAGTGGATGGTGTTGAGGCTTGGTGAAGGAGAAAAACTATTATGGAGAGCTCTAGTAGTGCATGAATGCCCTAAAGAACTCAATCCAAGTTGTAAATCCTAGCCATAGGGAGGATTCATTCCATAAAGTTTTTGTAGTACTTATTTTTCAAGCATACATGTTGTAGCATGGTACCACATGATATCATCCCTCTCATGCATAAATACAATGCATTATAAAGTTATGGAATGGCCCATTTGAATAGGTATGAGGGAGGTGGGTGTACTGGTATGCTAAATCGAGGCTAGTTTGTTGGAAGACATGTTATTTAGGCATATATATTGTACTTTTGTGGGACCACTTATAGGTATGATGGTGGAAAGTGTACTCATGTACTAGCCTAAAGGGGAAATGTGAGATATTAAGATGTGATATGGTTCATGAAACTTACATGAGAAAAAGTGTAAGCGAGATCTCATGATGTTAGACAGTCGATGAACCATGCACTAGAAAAATATCATAGAAAATTAGTTGATATAGCTACTAATGACCCATATATTCCAAGGGATGCTAAGTTATTTTTATGTGGGATTCAATAAAGATATTGGGACCAATTTAATCTCTCCAATTCAAGTTTAAGGGGGGAATTTTTAGTGTGGTTAGGGTAAACTTGACTAGGTCATTAAGCCAATTTGGCATGCTCATTAATGGGTTTATCATAAACAATTTATCAAATATCAAACCTAGGTGTAGAATTTGAGTTAGTTAATTTCAAATCAAAGGTATTCATGTGTTTGGAATTAAAATATAAATATTTATATTTAGAGAATCTACAGAAAGAGCAAACTTAGGGTCATGAGATCTATTATATTTTGAGAGAGAATGATAATGATATAAACTATATGCTTAATAAATGTTCTCATTTCAAGAAAATATGGTTATAAATTAAGTAATCCATGAATTTCATGGGAGGTTGGGTTGATGAAATAGTGGAGAAAAATATAATAAGTTGGTTAAAAAGGAAAAAAATAAAAGAGAGGGGGGCTCTCCTCTTCTCACATGTTAGGGAGTATGGTACATTAAATATCAATTGTTTTTATAAGGATAAGGGGATGCCATCCATCTATCTATCCCAAAAATTAAGAGTTTCAACCATAAAACACAAATGAAAATTATATATAAAAAAAAAAAAACAAGGAAAATTTGGAGTAGATTATTAAAACAATTCAAGAAATTATCAAGCACGTTCTACTTGAATGTGTCACAAATTTTCAAATTTTCCTTGCATGAAAATTCTAATATTTAGGAGTGTTCTACACATAGGCTTAAGCTCATGAGTAGAATTTGTGAATGATTTGTGCAATAACCATTTGGGAGTCAATGGTTTGGTATGGACAAGATCCATTCTTGCTCAACATCATACAATTCTCCAAATATTGAGACAATTCAAAATAATGGACTAAACTCTTTGTAAAATCTTAGGAGTGTTGTTGCATATAATGATATCTTATTAGCCATCATAGGTATCTCAATGAGTTGATTTTCTCCAGATGGAATCAAACATACAACCACTTTCCTGGAATCGAAAAAGACAACTAGTCTCTAAAAGACTTATACTTCTGATAGGACTCTATTTTTACATTTATTACATTCATTTCTTCCATAGTGAAATAATTACATCATAAGGATATTTTGTTCGAGTGGCATTCATCGTCACTGAAACATAAATGCACCCACTAGAATTAGGGAAAAATATTCCTATTTTTTAATAAAAGATAAACACCAATTTAATTCTTATCTTCATGCTGAACTGGATGAGTGACTCTTGTGTCGAGTCTTGAATCTTTGCTATGGTGGCCCACGGTCAGCCTGGATTTCCTCCACGTGGTTGACTTAATTCACTAATATGCTGGTATATGAGTTGAGAGTTGTGCGGGCAGATCTGTTGTATGAATTGAACACTTTCTGCTACCTCACTCAACCTTCATGTCTTGTTTTTGCCTGTTGGGCCTTGAAATTGTCATTTAATTCCATTACATTTTCACTAATATTTCCATATTATCACCTTCACTCCACCTCCATTTCATTACATTTACCTTACCATTACCACTATTGGGTTACATTTATGTTTTTCCAAACTTTATTCATTGCTAGTATTTTTAAGTGAATTTGTGGTTAAAAATTAGACAATAATATGCACATACTTATACCTAACAAGTAGAATGCATTTGTTTCCATGTGTAGGTCAAAAAGAAGCTTCCAAAAGACCCTTATGTGGCCTCCTAATTCCAAATTCGCATTTGAATGGAGAAGATCATGGGATCATAAGGATATGTGTCTCATTTCCTATTTGTATTGTAACTATAAGAAGGAATTTTCCTTATCACTTCCTATTTGGATTGTAACTCTAGAGATATGTGGAGAGATTCACAGACTCACATTAATGAGAGAGCTTCTCATCTTTTGTATAAATAGGGGAAGCTTTCTCCTATCAAATCATGTGTAAAATTGGAGTTATGCTCAAGCTTTGAATACATAATTAGATTGTGGCACCTTACTCATGCATGTTCCTTCATTTTGACTTGGTTTTGCTTACATATGGAGCATTTCAATTTACCATCTCTCATACTTTTAGATCAGCTACCTAAAATGTGTGAGATTCATTTACTTTTATAGATTAAAATTTATTTTCTTTCTTAGTATTAGTTTTAGAATGACTGTGTAATCTTTGCTTTTCTAAAAACATTTTGAGAGGAAAGATTTATCTATTTTCCAATTGGATTAAGTTTTAGGCAATAGAGCTCATAGTTATTTAGTTTCCTTTCATGTTCCTTTATTTACTTTCTTAGATAAAACTATCAATTCATTGTATAATCTAATGTTCCTAAAAGATCAAGCTAAGAAGGTGACTTGTCACGCTTCCAAATTGGGTGATTGAATGTTCAACCTATACAATCATTGAGATTTACTTTTACATGCTTTTACATTGTTTTTTTTTAGATCCTTATTCAATTGTATAATTGGGTGTTCTTAAAGATCATTTCAAGAAGATGATTTTATCATATTTCTAAACTGAATGCTTGAATACCTAATTTATGAAATTATTGAGTTTTCCCTTTGCATGCTTTAATTGTTTTCCTAGACTTAAAGAATAAAGTATAATCAGTTGCTTATACATCATCTGAAGAGGGTGATTCTATCATACATCCATATTGGATGTTGGAGTGATTGAACGTACCTTAGTTGTTTTCCTTTACATGCTTTGAAATGCTTTCTTAGATTAAAATTTCAATTCCTCCAAGTGTGATTGTGCATGCTATATTTTCTTTTGAATTTGTTTTCTTTCTTTTTGTTACTTGATTTCATAGGTTATTTGAATTTAATTTTCATTATTTGATTTCATAGATTATATGAATTGGTTTTCATTATTTTGTAGTTAAATTGATCTAAACTGGAAGAAAATTTATAGCACATATAGTGCACGCATGATTCACAAGTTTACGAACACCCCGCGTTGACAAATTAATTGCAAGGAAATCACTTTGCCCCAACATTTTGGCACCATTGCCGGGGAAGTGTGCATAGGAACTAGCTTTCAGTCTAGAGTGTATTTTATTTTTTTATTTTTTTTTACTAACCATTTATGGACAAATGGTCTATAATGCATCCCAAAGACTACATTGAGGAATGGTATCAAAAACCGATTGCACCACAACATTCATCTATTCTTCAAGAGATCCTTGTGGAAAATCGAAAGATCAAGATGATTTTTCATATCCTTACAAACAATCAAGTACATTTTTCAAGTTTGGATATGAGCATTTCAAAGATTCTAATACGTAAATGGCTTCATTGGAGGCATATATATATATATATATATTAGATAGATAGAAAAATTCATTATAAATAAAACCAAGCTTAGCTAGAATTTTAGAATTTTAAATTTGTTTTCAAAATAATAATAATAATAGTAATCAACGTTAATTAATTCATTTTGAATAAATTTCAGTGATGCACTAAGAATCACTTCATTTTTTTATCACCATCAGAAATAAAATTTGTGTGTGAAAATATGAATTTATTTGACAACGCTGACTAGTATGCTCTCTTCCCACGCCTTGTTCCGACCTGGAAGATCAAAAACTTAGATTAGTCAATTTAAAAATTAAAATTCAAAAATTCATGAAAAAATTTGCTGGAAATTGATATCTTTTTATGATTTATTGAATTGCATGTGCACAATTTTTCTTTAAAAAAGAAATTATGTTTTGTTTAAATTAATATATATATATATATATATATTAATTAAAAAAAATGTAACATATGTAAAAAAAAAAAATTATATGAAAACAAATTAAAAAAAAAATCAAAACAACTAATGGCCCATGGAAAGGAGGCCCACGCATATTCCTAAGGCCAGTGTTTGGCTTGGCCTTACGCATATATGAAAGCCTCCAATCCACGCAAATACCCACGCACTACAATAAAAAAGGAACCTTCTCTTTTCCATATTCGGTCTTCCTCAAGCAACAGTTATTAGAAATCAATTTCAAATGTTGTAGAGACACACAATGAAGGTGTATCGGATGAAGAAACGGCTGATGAAGAGAATATTGAAATTGTTGATTAAGAGAAGACTGCAAATACGATTGCAGAGACAAACAATGAAAGTGTATTAGATGAAGAAATTGCTGATGAAGAGAAGATTGCAGATTCCATTGCAGGTAATTGGAATGAAGGTGATCAATCTACACTTCTTTGTGAGAGACAAACCATTACACATCAAAACCTTCAAATAAAAAAACCAAACCACAACAGTTTTATTTTGTTGCACAAGTAATTTCCAGAAAACAAAATTTCCATAAATGTGTAACTATTAAAAGCACCCGATTTTAAAATGCATTTTCTGAGAAAACTGAGGCGAATTAGGAAAAAATAAAACATGGGTTTTTTTGGGAATGGGGGAAATTAGGTAGTTCATGAGCGATTTGCTTGATTTGGCGGCCATTTGGGGAAAATTAAAGGTTATTCGGAGCTCCGTTTTGCAGATTGTGTGAGAAAAAAATCATTTGTTTTGAACTTGTTAAACATGGCAAGTTGAAAGAAGAAGAATCCAAGTTAATAACAAACTCTGATCCACATGGAAAGTGGTCTAAGAGTCTACTTTGATTTAATAAATTTGATTTTGGACACATATTTTTCTCATCATTTAAAAATAAAATTAATAAAAGTAATAAAAATAATAATAATATTAATAAATAAAAAATATATAAAAAAAAAATGAGTATACAATCGATATTGAAGCAATTTATAAGGCGAAAAATACTTGCAAAATTTGATTGAAATAATTTTTTCGTGTAAGTACTTCCTTTTACCGCTTCAAATATTTTTGACAACATGCTTTTGAAGCACAAATGACGATTCAATTTGACAATGACTTGCAGAATAATTGGAATATTATTTAGATGATTTCTCAATATTTAACATTAAAAATATTATTGTTGTGTATTTTTCTATGATGCTTTAGCTTGTAGGACATAGTGAATCTTTGTGATGCCAATCATATTACTGAGCACATTGCATGAAGTCATGAATGATCATTGAAGAAAACCAATTATGCACAATTCGTCTTCGAAGGACTGATTTCATGAGAAACATAAGAACAATTCCATGTCCATATCCATTAATACCATTACCTTTCCTCCCTTTTGAATTATAAATCCAACCAAGAAATTCAAAGCAAGCCACAGTTATTTTCCCAGCAAGATTCAGTTGTTCATTTTCCTTTATTCACATACACTTTCCATTAATTTTTTTCTGCTCCTAACCCACAAATAAAAGCAAGAATCTCACTTACATGCTTATTTTACATTGTCATCTTCCATTTCCATTTTCCTTCTCCTATCCTTTTCATTTCGCAAATAAACCTTGCTTCAATGCAAATTATTGATTCCATAGTCCTTTGAGTCTAAAATCCTTACAAAAACACCTTGAGGCTTGCATGCCTTAATGGCAAGTCTTCTTGCTGACAAACAATGGGAATACATTAATATCCCTTGTTCATCGGATCTTCTAGGTACTCGACAACAAAAAAATTATTCATACCTATCAAGAAGTGTTTGGGCATCTTGAATCTCATTGTCATCAATGATGAGAGTTCTCGTGTTGACTAGTGGCATCCATTAATGGTCAATAATTCAAAACTTTCTCGCTATGTTCAACATCAGGACATATATTCATATAGCAGGAATTATGCCAACGAGTTTTTAAAACATGAATACTATCATTTTTAGCATTTTGAAGCAAATGAAGAAGATATACAGCTACAACAGATCAGCACCATTCTATAGCTGCAGAATCAGATGGTAGCTCATTAGGGGAATTTTGAGGTCTAAAATGGGCATCCTAAGAAAATGTACAACCAAAATAAGCTTTATAAGAACCAATAGGATTCAAGATGATGATGTCAACCATGGGGGATGACTCACCATTTTTTAAGTAAAAGGGTAAAAATATTAAAAAATAATAAAATAATAAAACTACTTTTTCAACTCATATTTTTAACTTATCTCCCAAATTTTTTAATAAAATTTTGAGTGAGAGTACTCATTGGATGTAAAATTTAATACCTCATCCAAGGAGGACCCATGTTGCATACTTTTGATGGACCCTCCTATGCGAAAAATGAGAAATACATGAAAAAACGTGATTGCAATCACATTTTTCATGTATTTCTCATTTTTCGTGTAGTAGGGTCCATCGAAAGTATGCAACATGGGTACTCCTTGGATAAGAAATTAAATTTTGCATCCAACGAGTACTCCCGCTCGAAATTTGAGTAAAAACTTTGGGATATAAGTTGAAAATATGAGTTGAAAAAGTAGTTTTTTCTTTTTTCCCTCTAAAATTTGATGATGTCATCAAATCTTATTTTATTATTTCCACTATTATTTTATAATTTCCTTAGGAAGCCCATTTTAGAACTCAAAATTCCCCTAATGGTAGAATCAGATGAAAACAATAGAATAAAATGACAACTACAGAATCAGATGATAGCAACAGAATCAAATGATAGCTGCAGAATTAGAGGGCAGCAACAGAATCTGATGGCAACTACAAAATTAGATGGCAGCTGCAGAATCAACATCATTTCATAGAAAATTCGTTAGTTTTAATAGAAACAATAAAAAGTCATCTTGACTCTTTTATCCATAACTTGTACAACCACATGAAGAAGATTATGAACAAAATTTTGCAGCCACCATACATGTAGCTCGTCCATTTTCAAAGGGTAAGTTAAGATATGTCATTTTCTAACTTTTTACCATAGAATTCCTTGAAAATCTAGAATGATAATTTTTGGAAAAAACACTTATTTTCCTCATTTCACAAAATTTCCAATACCATCAGTTGGGGGGGGGGGAGGGGGGGTGTATATTCATATTCACATTTCACCACATTCATATCACATTCAAAATCCCACATACTTTCAAAATATATTAACTATTACATTATTATTATGAGCATACATTGGCTTTTCAAAAGTACTTAAAAGTTAATTGGATGCAAATAGAATCATCGTTGTCACACAAGAACCAACCATGGTGCAATCCAATAAATATATACTTTGCAACAATCAAATTATTATTATGCAAAGTTCAAACATTAAAATTGATGCAACAACAAAATATGGTTGAAACAAAAGAACCAACCATGTTGCAATTCAGCTAAAAGACTTTTCAGAAGTATGAAGTTATCAAACGATATCATGAAAAGTTAAGCCAAAGCTCGAAGGATAAAAAATAATTAATGTAATAGATTGCATGAGGACATGTAATAGCTTCAGTAGGGGGGTATGTTGGGCCTTGAAATTTTCATTTACTTCCATTACATTTTCACTAATATTTCCATATTATTACCTTCAATCCACCTCCATTTCATTACATTTACCTTACCATTACCACTAGTGGGTTACATTTATGTTTTTCCAAAATTTATTCATTCCTAGTATTTTTAAGTGAATTTGTGGTTAAAAATTAGAAAATAATATGCACATACTAATACCTAACAAGTGGAATGAGTTTTTTGCCATGTGTAGGTCAAAAATAAGCTTCCAAAAAACCCTTATGTGGCCTCCTAAGGCCAAATTCGAATTTGAATGGAGAAGATCATGGGATCATAAGGATATGTGTCTCATTTCCTATTTGTATTGTAACTCTAAGAAGACATGTGCCTTATCACTTCCTATTTGGATTGTAACTCTAGAGATATAGGGAGAGATTCATGGACTCTCATTAATGAGATAGCTTCTCATATTTTCTATAAATAGGGGAAGCTTTCTTCTATCAAATCATGTGTAAAATTGGAGTTATGCTCAAGCTTTGAATACATAATTAGATTATGGCACCTTACTCATGATTGTTCCTTCATTTTGACTTGGTTTTTCTTACATATGGAGCATCTCTATTTACCATCTCTCATACTTTTAGATCAGCTTCCTAAAATGTGTGAGATTCACTTGCTTTTATAGATTAAAGTTTATTTGCTTTCTTAGTATTAGTTTTAGAATGACTGTGTAATCTTTGCTTTTCTAAAAACATTTCGAGAGGAAAGATTTATCTATTTTCCAATTGGATTAAGTTTTAGGTAATAGAGCTCATAGTTATTTAGTTTCCTTTCATGTTCTGTTATTTACTTTCTTAGATCAAACTATCAATTCATTGTATAATCGAATGTTCCTAAAAGATCAAGCTAAGAAGGTGAATTGTCACACTTCCAAATTGGGTGATTGAATGTTCAACCTATACAATCGTTGGGATTTAATTTTACATGCTTCTACATTGTTTTTTTTTAGATCATCATTCAATTGTATAATTGGGTGTTCTTAAAGATCATTTCAAGAACATGATTTTATCCTATTTATAAACTTAATGCTTGAATACCTAATTTATGCAATTATTTAGTTTTCCCTTTGCATGCTTTAATTGTTTTCCTAGATTTAAAGACTAAAATATAATCGGTTTCTTATACATCATCTAAAGAGGGTGATTCTATCACACTTCCATATTGGATGTTGGAGTGATTGAACGTACCTTAGTTGTTTTCCTTTACATTCTTTGAAATGCTTTCTTAGATTAAAATTTCAATTCCTCCAAGTGTGATTGCGCATGCTATATTTTATTTTGAATTTGTTTTCTTTCTTTTCGTTACTTGATTTCATAGGTTAGTTGAATTTTATTTTCATTATTTTATTTCATAGATTATATGAATTGGTTTTCGCTATTTTGTAGTTAGATTGATCTAAATTGAAAGACAATTTATAGTACATACAGTGCACGCATGATTCACAAGTTTATGAAACGTCCGGGTTGACAAATTAAAAGACAGGAAATCACTTTGCCCCAACATCGCCTGAAGTCCTTTTTCCATGTTAAAATCCTTTCTGTGAATAAAACATCATGAAAAACCCAAAATACTGGACTTGAAACCTTTTAAACTTTACTTCTGAAGTGCATCACATCTGCGCACTTCACAACCTTTAACTTTCAAGTTATGAAGAACACAATTGACAACATGATGCCATGGGTAGGTGACGTGGAGGTTCGGTGGGACCAGAACGCAGTGCATATCGCAACTCTCATCCTTTATTTATGAGCTCAGAGGATATAAAATTTAAACACTGCGAAATGCGACACGCAGGGGAGGAGGTGAATGGCGTGGCAGGGAAGAAGTGAGATCGAACCGTAGCGCAGATCACAACTTTTAGCTTTTAGTTATAAGCTATAGGGGTTAAATTTTAAAATTTATGAAGTGCGGGGAAGAGGGACCCACTGGCTATATGGAGGAGTTTTATGAATCAACGATCGGGGAATGAAAAACGATGAAATAGTAAAGGTGGAAGGGCAAAGCGGAAAGGTGGAAAAGTGGTAAGTTAATGTATATTTCGATGAAAATGAAATGGAAGGGAAGTGTGGCAGAGAATGGGTCCCACTTCATATCGCATCGGCGATTTATAAGTTTATCATTTGATTGTTGTAACAAAACTTTGCGATGGCGATATGCGATAAGGCACAAGGGGTCCTACCAATGGTTTAAGCGGCCTTTTGTTTTATATATGATATGCAATATATATATATATATATATATATAATGGTAAGTTTATATAACATGGTTGTTCGATGGGTGGCAAAGCTTATAACATAAAGTCCAAAACTTTATAATAAATGGGTTTATAAAGTAATAAGCCTCGAAAAGTTATATATGTGGGCTTTTGGCTTAGGATAAACAAAATTTGGGTCATTTTGAGTGTGATATCAATAATGATACAATTTCGATCACACCTCCCCATTTTAGGAGGATTTTGGTCCCCAAAATATTCTATTGAATGAGGTGAGGAAATTTTCTCTCCACCTTCTCTCTGGTGTATCATTGAGCTTTTTTAGGAAGTTTTCCTTTCAACCCAATATTCCAAAGGTCATGTTTCCCTTGTATTGTAGTTATCGACCTCTTCTAAAGAATTGTATCTTCTGTCAACTCTACCTGAGCATCTCGTGTCGAATCCTCCATAGAAGGTAGGAATTATTCTTCTTCCTGATATGGCATGGAAGGCTCATAGAGTTTCAAATTTATACATTGACAACTGATTAAATGCACATATATGGTGGTAAACGAAGTCAATAGGAATTATCACCCACTTTTTCTAGTATCTCAAAGGGGCCATACCACAGAGCCCTAATTTTATTACCATGCCCATGTAGCCTCTCCTTGTTAAACTGTAGCCATACTCAGTCTCCCACCTTGAATGATTTCTTTGTTCTATGTTGATCATGTGTTGTGTAATCTAATTGGCAGTTAAATTACTTCATTAATTCTCAACCAAGGTTTGTGTAGTTAAGAAGTGATTGCTAAAAATATATTCTAGGATTTCTATTTTTAGTATAGAATGACAAAGCAGTTTTTAATCTATTAAAGGAAAATGAACTAAATCAAGATCAACTCATCTCAAATTTACACACATGTTCTTTCTATCAAACTTGAAAAGGTAAAATATGCTCCTCGGGATGATATTCATGGCATATATCGTAGATGATTGAGCTTATAACGAAAAAGAGTCTCTGTGAAATGCAGAGGAGGCCATTACGCCAAGCAAGGAGCATGAGATCCTTGACGAAGGTTGCATAGATAAAGCTAAGATATTGACGATTTCCCCATGCCTGCTGCGTAGTTACCCATTGCATATCCACCGGGTAGCTGAAGTTGACAATTGTTGTTAGAGCCATAGTTTTGAAGCGATCTGTATCCTACGTGTGTTGAATTGGGAATTTGATCCATCAACGCAGATAAATCGTCAGTCAAGTTGTTGTATCAAACACCCACTTTAATACTTGGGCCAAATGCATTAATGAAAGTATATTTTTATGGATTCCAAATGGGGTTTGTTTGGAGATTATTATTGCAATTTAATATTTACGATGGAGTTATGGGTAGTATTTCTAAGTACTCATGATATTTCATGTGCCTATATTGTGTCGCAGTGATTTTTATATTAATTTATTATAAGGTGTTGTTGGAAGAATTTCTTTTCTTTATAAAGTTTATTACAATTTTTGTGTAGCCCCGAGGGTTAGCTCATTTTCTCAAGTTTCATTGTTAAAACACCTTTGTTATTCATAGGTGATATGTTCAATTCTCTCAACACTCTCGAGGTTAAACATTCTTCTTAGACTGTAAATCTTGAAATTTTTTCTTTTCCATCTAACATATCACCCCACACTCTAGCCTGTAAGCAATGGTAAGATATCCATTGGGCTCAATCTCATACAACAAACAAGGCTAAAATCCATGAACTCAATATGCCACTTTTGGAATGAAACTTGGGTGGGGAGGATAACAAATTCCTTCCAATGACCCAAGATAAACCCAATTGACTAGTGTAAATATTAATCTATACTTTTGCACCATATAGTTTTTTTTTAGATAGAAAAGGAAATACAAATATATGAAAAAATAAAAAGCATTGCATAGTTTAAAATTATAATATAAGTAAAAATTAAAAATGAATGGAAAATAGAAAATAATATTTTGTTGTCCTTTCTAACCTTGATTAAACCTCAAGAATTTTTTTTTGGCTCATAACTAACCTTTTAATGGTAATTTTTACCACCCAAATTAGCGCTCTTATGAATGTCCCAACCATAGTGTTATGGGGTTAAGAACACTTGGGAAATGCACCACTTCCACCGTAGCAAAATTATGCTTTCACTTTAAGTCAACTCCTAGAAGTAGAAGCCAAAAGGGATATTGCAATATATTGAAAAAAAAGTTATGTAAAATATATCATTGTGATCTATAAACTGCCATGGATATTCCACTTGACAATTCATCACAAAAATTCTCATAAAATTTACATATAAAATTTGAAATTCTCCACTATTATAATTTTATTAGATTTTTGGATCTATATATTACTATTAATAGTTCTTGCATGTTTATTAAAACTATGCAGAAAATAGAGAATGACAAATTAAAATATCACACACACATTTGACACAGGATATGCTCTAGGAAACCCTTTCAGGAGTAAAACCTAGCTAGAATGTTTTATCTCTCTACTCTCTTTCTCGGAATGGAAATATGAATGTGAGTACAATGAAGTATGACATGTGGCCCATAGGATACCACAGTGCACAAATCCTCCCTATGTGCTCTACCTCCTATCCCTCTTGTTTATTAGTACTCATAATGGAACAAATGTACTAGAAAGAATGGAATCCCTTTTCCTCCTAGTGGTGACATCCTAGCAACATTATTTGCTAATTCATTTGTTGTCGCATTTCTAACTCTTGGAATAGAAACAATATTGAAAACTTTGAAATGATTTATCAAACACCATACATCCTGCTGGTAGTTTTTAAGATGAGGTGAAACATAGTGTATAGTATCTTGTACCTGACAAGTGACCACCACTAAGTCACTGATTACCTTTAGAAGCCATCTCTTCAAGTCTATATATTTCTTCAATCCAAGTACGAGTGATTCATATTATGTGGTATTGCTAGTGAAATTTAACTCCAGATAGCATGAAAGTATATTTTTCTTGTTACATGGATCTGTAAGTACACAACTAGCTCTAGAATCGTCCTGTGTCTTCGAACCATCAAAATAATGAGTCCAAAAATTGCACGCTACTAGGCTATTTCCTATATTGTTATTTCTACTAATACTGGCATTACTACTATTATATACATCTATATTACGTATTTAATTTCCACTAGTTAGAGAGAAAGGAAGAAGTTCTACCCATGTATCCAGTGGAATGGGTGATTTTTGTGCAAGGTAGCACCCAAGGTCAATTTCTAATTTTTTTTTTAATGAAAATTAGGTCTGCGAAAGAAACATGATCATTTTTCTCTTTGAAGGGTGTAATAGTGTGTTTCATGTAAGGTTCTGATTCCACCTAGATGTGGTTAATCTTGCCCTTGTACGAAAGCCATAAATGTGACCAAATGGTAGAAAAATACCCTTGTATTTTTCTAGACCAATCTCTACTTAGTATACATCACAATATTTTGGGATGTCGAGAATTACTATGTTTATACATTAGTGAACTCGATGATCAGATGATAGGTGCATAAGAACATTCCCAAGTTCACCAATAGTTAACAGTGTTGGACTTGCCAGCATTCAAAGGAGTCTCCCCAATATTTGGTCCTAATTAGACCTCACGCCATTTGGTATAGGAGACCCATCCAGAATATGTCCCAGTTGTCAGCTACTTAAGGATTTTCCTTGGCTTTAGCTACCATAAAGAGAGAGAATCATATATGCACCTTCAAAAAGAAATGAGGATCTATTTATAACATGAGGAATGGTATTTCACATTGTCATGACTCTTGACTTTCTAACTTTTAATGACAGTTGTACTTCTACAATGTTTGTAATTCCAAATGACTTTTCGAATGCCATATGACTTTTGATATTACATGTATTTTAGATTTTGATGACCCTTTAGTTCATACATGACTCTTAGGCTTCCACTTATTTTTCCTTTACAATGATTATAATAATATATCACGAGCTCCACATCATCATATGATGAAACTATACATGTCACTATCTTCGATGGTTGGGACTGACAGTGCCTCATGACATGGAATTTCTCTATTGGTGACATAGTTTCCATTGTATTTACTCTTTGTTCATATTTTGATTATAATGATTTCACCCTCCAAAGGGTCTTCAATCTTGGAATATTTGGGGTGCTTATGTCGTCACGTTTCAGGTGTGTTCTTGGTTATTTTCACGCTTCCTTTTTTTATTCTCTTTGCCTAATATTCCTCATGTATTCTTGCCATTGGATCCTTGGAATACCTATTTCTATAATCACTCATGACAAGCAACTATCAGCGTGAAAATATCCTATTCTAGCATGTTTTTTGAATATTTTCATATTTATACCTTTTCAGTGCACTCAAAAGGGTCAAAGGTGATTCAGGGCTCATGGGTGCCCTTTGAAGGGATGAAGGGCTGAAGGAGATGAGCTTCAAGGCTTCAGAATGCACTCATTTTCTCAAAGGAAGAAAGAAATCATGGTAGGGCGCATGTCACAAGTCCAAAGGATGAAGGGGAAGGCTTCGGTATTCCCAAGTGCGTTGTATGCTCAAGGGAGAGAGGAAAGGCACATGGTTCACTCCTGAAGGCTAAAGGTTGAGGCTTCATGTATTCAAGGTGCGCTCATGCGCTCAAGAGGCCTCAAGAAGGGTGTGGGGCACACTCTTGAAGGTTGAAGGTTGGGGCTTCGTGCCTTTGGAGTGTGCCAGTGTGCTCAATAATTTTAGGAGTGTGCATGGTGCATTAGGGAAGGATAAAGGATTGAGCTTTGGGTCTTCAGCGTGTGTGAGTGCGCTCAAGGAGGGAATACTCCTTCGAGTAGAAGGAGTGTGCTCAAGGAATACTTAGTCATTTTGGAGGGCGCAATTCAGAACAAGGAAAGGGATTCGTGCTTTTGGAGTGCTCCCAACTCTTAGGGAGGGCGCAGGGCACACTTATGAACAACAAATGGTCTCCCATTAAGGTTTCGGAGTGCATCCATGAGATCTTGGCCTTAATGGGCTTGTTTTAAAATCGAATTTTTTCTATGTTTAGATGATTGGTCAAGGGATGAGAAAGATGAGTTCTAGACATAAAACCATGTGTGACACATACTAACTCATCAAAAAAACTTAGACAGACTTTATCAACAATGAATATACATCAAAATGCCTCTTTATGCACATTCCCCAAGGATAACTAATGAAGTGTGTGTGACTGTGAGCCGAAAGTTTTGTTTACAATAAAAAATGTGTTATGATCATGAAATTCATATAGAGATGTTATAATCAATGTGATGACATTTGAGAACATTCAATAACACTCAAGACATATAAAACAACATAGAAAAACCCTTGATGATTGAGGTGACACTAGATACGACAATAAATCTTAGGTCCCTATATTACTAGTTTAGTCCCTTATTGTTATTAGTGTAGCCCCCTTATCATTACTATTGTACCCCTGTAACCCCAACATTTTTATTATTGTGCCCTTACATTGTTATTGTTAGGTCAGCTAGGATTATATTGTGGGCCCATGGACTCCTATATATTGAAGGAGGTTTTGGTCATTTGTAGCATCCAAGAATTATTCATTTACGTAATGTATTGGAGGTTTCCCCCTCGAAGTGGCTGATTTATAAAGCGTTGATCTATCTTTTCTTCTATTTTTGGAGCTGGTTTCATAACATTTCGTATCAGAGCTTTGGATTCTAGGGTTTCACTGCTCCAAACAGGTCATCATGGAATTTTCGCTATAATGTTTTTTCTACAAAGGTTCAGAAGCTGAAATGTTTAGAGTGTGAATACAAAATCATGAGGAACATCGTCGCAAAATTTGCGAGCTTGGTTCATAATATTTTCGGAGATATAATCTACAGAAATTAGGGATTTTTGCAGGCTCCTCAATTTAGCCTAAACAGGTCATCATGGAATTTTCACTATAAATATTTTTCTACAAGGTTTCAGAAGCTGAAATTCTCATAGAGGAAAGCCGAAATCCTAAAGAACCTCCTATAAAAATTTCAGATCCTGGTTGGCAATATTTTTGTAGATATGATCTGTGGAAGTTACAATTGTTTCAGGCTCTTGAATTTCATCTCAAAGAGGTGACAGTGGGAAAAAAATCATAACTCTCTCTTTGAGCGCCTGATTGAGATTCTGTAAATAATGGTCGCAATTACACAAACTGTAGTTTCTTGTCTATAAATTTCAGAGCCGAAGGAGGAAACAGTGACACGTGGTAGGTCGTACAAGTTTGCTCTACTAAACCAGTCCATAATTAGGTCATTGTGGGATATTGGACATAACTTTTCCTTGAAGAGTCTAAATCAGGTTAGACCTGTGGCATTCGAAAGAGGATTTAGAGGGCTACCTCAGGGCCTAATTTTAGATATTGAAGATCCAAAATCATAGAGATAATTCAGTTTCAATATCAAGCTCCTCAAAAACAAGAAAAATGTGTGTATTTGTTTTCGAATTACATAAGTCTCGTTTGAAAAAAATTAGTTTGAATTTATTCCAAGGGAATATTGAAGAATAGATATCAGTATTGGGTTCTAAAATTCCCCCTAAAAAGAATTAAACACCCATTAAGCCTTAAGAAGGCTTTACTATGACTCATGAAGGCGAAGAAATGCAACAAGAGATGTCAAAATTACAAGAGCAAGTGCACCTATCGCAAAGAGACAAAAAAAATGAAATGGAAGTTTTGAAGAAAGGCATGGAAAATAAGATGGATGGTTTGAAGAAAGGCATGGAAGCTAATATGGAGGGCATGGAAGCTAAGATAGATGACATAGAAGCTAAGATCGATGAAAAAATGGAAAATATGAAGAATGATCTAAAAGTAGACATCGAAGGTTTGGCAAAGTTGATACAAGAAATGTTTCCTAATGGCAAAAATATAGTAGAGCAAACTCATGATGAGAAAAAAAAAAATGTTAAACGTTATTTCATAAACTCTAATTTTGGATGGAAGAACCACCATATTCCAAAGATAGGTATGAGGAATTTTGATGGCAAGGATCCCGTAACATGGATACTACAGATGGAGCAATATTTTGATCTCAATAATGTGCAAAACACATAAAAGGTACACATTGCAACTTTACATTTAGAAAAAAATACATTTGTATGCTATCGATGGCTTTGCTCTCGTAAAACAATTGTCACTTGGTAAATTTTTACGGAGGAAATGATAGCACATTATGAGGATACAAAAAGCAACACCTTCTTTAGCCAATTGATAAACCTCAGACAAAAGGGTTTAGTGGCAGAGCACATTGAGGACTTCCAAAAATTGAATATAAGGGTAACCGATATTCCAGAGGAACACAATATTGATGTATTTATAGGGACTTTAAAGGATAACATCCAACATGAAGTTCGAGTTTTGGAACTTGATTGATTGGAAAAGGCATTCATGTTGGCAAGAAAAATTGAATGTAAAATTATGGAAAAAATGAAGCCTACGACTCACATATATAAAGATGGAAGTGTTGCTACTCCTAGACTTCCACAACCTACAAGGTTGAAACCACAACAATTGGAAGAAGAAAGATCAAAAGGGAAGAAATTATTTTACATAGATTGTGAAGAAGAAGAAGAAGAAAATGAACAAGAGTCTTCAAAAGAAGAGGATATACACCAGGAAACAACCCTAGAATAGGAAGAAATGAGTCTGACCATATCATGTAATGCATTAGTAGGAATTACCACTCTGAAAACTCTCAAGATAGAAGGACATATCAAGAAGAAAAATGTAATAGTGTTGATTGATTCAGGTAGGATCCATAATTTTATTCATTGTAAGGTAGCTAAGGAATTGAATTGTTTCCTATACCCAGCACCAGAATGTCAAGTGATGGTTGCAAATGGAGGAACTATAAATTTCTTTGGAAAATGCCATAATATCAAGCTAACCATAGGGGAATATGTATTGAATAGTCCAATGCTTTCCATTCCTATGGGAGGTGTTGATGTTGTACTAGGAGTACAATGGTTACAATCTTTGCAGACAATAGCTTTTAATTTTCAAGAACTTTTCTTGAATTTTTTTTCAGAAGGAAAGGGAGTCGAATTACGGGGTATCACAGGGAATCCGAGAAAGATAATAAGCTCTAATGTCATGAAAAATCTTCTGAAGAAAGAACAAGGAGGCATAATTGCACAATTATGCTCACTAGAAGTTCCAACATCAAAATCATCTATTTCTGCAGATCTCCAAAAAGTTGTGGACAATCATTCCAAGGTGTTTGAAACTCCCAAAGGACTCCCACCTATTCTTGATCATGATCATGCTATTCATTTGATTCCAAGAAGTGTTCCTCCAAACATCAGGCCTTATAGATATCCTTATGTCCAAAAGAGCGAAATTGAATGTATGATTGCAGAAATGTTAGAGGCTGCTATTATTCAACCTAGTCAAAGTTCTTTCCCTGCTCCAGTAGTATTGGTGCACAAGAAGAATGGATCATGGTGCATGTTTCCGGATTATAGGGAGCTCAATAAGCTCACCATTAAAGATAAATTTCCCATTCATGTGATTGATGAATTATTGGATGGATTACATGGAGCAATTTATTTTACCAAGTTGGATCTTCGTTCAGGATATCATCAAATTAGAATGAAGACTGAAGATATTCCAAAAACAACATTTCAAACTCATGAGGGTCATTATGAATTTTTGGTCATGCCTTTTAGCCTTACCAATGCACCTTCTACATTTCAAGGGTTGATGAATTCCATTTTCAAACCCTTAGAAAATTTGTGCTAGTATTTATTGATGATATACTAATCTAAAACGGGTCTTGGAAGGATCATGTTGAACATGTTGACAGGGTGCTCAAACTATTGCAGGAGAAACAATTATATGCAAAAACATCCAAATGTTTCTTTCGAGTACAAGAGGTGGAATATCTGGGTCATATTGTATCTCACGAGGGTGTTAAAGTAGACCCTAACAAAATTAAAGCCATTAAGGAATGGAAAGTCCCCACAACCATAAAGAAGTTGCGAGGATTTCTCGGGTTAATAGGGTATTATCTCAAGTTTGTTAAGAATTATGGGAGAATAGCAGCACCTCTAACAACATTATTGAAGAAAGATGCATTTTCATGGACTCCTGAAGCAACTAAGGCCTTTGAACATCTTAAGGAGGCAATGTGCCTAGCACCGATCTTAGCTATGCCAGACTTCACAAAAACCTTTATTGTGGAATGTGATGCCCCAGGAAATGGAATTGATCTTGTTTTAATGCAAGAAGGAAGACTCATTGGTTTTGAAAGTTGTCCAATCAAAGTAAAGTATTTACAGAAAGCTATTTATGAGAAGGAAATGTTAGCAATACTACATGCACTAAATTAATGGCGACCTTACCTAATGGGAAGACACTTCAAGGTAAAAACTGACCATGATAGTCTTAAACACTTTTTGGAGCAAAGACTATCTTAAGAAGAGCAGCAAAAATGGGTCACAAAGATGTATGGTTATGACTTTGAAATAATCTACAAAAAAGGGAAGCTAAATGTTGTTGCAGATGAACCCTCAAGAAAGAATGAAGAGGTGGAAACATTGCTTTGTGTCATTTATATTATCCAACCATATTGGATAACCAAAGCAAGGGATGAATGGAAGAAGGACAAAGAAGTGTGGACACTCATTCAAAAGTTGCAGCAAGATCTTAATACATCTTATACATTTATTCAGAAAAATGATTCCTTATGGTACAAAGATTTCTTATATCTTTGTAAGAATTCCCAACTAAAACAAAAGATTCTTTTGGAATTGCACACTTCTCCTTTAAGGAGGACACTCAAGATTTTTAAAAACTTACCATAGGGTGAAGAAAGAATTTTTTTGGGATGGCCTTAAATCTAATATTCAAAATTTTGTGGTAGAATGTTTGGTTTGCCAGCAAAATAAAGTTGAGACAATTAAGACCCCGGGTCTTCTACAACCTTTATCCATTCCAAGTCAACGTTGGGAGGAGATTTCAATGGATTTTATCACAGGTTTACCGAAGTTCGAAGGAAAGAGTGTCATCATGGTGGTAGTTGATAGACTTACCAAGTATGCACACTTTTGTGCATTATCTCATCCATTTAAAGCAAGTACAGTTGCTACTACATTTATGGATAGAATTCAAAAGCTACATGGAAGCCCAAGGGTTATTGTGAGCGACAGAGATCCCATTTTTACTCGAAATTTTTGGACAGAGTTATTTTCTTGTTTGGGTACTCAATTAGCTCATAGCTCATCTTATCATCCTCAATCCGATGGTCAAACTGAGATAGTAAATAAATTTTTGGAAGGATATCTTCGTTTTTTTGTATCTGATAAACAAACACAATGGGTAAAGTGGTTACCTCTCGCTGAATGGTGGTATAACACTTCCTTCCATACTGCAGCAAAAATGACCCCATTTATTGCACTTTATGGATATCATCCACCATCGATCACATCATCTTTAAGGGAAAATTCGAAGGTTCAAGCAGTGGAAGATCACATCGAGCATCAGCAAGAAGTTCTCCAACCCTTAAAGGATAACCTGAATTTGGCACAAAATCGAATGAAACAACAGGCAGATCAACATCGCAGCGAGAGAAGTTTTGATGTAGGAGATTAGGTATTTTTACGGCTACAACCATACAAACAAATGTCCCTCAAGCAAGCTAAGAAGGATAATAAATTATCGCCAAAGTACTATGGTCCTTACAAGGTGTTGCAAAAGATTGGTACTATGGCATACAAATTGGAGCTTCCTGCTTCTTCATGAGTGCATCCAGTTTTCCATGTTTCATGCTTAAAGAAGGTTATAGGTGAAAATCTTCTAGTTCAAACAATATTGCCAGAACTTGATGAGGAAGGAAAATTCATATTGGACTTGAAGCGGTCACGAAAACAAGAACTCAACAGCTATGAAATCGATTAATTTCAGAGTATCTCATCAAGTGGAAGAACTTACCCACTGAAGATTCTACATGGGAGGATGAGAATTTTATACAGAACCACCCATAGCTACTCAAGCATTGAGGACAACACTTTTTTGAAGGAGAGGGGCATGTTAGGTCCCTATATTAATATTTTAGTCCCTTATTGATATTAGTGTAGCCTCCTTATTGTTATTGTTGTACCCCTGTAACTCCAATATTGTTATTATTGTGCCCTTACATTTTTATGGTTAGGTCGGCTAGGATTATATTGTGGGCCCATGGACTCCTATATATAGAAGGAGGTTTTGGTCATTTGTAGTATCCAAGAATTGTTCATTTATGTAATGTATTGGAGGTTGCCCCCTCGAAGTGGCTGATTTCTAAGGCCTTGATCTCTCTTTTCTTCTATTTTTGAAGCTGGATTCATAGCAATAAAGTAGGCTCCAAAATTTGAATGTGGTGAAATTTGGGAGGGTGTTGTAGCAGTGACAACACAACCATAGGGGCTTCACTCAATGAACTTCTAACATATCATGTGCATTCGTGACATGCTAAACAATACCCCTAATTTGACTACATATTGGAAAATACCTTTAAAAATCACATTATTTAAAGTCCTACCAATATAAACCGAATACAACTTCCTAATTAAAAAACTCCTATTTTCACTAGATATTGTAGGTATCCATTATTTAAAAACTCCTTAGCCCCTAATATATGGTCAATATATTATGTCATTTTTTCCTCATGTATATCTCCCAATATAAATGCATGTAATATGGTATTAAACGTCGACCTCCAGATTACAACAATCTCCATCTTAACTAATTTTCTTGTCAAAAATCTCAAGATGGATCCTTTGGGATCTTTGGTGTAAAATGATTGCTAGCATGAATTTTTTACATATACATTCAATGAATGGGAGAAAAAAGTACTAGCTTCAAGGATCATTGATTCTCTAGACTTAATTATTCTTTAATATTAAAAAAAAAATACCTAATATATTTTGATACTATAATTAATTAATTCATATTATTTAAAATATAAAATTTTTATATATTTTTTAAATAAAATTAAACAAACATATTAATAGAAATTAAATTTAAAATAATATTACGGCCATGAATTTTAGATTTGAAGTGTGTTTACAAAGCCAAGGGCTCGAGCACGGTTATCATGACCAAATTCTTCATTTCATTGGTGGCTATGCTGTACCCATCCCGGTATTTGTAGCCATGAAGGAGAGCTCTGGTGCTATCAAATGCATATTTCTTGGCAGAGATGGGAACATTGGGGTCTGGTTTGAGAAACTCCCAATTTAATTCTTTGATTAGCTCATTGACCATGCCATGTATATGATTTACAACATCTTCCTCTGTTAATCCAGGATTCTCTTTCATATAGCATGATATACACGAAGCTACTTCTCCACGGGCTTTTTCTGCCTGCATTGCAATGCCAATTTCAGAATCATGAACTGTATTTTAACCAAAACTAGTAAAAAAATCAATGAGAGAATGTAATGCAAAAATCACTCCATTTACGTTGCAGGGATGGATATAGGTCGTACCTTGTAACCACGAGTGTCACTTTTTAGTCTAAGCATACGAGATGCCAAGCTACTGAACCTCGCTGGAAAGTCAATTTCCTGCAGGTTGTGGTGAGGAAGGGGAATGCCCAATGTGAGCGTGAGTTGCAATTGGATTATAGTATAACCAAAACTGACTTTTCCGTTGTTGCAGTACTCCTCGAATGCTGGCAGATAACCAGTGGAGATCCACTCTGCTTCTTTCATAAACGAATCAATAAAGGCGTCCAACTGCACACAAACAAGCAAGTAAAATTATGTCATCACCAACCAGCTGTCGAGTGAAATCCATGCATGGGCAAGGCAATCTTGCCAAAGAAATTTTTTTGTTTGACAAATATAGTCATGAATCCTTATTGTTCATACAGCCTGTCGAGCATAGTTGATTGTGTCTCGGCCTTGGGACTTCTCTCCCTGTTGTGCCATTTCATGTACGGTTTCGTAAAGGACCATGTACACTCCTTTCATATATTGTGGAAGCCACTCTGTAGCAGACGGATCCCATCTGATCACGTGCAATTATAACGACCACAATTTTCTGTCAAATCGGTTCTTTGATGCAAAGGCATCACAGAAACAAGAAAAAATTATTGCAAAGCTAGTTCACCACCTTTTAACTGCCGCTGTGAAAAGTTGGAGGTCGTCCATTGTTCCAAAGGTGTCGTAGATATCGTCGAGAACCGTGACTAGATGACACATTTTGGCAAAGATGAGTCGTAATGCAGAATGTTTAGGATCAATGACAAAGCAAGATGCCAAAGTGTAGAATTCCACGTGACGATGGCGAGCAAACGTCAATTGAGAGAAACCCGAATCCTTCCACCATCTATTCACAAATATAGGAAATCATTAGACTCTTGACATCCAAATTTGCATGAGAAAAAAATATAAATATAATCCAAATATTCATGAGAAAAATATATAAATATAATCCCACAGAAAGCTCGTCACCTGGAGATATATTTTAACTCCCTCTGTTGTATGGAGTGAAATATATTAAACTCCAATTTTACAAGTTCTAAAAGTTTCTCCGCGTCAATAAATTCCACCCTGAAAAGAGAAAATCCAACTTATCACAACTGAAATACTATATGGAAACTGAAATATTCAATAACAGATTTCATTGTTGGGAAAATAAAAATGCAAATAACAATATCCTCGATAACAAAATGCAAATAACAAGAACGAAATCACACTCGAATTGTTTAAAAAATTAATTACATGTATATGAAAGAATCGAAATCAGTTGCCCGGCTACACCCAGATAAATTATTGAAATGGAGAAAATTTATGAAGTAAAGCATGACGCGTGGACAAAAACAACATTTATGGTGATGAATTTGAGCCATTTTTATCAACTAAAAATAGAAAATATAATAAATATAATAATTTTTTATTGATTCATCTTGATTTTAAATTTACTAAATCTTGTGCTCAACTGAATCAAATATCTTTTCACTTCAAAAAAAAATTACATACCAATAAATTTGATCCTTTTACACTCTTAGTAGATCCGAAATTAAAATAACATATGCTGATTTGATAAGAATAAAATTTAAAATTATATGAAAAAACGAGAATATCAAAAAAATTAAAAATAAAAACCAAACAAACAAACATATAACACCGGTGTCTTCACTAATTAAAAAAAAAATGAATAATAATAAAAATTAATTAACTAATCACTAAATTACAACTTCACTAACTAAACTATTTTATTGGATGAATATTAACTAAAAATAGATATTTAATTTAAGATTATCCATTTACAATTAATTCTAATATATTTTTAATATCTACCAAAATTAATGATAACTCTTTATACAAGAATTGGTCGTTAAAATAATTGGCCTACTTGTTGTCTTGTGCAAAGACATCGATGTAATTTCTTGCTTCCAATCGTGGGAGATTTGTGTGCCAACCATATTCCATAACGTATTCTATCTGCAACCATAAAATTCAGCTTATTATAAAAACCTAACCTTCAAGAGACTGATGTAAACATGTGAATTGAGAGTAGCAGAGTCTATTATTTGGCCTTTTCTTTTTTTTTAATAACTCCGTATAAAAAGATTTCAAATTTGGATCAACGAGAAATTCGCTGTGAAATTTTGTTTATTTGACTATTTTTGGAAACTCCGTATAAAAAAATCAAATTTGGATCAACGAGAAATTTGCTGTGAAAATTTGTTTATCTATTTTGAAGTGCTCCTTGTCAAACTCCCTGCCTCACCTCCCGTGAAAGACTTGATACCCGTATCTTTTGAAGCGATTCTTTTAAATATGTTGTACAGAAGGCTTCGGCGTCTTCCATAACTTTCTCATTGGGAAAGGCGAGGAGCGAGGCCCGAAATAAATTGAGAATACTTCTCATCTCTCCTTCATCTCTTTCAATGGAACAACTGGCAAACTGCCCCTTCTCGTCTTCAAAGTGTTCCAACACACCTGACATTAACGCATGAATATCGTATTGTCAAATCTATCCCTGAAATTTTACGACGGATTTTCTAATAAAATGTGGGGATCTACGTACTTGAAGACACCGGGTACCCGTGTAGTCGAAGAATTCGAAGGCCGAGTGCAGTTGAGTTGAGATCAGTAACACCACTTTCTCTGCCACATCCGATGCCCTTTTCTCTCCAGTAACTGTACGTTAAATTAATTTATTCTGGTAATCATTCATGAATATGCCACATATAAAGTACAAATAAATAATGAGGATAAGACTACCTTGACTGACCTATGTACATAATCCAGCGCCGATTTTATCTCAATTTTGAAATGCCTGTCAATTCCCAAACGTTCAATGCTATCGACCATGGAAAGACGTGAAAGCAGATCATTGAGGGGAGTGATTGATACTCCATCTTCAATTTCAATTTCAGTGAACATCTCTCTCACTTTCTCAATTAGTCTCTCAGCACGTTCACGATATGAAGGCACCTGAACCACATACAATATTCAACACCACTGTAAGTAAATAGAAGGGAAAAAGTATCCATGTAACAGCAACATCAAGCCATTAATCTTAGTGTTCCAGATATTCTCAAAATCTATAATTAGGATAAAAATACCTCTTATTACTATTTATCTATTTAAATATTCTCAAAATCTGAATTGAGATAAAAATACTTTATTATTCACCCATCATTATCCCTATCATGTGTTTAAAAAATATATATATACATTTAAGAAAAAGTTGAAAGATGAAAGTAACCTCGTCAGGCGTGGAGAGAGTCTGTATGAGGTCATCGTCCCAGATGTTGGAATGATGATTCGCTATGCGTCTCTTAACACCATCAGGGGTATCGAACACATGGTGATGGAAGGTGTCACAGTTTTCCGTAGAGCAAGAGTTGGGATTGTCGTAGGGGGAGGATTAAGGCCGTGACGAGTAAAACTGATCAACGATTTTTGAAGGCGCGATTT
The DNA here is from genome assembly GCA_034641835.2 of Pinus albicaulis. Lineage (NCBI taxonomy): Eukaryota > Viridiplantae > Streptophyta > Pinopsida > Pinales > Pinaceae > Pinus > Pinus albicaulis. The sequence continues at coordinate 1,273,225,698 of CM076579.1, forward strand.
GGAAGCGAAGGGGGCCACCGAAAGTAGAGCCATTGGAATCGAATGAAGGAACTGAAAGTTCAAATGATGGAGCAATTCGAATGAACAAACTAATAAAATTTATTTATAGGGTACATTAACTCCACCGTACTAATCATATATTTATTTTAAAATAAAAATAAAAATATAATAATCACAATTCTTATGAAATAAAACAATTCATCTAATTCCCTATATTTATTTAATTGCAAATTCCCAAAATATTTAAAAATCTGGCCAACAGAAAAGACGTGAAACAATTGCTCTCTTCAATAACCCCACCCACCTAATGTTCTGGATGATGAGGAAAAGTTGCGTTGCATATTTAGCGCACTCAAAGGGTCGCTTTATCACCAGTTTATATTTCCGAACAAGGGAATCCATCCAATATACATGTGTGCTTTTGATTTGATTTATATTTATTTTTACAAGTATTCTAATGGACGGCTTATTCTCTTAGGTTGAATCTTCTATATATTTCCGACCATCCAATATACATATGTGTTTTTGTTTTGTTTTATTTTTATTTTTCCGACCATCCAATATACATATGTGTTTTTGTTTTGTTTTAATTTTATTTTTGGACAGCTTATTTTCTCATGTTGATGTTGACGTTGAGGGGCTGCTAAATTTTCGGATGACTAGATTCAGGGGACGTTGCGGGATTCTACTTTTTCGGATGATGACGTTAACACTTTTTTAATGCTTACATATTATATACGATGCAAGGGGATTGAGTTTAAGGGGATTTTAAATGTTTTTGCCGTATGATTGTAATATGTATTTTTTTTCTCCTTTTTATTATTTTTTTTATCACACATTTATTTTTTATTTTTTTCAGTCTATGTAATTAATGTTATATGAAATGTCTGAAATATTTTACATTTTAATTTTTTATTGTAAAATGAGTTATGTGTTTTGGGCATATGGTTTTGATAACCCGTATTATTGGCTCATAGTATTGTAAAAAACATATTTACAAGCTAATAATATCCATGGTAAAGTGAAGTGGGAGTGGATATCCATGGTTAGGATACTTGTTATATTTTAATTTTTTTGTAAGTATTAAGTTTTTATGTGCTTATTAATTAAATTTAAATATGGTCATGAAATGATTATTAGCTATTTAAAACCCATGACTCTAACAATCCATATTTTTGTTGATCACTATTAGTTCAACATTGACCAATGCAAATAATAATAATTAACTTTGAAAAAAGAAAAAAATATTTTCAATATTATTAAAAAAAAATCAAAAGCTTGATTGGACCATAACTTCAAGAACTTGATGGATCCTTTGCACAATATAATCTCATGTGAATAACTTCGTTACATATTTTATTCCATAATGTATGGATATAGTTGCAATACTAATGCATATTTTTTAGATATTTGTGTAGTGTTTTTTTATTCTTAAGCTTTGCAAGAAAACCATCCAAAAATAGAATACTTGAAAATAATTTATACTCAAGTAAATAAAATATCTACCATCAATTACTTCCCAATGTAATTTAAGAAAATGTTTGCATATAATAGGAATAAGATGTAAAAAATACACTTATTTATGTTTTCTTCAACCATTATGACCAATCTAACTTATAATTATTTATGCAAATTTTCGGAGAGAATAATTTCTAACTTGAGTTCGAGGAGCTAAGTTGTCCTACAAAACAAAATTACAATGTATAACATATTGAATTTTATTATTTTTATTAGTAATTGAGCCAAGATTTAAATGCTTACATCTCCATCATAATCAACTTCATATTACTTTTAACCTTTCATTATTTTTTAATTGAGTGGACATATAAACCTTAAATGTTTATGTTAAATGTTGAACCTTTACCCCTACACATCTACCCCTATAATAAGTTCTAGAGGGCCTCTTGACCCAATTACAAATCCCCATGGTAAAGTGAAGGTAAATCTGCATATATATATATATATATATATATATATATATATATATATATATATATATATAATTTAGTTAGTTTTTATGATTTTTCTGTGAGATATATAATGAAGTAAGTGTTTTCATGCTTGGTGTAGATTGATGCATATCCTTATTTACCACCTATTTAATTTCCACGAGGGAGTTTGTAATAGTTGGAAGTTAAAAAATGAAATGATGGGGATGAATTTTTTAGGGTATTTAGTGTAAAATTCACTTCGTTGGGATTTTACAATATTTATATTTTGGTAACCCATACTTGTTGCCATGGTATTTTCATGTATGTAACCTATTTAAGGACATGATGACTCCATTGTAAAAAATAATAATAGACATATTGTTAGATCTAAGACTTTTGTGATTCATAATGTAAATAAATGTATTTGGGATTAATCACATCATCAAGACAAGGTGAAAAAAACAATCGATCTTCATGCATCATTGCCCAGATATATACTATGGATGCATCATTGCCCACAAATAGACATTAAAAACTAGCAGTTAGTGAATTAGTTATTAGGGTAAATAATATTCCAATGGGTTGTTAGGAAATATTTATTAAAAGATTATGTAAAAGGGTTAATTTCAATAAATAATTCTTAAATTAAACAAATAATACCATAAGGTTTAAAAATTATTATCTATTTATTATAATAATTGATAAATTAATTAAATAGATGCAAAAGGTTAAGAGTGGTTACAAATTATTATTTATGACACTTAAGAATAGTTACAAAATAATATTTATATATAAAGTAGTTATTAAGAGTTAATATAATAAAAAAGTCAAAATTTTTATAATAGGATCAAAATACTATAAATTAAATAAAAAAGTTAGGAGTTTATTTATTTATTTGAAATTTTCTTTTATTAACAATAAATATATAGGTCTAGAGATAGTAAAATATTAATAATAAATAAATAAATAAAGAAGTTGCTAGGTTTTGATTATTAAAATAATGAAGTAAAATAGAAATAGAGAGAACAAACTAAAGGAAACAATAAATAAATAATATCATGAAATAAACTCAAAGACCTAACATAGAAAGAACCAATAAATAAATAATATCATGAAATAAACTCAAAGACCTAACACAGAAAGAACCAATAAATAAATAATATCATGAAATAAACTCAAAGACCTAAAGCAAAAGGAATCAAGCGAGAGGGAGAGGAATCATACAAAGAGAGCTCGAATCCAGTTCTTACTCAATTTCCAACCATCAAACCTATAGAGATTCCTGGCATGCCTCTCAATCTCAATAACCTATATAAGCTTCCTATGGTGGAAGGGATCAACCCTAGAAATGACTCTGGAGTCCTCAATACAGACATGGTGACAAGATTTTTCCACATGTTCAGCTAGAGCTAATGTGTAGGAACGATTGTGCCTAATGTCTGCAGCATGCTCATGGATTCTCTATTTAATGGCCTGACCTGTTTCTCCAATATAGGGAATACCATAGGAGAAAGGAACTAGGTAAACCCCTTTCATTCCCTTAGGGTTGACCGGGTCTTTAGCAGATCCAAGAGAATTTCTAAGGTACATAGAGGTTTGGATGAAGAGGAGACATTATTCTTTCTAAGGACATGGGCAATCATGTTCATGGTCCCTTAGATAAATGGGAGATGAACCTTGGAGATAGGATCCACGTGAGCAGTTTTGCCTCTTGACCCTTTGCAGGATTTTTGAAAGGAAGTAAGGGTTTCTAGGAACGTTTTTATGATTTTTTTGGTATAGAGAAATTGGCAAAGTCTTGTACTCAAGAAGCAATGGTTTCCAGGCATGTGTTATTTCCTTTGCATTTTTTTTCTTTCTTTTTTTTTCTAGAGGAATTGAAAAATAGTCTTGTACTTAAGTGGCACAAAGTAGGAAGGGGTTGATTCTTTTTTCTACCACTCTAGCCTCTATCCCCTTCTAGAGATATAGTTAAAACAAGGGTATTTGAACCTAGAATATCTTGGTACATAACATTTCATTATCACGACAATCATGAATTGAGCTACGCCTCATGGGATATCCTTTATGCGTTATTATGATGCATTTATTATATCTATTTTTATAATAGTGGTATCAAAGCTAATGTAAGGGCACTTTTTTCAACAAAATCTCTATGATTTATATGAGCAAACGATAGATCGATGTAATAGATCGAAGCTATGTTGAGGATAATTAAGCTATATTAAGAAGGCTAGGTCAAGGTGAGATGAGAGTGGTAGATGATTGGTAAGTGGAGTTCGACGAATATGTGCAAATTATGGATAGGTTGAGAAAGCTCGTGTGGCTTAATGGAGGAGAGAATTTAGATAAAGTGGATGGTGTTTAGGCTTGGTGAAAGAGTGAAATTATTATGGAGAGCCCTAGTAGTGCATGAATTCCCTAAAGTACTTAGCCCAATTTGTAAAGCCTAGCCATAGGGAGGATGCATTCCCTAAGCTTGTTGTAGTACTTATTTTTCCAGCATACATGTTGTAGCATGGTAGCACATGACATCATCCTTCTCATGCACAAATATGATGGATGATAAAGTTATGTAATGACCCATTTGAATAGGTATGAGGGAGGTGGGTGTACTGGTATTCTAAGTCGAGACTAGTTTGTTGGAAGACCTGTTATTTAGGCATACATATTGTAGTGTTGTGGGACCACTTGAATAGGTATGATGGTGGAAAGTGTACTCATGTACTAGCCTAAAGGGGAAATGTGAGATGTTAGGATGTGATATGGTTCATCAACCTTACATGAGAAAAAGTGTAAGTGAGATCTCATGATGTTAAACAGTTGATGAACCATGCACTAGAAAAATATCATAGAAAATTTGTGGATATAGCTACTAATGACCCATATATTCCGAGGGATGGTAAGTTTTTTTTTATGTGGAATTTAATAAAGATATTAGGACCAATTTAATCTCTCCAAGTCAAGTTTAATGGGGGAATTGTTAGTGTGGTTAGGGTAAACTTGACTAGGTCATTACGCTAATTTGGTATGCTCATTAATGGGTTTATCACAAACAATTTATCAAATACCAAACCTAGTTGTAGACTTTGAATTGGTTAATTTCAAATCAAAGGTATTCATGTGTTTGGAATTAATATAGAAATATTTATATTTAGATAATCTATAGAAAGATCAAACTTAGGGTCATGAGATCTATTATATTTCTAGATAGAATGATAATGGTATAAACCATACGCTTGATAAATGTTCTTATGTCAAAAAAATAAGGTTATAAATTAAGTAATCCATGAATTTCATGGGAGGTTGGGTTGATTAAATAGTGGAGAAAAATATAATAAGTAGGTTAAAATGGAAACAAATAAAAGAGAGGGTTCTCCTCTTCTAGCATGTTAGGGAGTGTGGAACATTTAAAAAAAATAAAAATTATAAGGATAAGGGATGTCATCCATCTAAGTGTCCCAAAAATTAAGAGTTTTAACCATAGAATACAAATGAAAAATATAAAAAAATAAATACAAGGAAAAATATGAAGTAGATTAATAACAAATTTCAAGAAATTATCAAGCACATTCTACTTGAATGTGTCACAAACTTTCTAATTTTCCTTCCATGTAAATTCCAATAATTGGAATTGTTCTACACATAGGCTTAAGATCATGATCATGAGTATAATTGGTGAATGATTTGTGCAAGAACCATTTGGAATCCAATGGTGTGGTTGGGACACGACCCATTCTTGCTCGACATCATATGGTTCTCCAAATATTGAGACAATTCAAAATAATGGACTAAACTCCTTGTAAAATCCCAAGATTGATGTTCCATATATTGATATCTTCTTAGCCACAAAGAAAACAAGACAAGAGTGTTGCATTGAACGGTGCCCACCAGCGAATATGTCTGGGAGGTGGACCACGTGAATTATAGAGGACGAGAAGAGGGGGGCGCACAACTGTGACTGGGCATGGTTATAGCATAGTCCTATTCACTCGAGGAGGACCAAGCATTGTGAGGTCGTTGGTGGCAGCGAGGTGACCAACTACCACATCACATGGTCCATCACCTACATTTACCAACAGTTGAATTGTCAAGAAAGAAAGGGTCGTGGGGATGCTCCATCGACCAAGAACCTAGAGTGGGTCATGTGAAACGAGTTCCAGTAATCAAGAGAGGGAAGGCGAGTTTTTGGAGCACCCGAGACATGATTCTGGGAATAGATCGCAGAGGATTGAGATGATAATGGAACGCAATCCCTGTGCAACATAGAGGAGGCCATTACACCAAGCGAGGACGAGATCCCTGGCGAAGGATGCAAAGATTGGCCTGAGAGATCAACGACTCCTCATGCCTGCAGCGTAGTTCCCCATCGCATATCCACCGAGTAGTTGAAGGTCATAACTGTTATTAAAGTCGGAGTTGTGAAGTAATTCGTAGCCTTCATGTGCTGAATTGGGAAGTTGACCCATCAATGCATATAAATCATTGGTAAAACTATTGTATCAAACACCCACTTTAATACTTGGGCCAAATGCATTAATAAAAATATATTTTTGTGGATTCCAAAAGGGGTTTGTTTGGATACGGTTATTGCCATTTAAGATCTACGAATGGAATTATGGGTAGTGATTCTAAGTACTCATGATATTTCATGTGACTATATTGTGTCAAATGGATTTTTATATTAAGTTTATTACTCGAAGAATTTCTTTTATTTTATAAAGTTTATTGCAATGGTATGAGAGCCACAATCTTCGCCAGCTGTGGGATGCAAAGAAAGGGAAGGAAAAATCGGATTGCCATCAATTACAAAGGGAGAAAGGATAAAAGTCAAAGGAAAAACAAAGATATCAACACTAAGGACCAGGGAGAGTCAGAAGAAGAAGAACCAATGGGTGACCACGAAAGTAATAAAATTGAAGATGCATTACAAAATATTGTTGCCACTTCAGAAAAAATTGTGGAATTTCTCAAATTGTAGATCAGACAACATAATTTGGAAAGAAATAATGGGGAAGGCGGCTTTCATTCAGGAGGGGACAGTCCATCACATGAAAATGTCAACATTCGGAGTAGCAGTCCATCACATGAACATGCCAACATTCAAAGCATCCCTTTGAGCCGACCAACCATGCCTCCATTCTTTGATGAATACATATTTCCAGCTCAATCATGGGTACAGAATATGGATACATATTTCTAGCTCAATCCCATGCGTGAAAGGATGCCATTAAATACACCACACTACATCTTGATGGAGAAGTGCACGAATGGTGGCAACATGGCATAATCACTCTAGGGCATGAAAACATAATCTCTTATACATAATTCATGCAAAGATTGATAGAAATATTTGACAGGAATAACCCTGAGTTTTACTTCCGAGAGCTAACTCAACTTCGACAGACAAGAAGAATTGAATCATATATCATGGAATTCGAGAGGCTTACAGTAAAAGTCACCGAAATCTAAATGGACCAATTGGTCATGTTGTTCATAAAAGGGTTGTCAAAACCCCTGGGTGGTTGGATCAAAGCCTACCAACTTGTAACCTTGCAAGACACAATTAGTCAAGCAAGGGATATGCAAGATTTTGTACCCAAGACTATATTCCTACCCAAACTAACTATTCCTCAAAAGGGGAAGGAAGTCAAGAAAAAACAAAGGGAGTTGTTTCAGAAGGGAAAGTTGGATGATGAAACCAATAAATATCTCAGGAGGAGAAGGCTATTATTCTCTTTTAAGGAACCTTGGGCACTAGGAAACTGGTGCACTAAAGGAACGACCCACTATATTGAAGTAGTTTCGAGAGCGAAGATGAGGAAGAGCAACCAGAGCCAGATCAGGGAGAATCATAAGGTATGGGGGGAATTAAAAAGCAGATCTAGGAAGGTATTATTTCTTCTCTTATAGGGGTCCAAATATACCACAATGTTTAGGTTAGGGGCACCACTCAAGGAAAAAAATTGATTATGTTGATTGATGGTGGGGCCTCCCACAACTTCATTGATGTAGAATTTGTAGCTATAAGAGGAATAATGACTGAAAAATTTGTAGGATTTATAGTTTTGATTCCTAGGAAGAAAGAGCACAACTGCATGCCATGCACTGAAATAGTCCCTTACACGAGTCTAACAATTTGAAACTACACAGTTGTCGACAATTTTTTTGTTGTCGATTTTGTAGACTCTCATGTAGTATTAGGGGCCCACTGACTATATTCAATCGAGACTCATACAATAAAATATCAAGACTAGGAATTTTCATTTACAGGACCAGATGGTAAGAAGGTGATGTTGAGAGGAATGCACACATATCTTCCCAAGATTGTGACATCCAACAAGATGGAGGAAGATCTTCGTCATGCAGATTGTATGGGTTTTGGAGTGCTGAATGATGGAGAAGAAACTAGCATAACAAAATAAGGACTATCCCCATGACATCATGACATTGTTGAAAAAACACGAGATATTTTTTGGAGATATACCCCCAGGGCGACCACTAAATAGGGGATTTGAGCACATCATTGAACTAGAGGAATGGGTCCAAGTTGTCATCACTACCCCTTACTTACAGACCAAAGCATATAAGGATGAAATAGAGAAGGAAATCTAGGATTTGTTGCCATTCAGACACATTCAACCAATCTCAAGTCCTTTTGCTACATCCCTGGTTTTGGTTAAAAAGGATGGGTCCCTAAGGATGTGCATAGACTATTGGGCACTAAATAAGAAGACCATTAAAAATAGATATCATATCTCGAGGATCGACGATCTGATGGATGAACTAAAGGGAGCCAAGTACTTCTCAAAATTTTACCTTTGCTCGGGTTATCACCATATCATATTTACTGATCAAGGCATTCCAAAGACGGCTTCCAAATGCCACTATGGGCACTATGAGTTCCTAGTGATTCCTTTTTCATTGAAGAACGCCCCATATAAATTTTAGTCATGTATGAACCGTGTATTCAATAATTACCTACACAAATTAGTGTTGGTATTTTTCGACATCATCCTGATCTTAAGTTGAACATGGGAAGAGCATCTACAACACCTAGACGAGGTCTTTGGAATACTAGAAGCACAACAATTTTATGCCAAAATATCCAAATGTGAGTTTGGCATGATAGAAATCTTATATGTAGGTCACATCAATGGAGGCCAAGGCATCAAAGTGCGGTCCAAGAGAAGATTGAATCCATTCTCAATCGGCCCACTCCAAAAAATTTTAGAGAATTAAGGATCTTCTTTGGTGTTTGTACTTATTATAGAAGAGTGTTTAAGGGATATTCACAGTTGACAACACCTCTTACTGGATTGAAAAAAAGGGGAGCCTTTGTATGGAAAAATACAACACAACATACATTTGAGCGAATGAAGGAAGTCATCCATTCATGCCCAGTTCTAGCCTTATCAGACTTCTCCTAAAGATTCGTATTGGAGTGTGATACTTAAGGGAAGGAATTGGGGTTTTTTTAACACAGAATCATCATTTGATTTCTTTTGACAGTAGGAAGTTCCATGATTATGAGCTCTCTTACTCCATTTATGACAAAGAAATGTTGGAAATTATGCATGCGCTGGCCAAGTTTCGCCCACATCTAATGGGCAATAGGTTCAAGGTCAAAATCGATCATAATAGTCTTAAGTACTTCCAGGGTTAGAGGGATTAAACGAAAGGAAAAAAAGTGGGTTAGAAAGATCCAAGCCTATGAATTTGAGATTGAATATGTCAAAGGAAAAAAAATGCAGTTGCATATGTCTTATCAAGGAAATTGGCTACCTTCTTCGTCATAGACATTACGGAGGACTAAAAGCCCCATATTTTGGTGGAATACTAAAAGAACCCACGAGCCTGTGAGATTCTTGATGGACAATAATCAAACATCCAAGATAGATTTTTCAATGAAAGTATCTATTATAAGGACTGAATCTATTTAGTACTAGAGTCCCAACTGAAGAGAAAGATCCAACAAGCAGGACATCTGAGAATTCTAAAGACCTATGTTAGTATGAATCTTAATTGCAAGTGTACAAAAAAAACCACTTTAGTTGTGCATAACAAACAGCCCTAACAACAAAGATGGTTGCCAATATCCTTAGATATGCAATCAGGTGATCAAGATAAATGTTGCAAAAATCTAGATCTATGCATTAAAAGACATTAAGCAGTAAATAAAAACAAGATTTACTCCATGCATCCAATAGACAAGACAAGAATATGTTGAATGAATTTTGTATTAATGGCACATGGGAGGAAAACATAGAAGGATGTTACTAGTTCTCCTCAATGGCATGGGTTCTTGTAAGTCCTCAGCACTTCAGATCTAAAATCCCTCTCTCTTGATGGTGTAGAAAACCCAGACAAAAGTGAAACTCAATGGGAGCTCACAAGCAAAAAGATAGAAAAATATGAAAATGATGGTGGATCAAAGTTAGACCAAAAGTATAGACCCAGAGTGATCTTTAGGCAACAAAAGGTAGTGAATGAATGGAAAAACCCTTCTATTTATATCAAAATATTGAGCTAGTCTAGATATTGGTGCATAGTTAAAATATTCTTAACCAAATCAAGATCCAACTTTTATGGAATGCTTTATTATATTTGTTGGAGGGAAAAAGAATTTGACTTGGGTGAAATCCCTTTATTTGTAAATAATAAATAATTAAATGATTTATCTATTATTTTAAGGATGTGGTTGAGTAATAATCAAATAAATAATTATTTATGGATGATTTAGTCAAATTTAACATGGAATATTATTTAAATAAGGTTTAAATAATTATTCCTAGAAAATAATAAGATAAATAGTGATCTATCTAATTAATTTTACTGTTTTGGGTTAAATATGACCATGAATATTAATTAAACTGTTGTTTAACTAATTATTCCTTGAGTAAAATCAAACAAATGTAGATTCATTTAATATTTCTTCATGGGGTGTCCTGTTTAGACCATAAACAACTTAATAAAGGTGGTTTACTAAGTTATTTTTCATAGTGAAAGCAATTTTACTTAGGGTAAAATTAGTCTTACATGGTGTACTTAGGCCGATCTAATAGTAACAGGTTAGATGACCAAACAATGGTGTAACAGATTTCCCCCCAACGTGCGAGCATTAGGAGCTAATCGTATGACTGAAGTACGTTGTAAGAACTCAATCACTAGACACCGAAGGAGAAGTTAGAGAGAGATAAATATAAGGTAGACCGAAGCACTAAAGGACTAGACCCTGAGGAGGCGAGACTTACAGGTGCGAAAAGTCTCTTTTATGAGTGAGTACCTGTGTTATAGGTGGCGGGGGAGGCATACCTATGCTCGCTGAGACAAAGTACAAATAATAATGCGTCCAGCAAACAAGGGATTGAACTATATAGTACATGCTGGCATAAGCATGAGCCAAATAAAATATGACAATGGATCCCACATACATACTGTGCCTGGGATAACAACCAGGACTTATACAATAATATCTGAGTACATGAGATACAAATACAATCCAGATGCCCCTATAAACAAAAAAGGACTCTGAAAATCTGACTGATACATGCAATCGAAAAGGTGCTGCAAGCGGTTGAGGCCGACATCATCAAATCTATGGAGCTGCATCGAAGGCTGGAATTAAGAGGTCATTCAGTCATATGGGGGGGCACCTGTAGGGCCACCCCCTCATGAGGGTTGAAACATCTCATACACACCTAAGAATCACCGATCCAATCTGCTGCATCACTGAACCATCAAGTATACGGATCTCGATCATGTTGTAAGGAGCTGGAGCTGAGAAAAAATCAATTCAAAGGGCTATAAGGAGTCCCTTTTCCTGATCCGAGGTACCAAACAAGAGTGGAAGCTGAAACCAAGGTATACCGCCCTCTAGACCTATCTTCTGGAATAAATGATTTGATGTCGACAGAAGGAGGTCTGCCATAGGTGAGGCAATAAGGGATCCTCAACTAAGGCACGAGAGAAAAAAGTAGAGTGACTGACACAGTGATACCTGGGGTGATGATGAAATGGGGGATACTGAGTAGCGGACGGATGACTTCCCTTGTTAGAGCATAAAGGGCATGGATGACCTGGCAGCACCTGACACGATATCATGAGGGATAGGGGATAGTGGGACTGAAGGTTATAATGTGCGACACGGGAGAGGAACCAAGCAATGAAGGATGGAGGACTATAGTGGGATACAAATGGACTCAGGAGAGACTCCATGGATGCGATGATGACTCAACTCGGATGCTCTAAACAAGGGCGACTCGATGATGCTGCCACACAGTAAAGGTCCAATGGGGACCATAAAAACATGAGTACATGATGGTTACTCACGACAAAAATCGACACGAGCATGGACAAGTATGGAGGCAAAGAGATGCCCCAAGTACAAGTGTTGCAAGTGAATAAATTTGATTTTGAGGAGTTCTGAAGTGACACTTCGTGGAAAAAATGTGTCTTGGTGAAGTATCAAATCACAAAAAAACCTAACAGATACCCATTTGAGGGCTCGATGAGAGATTTCCAACGGTACAGACGGTTTGTCAAACCGAGCTGGGGTTTGGCCGCAGCAGGCGAAAGAAAAATCAGGGGCTTCTCTTTTAATAAGGTGTTTCCCTCCAGATTCACTCATTTTCATGTGGAGTTGTGGTGAATGTAGAGAGGAGAGAAGGCCCTAAATCTGGTGGCGATCGTAGCCGACATACCGACCATTGGAATCGAGATTCGTCAGTTGCAGGTAAGAGGCCTAACCCTACTCTTTAATTTCAGTGGATTGAAAGTTCAGTTTAGGTCCCTAGAGCTTAGGAACACACCCCTGCTCCTCTTCACGGCTAGGTCGCACTTTTTGGGGCAAAACCTGCGACCTGGGTAGCAGTTTTTGGGGAGAAAATTGTGACATGTCCAAGGTATGGGCCTGAAAAGTGCGACCTACTAGGGAGGGGTTTCAGTGCTGTGTTTGGCTGAGATCTGGGATTTTTATGGTTGAGGGGCATAGGTGCCCCCAAGCATGTGATGGTCATGCCAAAATGTATTTAGAAAATGGGAATATAAACACAGTTTTATGATGTGGTGCACCATTTGTTTTCATTATGGTTATGCAGTTCAAGAAAGGGAATGAAGGATTACCAATATATTTTGGTACTACATATATGAAGTGAATGGACTTAAGTTTTTGGGTTGGCATACATGGTGTCACTATCCCAAAGAGAGGATTGGGAGATAATGAACTAGTGCTCTCCTAGAAAACTCACAGGTTGGTCAACAACAATGTCGAAGGGATTGGGTTGTTGATGTAAGATGAAGGAATGATGAGGGGCATCATCCCTATAGTGAGCTAAAGTGATATGGGACTCTATAGGTTCTTCTAAATGTGGAAGAATAATGGTACTAAAGTCGAAACGACCAGATAAACTAAGAGAGTTGTGGAGAATTGCTTCTCCTGGTCTCTCAAATATGGGTGCCCCCTTACCCAAACATTGGGTGTCAATGTAATGGCCACAAGGTGTATGTGGTTCAAATGCATGGGTTCGATTTAATGTGGAAAAGAGAAAGTCAGGGGTGGTAAATACTTCCATAATGTTGTCATTATAATAGAAGATGGGGTGACTAGTGGAAGAAAGACCACCTGACACGACAAAGCTACCTGACTCATCATCATGAGAAGAGAGGTTCAAATGCACATCATCACAAGGGGTGACAGAAAAATAAGTAGATGAAGGATCCACAGATGTTGAGCCCAAGTTGATCGCTGAAGGGAGGTCAGGAAAAACAAAAGGGGAAAGCCCAGGGGGGTCTTCCACTGTGGATCTCATAGATGATGACAGGTAGTGGACAGTGGCCGAAGACTCTGTCAGTTTGACATTGGGAGGGGGAATGTTGATAGGAGTGGATGTGTCCTCTGGTTTTGCTAAAGAAAAACGCGCAAATAAGGGAGCTGTGGACTCGTTGCGCTTGGCCTCGAATTGGTGAACCGCCGCTAGAGAGGTGCGGAAGTCCTCAAGGCGGGGACAAAGGTAAGTGTAGTGGCCATGGAAATCACACAAAGAACAGGGGTGATTTGTGTGCAAATACTTGAGTTTTAGGACCGAATCAGGTATAGTGACATATACCTCTGGGATATCAGACTCCGGAAATGCTTTGTTAACCATGGGCTTGAGATGAGGCAATTCAGGACAATTATGGGTGGCATGTCCAACAACATCACACAAAGCACATGGAGGTGTATGCTTTGGAGGCTGAGGAGGAGTAGGGTCATTCAGGGTAGCCTTGTATTTTGATGGCCTCTTGTGAGCTTTGCCCTTCTTACCCGAAGTGGTCGCAATAGGAGATGGGTCCTGTTGAGGTGGCTGAGGCACTGTAGTAGCGGGTCAAAGCAAGATAAGGTTTGTGTTGACCAGGTGGGGTAGTGGCTGGGGGATCAAGGTACCAGACGGGAATCCCCAAGGTCAGGTTAGGAAGAGAGAGGGTAGCCATGACAAGTACTGTGTACACTCCAAGAGGGGGAGCTAGAAACAATATCTGACTGGAGGGGTAATGGCTAGGTGGGATGGCTCCAAGATGGTTAAGGCCTGGAGGAACTGTTCCAGGAGGGTAGAGAGGCTAATGGATACCAGTTGTAGGTGAAGGCCTAGGAGGAGGGGGTCTAGAAGGATGAATTGAAGGGCTAGGAGTAGGCTGCGGAGGGCGAGGCTGCTGAATAGCAGAACCGAGCCACTTGAGGGAAGCCCGAGACGATTGCATCATGCAAACATTTGATGAGATGGGATCAAAGACAGGAGGAGGAATACCAGGGAATGTTCCAGGCAAAGAGGAGTCTTTATAGACTCCGGGTGAGACACTGGTCAAAGGATTGACGGTTTTCTCATTGGCCAGCGAAGAAATGATGGACTCAGGGGAGGTCTGAGGCTTCGGTTCGTAATATGTCAACTGGTCAATGGTGAGTATATTTACATTATGAGGGAAGGACATCTTACGGTGAACCATAGATGGGATAGTAGACATTGCATAGGTGTAGCTACGACCCAATAGAATGTTGTAATCTAAGGGGGCATCAATGAATTCTACGTCAACGCAAACAGTCTTTCCTGCAAGAGTAATAGGAAAATTAGAGAATAGGCCAATGGGTTAGGAGGCGTGGCCATCCCACGCTCGAAGAGTGATCGTGGAAGGAGCCAACTCAGGCGATCCAAGTTGCTTCCAAACATAAGCGAACATCACACAAGTGGATGCCCCCTCATCAATGATACACCAGGAAACGTTGGCGTTCTAGATCTTGTCTGGGATTTGGAAGGCAACGGAAGCAGGAAGAGGAGGATGTTCTGATTGGTCAACAACGAAGACGATCAAAAGATCATCGTCAAGATCTATAGCGCCCATGATAGATAGTAGAGATTTTCGTTTTGAAGGGCATGACTGGAGTTCCATCATTGAGATGGTAGTAGGAGATTGTGCCAAATCATCTACTATAATATACAAATGGGTAGATTTGCCATAAATTGAAGAAGGTGGCTCCGGGACAGACGTAGCAAGAGGCTTGTTGTAATGATGGAACTAAGTCTGAAGGTTGAGGTCAATGATAACAGGTTGGTCAGAGTTCATCATGAGGATCTGGTAGTCAGAGGTACCAGGTGGAGGAGGTTGAGTAGACGCCTGACCTTCAAGTGGTTGGGTAGCCACAAATCCTTGCTGAGGGAAAGGATTAGTAAACACAGCCGGTTGACTAGGCATAGGATTGGGAGGGATGGAAGGGGAGGCTTGCTGTCCTCAAAAAGCTGCTTTAGACTCCCATATCTGCTTCATCTATGGCAAAAGAGGACAATCGTGTGTGTAATGACCATAAACACCACAACAAGAATAAGGTTTGTTTGTGCGAACAGGCCTGTCCTGCTTGGGCTAGGTGCCCTATTGCTGGTTAGCAGTGTTAGGAGCATTATTTTGCATATTAGGTCCAAGATTACTGGAGGCATGTTGATTTTGAGTTCCTTTCCTCTTATTTTTCGAAGGAGGAGGATTAGTCGTGCCCTGCTGTGCATACACCTACCCCTAAGGGGGTGGTGGCTGCTATTGCGGGGTTTGAGAAGGAAAAAGAGGTGGAGGTGGTAATGCTGGAGGAGTCGGAGCACTGGGTTGCGGATACGGATAATAAGGAGGTTGGATAACATTGTGGTAAATAGGAGGTTGGGAAAAAGGAGGAGGAATGCCATATCCTGGATACATGCTACCGGGAGGGGGAAAAGTGCAGGAGGTGATGCCCCCCCGAGGAAAACCATAGCCCATGGGAGGTTGAGCGTATAGATGAGAGAGAGCTCCAACGATACCGTCGATGGCATGAGATGCCCCCGGTGCATTGGCACCATCGGGTCTAGGAAGATCAAGTAGAACGGTATAAACATAACCCGACTGAGCGTAGATTAGGTCACATTTTAGCGCAATTTGGAGAGCGACTTCTTCATTTTGAGGGAAATGTGATGCGACATCCTTGCCTATAGTAGGCAAAAGAGATCTAAGGAACCAGTCCATGTAGACACGGTCTTCGAAGGTAGGGGATCGACATAGGCTCTTTCTTCTCTGCCACTCATGGACATGATCAGATAGGTGGGTCACAGACGATTGACGGAAAGAAGTGAAAAGTTCAGTAGCAGTGTCATAACGAAGGGGAAGCTCAAAATAAGACAGAAAATCCCGAGCAAGAGTCACAAAGGTGGTATGGGAGGATGAGGCCTGATCAACATACCACTTAGAAGCTTCACCAGTAAGCATACATTGGAAAAACCGAAGACAGACAGAGTCATCGGTAATGGAGTTAGACGAACACCACATGTGGAAAGATCGAACATGATTTGTAGGATCTCGTCCAGCAAGACCTTCAAACTTGGGGATGTCGGAAGGGAGCTTGGTTGGCATAGTAGGCCAACCAACATCATGGCGTATAGGGTCATTGATCAATTGGTTGAAATCGAGAAGACTGAGGCCTACCATATAGGGGAGCAAGGGAGCAGCTGGGGTAGTTCTTGTTTCGGTCCCACTAGTAATATTCTTAGCATTAGGGTTGGGACTACCACCAGCGTTTGGTCCTGAACCAGACATGGTGAATGTGACAAGGGGAGAACCGTGGGTGGAACTAGAAGGGGAACCCAATGAACCAGAAGAGGAGTTGGAGTGCAGACTCAGTGGAGGACTAACTCGAATCCTACGTGGAGGAGTAAGTCTTCCTACCAGAAACTGAGGATGAAGGCCAGGAAGTCTCCGAGATAAATGACTTGATGGCACAATGATGATGACACAAATATGGCACAAAGGGAAGAGAGACCAACAAGGGTGGAGAGGTGTAGGATCAACTAATTACAATGTTGAAACAAGGGCAGAGCAGTGCAGGATCAATTGATTTCAATGTTTTAAAGTCTTTGTTTGGCAGTGTTAACCAAGCTCTTCTTCACTTAGGGTGTGTGTGATTAGTGTGTAAATTTTAATTTTTAAACCGAGACATTTGTAGAGAAAAAGAAAAAGTGTGTTGTATAAGTATAAATAAACCTGTAGATAACAATATATGAAACTAAAATAATAGAAAACATTAGGGGAATTTTGAGGTCTAAAATAGGCCTCCTAAGAAAAATGTACAACCAAAATAAACTTTATAAGAACCAATAGGATTCAAGGTGATGATGTCAGCCATGGAGGATGATTCACCCTTTTTTAAGTAAAAGGGTAAAAAGATTAAAAACTAATAAAATAATAAAACCAAATTTTCAACTCGTATTTTCAACTTATCTCCCAAATTTTTTACTCAAATTTCAAGCGGGAGTACTCATTGGATGAAAAATTTAATTCCTCATCCAAGGAGTACCCATGTTGCATAATTTTGATGGACCCTACTACATGAAAAACGTGATTGCAATCACGTTTTTCATGTATTTATCATTTTTCATGTAGTAGGGTCCATCGAAAGTATGCAACAAGGGTACTCCTTGGATGAGGAATTAAATTTTGCATACAATGAGTACTCCTGCTCGATGTTTGAGTTAAAAATTTGGGAGATAAGTTGAAAAAGTAGTTTTTTTTTTTTTTTCCCTCTAAAATTTGATGATGTAATCAAATCTTATTTTATTATTTCCACTATTATTTTATAATTTCCTTAGGAGGCCCATTTTAGACCTCAAAATTCCCCTAATGTAAACAACTAATTATGCATTAATATAAACCCAAGGAGGAAAACCTCTCAACAACTAGTCTGTAGGTGGGCAAAAAATATAGTCAAAACACACTAAAATAGCCAACAGATCTAAGTTCGGGAGGGATAGGGATCTAAAGGTCAGATCTGCTGGAAATAGGTGCAAAAAACAGTAAAAAATTAGAGGAAAATTTGTTGTAAATGAGGTGGCGAAAGGCTATCTCCTGGAGGGAAGTCGAGGGGACCCTAGAGGAAAACCAAAAAAAAACTGAAAAGAGGTGTTGTGGATGGATAAATAGCCAATATGAAGTGGATCTGAAAGTAAGGTCTCAGATTTGAAAAGTGGATGAACACTCTGAAAATTTTAGACAACCTGCAACAACTAAAACTCTTCCACCAAAGGTGGAGGGTACCGAAGCCCTAGGGGACTAGGTTACGACTTAGTTGAGTAAAACAGAACAAGTAAAGGTCCAAAATGGGCAGAG
The DNA here is from genome assembly GCA_034641835.2 of Pinus albicaulis. NCBI lineage: Eukaryota > Viridiplantae > Streptophyta > Pinopsida > Pinales > Pinaceae > Pinus > Pinus albicaulis. The sequence goes on from CM076579.1 coordinate 1,273,244,279, forward strand.
ATGGAGGTCCGAAAACCATGAACATAGGCCTAGAAAAACCCATAAAACTTTCAGAAAAACTCCTGCAAAAAGTCTAGGTCGCAGTTTCTGACCTGATTTCTACACAGGTCGTAGGTTCTGGCATGTTTTCTGCACCCTGGAGGTTCAGGTCACAGGTTTTGGCCTAAAAAGTGCGACCTACACTTCCGACACTCACGGGAGCAGGTTTCAAATGAATGTGTCGTCTTAGTTGCGGCTGATGCCGATCACCGTCCGAAAACACACAAAAGTTAGAATTTTTAATGTTTTAGGGTTTTATAGGTTAAAACCAACATCAAGAAAAGAGAAACAAGAAGCTGAAGAGAAATCCTAGGTTTTGAAGTAGTTGGATATGAAGGGATCTGAAAAACAATAGTGGTCGTAATCGTAAACCCGTGTGGAGTTAAGAACACTTGGGAAATGAACCACTTTCACCTTTGCATAATTATGCCTTCACTTTCAATCGACCTCTAGAAGTAGAAGCCAAAAGGGATATTTCAATATATGGAAAAAATTTATGTAAAATATTTCATTGTGATCTATAAACTACCATGGATATTCTACTAGACTATTCATCATAACAAATCCAATAAAATTTACATTTAAAATATGAAATTATACACTATTACAGTTTTATTAGATTTTTGGATCTATAGATTACTATTAATAGTGCATGCATATGAATTAAAATAATATAGCAAAAAAATAATGAAAAAATAAAATATCACACACATATTTGACACAATATATGCTCTAGGAAACCCTTTCAAGAGTAAAACCCAGCTAGAAGGTGAGGTCGCTCTGCTCTCTTTCTCTGAATGGAAATATGAATGTGAGTGCAAAGAAGTATGATAATGTCTTCTCTTCTAGAGTGTTCTACATCATAATCACATGGATATCCCCTTTTCCATGAATATTATGGGTTTATGTGGAGTCCTCTCAAATTATGGTGGTGAAATTAGGAAGGTCAATTTTTTAGTGACATAAATTTCGCATATGGACTTCGATTGACGTGATTCTTGCATCATTGGAAAGGTATATATGTGTAAAATAGCATGAAATGGTGCAATGCTAAAGTGACAATTTTTCATCCCCAAAAAACATCATTTTATTTCTCAAAATGCTCCTGGAATGTTTCAGACCATGTTTTTCCAAACTGGGTCCCACTGATAAAAATGGTCTCGTGAGCTGATCCCTCAAATTTTTCCACTCTAAAAGAAATAGATGGATGAAAAACAATTTAATGATCTAATTTGGATCACACCTCCCCATTTTAGGAGGCTTTTAGTCCCCAAAAGCTTCTACTGAATGAGGTGAGGAAATTTTTGCTCCACCTTCTCTCTAGTATACAATTTAGCTTTGTCGGGAAGTTGTCCTTTCAACCCAATATTCCAAAGGTCATGTTTCCCTTGTCTTGTAGTTTTGGACCTCTTCTACAAAAATATATATTCTGTCAACTCTATCTTAGTATCTGGTGTGGAATCCTCCATAGAAGGTAGGAATTGTTCGTCTTCCTAAAATGGCATGGAAGGCTCATAGAGTTTCAAATTATGTATATTGGCAACTGAGTAAATGCACCTTTATGATGGTAAACTGAGTCAATATGAATTATCACCCACCTTTTCTAGTATCTCAAAGGGACCATACCTCGTAGCCTTAATTTTATTACCAGGCCCCTGTAGCCTCTCCTTGTTAAACTATAGACATACTCAGTCTCCCACCTTGAATGGTTTCTTTCTTCTATGTTGATCATGCGTTGTGTAATCTAATTGGTATTTAAATAACTTCATTAATTCTCAACAAAGGTTTGTATAGTTGTAAATTGTTTGTGCAAAATATATGCTAGGATTTCTATTTTTATTATAGAATGAGAAAGCAATTTCTAATCTATTAAAGGAAAATGAACTAAATCAAGATCAACTCATCTCAAATTTACACTCATGTTCTTTCTATCAATCTTGAAAAGGTGAACTATGCTACAAAAACAATATTAAAAAACAAGAGTTGAAACTATTCTACTTGCATCAAATTGAAATGAGTAGTCTAATTTCGCTGAATTGAAAGGAGTATTCTAGTTGCATCAAATTGAAATGGCTTCTCTACTTGCAGAAATGAAATCTTAATCTACTAAATCAATTTTAAATCCTATTCTATCCAACATAATCAAAACTTATTCTGAAGCCAAACTATTTCAAATTAAACTACTGCATGAATTAAAGAGCATAAATGAAACTTCGACTTATGATAGATTACTAGTGTGTGAAATGGAGATTTGCATCAATTCAAACATATAAATATGAGACTAAAGGGAAATTCTTAATGAATAGAACAAAAATGTTTTTGGTTTTTTTTCAAGTGTAATGAGCGCTCATTCTTGTGGAAGTGAAATCAACAATAAGTGGATGAAAACTATACAAATTTCAAACCAAACTAAAAACTAATTGAAACGAAAATGAAATAAAACATTTAAACTATCTTAGAAATCTCCAAGGGGGCCTCCCATTGAGTGTAAGGTGCCATGAATTCAAATCAAATCAATTAAGGATGCATTTGTACTTCATGAACAAATTATTGGTATAACAAAAATAAGGAGTATTCAACAATTATCAACAAAGTATCTATGATCTGTCCTCTATTCTTGCTTATCTTGAATTCCATATCAAGGAGATATTTATAGACTAGTGAATTAACAACTTAAAGAAATAAATTTTGAGAGGCAAGTTCATGGAATGAAAACACGGGTTTTGAATTTGACTACGAAATGGACCTCGCATGATTTTCTCTATAGTAGAAAATCATGCAGATCATATTTTTATGCACATAAGCTACACAAAACTCGATTTATTTATATATATTTTTTCCATGCTCACTTGATGTCAAAACTTCTTCCTAAAAACCTCGCACACGAATACAATAATGTTGACCTGGACGTTTGACCAAACATATTCTCAATCTAGTCAATATTTTGAGTTGGCATAATAGGTGGTTAAGAATTTCCTTGACATTTGGCATATGCTCATGTCCTTTGTTTGCTTTGAAATTCTCTTCATCTTGTCTAACCATGGATTGAGCTACGAAAAATTCATACAACTGCAGAAACGTTACAATTCAGTAGCCAAAGATATATTTTACTCAATTTCATAAAGAAAGTCTAGATAATGGGAAATAATGTTTTAATACCTTTTGTTATAGATAAAATTACTTTTATGACCTTATGGTCTGTAAATATATGTCAAAGCATATATGGATGGATAGAAAAATAGAAAAAAGTGTCAAAATTGAGGACAATTCGAGAATCAAACATTCCCCCACGCTAAGGATGTTGCATGTCCTCATGCAAAAAATTAAAAATTGAAGAAATATATTTGCTATTGTGTTGCTTATGAAGCCTGCATTAACACAGTATATAATATTTTCTTTACCTTCCACCAAAGTCCAATTCTTGTCTAGCCAATCCATACCCAGCAAAACATCATAGGACCCTAATGGTAGTATATCCAGGTCCATGTTTAATTGCTGGTCTGCAATTTCCAATGTGAAGTTTGGAATTTTGGCACTTACCTGTCTTTTTTCTCCTATGACTAGATGTATCAACCAAGGATTTCTGAATTTTTGACCTTTTAATTTACATACTTCTACTATTTTGGGGTTTACATAACTTAAAATTGCGCCTCGGTCAACCAAAATAAAAACAGACTGAGAAAGTAGCTTACCTTCCAACTTTGTCATCGTTGGCTAATAATCTGCCTGACGATCTTCCATTGCTGCATTGATTCGAGGTATGTTTCGAGCCACATCTCCCGCTATAGAAGCCTCCTAAAAATTTTCAATTGTTTCACTTCTCCCTCGTTGTGGGCAATTTTTATAATAATGCACCTCACCACACCCCCAACACTGCAAAGGTGGCTTGGTTACTTGTCCTTTATAAGGTTTGCTAGAAGCCTCTGTAGGATTCATCAGGCCATCGGGTTGTTTGATGATTTCTATCAAACTGCCTACTTACTGAACTTCGCGCAAAATTCTTAAAATTGTTACTTCTAGCACCCTTGAAGTTTGAACTGTTTTTCTGTCCTTTTCTTGGCTGCCATCTTTTTCCCACATCCCCTTTTGCCTTGGACTGTTGGTAGCACATTCTTGCTTTCCGAATTTCTTTGCCCATGGTCCTAAGATTTATGAATTCAATTTTTCCTTCATGTGGGTTGGCAGACTACTCAGGAACCTTTGAACCTTAGCCTTTTCGTCTCTAGGATAAGGAACATATCTTAATAGGGAGGTGAACTTGGTAATATACTCATCCATAGTCATCTCACCCAGATTCAAGTCATGGAATTCTCTGGATTTTCCTTCATAAACACATTTTGTCAAATATTTGTCTTTAAAATATTTCTGGAATGAATCCCATGTAACGTCTTGATCTTCAATGTTGCGAACATTCTTCACCTCCTCCCACCATAGGGTGGATTTTTATCTCAACTTGTAGATGGCAAATATGGCTTTAAGGTTTTTGTTTTACTTGTACACTTGGAAGTACTTATTCATATTTATCGACCAAGCCTCTGCCACCTCTTCAACTTCTCCATCGAATGTAGGTGGCTTTATTTTTTGAAACTCACCTTGTAGCTCCACTTTTTGTTTCTTAATTTCCTGTTGATGTGACACATTACCAGACTCTGCTTCATTATAGTTTCTGCTTTTTTTGATTCGCTATGAAGAACTCCTGCACATTCTATTTGTGGTTTGGTCCTTGGTTTGTCGTTCGTTCTCTTCTTGCATAACCCTATCAGGACTAGGTTGTAACACCCCTTGATTCTTCTTGTCGAAAAGACTCTTAAGTATCCTTTTCGCTCCTGCATCAGATGTTCATTGTCACTTCTTACTCGAACCATTTCCTCCTGCAAATTCTACAAAATACTTAACAATATGCTGGTCTGGTGTTGTTGTTCCTCCAACAGCCTACTAGTCTGCAAGTGCTAATCTACACTCAACTGAATCCACATTTTTGGATTCATTTATGGCTGTGTTTGAGGTGTAGGTTCCCCAGTATTCCAGGGTGTTTGTTGTGTTGATTTCCTTCTCATATCATCTTTTGCAGTACTACTTCTTTTATGTGCACAAGTATATACACATTTTAAATTGTTAGGTGACCCCTAGGGTCCTAGCGTGCGAGCGCTGGCTCTGATACCACTTGTAACACTTATCACTATTACCATACTACTTAAATAAATAAATAAATTTAATTTTACCATAAGGTTGAAACATATCATTCAAACAATGAAAACATTCGTTAGATACATGATACCTTACCCGCCATAAACTTGAGTTTGGATTTAATTAACATACTTTATTGTATATAATTTCATTGATGAAGGATTCCCTACAAATAATTTTTGTTGGGTTTTCACGTATATCCAAGCATTATTTAATCTACAGAAATTACTGTTGTCCATCACACATAATTCTTGTACTTGTCTTGATTAAATTCTTTGTAACCCTAATCTTCACATGTCCTAGCCCTTCAATGCTCGTGCCAGTTGTTGGATTTTATGGATCGATGTTTATGTTATCGATGGCCACCTGCCCTCTTGCTATCCGTCTGATTCCTTTTTCAATCGACAGTGGTGGATTCGATGGGAAGGGACTAGGTGTAACCTAGTTACCCTACCCACTTCTGTTATTCTTACTCCGTTGCTACGTTAAGTTTGGTTCTACCAGAAGGAAGGGGTTGAAGTAGCACACCAGAGGCGCTTCACTGACTGCAACGAGAGGAACTGGGAAATGATTTTTCACAGTTTGTTTCGCCTTCGGTTTGTAGTCTTGAAATGGGTAATTCCTCTGTGGCTAACTACGTGCTTGGGGTTGACACTACCATCTGATCTACACAAAGATTTGGGCAAGTTTCCAGCTCTCCGGCCAAGCCTCTTTTCTCCAAAACAAGTAGCATTTCTAGCTTGGATTTCAGGTTGTTTTTTTCGTTTCTTCTCTTGAATTAGTTCTCAGATTTTGCACTTGATCTACGAAGTTTTAACCCTCAAATTCTATTGTGGTGTTCTCACTCATCCAACTTTGCGCTTGGAAACATCCATTGGAGGTTCATTGATTTCAGTTAAATAAGGATACATAAACTTGTTCTAAGTTAAATTTAAGTTTTATCCTTGGTTTAACATCATTTCCTTCACTTACGATTCATGTCTCTTGGTATTGTAGGTACCCTATTACTGTAAGCAGCGTCTGTCTATTAACTTGAATGCTGAGTCTCAACTAACAGCTCCATGTTGCTCTTCCAGGTATTCTTTCATCGAATTTTCTTATCTGCAAGCTCGCCGGCATGATTAGTATATTACAGTTAGGTTAATAGACTTCAGGATTTCTAGAATGATTCCATATACCTAGTGGTTCTCTCTTAGCTCATAAGAGCCTGAGTTGGTGTTTTCTTATGATTTCTGTAATTATACAAAGTTATGCTTAATTCAATTTCAGTACTGTTTTCAAGTGCGTTTCCTCCGAACCATTCCCTTTTGGTCTCGGTTGGATTTCCCAAACTCCTTTTATGAATTTTTATGAATTTGAAAGTTTGAATATCTATGAAAATCTATTTTCTTGTTCGGACTATACTCTACAAGGATTCTAGTTTTGTTTAATGTAATAGATATTTATTTGAAGCAAATCTTGTGGTATTTAGCAACTGTATTCTCATGGTATTTATTCATATACTCATGGTTATCTTTTCCTTATATATATATCATGATATCTCTTTATTATGGTGTTCACCGAGCCTCTTGCCGGTTCATGTATTTTTGCATCGCTATTTTATATCTTTAAATGATTCTTGTTTACTATTAGCTTTGGAGAAACAAACAATCCTTATTCTTATACAATTTTTTTCTTTCATTTCTCAATATTACCAACATACGAATTTTATCTAAGTTTTGCTTAGGTGACCGGACCACCTCAATTTCTTTTCCAAGTATAGCTAGATTGAGTAACGACGTGTTTTGGGTTGAGGTTCCACCTCACACCCAGAACCGACAGTTCAATCCTCATTAGTTTTTAAAATGACAAATTTCATTGGTTCTACTATGTGTCTCGAGTTTTACTATTATATTTTTTGCTTAGTAGCTTATTATTCCTTTACTTGCTATTCTTGGTTTCATGTCTTTAATAGATTTTAATCCATGCAATGTAGTTCTCCAAGCAGTCTTTATTGTTTTCTAAAGCAAGATAATACTATTTTATTTATATAACATAGTTACTGTTGTATTTATATAACACAATTACTACTGTATTTTATATAACACAGTTACCACTGTATTTACTTTATTATATAGCACAATTACCTATTGTATTTACATAACACTGTATTTACTTTAAGTGTGGCCATATATTGTTTTTCCCTTAATATCATTTCCTTTTATATTCACAATTACCAAACATAGAAACACATTATATGATTCACATATAATTTATAAAGCCTGTAATTAACTTGCTTAATCATAAAGGTATACAAAATCCCATTCTTTTTCAAACATTTGTCTTTCATAAAATTGTCGTCCTTGAATCTGACTAAACACATACCTGTATATGCACTTAATAAAATCGTTCCTGTTTAATTTACTGAAATGCACAGTTACTTATTTGAATGTGAAATTTGTTGTTGATGTCCACCCAACCTTCAAGAGAGGCGATTACGTCCTTCTCTTTCCCCTGTGCTCCACACCTGAGAGGTACAGGTTGATAGTGTTTCTGTTGTGACTTCAGGACCCCAAGTCCAGTCAGTACCAGAAATTATCAAGAACGCTGAGTGGTTTCCACTGGTCTCTAAGGAAATTCCTCACTCTCTTCCTTAGTTTATGAAGAGAACCCCCTTTTCTCATTGGGATATGCATTTTATCCTCAGAGGAGCAGGTAACTGTTCAAATTGTCCAACCACTTCTCAGTTCATGGAATAATTTTACCATCAACCTTTTTACTTTTTATGGAACTACTTTTCCATAACCAATTTTATTTTTCATAATAACAACAAAAAAATAAAATTTTCCAGAAAACAATAAATGTTTAGTCTTTTCTTTTAAAATAATTTCTAAAAATGTCATATTAATAGTTAACAACTAGTTAATACCAAATTCAGCTGTCACATGAGTGCACATATAAAGCTTAAATGCTTATGTTAAATGTTAAACATTTACCCCTACACATCTACTCCTACACTAAGTTGTAGAGGGCCCTTGGCATAATTACAAATCCCCATGGTAAAGTGAGAGTAAATATGCATGTTTAAGAATATTGTTTCATATTTTCTTTATATATATATATATATATATATAATAATAATAATTTAAAAGAAATATATAATTTAGTTAGTTTTTATGATTTTTTTTTTTACTTTTAGCAATGTGAGATGTATAATGAAGTAAATGTTTTCATGCTTGTTGTAGATTGATGCATATCCTTATTTACCACTTATTTAATTTACTGAGTGAGCTCGTAATAGTTGGAAGTTAAAAAATGACATGATGGTCATGGAATTTTTAGGGTATTTAGGGTAAACTTCACTTTGTTAGGATTTTACAATATATAGTTTTTGGTAACACATAGTTTTTCCCATGGTATTTTTATGTATGTATGCATGATGACTCCATTGTAAAAAATAATAATAGATATATAAATGTCTTTTGCATTAATCACATCATGAGGAAAAGGTGAAAAAACTAATCGATCTTAGGAATAGATAGTATGGATGCATCATTATCCAGAGATATAGTATGGATGCATCATTCCCATAGATAGTCATTAAATACTAACTGCTATTGAATTAGTTATTAAGGTAAATCATATTCAAATTGGTTGTTAGGAAATATTTATTAAAAGATTATATATTTATTAAAAAGGTTAAATTTAATAAATAGTTCTTAAATTAAACAAATAATACCATAAGGTTTAAAAAATTTTATTTATTAATAAAGGGGTTGTTAGGAGATTATATATTTTAAATAAATAGATTTTTAATAATAATAAAGATAAAGGGATTCAGGGAGGGCGAGAAACTCTCCGTACCCCTCTCACCCAATGATGAAAGCCCTATCCTAGAATAGCAGGGGATTAGGGCACCCCTCTAAAATCAAAGCTCTAAATGTTCTGATAGCTCAGGAAAAACCAGGAATACTAATGCTACAAGAAACAAAGCAAGGTTACCAAGAAATGAGAGGGATTATTGACCACCTTAAGCATTATGAAGGAAGCATATGCGAATCTAGGGGAGCTTTAGGGGGAATCACCACCCTTTGGAACCACACTTCTTGGAAGCACAAAACTGATACAACCAACCAATTCTGGATTAAAGTTGTTCTAGAGAATCTCATGAACAGCAAAAAAATTATCATCTATAATGTATATGCTCCAAATCACTACAAGGACAAAGCGCAGTGTTGGAATTCTCTCCAAAATGACATCGATGAAGAAGAAAGTAGCAATGTTATTCTCGGAGGAGATCTCATCTCATACTCCACGCCAACGAAAAGAGGGGGGGTTGTTTTACACACGATCCCTGCAGAATGCAATTGGAGATTATTATGCAAGATCGCGATCTCATTGATGTTGTGCCCAAAAATCAAAGTTTCACCTGGAATAATCGCAGATTGGGCAAAGATCATATAATGGAGTGGCTATACATGATATTGGTGAATATTTCCCTCCTCTCCTCCTACTCCATGGCATACTCTGTTGTCCTCCCCTTCGCAACATCTGATCACTACCCCACAGCGCTAACTCTTGAAGCTCACTACTCTCTAGGTCCCATTCCGTTTAAGTACAACCCACTGTGGAGAAATTTGCCCATTGTTGATCAAATTGTGAAACATACATGGTGCCAGCACATTGAGGGATCATCAGGTTTCATTTGGGAAAGTAAAATAAAAAGGACCAAATGCACCTTAAAAGACTGGGCATGAAATCACTATAAGGAGCCGGAGAAAGTGAAAGCTGAAAAAAAAAAAATTGGAGCAGATCCACATCACTATAGAGGAACAAGGACTGTCCTAAGAATCCAAAGCCAAAGAATTGGACCTTTACTTCTAGCTTTATCGTGCCAATCGTATGGAGGAGCAAAAATGGAGAATCAAATCACGCCAGTTGTGGCTACAAGGAGGGGACAAAAACTCCACCTTTTTCCATAAGCAGACTACAGTCCGAAAAATTAGGAACAATGTCACCTCCATCACTGATGATGAAGGCCAACTTCAAACCTCCCAAGATGTTATTAAAAAGGCTTCCTCAAAACATTATAGCATGATTTTAATTGAAACCAAAGAAGCTGAAGATTAGTCAAATCTGCTTCAATATCTTCCCACAGAAATCAGTGTAGAAATTAATGCAAAACTCACCAAGGATATAGAAGAAGAAGAAATACAAAGAGCCATTTGGGCTCTTTAGCCAGACAAGGCTCCTGGCCTAGATGGATTCCCCATTAGATTTTATAGATCACACTAGGGGACTATCAAAAAAGATCTTATCAAGATGATAAAATCGATCCAACGCAAGAATAAAATCGGAGGCTTCACCAATACCACCCACCTCACCCTTCTCCCTAAAGAAAATAGACCCTTATCCTTCTCCCGTTTTCGGCCCATTTCTCTTTGAAACTCCTAATATAAAATGTTGTCTAAAATCATAGCCACCTGCCTCAAACCTATCCTTCCCTCACTCATCTCTGAGAATCAAGGAGGCTTCCTAGCCAACAGACAAATTTATGACTCCATTCTGCTGGTGCAAGAGGCTATTCATTCCAGCCAAATTAGAAAAGAAAAATTTTTCATTCTAAAACTGGACTTAGCCAACGCTTTCGATCGAGTAAGACACTCTTTCCTCCTTTTTGTTCAAAAGAAAATGGGATTTTCCTCACCCTTCATCGACCTAGTCCAAGCATGCATCTCTGGCCCTTGGATCTCCCCCCTTATCAATGCTAAACCAGGGCCTTCCTTCCAATCTTCTCGAGGATTACGTCAAGGCTGCCCCCTTTCCCCCTATCTTTTTATCTTTATGGCTGAATCCTTCAGCAGGGCTCTTGATTACAAATGCCGCACCGGTCTTATCACCGGCATTAAATTTGGGAATGGAGTCAAAAACATAAACCATTCTCAATTTGCTGATGACACCTTGTTAATGGGAGGAGCCTCCAACATTATAGCTCGCCGTTTAAAAACACTCTTAGACAGATATATGAGTTACTCCATAGGCATGATCAATCACCTTAAGAGCTACATTTACGACTGGAACGCAACTGCTCAAACTCTTCATAGCATTGCTAGCATTTTCGGGGTCCCTTGCAAGTTAGATTGGGGCCATTTCTCTTATCTGGACATGCCAGTGAGTGTGGGTTCTCTAAAAGCTGAATTTTGGGAAACCATTATTGAAAAAATGAAAAGGAAAGTGCAGCAACAGGGCTCCCTCTGGCTTAAACCCAGCAGGACGCCTAATCCTCCTGAAATCAAGCCTCTCTTCACTGCCCTTGTATCAATTCATGCTCCTGCAAGCTCCAGCTATTTTTCATCACAAATTGGAAGCCATCCTTCGTCACTTTCTCTGGAAAGGGGGGAAAACTGAAAGAAATAAATACAACCTCTTAAATTAGAAACAGGTTATTCAACCTTATGAATATGGAGGGCTGGGGATCATATCACCACAGCTCCTAAACTTGGTCTTTGGTGGCAAGATAGTCTGGAGGCTCATCAATGGAGACTCTGCTTGGTGGAAGAACGTGTTGGAATCCAAATATCTCAACTCTCCGAGGCAGCTTATATTAGATCACGATATACCTCTTAGAACCTGCACTAAAATCTGGGGGCTATGTAAAAAAGCAATACCCATACTCGCTTCAAACATTTCTAAAGTCCCCAAGGGGGGAAATAGCACTAGAATAGGAACTGATAAAATAATGGGCCAGCAACCCATCAGTAGTAGGCCCGGAACCTAGCAGATTCTCTCTTACCTTGGCCACAAAGGGATTCACAATTTGAGTCAGATATCCAAATGGGATATTCACACTCATCTCTGGATAGGATGGCAATTCCCAAATATTCCTGATGAGCTACGTTCAAGCCTGGATAATCTGCAGGCTCATCTCCATGGCATCGTACCCACCAAACAAAATGATGTGGATTGTTTCTGTTGGGACCCTACAGGAACTCGCTATACAGTCAAAGTCACCTACCAACAAATCTGTAATAGAGATCATCCCACGCTTAAATGGCCACAATGGAAAACTGTTTGGAAATCAGAGACTCTCCGCAAAATGAAATTCTTCATTTGGGTTCTTTTAAAAGGGAAAGTGCTTACATCTGAAAATCTAAAAAAACTCGGTGTTCTTGGTCCTTCTCGCTACCCAAACTGTCATGCAGTAGAGGAGACTATTCAACACCTTTTCATAACTTGCTCCTTCTCCACTGCTTGTTGGAAAGGAGCCTTCCTGAAGGATCAACTCCCCTGCGGTCCCCACAACATCATTGCCGAAATATTACACTTATGGAAGAAGAATTACCCTTGGCAGCGCAAGAATAATAATGTGGCAAGAAGAGTCTGGAATGCTCTATCTTACTCCATGCTATGGCGCATATGGCTAGCACACAATCAAATAATGTTCAAACACAAAAAAATCAACATTAGGAAAATTTACAACAAGGCAAGAGGAATCACTCTAGAAACAATAGCTGTCAACAGTCAACTGAACATTGAAACGGTTGGTCTCTTCATTGAAGAATGGAATTATATAGGAAGTATGCTAGATCATAGAAACAAGGGCCTCCGCAATGGCCAACACAGAAACGACACCAGCAGTAAACAAATTTCTAGCAGCAGTTGGAAAATCAGAATGAAGGATAAGGAGTTTGCACTCTGGATAAGAAGCTGCAATACACACTATCTATTTTTTGATGGAGCCTCCAAGTCAAATCCTGGTAAGGCTGGGGCGGGCAGAATTATTTGTAACGCCAACGGAGACATCATTCTTGCTTACGAATGGGGACTAGGCTCCCTTTCCAATAATGGTGCCGAAGCCCTCGCTCTATACCGAGGTCTTATTCAGCTCCAAATCCTTGGCATTCGCATAGCAACGGTGATCGGAGATTCGGAGATCATCATCAGCTTAATGGTCCACAATCGAACAGCCACCAATTTACCACTCCAGAAAATTATAAAACAATGTCATGAACTCACCCAGCGAATGCAAGAAGCTCGATTTATCCATGTGCTTCGCTCCCTCAATAAGGAGTTTGATGCTTGTGCAAACAGCGCCTACTCCAAACCTTTGGGCATTCTTAGCAGAAACACCTTCAAATCCTTTTTTTTTTCTGCCATGAATTGGAAAAATCCCCTTAGTTTGTCTACAGAGGCAACCGTTGTAACCATGCCCAAGAATTTGATGGCAACCAGAAATTTACTGTTGGAAATAATGAGCCCAACATCAGTGCAACAAATTAACGATCTAAAAGCCTTGAAGGCAACCCATTGCAGGATTCACGGGTTTTGAAGACAACTTCTCTTTAGCATGTTTTACAAATGTAGTTTTCTACTGTCACAGTTTGTCCGAATTTACACTAGATCAGTCTTCTCAACAGTCAAGTATAATCAGAGTGCAGAGGAACCTGGTCTCGTTGATGTTCCCCTCTATCTCTTCTTTCATGCTTATAGCCCTATAACAATGGATTTTAGAATCCCAGTTTTCTCTTTTTGAATACAAACAGCACCCGATTATGTCAAAAAAATAAAATAAAGATAAAGGGATTAAAAATTATTATCTATTTATTATAATAATTCATAAATCAATTAAATAGATGCTAAAAAGTTAAAAGTGGCTACAAATTATTATTTATAAAGGTTAAGAATAGTTACAAAATATTATTTATATATAAATTAGTTATTAGGAGTTTATATAAAAAATATTAAATTAAGTCAAAGGGTTTGAATAGGATCAAAATACTAACAATTAATAAATAATTTAGGAGTTTATTTATTTATTTGATTTTTTATTTTATTAATAATAAAGATATAGGTTTATGGGTGGTTAAAGAATAATAATAATAAATAAAGAATTTTTTAGGGTTTATTATTAAAATAATGAAGTAAAATAGAAATAGAGGGAACAATCTACAAGGAAATAATAAAAAAATAATATCATGAAATAAACTCAAATACATAACACAAAAAGAACTAAGCGAGAGGGGGAGGAATCACACAAAGAGAGCCAAAATCGAACTCTTACTCAATTTCCAACCATCATCCATGTTGAGATTTGTGGCATGCCTCTCAATCTCAATAACCTATATAAGCTTCATATGGTGGAAGTGATCAACCCTAGCAATGACACTGGAGTCCTTAATATAGACATGGTGACAGGAATTTTCCACATGTTCAGCTAGATCTTATATGCAGGAATGATTGTGCCTAATGTCTGCAACATGATCATGGATTCTCTATTTAATGGACCAACCAGTTTCTCCAATATAGGGAATACCAAAAGAAAAAGGAACCAAGTAAACCCTTTCATGTCCTTAGGGTTGACGGGTCTCTAACAAATCCAAGAGAAGTTCTAAGGTACACAGAGTTTTGAATGTCCGTGGTCCCTTGGATAAACGAGAACTGAAACTTGGAGATAGGATCCACACAAGAAGTTTTTCCTATTGACCCTTTACAAGCTTTTTGAAAGGAAGCAAGGGTTTCTAGGACTGTTTTAAAGTTTTTTTTCGTCTAGAGAAATTGAAAAGTCTTGTACTTAGGAAGCAAGGGTTTCCAGGCATGTGTTATTTCCTTTGAATTGTCTTTTCTTTCTTTCCTTTTTCGTCTAGAGTAATTAGAAAATATTCTTGTATTTAAGTGACACAAAGTAAGGAGGGGTTGATTCCTTTTTCTACCAGTCTAAGCTCTATGCCCTTCTAGAGACATAGGTAAAGCATGGGTTTTTGAACCTAGAATATCTTGGTACATAACATTTCATTATCAGGACAATCATCAATTGAGATACCCCTCATGGGATTTCCTTTATGAATTATTATGATGCATTTATTATATCTATTTTTATACACTAGTACAAAATGGCTAATTTTTTACTAAAAAAACGAGTCACCTGGTCATTAATTTCATCATTTTTTACTAGTGATAATAGTGGTATGAAAGATCATGGAAGAGCACTTTATTCAAGAAAATATCAATGATTTATATGAGCCAATGAGAGATCGATGTAATAGATCGAAGCTATGTTGAGGATAATTAAGCTATATTAAGAAGGCTAGGTCAAGGTGAGATGAGAGTGGTAGATGATTGGTAAGTGGAGGTCAAGGAATATGTGAAAATTATGGATAGGTTGAGAAAGGTCATGTAGCTCAATGGATGAGAGAATGTAGATAAAGTGGATGGTGTTGAGGCTTGGTGAAAGAGTGAAATTATTATGGACAGCCTTAGTAGTGCATGAATGCCCTAAAGTACTAAGCTCAAGTTGTAAAGCCTAGCCATAGGGAGGATGCATTCCCTAAGTTTGTTGTACTACTTATTTTTCAAGCATACATGTTGTAGCATGGTGGCACATGATATCATCCCTGTCATGCACAAAGGCGATGGATGATAAAGTTATGGAATGACCCATTTGAACAGGTATGAGGGAGGTGGGTGTGTTGGTATTCTAACTCAAGGCTAGTTTGTTGGAAGCCCTGCTATTTAGGATTACAAATTGTAGTGTTGTGAGACCACTTGAATAAGTATGATGGTGGAAAGTGTACTCATGTACTAACCTAAAGGGAAAATGTGAGATCTTAGGATGTGATATGGTTCATGCCAAACTTAAATGAGAAAAAGTGTAAATGAGATCTCAGGATGTTAGACAATCGATGAACCATGCACTAGAAAAATATCATCGATAATTTGTGGATATAGCTACTAATGACCCATATATTCCAAGGTATGGTGAGTTTTTTTAATGTGGAATTCAATCAAAATATTGGGACCAAGTTGATCTCTCTAAGTCAATTTTAAGGGGAAATTGTTAGTGTGGCTAGGGTAAACTTAACTAGGTCATTAAGCCAATTTGGTATGCTCAATAATGGGTTTATCATAAACAATTTATCAAATACCAAACCTAGGTGTAGACTTTGAGTTGGCTGATTTCAAATCAAAGGTATTCATGTGTTTGGAATTAAAATATAAATATTCATATTTAGAGAATATACATAAATATCAAACTTAGGGCCATTAGATCTATTATCTTTCCACATAGAATGATAATGATATAAACCATATGCTTGATAAATGTTTTTATGTCAAGAAAATATGATTATAAATTAAGAAATCCATGAATTTTATGGGAGGTTGGGTTGATTAAATACTGGAGAAAAATATAATAAGTTAGTTAAAATGGAAACAAATAAAATAGAGAAGGGTTCTCCTCTTCTAACATGTTAGGGGGTGTGGCACATTAAAAATATTTTTTTCTTAATGATAAGGGGATATCATCCATATAGGTGTCCCAAAAATGAGGAGTTTCAACCATAAAATACAAATGAAAATTATATATAAAAAAATACAAGGAAAAATATAGAGTAAATTATTAACAAATTTCATGAAATTATCATTAATTTCCTTGCATGTAAATTTCAATGGTTGAGAGTGTTCTACACATAGGTTTAATATCATGAGTAGAACTAGTGAATGATTTGTGAAAGAACCATTTGGAATCCAATGATGTGGTTGGGCCATGACCCATTCTTAATCCAATGGTGTGGTTGGGACATGACCCATTCTTGGGTGACATCATACGGTTCTCCAAATATTGATACAATTCAAAATAATGGACTAAACTCCATGTAAAATCTGAAGATTGTCTAGGTCCTCCTTAAGTGAGACTGAAAGGGAATTAGAGAATAGATAGTGTGTGCTTCCTCATTATGGATAGAGAGCTAATGGATTTTGAAAAGAGCAGCCTCTTAAAATAGAAAAGGGCTTTAAGATTCTTCCTCTTTTGGCTCTGGAAGAGAGAGATAGATTGACCAGTTTCGAGAATAAGGATGATCACTTTTTTATTCAAGTCATTCAGGAATTAATAAGAGGTAAAATCCAATTTTTTTTTTTTCATGTATTGATATCTTCTTAGCCTTCATAGCTAGTTCAATGTGTTGATTTTCTCTAAATGCCATCAAACATAAAACCAATAGGTCAAAGAATTGAGTGAATGGTTGTGACTCGGTGCCAACATTATCTCTCATTGAATTAATTATGTAGTCTATTATGCAAAGTGAAAGTGGTTTTTCTTTCTTCATTCATAATTTGACAGCTTCGGGGAGTTTTCATTTGAGGGTTTTCAGGTGAGATCCTCAGCTTTTCTTCGGTGGGATTCGAACTCAACCTAGTAGGAAAACCCAACTTTGATGGTCTCTTCGATCACACTAGCTGGTCCAATTTATTTTGCTTTAATTTGGGAGAATTTTCATGCATTTTTTTATTTCATATTGAGGGTTTGGGTTTGGAACATTCTCTACAGATTTCGCTAAAATTGATTGTACCAGATTGACAAAGGAAACAAAAGCGTTGTTTTGAACAGTGTCCACCAGTGAATCTATTTGTGAGGTGGAACACGGTGACCAAGCATTGTGTGAGGTTGCTGGTGGCAGCAAGGTGATCAACCACCTCATCAGAGAGTCTGTCACCTGCATTGACCAACAACTAAACTGTCATGAATGAAAGGGTCATGGGGGTGCACCATCGACCAAGAAGCTAGAGCAGCTCATGTGAAATGAGTGCCACTCATCAAGAGAGGGAACGCGAGATTTTGGGTAGAGGATTGAGCTGATAACGAAACATAGTCCCTGTGCAATGCAAAGGAGGCCATTATGCCAAGCAAGGAGGACGAGATCCCTCGCGAATGATGCAGTGATTGACGATGACAAATATAGTCATGAATCTTTATTGTTCATACAGCGTGTCGAGCATAGTTGATTTTGTCTGGGCCTTGGGACTTCTCTCCCTATTGTGCCATTTCATGTATGGTTTCATAAAGCACCATGTACACTCCTTTCATATATTGTGGAAGCCACTTTGTCGGGGAGGGATCCCATCTGATCTGATCATATGCAACTATAACCACCACAATGTTATGTCAAATCGGTTCTTTGATGCAAAGGCATTACAGAAACAAGAAAATATTGTCATTCACCACCTCTTAACTGCCGCTGTGAAAAGTTGAAGGTCATCCATCATTCCAAAGGTGTCGTAGATATCGTCGAGAAATGTGAGAAGATGACACATTTTGGTGAAGATGACAGTCGGAATGCATAATGTTAAGGATCAATCACAAAGCAAGATGCCAACGTGTATAATTCCACGTGACGATTCTGAGCAAACGTCAATTGAGAGAAATATGAATCCTCTGACCATATTTTCACAAATTCATAGAGTATATGAAATCATTAGACTCTTCACATCCAAATCTGCATGAGAAAAAAATATAATCCAATAGAAATCTCGTCACCTGGAGATATATTTTAATTCCCTCTGTTGTATGGAGTGAAATATATTAAACTCCAATTTTTCAAGTTCTAAAATTTTCTCGGCGTCAATAAATTTCATCCTTGAAAAAATAAAATGTAACTTATGACAACTGAAATACTATAAGGAAACTGAAATATCCAAAACACATTTCATTGCTGTGAAAATAAAAATACAAATAAAAAAATCGCTATAGCATACATAATCAACTTTATACATTTACTTATGGTAAATAAATCTTACTCTAATTGTTAATCAAGAATCAGTTGGAATCAAAAACTAGTTATTGGTAACTAGTATTCTTGATAGTTTCTACTGACTCTCGGTGAGAAAAAAAGAAAAACCCCACAGTTAGTTTGGGCTGCCAA